>OY755216.1:17269453-17867140 GCA_963576765.1 Draba incana | reverse complement strand
GGTACATTTATAGAGAAATACAATTCGGCTGAGACAAACAGTGATGGGCCGTTAATGGGCCTCTGTCTTCTGGACTTTGACCGTTGGGCCGGTTTGGCGAGTACGACGTCGTTTTAGGCTTATCGATTCTTCTAGGAGAGATTTGACCCCTACAGTTAGCCCCCCAGTTCAACAGTTTTATAAATAAAAGTGATGAAGTAAGGGTGTCCGAGTGAGGAATCGATTTATGTTTAGACGGTTTACGTGTTGACGATGATGCTGCCGAGCCCAGATGACATGATTTGTACCCAATTTCGGCGAGTTGACCAAGTGTAACGTTATGAGCGAGTCGATTTTGATCCTGCGAAGTCGCGAGCCGATCGAGCTCGTAATACGCGAGCTGCTTTTGAAGATGCGAGTTGACGAGACGATCAACAGATGAAGTTGCGAGCTGATCGTGCTCGTGATCTGCGAGTTGTTGATGACGCGAGGTGACTCGAGAGATTAACCGCGAGATGGCGAAGTGAAGTCACAAATCGGTTTTGGCGAGATGACGAGATTGTTTCCAACTTCGGCGAACTGGCCGATACGATGCTAGGCGGCGAGACGAAGACGTTATAAGTGTGTGAACAAGCCTTGGTAAAAACCTTGTCCAGAAAACCCGGTGGGAAAAACCAGACCAAGGGGAAAAGAGCACAAGTCACACACTCGTTCAAGTCGCCATTATCGCCGAGTCCCAAATTCGGCGAGCCGATCGATACTAGCTATCTGCGAGTCGACTTCAAATTTGAGAAGTGGCGAGACGAAGTCGCGAGTTGATCTGACGAAGATGAAGTCGCGATCCAAAGATAATGTCGTCAACAAATTCGATTAAGTCTGCCGAGCTTGCTGAGGAGGAAAAGTTGATCTGGGTATACTCGGAAAATAGCGAGTCGACTGTTGACGCGAGTTCAAGTTGTGGCCGATTTCGTGGTCACGAGGAGACAAGCACCTCTGGTCGCGAGGATGCGAGTCCTTTTAGTCGAGAGGATCGAGTTGGAGGTCATTCTCCTCTTGCCGAATTGTTCTCCTATCCCTCCCTTGTCCTTTAATGCAATGTCGTGAGACGAGGGAGATTGCTTCACCGATGCGATCTCCGCGACCCGATTACCAAGAGGGAGTCGGGACCTCACGCCCTTCGCAAATTGGCGAGGCTTCTGCTACTAATGAGCAGAGGTTAGTCGTGGAAATTCCACAACTCCGCGACGAGTCGCTTAGCCCTGCCGAGCTGCCTCCTCGAGTAAAGATCGAAGAATGTGCTTGGGAGTACAACTCGCTCATAGAAGCAGAAAGATTGGACGCCTAGATTGGATCCGGACTGGCCGAGGTGGTCAAGAAGAAAAAGACGAAGTCGAGGCGAAAACAACGACCACCTCCAGGCTCTTCGTGGTGCGATGAGGATTCCCTGGCGATCCTTCGCCAAGAATGCGGAATAACCGACGCGGTCGAGATGATTGTGCCAACTCCTGAGCAGCGAGAAGATGATCCGCCTATCGGCACCTTCACCACTTATGAATGTTGGTTTAGGGATTGTTACCTTACATTCCCCATTCCAGCGTTGATCCTGCGGTACATGCGGGTTCATAAAATCGCGCTTGCACAGATCAACACCTGAGGAGTTCGTCAACTGGTCGGGCTTTTGACTCGAGCTGCCGAATGTGGCGAACCCATCGGAGTTCGTCATCTTCATAATTTACTCGAGTTTCGCAAGCATGCCGACCCGAGCGGTAAGAGGTTGTATAACTTGGCGAGTCGACCCATGTACAAGATTTTAGATGACTTTCCAAACCAAGACCACAGTTGGCGAAAGAGATTCTTTTTGTATCGATATCGGCTGCGTCTGTTGAAGAAGAACACTTGGTGGTGGCAAAGTGGGGAACACTTAGTAGATTTTCTTGATGTTTATCGCGCGAGCTGCTTCCTTATGTTTTATATTAACTTTTTGTTCACTTGTTTTCACAGTTAGCAGACCGCTATTCACTCCTGTTGCCGGAATCGACGATCTGTTCAACAAGTTGAAGGCTCGGAAGTGTCTTTGGAATCGCCACTTCCATCATTAGAGAGTTGTTCGAGCTCGCGAGTCTATTTTAAACGACGAGGAAGACAAGCCTGATCAAAGCGAGTCCGAAGATCTCGAAATAATGCCGCCAAAGCCTACTTTCTGCGATATCGCCAAGCAGAAAGCCGCGAAGGATAAGAAAACGGTCGATCCGAAGGCCGTTGTTTCTACTGTCGAGACGTCCGAGCGGAGCGTCGACAAAGAAAGTACTCCTACTGCCAAGAATGACGAGGTGGCTGTCGTAGGTGCGAGTGGTATGTTGGCCGTTATTCCTTTACAGCCAACTACCATTAAGGACGTGTCCGTCGAGTCCGAGCAACAATTGACTCGAAAGCGAAAACACTCTGCCGCTGACAAGGGCAAGGGTAAAGTTGGAGATAAGAAGAAAGCTCGTCGCGAACTGCCGACTCTGTCTCCAGGCCAGCCTATTCCTCCATGTGCACGATTTTGAAAATCCGTCGAGCTGTACGACGACCCGTCTGCCGCGGCTGCCTTAATGGCTAAGATTACTTACCCTGGCGACAACATTCCCATTCCGGAGATGTTGGTAAAGAGCAAGCTCTATATGGAGTTCGCGTCTCGCCAGGCCAAGCTAAATCCTTATTTATTCCATCTGATCCGCTTCGCTCTCTTTCTCATATTTCGACCCCTTTGCAGGCCCTCGCCCATTGCAACAGGATGGTCATAGCATGTGACCAAGAGGCGAGGTCCAGGCAAGCCTTTATCGACGAGGCCAGGAGGAAGGAAGAAAACGAGAGGAATGAGCTCGCGGATAAGATGGGCATAGTCGCTGCTGAGCGCGACGCGTACAAGAAGAGCTCGGACGACTTGGGTATGCATCTTCAAAGAGTTGGTCTTGAGAAGAAGAAGGCCGAGGATAAAAATGCCGAGCTGGAGGCAGAATTATCTGCTCTGAAAGCAAGCCGCGAGAAGGTTCTCGAAGCGGCAGCTTCGTCTGCGAGGCGATCTGCGGCGGCGAGGTTCAAGCCAAATTGGACCGTGCTAACAAGATGTTTCGTAAACTGATGAAGAAGCCGATTACGAAAATGGTCCATCTTGTGCAAGCGGAGTCCAACCTCCACTTTCTTGACGACATGGAGAGCACTGAGGAACCTTTCGATCCTAAGGCCGAACGTGCTCTATTAGTCGAGAATATGGCATTGCTCGAAAAGGCTGACGAGATCTTCGATGCGATGGTTGTTGACTTGAAGAAAATATTAGGTATGAATTACGTCGTCCCCATTAATGTAGCGGATATCGTTGTTTCTCCGCGAGTCGAAGTTAGCGCTAAGTCTGTTGGTATTAATGTAGCTTCTGGCTCTAATGACGGCTCTCTGGGTATGCGGCTGCGAAGCGCGAGTGAGGAGTTGAGTGACAGCGAGTCGGGCGAGCCCGATAAGACTGCTGATCCCCACCAAGCTGTAGTCGCTGAGCCTCAGCACGAGTCGGTTCCCCTAAAGCAGGATCCGAAGACAGGTGAGGCCGCGAGTTTGGCTAGTAAGGTTGGCCTAGCCGAAGAAAGAGTTGGAGAGGGCGAGCTGGTTGCCGAAGAAAAAGGTGGCGAAGATGGCGAGCTGGTCGCCTAATCCACCTTGTAATAGATTTTTAAGATTTTTTGTCTTTTTGTTTTTTGTTTTGCTCAAGGTTTTAAGACTTGTTATTTTATGCTTGGACGGCTTTATCCAACTTGCGACATTTTATTTGCCGAGTTGGTGCAACCCAAATATTTATAAAAAACTTGAATTTCTTACGGCATGTTGATCGTTTTTAGATTCGCCGCTTTGTTGAGACCTATTAGAGCTTGCATAGCGAGGCAGTTTAAAGTGGCTTAGCAGCGATGCAGTTTAAAGACGCATTAGAGGCGATGAGGTTTTAAGACGCTTAGAGGCGATGCGGTTTTAAGACGCTTAGAGGCGATACGGTTTTAAGACGCTTAGAGGCGATGCGGTTTTAAGACGCTTAGAGGCGATGCGGTTTAAAGACGCTTAGGTGATGCGGTTTTAAGACGCTTAAAGGCGATGCGGTTTTAAGACGCTTAGGTGATGCGGTTTTAAAACGGTTAGAGGCGATGCGGTTTTAAGACACTTAGGCGATGCGGTTTTAAGACGGTTAGAGGTGATGCGGTTTTAAGATGTTTAGCGAGCTGATCGAGTTGTAACAACTGTCGCATGTAGACATTTAAGTCGTTTGCGAATTGATCGAGTCGCGTGTAGACAGTTAAGTCGTTTAGCGAGCTGATCGAGTTGTAACAACTGTCGGGGGTAGAAATTTAAGTCGTTTGCGAATTGATCGAGTCGCGTGTAGACAGTTAAGTCGTTTAGCGAGCTGATCGAGTTGTAACAACTGTCGCGTGTAGACATTTAAGTCGTTTGCGAATTGATCGAGTCGCGTGTAGACAGTTAAGTCGTTTAGCGAGCTGATCGAGTTGTAACAACTGTTGCGTGTAGACATTTAAGTCGTTTGCGAATTGATCGAGTCGTGTGTAGACAGTTAAGTCGTTTAGCAAGCTGATCGAGTTGTAATAACTGTCGCGTATAGACATTTAAGTCGTTTGCGAATTGATCGAGTCGCGTGTAGACAGTTAAGTCGTTTAGCGAGCTGATCGAGTTGTAACAACTGTCGCGTGTAGACATTTAAGTCGTTTGCAAATTGATCGAGTCGCGTGTAGACAGTTAAGTCGTTTAGCGAGCTGATCGAGTTGTAACAACTGTCGCGGGTAGACATTTAAGTCGTTTGCGAATTGATCGAGTCGCGTGTGGACAGTTAAGTCGTTTAGCGAGCTGATCGAGTTGTAACAACTGTCGCGTGTAGACATTTAAGTTGTTAGCGAATTGATCGAGTCGCGTGTAGACAGTTAAGTCGTTTAGCGAGCTGATCGAGTTGTAACAACTGTCGCGTGTAGACATTTAAGTCGTTTGCAAATTGATCGAGTCGCGTGTAGACAGTTAAGTCGTTTAGCGAGCTGATCGAGTTGTAACAACTGTCGCGTGTAGACATTTAAGTCGTTTGCGAATTGATCGAGTCGCGTGTAGACAGTTAAGTCATTTAGCGAGTTGATCGAGTTGTAACAACTGTCACATGTAGACATTTAAGTCGTTTGCGAATTGATCGAGTCGCGTGTGGACTGTTAAGTCCTTTAGCGAGCTGATCGAGTTGTAACAACTGTCGCGTGTAGATATTTAAGTCGTTTGCGAATTGATTGAGTCGCGTGTAGACAGTTAAGTCATTTAGCGAGCTGATCGAGTTGTAACATGTTACACCGGGTTTGGGAGTATGGATATACGGATCCACTCCCCCCCTTTTTTCGAATAGGGGGGCAATTGAACTCGTTCGAAAACGAGCTGCCTACGTACTCTGTGAAGGGTTCAAGTCAAATGACTTAATAGTTTTTAGCAGTAGTATTTCTTTAGATGTCGCGCATTCCAGGAACGCGGGATCATCTCACCTTTCATGTTAGCGATTTCGTAGACGCCCGGACGGACCACCTTCGTGATCTGGTAAGGCCCTTCCCAGTGAGCGGCGAGCTTGCCGGCATTTATCTTGGCCGTATTATGAAAAACCACGCGAAGGACGAGGTCACCTTCGTGGAAACGCCGAACTAGCACTTTAGAGTTGTAATATTTGGCCGCCGTAATTTGATATTCGGTCATTTTTATAAGAGATTGGTCGCGCCTTTCGTTGATGAGGTCGAGCTCGTCGAGCATGAGGAGATGATTGAGACCTTCCTGTTCGGGAAGTAATCGCCGGCGAACTCCTGGGAAATGGACCTCGGGAGGAATTACACACTCTGTTCCGTAGACGAGGACGAAAGGTGTCAAACCCGTAGCGCGACGAGGTGTGGTTTGATATGACCACAAAACGCCTTCGAGTTCATCTGCTAAACGGCCCTTTTTAGCATCGAGTCGAGTCTTTAGCCCGTGAATAACTGTTTTGTTCGATGCCTCCGCCTGACCGTTGCCTTGTGGGCAGCGAGGCGTCGACTTGCTGACTCTGATCTTCCACTTGTCGCAGAAAAGTTCAAACTGCTAGGTGATGAACTGCGAACCGTTGTTAGTTACTATTTCGTAGGGCACGCCGTGTCGACAAATGATGTTCTTCCAGACGAAGTTTTCGACATGCTTGTCCTTGATCGATCCGAATGCTTCCGCCTCTATCTACTTGGAAAATTAATCCGTTAGGATTAACAGATATCGCTTCTGCCGAGATGGATGGAGCGGTCCGACGATGTCCATTGCCCATCTCATGAAGGGATAAGGCGAGGTGACCGAACTCAAAAACTCCATAGGTAGATGGAGGAAAGGACCATGGCGTTGACATTTCTCGCATTTTGCCGCGAACAGTTCGCAGTCTTTTATCATTGTTGGCCAGAAATACCCATACCGTTTAATTCGAATAGCGAGTGAGCAACCTCCCGAATGGTTTCCGCAGGATCCGCCATGAACTTCATGCATTATCTTGCGAGCTGCTTCACCCTCGACGCAGACGAGGAGAGGTCCAGACAGTCGCCACTTGAAGACTTCCCTGTGGAACATAATGAAATGCGACGACTGCGCCTTTAGCTTGCGAGCCGACCATTTGTCTTTTGGCATTTCGCCGTCTGCAAGATACCCGCGAATGTCAGCCATCCACTTAGTATCACAACCATAGACTGTGGTCTCGTCGTCAATGGGAATGTCGGCGATTTTGTGCGCTGGTGGCGGCTCCTCGCTATTCGGGTAAGCATCCTCTGGAAATTCTTCGAGCTGTTCGGGGAGAAGACCACGGTTAAAATTCGTATTGCCAGGGTCTAGCCTGTTGTTTTCTGCCATCACATCCGTTGTTTCGTTTGCCCCGACTGCGTCAGGATGGTCGAGATCCATCGGATCTGTCGTGGGGCGAGTGGGCGAGCTGTTGCTAGGATTCGCCCTCCGCTTCGTGGCCTGAGATCTCGTCAGTACGTTGACTTCCCTGGCGAGTTCGATACTTGGTTTCTCGATGAACTCAACCCGGAGGATTCTTTGAAGATCTTTGTCGGGCTGCGCCGATGAGCCAAGTGAAGCGAGGGCATCTGCTTGCGAGTTCTCTGCCCTTGGAATTCTTGTTAAGGTAAAGAATTCAAAATTCGCCGTCAATGTTTTGACGAGTGCAAGGTATGCCTCCACGCGTTCATCTTTTGTTGCGTATTCGCCGTTGAACTATTTCACGACGAGCTGCGAGTCGCAAAAGGCTTCTATCCTTGTCATCTTAAGAGCTTTACCCAATCGAAGACCCATGATTAAGGCCTCGTATTCTGCCTCATTGTTCGATGCTCTGAAGCCAAGCCGGAATGACTGCTCCAGAGATTCTCTGTCTTGCGACGATAGTCGAATGCCCACTCCCAATCCGTGTTTAGACGACGAGCCGTCGACATGTAACTGCCAGATTTGGAATGAGTCTTTATTTTCGCTTTCTGACGAGGCTGCTGCCTCCGGTAGTTCGATTAGAAAATCGGCCAACACTTGTGCCTTGATTGTAGTTCTACTTCGATACTTGATATCGAACTCGCTTAATTCGATGGCCCACTTTGCGAGTCGCCCAGACTGAGTTTGGCTGTGGAGAACAGCTCGTAGTGGAAAGGTACTGAGAATCACGATCGAGTGCGATTGGAAATAAGGTCAGAGTTTGCGAGCCGACGTAATAACCGCGAGTGCTAATTTCTCTGTCAGGGGATATCTTGTTTCCGCATCGGTTAAAGATTTAATGACGTAGAAAAATGGCTTCTGCTCTGTGCCATCTTCGCGAATTAGAACTCCACTAACTGCAGAGGTGGAGACCGCAATGTAAAGGTAGAGCGGTTCGCCAGTTACGGGTTTGGTCAAAACAGGTGGAGTCGCGAGATATTGTTTCAATTTCTGGAAGGCTTCTTCGCATTTCTATGTCCACTCGAAGGCCTGTCGAGCTGGCCCCTTTTTATCCTTAAGCGTTTCATAGAAAGGCAAGCATTTGTCAGTAGAGCGCGAGATGAATCTGTTCAAAGCTGCGACTCTTCCTGTCAATCGTTGTACTTCCCTCTTTGTTTTAGGCGAGGCCATCTGGATTAGCGCATGGATTTGCTTCGGATTTGCCTCGATCCCGCGACGAGTTACCATATAGCCGAGGAACTCGCCTGATGTCACGCCGAAACGACACTTAGCCGGATTGAGCTTCATGTTATACTTGTTTAGTAGCGCAAAGCATTCTGCGAGGTGGCCGACATGGTCCTTTTCCTCGAGCGATTTGACAAGCATATCGTCAATGTAGACCTCAATCGTCTTGCCGTGGAGGCCTTCGAACATCCTGTTTACCAATCGCTGATAAGTTGCCCCAACGTTCTTAAGGCCGAATGGCATGACCTTGTAGCAATAGATCCCGCGATCTGTAATGAAAGATGTTTTATCGTGATCGCCGGGGTGCATAAAAATTTGATTTAGCCAGAGAAAGCATCCATAAATGATAGCAGCTTGTTCCCAGATGTCGACTCGACGAGGCGGTCGATATGAGGAAGAGGGAAACTGTCTTTTGGGTATGCCTTGTTCAAATCCGTGAAGTCCACACAGACTCGCCACTTGCCATTCTTCTTCTTCAGAACGACTGGATTAACGAGCCAATCCAGATATCTGACCTCAGCAATCGAACCGACCCGCAAGAGTTTTTCAACTTCGTCGTTCACCGCTTGAGCTCTATCCGGTCTGAGTCTCCTTCGCTTCTGTTTTATGGGTTTGAAGGTTGAATCGACATTCAACTTGTGGCTGATGATGTCGATGTCGATCCTGGGCATATCCTCTGCGGCCCATGCGAAAGTGCTAACGTTCCTCTTAAGGAATTTGACGAGTTCGAGCCTGACGGCTTCATCAAGCGTTGCGCCAATCTCCACACACTTCTCCGGGAACTCGTCGTCAATGCAAACCGATATGACGGGTTCGCATGTCGGACCCGCTCCTTCTTCTTCGGCGGCTTGTGGGATCTGTAGTTGCTACAAAACGTCCGATATTTCCTTGACGGGTTCCTTGTCCGTTTTGAGCTTTTTTTGCGGCTCGCTCGGAATGGGCTCTGCCGCCTGATTCCTTAGTTTGTGCGCTGTCATGAAGCAAGACCGCGACGCCGACTGACTCCCTTTGATTGTTTTGATCCCGATTTTTGTTGGAAACTTAAGGCAGAGATGGTACGTCGAGGCGACAGCGCGCATCGAATTGAGCCAAGGGGTTCCCATTATCACGTTGTAAATCGCCGGGTTGTCCGAGACCGCGAACTCCACTATTTTTGTTACTCCTTCCGCACACACTGGAAGTTTGATCGTTCCGATTGTTATTGTCGTCTCGCCATTGAATCCGGTCAAAGGCTTGGGATAGGATTCGACTTGAGCGAGGTCGATTTCCATACGCTTATGAGCATCAGTGAAAATGATGTCGACTGTGCTTCCAGTATCGATAAAAACGCGACCCGTGTCCCATCCTGCGACGGCGAGTCGGATGACAAGCGGGTCGTCGTGAGGTTTGTCAATATTATTGATCTCATTCTCTTCGAACTAGATGACATCGTTTGGAAACTTGGACGGTATGGGCTTGTTCGATCCTACCTCAGCTCGTCTTTGATAAGCTTTGATTGACGAGATGGTGTTTGAACAATAGCGCGAGCTGACCATGATCATGTTGCAGACTTTTTGTTTCGAGCCGCTTCGGCCATCACTGTTATTTTGCCGGCCGAGGTGGACCTCGTCGTTATTCCACCTGTCCCGCTTGTGATTATTGCTATTGTCTCCGGTCGGACCGTCTCTTTCTCTTGCATCGTCGAATTGCTCGAGCTGAAAATCGTTAACATTTATATTTCCTCTGAGCTCTCCGGCGACAAGCTTCGCTGCGAGTCGCATTCCGAGTACTCGACAGTTAGCCGTCGAATGTCCGCTCATTTTGTGCAAGTCGCAATATGCGGATTCGTCGTAAGGCGAGTTCCTTATCCACATATTGCCGTTATTACGACCAGGAGTGCCATTTCCGCGACCTCGCCCCCTTCCTCGACCGAAGCCTGGCGAGTCCACCTGGTAGTTATGGGCACCCTTAAAACCTCCCTCGTGCTGCACAAAGTTGCCTGGCTTCTTCTTTGTTGAAGCTGGGGCCTCTCGCGGATTGGGAACTTTGGCCTTTCCGTACTTCTTTCCCAGAACTCTGGTTTCATCCTCGCATTTTGCGAAGCCATTGGGGCGATGAAGCGCATCCTGAATAGACGAGGGCTCGTTGATCGTCATCTCCTTTCGGAAATCCGAGTCGTACCACAGAGCCTTTCGAAGCGCACTCAGTGCGGACTGGTCGTCAATCCCCTTCACCTGAGTAAGCATTGCCTTAAAGCGCTCGATGAAAACTCCGAGGGGTTCGCTAGCCGCTTGCGAAATGGTGTAAAGATCAGCCTCGGACGTGCTGCGCTTGATTAAGATTGCGTACTGCTTTAGGAACGCTTCAGAGAGCTGCGCGAAGCTGTCGATCGAATTCTTCTTCATCCCCGTGAACCAATAGAGAGCTGCCCCCTTGAGGTGCTCCACGAAGAGGAGGCAGCAACCAACGTATTTTCGTCGAGTCGGAAATTGGCTCGCCCCATAGCGATTGAGAAAGCTCTAATGTGCTCTGTGGGGTCGCCCTTGCCATCATAAATTGGAAGCCTGAGCTTCCCCGGATCGGATAGACGCGCCTTTGTTATTCGCTCGGTGAAAGGAGTAGTGCGAGCTTCTTCTAGGACGCGGTCGATCTCTGGCGCCTTGCTTGTGGCGCGATGGACCTGTGACCTCATAACCTTAAGATCGCGAGCTGTCTGCTGCATGATGTCTTTGAGCTCGTCCATCTCCCTTTGCTGTGAAGCGATAGCTCTGCGATTGGTCGGGGCTTCGGCCTGCTCCATCCATCGCGCATTCTCCGCGATTTCGCCCTCATCCCGACTTTGGACACGACTGGTCGGCCGACTGGGTCGAGTGGTTCCGAATTCGCGTCATTCTAGATCATCTGCGATTGTAACTATACCTCCAGTTGCATCCGCGACGAGGATGGCCCCGTCTATGAGAGGCGTATGATCTTCGCGAGCCCCGCGAGCTGAAGGCGAGGCCGCTGGAGAGAAGTTAAGAGCGATCGGGGTAACGCGACGTATAACACCGCGAGGTAGGCCTTGAGACTGACGAGCTGTCGACAACGCCTTGATCTCGGCGGTCTGGTTGCTGTTGATGGTTTCCTGATTCTGCGATTGCTTGAGCAACTGCTCGAGCAATGCTTTGAGCTGATCGAAAGCGGCTGGTGTTGCCGGGTCAGCCTAGTTGGTATTGGCGGTCGCTTGGTTTCCTGTAGGGACATATCTGCCCGCTTCCGCCTCCAATGCGGACTGGCTGTTTGCGTTCGCCTGCCCACTCTCGGCGAGCTCCCTTGGATCTGAACCATCTTCGGTTGCTGGGGATTGCGGGTTCGTTATTGACATCTTGGCGAATTCGTCTAAGCGTTTGTTTCGTGTATGAAGCTAGTGTTGCGTGTAGATCCCCTCCTTCTAGCGCCAAATTGTGCGTGCTGGAAAATCACACAATAGAAATTGTGAAGATTCTACGAAAAGACCTTCTTTAGGTTTCAAACACTTAGAGTGAACTAGATAGAATTAGGGTTCTTAGAAGTTGTTCTTATTTATCAAGATCAGAGCTATTACTTGTCTTTTTATCACTTAGAAAAATTGGTTCCTCTGCAATGAGGGGGGTACATGCTTATTTATAGAGAAATACAATTCGGTTGAGACAAACAGTGATGGGCCGTTAATGGGCCTCTGTCTTCTGGACTTTGACCGTTGGGCCGGTTTGGCGAATACGACGTCGTTTTAGGCGTATCGATTCTTCTAGGGGAGATTTGACCCCTACAAATAGTTAAGTTTATATGTAGAAAAAAATTAAAAACATCAAACCATAAATTAAAAACATGAAAATTAACTAAATTCAAAACTAGTATTTGTTTCTATAAATTTTAATCATAAAATATTTAATTATGAAAACACAAATAGAAATTTACAAAAAAAAAAAAAAAAAAAATTCTCAAACCCGGGTCAACCCAACCCGGTTCGCGGTTGAACCCAGTCCGACCCCCGGTCCGGTCCGGGTTTCAAAACACTGTAGGGAATGAGTTTGTGTAGATTTTTAAGATGACAGATTTGTGTATATTTGTGAAATTTCTTAAATCTCAAAGATTCTTATAAATTCTTCCTCTTTTTGTACTAAACAACTTTTTATAACTTTAGCCCAATAATAATTCAATAAAACCAATTAGTGTGTCTTGAAATTTACAATTCATCATTATTTTTTCATTAAAAATGAACTGAAAATGTAAAAAATCAATATTTTAGAAATAATTTTTTTTCCTAGAACATTAATTAAAAGAGAACGGATGGAGTATTTGTTAGGGATTGTTGAATTCCCATGTATTGTCATTGATTATTGGTGATTTTGTATTTGTTTTTTTCTTCTAGAAATATCTTTATGGTAATATTATATCTTATTATATAAAGGAGAGTTCGCAAAATTGTAACTCACGAGATCGCGACACGTGTTAAGTAGTCGATTAGATTATGATACAGGCCAATTATTTAAATATGTAAGTTTTTCCATATCAAAATTGTTAATTACCCAAAAGGGAAAAAATTAAAATGGAAAAAACAAGCATAAAGTAATTTTACAAATTGCACAGAACCTCTATATAAATAGTTATATAAAATATTTAGTTGAAAATAATTTATAATAAAGAAAAATTTAACATAAAAAAAATTAAGAAATGGAAAGTAGCAAACTATATAATTAAAAATCGAAACAAACATGTTTCTATCGTTATATCTAGGCAGATGTTTAACATATGTTATATCTATTGGGAACACAAAATAATTGACTATGGATAGAAGTAGAAATAGATCAAGGAAAAAAAACAAAGATAAGGAAAATTTGGTTAGTGGTGTGTTTTTACATGTTTAAAATTTACGAAATATCATTAAAGAATGATCGTCAAAACATGTAAGAATGATTTAATTGTTATATCAAATAGTTTAATAATTTAAACCATATTTACATATATCAAACATGTATACTTTATTGATTTTCAAATTCTTTAAATTATATGAGATATAAGACTATAATTTTTCAAATGACAGATGAACCTATAACTTTAATTACTGCATTACCTATGTTAGGGATTTAATTAAGAATATAATATGTTTTTCTCTAAAATATTTTTTAACCATAACTATTTATTATTTTTACTATAAATGAAATAATCCTCGCTTCGCGAGGGGTTTTAATCTAGTATGTTATAATAGAGAATTAAAAAAAAAAACAACTTTACCATGAGCATATATATTAAACCCCAAAACTAACAACTTTTATTCTCATCATCTTCTCCCTCTCAACCATCTCGTAAGCATCTCTCTCTTTTTAACGTTAGCATATATTTTGTGATCATATATGTTTGTTTTGTTTAACGTGAGAAGATATGTTTGTTTAACTTGAGCATATATGTTTGTTTTACTTGTTTGACTTTTGCCATCTTCAAATGATTGTAGGCTACTATAGTTGACTCTGTTTTTCAACATTTTATTTTCATATTATTACGTTCATATGATTCTAAAAATGAGCGTGTCATATTTCATACTAACTACAATTAGCTCTTTGATAAGATTACAATGGACGATACTCCACAAAATAAAGAAAAAAGTTATAATCAGTAGAGTTCGGAAGAGACAACGGTATTGATTGAACAACTAGTCGAGGGAATTAAACATGGATGGCGCGATGCAAGTGGTATACTAAACAAGACCACGGTGGAAAAAAAAATACTACCGGTCCTCAATGAAAGACTCAAATGTCAGAAAGTCCATAAGCACTATACAAGCATGTTAAAGTATTTGAGAACTTATACAACTGTTATTTGGATCTTGAACGTAACACTTCTGGATTTGGATAGGATCATGAAACAAAAAGGTTTTAGGCTACGGATGAAATTTGCCGTATATATTTAAAGGTATGTGTTTGTTTTACATAAAACTTTATATAAAAGATTTCACTCACGTATATTAAAGAGATGTTTTTTGAAATTTGACAGGCACATCCGAACCATTGCGCTATGAGTCCCATGAGCAGCTTGATCACCTGAAAATTATCTTTGATGGTATAACCGCCAATGGTAATAATTCAGTTGGATTGGGTGTAACTACTGATGCTTGCACGTACGAGGTTGGAAATTATCTTTGATGGTATAACCGCCAATGGTAATAATTCAGTTGTATTGGGTGTAACTACTAATGCTTGCACGTACGAGGTTGGTGACAATCAAGTGAAAGAAAACTTGATTTTTTTGTGAGAGTGGTGACGATGTTTCTGATGCATCACCTTTTTAGACAAAAAACTAAAAGGTCATGTAGAAAAGCTTATTTCGAGACAGAGAGCTAGAACGGCAACAAACAATCCAGAGGAGCTGAAGGGTGATAAGAATGACTCTGTGATTACCAACAAGATCCTTGATATCATACAACAAAGAGAAGAAAGAAAACAAAGAGAAGCTGAAAAAAGAGAAGTTGAGAAAAAGAAAAACAGTGTTTGGGATGCTATGAAAGAGCCAATCCCGTACCCATTGATGAAATAATCGATGGACATAATTAGGCACCTCACCCATTCAGGACCTAAAAGGCTTGAATATGTACTAGTTATGACCGACCACTTTACCTAATGAATGGAGGCCTTAACCCACCAGCAGATCCACCCATAACAAATCAAAAAGTTCATGTGGAAAAACATAATCTGCCGACATGGACAACCGCACAAAATCATAATAGACAGAGGCACCCATTACACCTTGGGAGCGCTTCAAAAATTATGCCACAAGTGGCACATCCGCCTCACCTATTCCACCTCGAATAACCCACTCAGTAACGATCAAGGGAGAATGGCAACTTGCTCCTTGATCGAGAGTCTAGAAAAATGCTTAACATCCAAAAAAGAAAGATGGACTGATGAACTGCAAGGACTGCTATGGGCCTCACGCACGAGAGCTGAGAAGAACACAGCAGAGATACCCTTTTCGTTGGCGTACAGAACTGAAGCATTGGTACCAATTGACACAACGATACCAAACCTCTGGGGGGGGGGGGGGGGGGGGGGCAACTACCCTCCTCACCGAGGACCTAAGTGAGAACTCACTCCAAGACGCCTTCAACCTGAGAGAGACACGCCGCGAGTTTGCTAAAATCAGACTCCAAAACTACCAACAAGTAGCAGCTCGACATTACCGACCAGAGCAAAAATCCTACAACTTCAGAGTCGGCAGCCTAGTACTGTGCAAGCCACATAACAAACCCTAAGAGCCAAGCACCGGAACTCTAGAGACCCCCTAGGAAGGTCCCTACCGCATCGCTGCTGTAATGCAATCATGCATCTACAAGCTCACCAATATCTAGACCGGGAAGGCAGAGAAGAAACCATGGAAGAGCAGCGACCTCAAACTCTTCTATCACTGAATACCTATCTAATAACCAAACTATGATATGGCTTGATCTTTTTAGCGGGTACGTAGGCAGCTCACCCCTTGAGCGCAACCACACTAAAGAAACATCTCCACCTGCTCAGGTCGGATGTAGTCCAAATTCTTACAAAGTTAGTAATCAAAAACGATTATGTAACACTTGGCCAACTAGGCCCGATCTGAAACATCCTAAGGTAAAACTAACATCATTACAATCGAAGTCGATCTAGCAAAACGATCACTCAAAAAGAACTTAGACTTAAAAGAACTAAGTCCTAAATTTCGTTATGATTAAGCGTCGGCCAACCAAAAATCTCACATCGCAACAAAAAATCCAAACTTGTGCGATTCGATTTACCAAACAGAATCACACCAGGGGGGGGGGGGGTCTATTGGGTGTGGTATTTCAGAAGATTTGGTGATGTTTCTAAAATCCTCTGTTATTCAACCAATGATTTTAAAATCCGTTTCCAAATCCTGTGTTATTGAACATGAAAATTATGTCAAATACATCAAAATAATATACAATCCCGTGTTATTCAGCCTGTGATTTGTTATACTCAGTCGGTTCAGGTTGTGCCCAGTATTTGAAGAAATTAGAGAAGGATTTAGGATCCGACCCGGTTCGGTTTTA
Source organism: Draba incana (assembly GCA_963576765.1). NCBI lineage: Eukaryota > Viridiplantae > Streptophyta > Magnoliopsida > Brassicales > Brassicaceae > Draba > Draba incana. The sequence continues at coordinate 17,850,921 of OY755216.1, read as the reverse complement.
GCACTAGTTAGTTTTCTCGTGATGTATTATTATTAATGGGAAAATCGCATAAAAAACCTCCAAGGTGGCAATTTCTTACACTTTAAACCTCGACGGTCAAGCACTATCAGTTTTAACCTTCAAGATAGCAATGCTAACACATTACACCACAAACATGGCAAATTTGAACGGGACACCAAAAAAATTTAAACGGAACAGTAACTCCGTTGAAATTTTTTTCCGATCAGATTATTCCGTCACACCGAAATCACCGTCTCTGTTCCTTGTGACTAAATCCCACATCTACAAGCTTTCAAGTTCTTCCCTTCTATGAAACTTTAACAAAATCCAACAAAAAATCAAGCTTTCAAGTTCATCAATGGCGGATTTTGATTCCAAGTACTATATGTGGTGATCTATAGTTCTTTGAAAAGCTCTTAAGATTTCGAATCTAATGGTTCCGAGCTCACGGCATGATTTTAACTAAAACTAACTTGAATTTGTCAATGAAGTTTCGGTTTTTAAATTTTAAAATTAAAATTCTCTGAATTGTTAAGTGTATTTTGAAAAATCGAAACCATATATGAACTTATGGAACCAACATTAACAAAGCCCAGTAGGTTTTATTTGATGCCGACATGTTTGATTTTCGGATCTGAAATTTTAAAGAGCTTTACTTCTACAAGCCTTAGACTCTCCATTGTTCAAAGAAAGAGATGCGGGATTTAGTCGCGAGGAACAGAGACGGTGATTTCGGTGTGACGGAATGATCTGATCGGAAAAAAATTTCAACGGATTTACTGTTCCGTTTAAATTTTTTTGGTGTCCCGTTGAAATTTGCCATGTTTGTGGTTTAATGTGTTAGCATTGTCATCTTGAAGGTTAAAACTGATAGTGCTTGACTGTCGAGGTTTAAAGTGTAAAACATTGCCTTGGAGGTTTTTTATGCGATTTTCCCTATTATTAACTTTGAATTTCTTTTTGACCACCTCTATGTGTTCGTGGTAGTCTCGGTAGTTTTTTTTTTTTTGTTATAGTAACCGATCAAGTTTAAAGACTCGTATATTGTTTTGTGTTGCATTAAATTTCAGCCTTTTTATGTGGTACTCCCTCCTTTTTTTTTTTAAATTTATGTTTTAAGAAAAAAATTTGTTTTTAAAAAATTGATTTTTTTGCATTCTCAATGAATTTTTACTAAAAAAATAATAATGAATTGTAAATTTCAAGATAAATTAATTGGTTTTATTAAATTACTATTGGACTAAAGTTATAGAAAATTGTTTATTGCAAAAAAACAAGAACTTTATAACTAAAAATTAATGTGTTTTCTTAATAGGTGTGAAAATTCTAGAACATCAAAACAAAAAAACGGAGGGAGTATATCTTATACTAAAGATTAGTGTTCTAAATTTTCACACATATTAAGAAAAAAAATAATGTTTAATTATAAATGTATTATTTTTGTACTAAACAATTTTGCATAATTGTAAGTCAATGACAATTCCATAAAACCAATTAATATATCTTGAAATTAATAATTCATCATCATTATTTCATAAAAATTGTATAAAAAATGTTAAAATATAATCTTTATGAAACAAATTTTTTTATTTCAAAACATCAATCTTTAAGGAATTGAAAGAGTATTACTTGGGGTTTTGACGTAACATTTTTAAATACTCCATTTGAAGTTTCAATAAGTGTCACATGTACCCAAGACATGGGGACATTCCACGCCCATTGCTTCCTTCATCATTTCAATTTTGAGTTTTTGATAGTATTTCAACGTCCCGATCTGGTTGGTTCATTAGATAATATGCGATAAGTTTCTCTTTTAACTCCATGTCGGTAATTATCAAGTTTATAAATTGAAGATGAGAAATATACCAAAACTACGAGGAGTCTTGGTTTTAGGGTTGGCAAGGTCTTGCATAACAAATAATTAAATTAGGTCGTTACTATTTTCGTAAAATAAACCACAATTGGTTTTTTATTTATTTTATGGATTCTATAAATAATTTAATTCACTGGTGGTGTAAAAAGTAGGCCTGGACATATTTACCGAAACTGAAAACCGAACCCGAAACCAACCTGAAAAAATCGGGTTCATTCGGTTTCGGTTTATAGTCAAAACCCGTTCGGTTAACCGAATGCCCATGCCTAGTAAAAAGCAAAACTCGTTAATACAAAAAGTCTTGAATTGCAATTTATCACAGTCGTTTTGCACAACACTCGGAATCGGATTATAGGCCTTTCACTATCTAAATGTTGTATTTATAAACTCACATAACATAAAGTGAAATTAAAATTGCCAAAAAACCGTACTGGGCACACTCTCTGATCGTCCAATTAATTACTCTAGCGTATTTTTGGAGATTGAATGCGACTTCTAGTGACGTGCAATATCGAATATATTTGAGATTAACACGAATTACTACCAGCAATTCTCATAGATACCACTTTTTAAAGTTTTTTTCCAATTATACCATTAATTTTTAAAAGTTTCCTAGATACCACTTTTTTCAAATGTTCCAAAAATACTACAAAATTAAAATTAGTTTAAAATAGTCAAAACTAAACCCTAAACTCTAAACATACACCCTACCCCCTAAGATTATATCCTAATTGTACAATAGTTAACACAAACCCAAAAAATTAAATTCTAGACCTTTTAAAAATCAATTTTTGTATTTGTGGTGTTTTGAGAAAGTTTGATTTTGTTTTGAAAAAAGTGGTATCTAAGAAACTTTTAATAATTAATGTTATCTAGGAACCAAAACTTTGTTTGGTGGTATCTAAATTTCTCATTAATACCTCCCGTCGCATAACTAAAATTCTAAATTATAGTTATGGAATTTCTACAAACCTGAGACTCATTCCTCGACTGGTTTTGATTGACTAAGCTTTTCAGAGTTGCCTTAAAATGAAAAGATATAAAGCGTCTCGTTTCATGAATACCACATAGCATGTAACTTTTATACAACTTGTGAGTTTGTGACTCTTGGGCTTCACGATTTGGGCCTGTAAAATCAGAAAAAGAAGAATAAGATTTAAGTTCAACACATATTCTAGAAGACATGGAGAAAAGGAAAGAAGAAAGAGTCAGGTGAATGACAAAGTTTTTCGGGAAAATGGCTAAAAAAACCCTGAACTTTACGCGTTAGACCAAAAAAACCCTGAATTACACACTAAACCATTTAAACCTCTAACTTTTGTTGACTTTCCATTTAAACCTTAAACTTGAATTGACTAAACTAAATTGGACTCGTCTTTAAGTCGCCTAACGGAAAATTTACACAGAGTTAATCTTGTCCGTTAAATCGATTTAGAACCCTAAAAACAGAAAATCCCCAAATCAGTTTTGGATCCGAAAATCAAATATTCTCTGATTTTGAAATAAACTATTGGGTTTTCTTAATTACGGTCTTAGGAGTTTAGAACTAGTCTCAATTTTTCAAGATTCATTGTAGAACTCCGGGAATTTCATTTTAAAGTTTGAGAACGAAAACTTCTCGGTGAAATTCCGGTCGGCTTAGTAAAAATTACCATATGCGGTTGTTATCATTAAATTCCATTTGCAAAGAGCTTTCTAAAAAGCTATAGATTGCTACATATCGTGCTTCGATTTAAAATCCGCCATTGATGCATCTCAAACTCCTAAGTATGAGAAAAAGAAAAAAAAATTGATAGTGATGACGGTGGTGTACGTGATAACAGTGGTCTACGTGAATTTAGATAGTTTTATGCATAATTATCATTTTATGATTAGGGTTGAGAATTGAAGAAGAGTATGAATTGGGGATTTTGTGTTTTTAGGGTTCTAACTGTTCTAAAATCGATTTAACGGAAAACTGTAACGGAGATTAACTCTATGTAACTGTTCTGTTAGAGGACTTAACGACGGGTCCAATTTAGTTTAGTCAATGAAAGTTTAAGATTTAAATGTGAAGTCAACAAAAGTTGGAGGTTAAAATGGTTTAGTGTGTAATTGAAGATTTTTTTGGTCTAACGCGTAAAATTCAGGGTTTTTTTTAGCCATTTTCCCAAAGTTTTTCTCTATTAGGAATATGGAAATTCTATCTCTTATATATAGCTAGATATCTTCTGTAGTTTAATCATTCATCACAAATTCATAGAACACGCATCTAGTGCGAGGCTTGTGTTCTCTTTCGATTCATATAGTGAAGGTTTGTTCTCCGGTTTGGAGAAACATCCAAGTTTGTGTGTTTTGATTAAATACAAGAAGTTAAACGTCTAGGTCGATTTCTCTACAGTAGTATCAGAGCTAAGGTTAAGAGAAACAGAGAGATCGGAGATAGAGTTTCACAAGAAAAAAGGAAGGAAGTTCTTACCTGTTTTAGGTGGAGCTTGATTCCAACTAGGTTAAGGTGAAACTCTGCGTGTTTCACAAGGCTGCTACAACAAGGTTGATTCCTGAAACAAAGATAAACATCTATTTATCATGGAGCCAACTACAGGGAAGTTTGAGATTGAAAATGAAACAACCAAGTTTTTTTTTTTTTTTAAGCCTAATACTTCTACTGCGGAAATCAACAACTCATTTAAACCATTCAAACCAATATAATAAAAACATAATTCAACAACGGTCAAATCCAGAATACCAAAGAAATAACTAGCAATTCTAGCAACCTATCAGGTTCCACTAAAAATGCAACAACAAACATAACAACCTATCATCCTCTTCATACGCCATGATTCTGCGATCACACTTTTCCTTTACCTGCAACTCAAAATGGAAAAACAGAGTTGTGTGAGTATTATCACAAATACTCAGTGAAGCGGTCATCCCATCTACTGGTTACAAATAGGGAAATATATTGCCAAAAACTATGCGAGCAATCAACATTCAACAATTAAACAATTTTTCACCATTTAACAAGTGGTGTCAATCGACACTCCTCCTGGGTGTCGATCAACACTTCACTTCCAAAAATGAACCTCGCAAACATAAAAATGGGGTGTCGATCGACACTCCTCGCAGAAACCTAGACCGAGTCGAATCCTCTCGAGACTCGGTCCCGTTTCATCGTACGAGACTGATCACAGCACAGTCACAACATGTCACACGAAAAACACAGGAATATCAATCATAATCAACAAAATTCATCCATTCAATATCAATCATAATCAACACAATTGAATCATTCAAAAACCTAATAATCTAATCCCGTAACCGCGATCACGCACTCACCTTAGCCTAAAACAGATTTAATTCGGTTCGTATGGATGAATAACACAGTGAACAGAAACACCCGCAATCCTAAACGTTCTGATCCGAACAAAAACCACCAAGATCAAACGTTTTCACTAAAAACCAAAATATACTTTCTTAGAACAGAACCGACGCGATTTACTAAATCAACGTTGAGGACGGAGTTTACGTCGGATTTTCGATCGGAAACCTGTTCCGAAAACTAGACACACAGAGCTTTCCAATGCCCTCTAGATCGTTGTCTAACTCTCTCCGAGTCTCCGGCAAAACATCCTGCAATTGGACTGATTCTTGAACCCGATTCAGCAGAACCTCCCTCACAAAAACAAGAATAACTCTTAGAGTACAAATCTAAGAGACGAACGGATTGGCCTCACGGATAGCTAAGAAGGAGAAAAACTTACCCACAAAGTTTTACTCTGATCCAAACCGATCTTCTTATCCGTTTCTCTTCTCTACCAGAACGAAACAGAACTTCCCTCTCTTTTCTCCTGATTTCGACTAGCAAAAAAAACCCTTTCAAGAATTCCCAAACTTCTTTCTCTATTTCTTTCCTCTCAACCACATTTTCTCTGATCAAAAACACGGTCACAAGGCTGCTAATCCTTTAAATAACCGAGCCCTAGGGCTCTCCCTAACTCCCTAAACCGCCGTCCCAAACTGGACAATTAACATAAACCGGAACTTAATCTGAAACATTGGTGTTGATCGACACCCACCATTGGTGTCGATCGACACCCCACCCAAATTACAATAATTTGGTTCCAGAATGTTACAGAAAAATTCGATGGTAAAGGCGATTTTGGTTTTTGGATGTACAAGATGCTATGTTAGCTTGAGATCGTTGGTTTAGGTTCTGTTCTAAAAGAGAAACCTCTTTCAACAGTTCAAGTTTCTTTAACGGAGAAACCTGCGGCAACGGCGACAGATCCTGCAACGGCGTCAACTCCTGCAACAACAATTAAAGAAGTTAAAGAAGAGACAAAACCAGATCTTTTAGAGCAAGAAAAAGATATGCGTGTTAAAAACGTGATTAGCATGAGTTTTTCAGATATGATTTTAAGGAAAGTCATGAGGGAGCCTACAACACTGGCTATGTGGAAGGCACTGGAGATAGAATATCAAACCAAGACACTGCCAAATCGAATTTACATGAAGCAAAAGGTTGCTAGTTTCAGAATGAAGGAACACAAAAGCATAGAAGAAAATATGGATGGGTTCCTAAAGCTTGTAGCTGATTTAGCAAGTCTAAATATCAAGATTAGTGACGAAGATCAAGCTATCCAGATCTTGTCAAGCTTACCTAGGCAATACGAGTCTTTAGTAGACACTCTCAAGTACGGCAGCGATAAGGATACACTTACGGTCAGAGATGTGACAAGTTCTGCATACTCAAAAGAAGTTGAGTTAAAGGAGAAAGGTTTACTTAACAAGGCTAAGAGCAACTCAGAAGGTTTGTTTGTAAGCAATAGAGGCAGATCGGATAAGCGGAATGACAAGACATGGAAAGCCAGGTCTAAGAGTAGACCAAGGTCACAATCTAGACTAAAGTTCTCTAAAGAATGCTGGATTTGCAAAAATAAAGGCCACTTTAAGAAGCAATGTCCAGAGAGAAAAGGAAGTAAACCTACAGATTCGGTAAACATCGCTTCTAAAGTTACCGAACCGTTAGTGCTAACTGCAAGTCAAGAAAGTAAACCCACAAGACCGTCGGCGTTAACCGCAAGTCAGCAGGATACGAAGATGGAATGGGTGCTTGACTCTGGATGTACATTCCACATTACTCCAAATAATGGTGTCTTATTTGATATAGAGGAAATATAAGGAGGAAAGGTTCTTATGGGCAATAATACGTTCAATGAGATCAAAGACATTGGAAAGGTTAGGATCATGAATGATGATGGTTCTAGTGTGATTCTCACTAATGTAAGGTACATGCCAACAATGGGTAGAAACCTTATTTCCTACGGTCAGTTAGAGAAGGAAGGATGCAGGTATGAAGAACGAGACTTTAAAGTTCAGTTTTATAAAGCAAATCAGAAGGTTAATTTGGGTAAATCAGAAGGAATTGTGGTGAATGGTGAAGCTGCTATCACTAGGCGGTCTTACTAAAAGGTGGCATTCTAGACTTGGTCACATGAGTCTAAAGTGCATGAATTTTCTGGTTAAGGAAGGATATCTTACTGAAAAAGACGTCAAGACTTTGAAATTCTGTGAGAATTGTGTTTTGGGAAAAGCACACAAGTTAAGCTTTCCAAAGGGTAAACATGCATCTAAAGAGGTTCTGGAATACATACATTCAGATTTATGGGGATCATCGTCGGTAATTCCAAGTCTTGCAGATTGTCAATACTTAGATGATTTTTCAAGAAAAGTATGGATTTATTTCTTGAAGAAAAAAATGATGTTTTTCAAAGGTTTAAAGAATGGAAAGCAAGTGTTGAGACAGAGACTGGAAAGAAGGTGAAGTAAGTAACAACCGACAACGAGTTAGAATTTTGCAACACACAGTTTGATACGTTGTGCAAAGAAGCTGGAATCAAAAGACACAGGACTTGTGTCTACACTCCCCATCAGAATGGCAAATCAGAACGCATGAATCGAACTATTATGGATAAAGTTTGGTGTATGTTAACCGAGGCTAGTTTAGAAAAAAAGTTTTGGGCAGAGGCTGCGTCAACGACTGTTTATTTAATTAATAGATCACCAAACTCAGCTATTAATTTTAAATTGCTAGAAGAAATTTGGTCCAATAGAAAAACATATTTGAGTCATCTAAAGAGTTTTGGCTGCACAGCATATGTTCATGTTACTCAAGCTAAAACAAGTCCAAAAGCGGTGAAAGGCGTATTAATGAGTTATCCACAAGGAACAAAAGGATATCGAGTTTGGCTACCAGATGAGTTGAGATGTACTACTAGCAGAAACATGATATTTCACGATGAAGAGATGTTTAAAGACATTAAAGGAATCAATGGCAAAAAGAAGAAGTCTAAGAGAGTGACTTTGAATCCGGTACTGATTCAAGGACCTTTTATTGAAGCTACAAAAACTGAAGATTTAGTTCAAGGTGGAGTTTCTCCAACATCTGAAAACTCAGAAAGTGATTCTTCAAGTTCAGGAGGTGAAGAAGAAATCTTAGAAGAGCCAAGAGAGCATCAAGATTTACAAGATTACGTGCTTGCATGAGACAAAGTTGAAAGAGTGATTAAGAAACCATCTAAGTATGATGACTTTGATTGTGTAGCTTATGCTTTAGCTAGTTCAGAGGATATTAACATGGATGAACCAAAGTCTTACAAAAAAGCTATGAGAAGCAAAGATAAAGAAATCTGGACATGAGCCTTGGAGGAAGAGATGAACTCACTTATCAAAAATAAGACTTGGATATTGATGGACAAACCGGAAAACAAGAAAGTAATCGGCTGCAAGTGGGTATTTAAGTTAAAAGATGGAATACCCGGAGTTGAGAAGCCTAGGTATAAGGCTAGATTAGTAGCACATGGGTTTTCACAAGTCGAAGGGATTGATTACACAGAAGTATTTGCTCCGGTTGTGAAGCATGTATCAATCCGAATTATGCTGTCTTTGGTCACAAATCAAGACATGGATTTGGAACAGCTCGACGTGAAAACTGCTTTCTTGAATGGAACATTAGATGACGAAATTTTCATGTCACAACTGATATACCTCATATTCTACCAATTTTAATATCTATTTTAAAACATTTTCTAAGTACTTTTATAAGGTTTTACCCTAAAGAAGTAGTTTATCCTTGTATTTCTAGTTTTAGAGTGTCAAGGGAAAAAATCATCAAAAAGGAGCAAAAAGAGCTTAAAGTGGTGTATTCTAAGCTACAACAAGTTTATCAAGCCAAAGACTTAGTCCAAGTCAAGAATTTCTCAAGTTATCACAATTCACCAAGTTGGACAGAATCGCAGAGTCTAAAGTTTTGCTACAGACGGAAGATCAAATCAACTTGGATTCTTATGAGACTTAGCTAAATTTCAAGGTATTTGAGTCAGATTTCTATTGAAATTATAAGTATCTTATTTAGAGCTGTGAGCAAGGAGATACACTTTATTTACTAAAGATATGTCAAACTGCCTCGATGATGAAGAAGGTGCAGAATGAAGTCAAACGTTGAAGGACTTTAAGGCCGGCGTTATGGAAAATTCTCAGCTCAATATGGAGTGTTTTCAAGCCCATATATGAGCCCAAATTCTCGCCGCCATTTTGATGATCCTAGTTTTGAGGAGTTATGACGTAAAGACGTTTTTGCCCACGAGAAGCCCTAGAAGACCCTAGTACTATAAATACTTGTTTTTAGCCTCCTTCTTTAGAGAGTGCCAAAATATTAAACACTTTTATTGATAGAGAGCAGCCTCCACGCCATCCCCTTGAGGGATGGATCATAGATCTTGTTTTAGGAGCTTTGGAGGAGGATCTCGCTTTGTACTTCGCTATAGAGAAGAATCTTCTTATCCCTACTCTTTTAATAAAGTTTCTTTATCATGAATTTAATGTTTCTTTGTTGTTTTTCATGCACCATTCTTGAGTAATTCAATTGTTAGGTTTTAGGTTTTCAATGAGTTTCATAATTCGATAATTGGTTGATGATTGTTTAGGGATAATAATAGAATCTTCATCTTTACTTGTACTCTATACATAACTTCTAAAAGATCTAATTAGCGGTTAAATCTTAGGTTGATATAGATTCCAAAAGCTTTTATATTGATCGAAACTAGTATTTTATGAGCCTAGTGATATGCTCAAATTTATCCTAGAGCTACTCTCTCAAATTAAGAGATTGCGTGCAGTATTTAGGGATCAAATCCACATAGAATCAAGGAGCACAATAGATTAATAGTTTTAGATTATGCTAAGCAGAAAGATGTAAGTAAAAGCAGTGCAGAAAACAGTAAACATGATGATTGCAAGTGATTTAAATTCAATAAAGACAAACGCTAAGCTTTAGGGAATTCACAAGAATAAATTCAAATTGAAGAATAAATTTACTAATGGGATTGATGAAGTGCAATTCTAGAACTCAAAACACTGTTGTAAAGTAAATCAACTGTCGTTGCAAATACTATCTATGTTAAACCCTAGAAGACCAACTATCGTTGCAAAATCAGATTAATTTAAACAAGCAATAAAATCAAGTTTGATTGTTCACAAAGATCCAAAGCCAGCTGTGGTTGCGAATCAGATCTTTGCTCACCTACGATTCAATTCAGGTAATGCAATAATGTTGTCGCATCTACTAAACAACCTAAGATATCTAATTCAGGCATAAATCAGAATTCAAAGCAATCAAGGTGAATAATATAAATATGATGAAAATCCCAAAAGTAAATAAACTCAACAATTCTTCATTAACCTTTGAAAAATCCCTAAAACCTAACTAGAGAATTACTCAGACATAGACATGAAAGATAATTTCTTACTATAAAATATCTAATAGAAAATAAAGCATAAGCCTAAACAATGGCTTAAAATAAGTATTTATAGGTATAAATGTCGGCATGGGCCCAATTGCAAACATCTGGGCTTTTTGGCGCAGAAACGGAAATCTTTTGAAACTTGAATTCTGGTCTGGTCCGATAGTCGTGTCGAGCGACACACATAACTCTGTCGATCGACACTTGCATTTCTTCGGTGTCGAGCGACACGAACTCCTCCGTCGCTCGACACTGCCTTCAGTTCTTTATTCCAAACTTGCCACTTTGACCGCTCATTCCGTTAAGCTCTAAAATGCTCTAGTAAACACCAATTGAGTCCAAAGGGTCCTTGTATCTAGAATTAAACACCAAACACTAGAAAACACCAAAAAAAATCTATAAAACAAAAATATATCATGGTATAAAAACCATGATATATCAACTCCCCCAGACTTAGCCTTTTGCTTGTCCGTAAGCAAAATAGTATACTCACTCCTTTAGGAACCACATACCTTGCAAATTCATCCGATGATACTTTGATGTGTCCCTAGAAGCTTAGCAGTTCTCCAGATTGATTCCAAACTCCTTAGAAAAACTCAGACTTTCAATCGCAAACCCCTTTCATTTACTAAGTGCGGTCTCATCGAGGGAATATCGATCACTGGACCTTTTAGATTCTTTCGCTTCCTTGAACACTTTCTTGCGTTTCACCCTCTCTCTTCCCTCTAAAACTGTATCCAATTAAGGATATCATAGAGATGCATTGCCCATTTTTGAACTTTCTGATTCAGGATTTTTCTAATTTTTGGACTTGCTTTTTTCTGCTTGAACTACACATTTCTGTAGACTTTTTTTTTAATACCTTGGCATCTCTATGACTTCACTAGATCAGCGCTAACTACTATTGTTCTTGTGGAGACAGGGTCATGAGGCTTTTTTTTTTTTTATCTAGGACAGTTGTATTCGTCATTTGGGAAGAAGTTTCAAGAGCGGTCCGTCCTCGCTTTCAAGTGTTTGGAATCTGAATCAAGTCTTGCGATTTCCAATGCCCAAGACAAGAAATTAATATTCATTAGGGCGGAGTCTACAACATCTTTATGGCGTTCTCCAGAAATCTAAGCTCGCTCCGTTAAACCGATCCACTTCCAGTTACCCACCTTAGTAAAACCAGCCAACTCACATTGGAAATGGTCCTTGAGTGCTGTTCAAAGCAAGTATAAAGGGAGGTTTTGACTCTAAAAATTTCAAAATTGACTCAAAAACCTAAAAGAAAACACAAAAGTCAGCGACTACGTCCCCCAGACTTAAACAACACTGTCCCCAGTGTTATTAAATTCGGAGAAGGCAAAGAAAAATAGATAAGAAACGAAGTGAACGAAAAATCAAATGAGAATTGTAACCTGGGGGTCGTGTCGAGTGACACGACCTTACTGTCGATCGACACTCATGGTTTGGTTGCGTCGAGCGACTTGAAATTCCTTGTCGATCGACAGACTTATTCTCCTTAGTGTCGAGCGACACGTATTGCTCCGTCGCTCGACACACAATTTTGAATTGTATTCTCACTTGCATTCATACGTTCAATCTTTGAAAATTAAAACAAAAACAAAACCAAAACGTAAAATTATAAAAGAAAATAAGAAAATACATAGTTAGTAGACTCACAAGTGGGTTGCCTCCCACTAAGCACTTGTTTTCAGTCCTTAGCTTGACTGTGTCAGGATGTTTAGACTCTTGGTGGATCTTTAGGAGGCTTTGTTCCTCCCTTATCCTTCAGGAAACTTGTAGCTTGCTTCATTGCATTTGGCTTTTCAGCTCCCCAGACTTATCAGAGACAATCCCAGGAAAAAATCTCATCGTATTCTTTAGCATCTGTTGAATAATAGCTTCTCCTTTCTCCTGTACATCTGAAGGGATGATGATTCTGAACTTGGAGAATTGTTTGGAAACTTTCTTGCGCTTAACCTTGATGACATTCACCTCTTCTTTAGGCACTGAAGATTGTGGTTCGCTTGCTTTAGGAATCACAGCAAGAGCATTCTGAACCTTCTTCTCGCTATCTCCAGGATCTAAAGCCATCTTCTCTCCTTTATGAACAGTCCAACAAGCAATGTCCTCGAGAAGGATCGCTGAATAGAAGATCTTCTTGTCAATCTTAGTAAAAGATATGGTATGATTAGGGAAATCCAAGATTCTGCCCATAGTAGCAAGGAAGGACGAGCCGAGAACCATTGGCTTAGTAGTCTTGATGATGTAGAAATCAGCTGGCATAAGATAATCCTCTATTCGAATTTGCAAATCTGAAATGAATCCACATGAACTACTAAAGAATAGTCAACCAAATCGACGAAAGCATTTGAAGGTTGAATATTCGAGATCCCCAGCTTCTTTACAACATCATGAGATATGACGTTCACGTTAGCTCCTGTATCCAAGAGAGTGCCTTCCAATTCTATTCCATTAATTGAACATGGAACTATGAACTGCCACGGATTATCTAGCTTGGGTAGCTTTTTTAGCGACGGTTGAATAGGCTTCTTGACTGTCTTTGACTCTTGAACAATGTTTTCGGTTTCAGCTACTGGAGAAATCTTCTTGGAAACTTTCGGGAATGGCAGTGGTGGCTTGTAGACTCATTCTACTGCAGAAACATAAGTTTTCGCGAAATATGGACTATCTTATATCACGTGTCGAGCAACACAATTCTTATGTCGATCGATAATTGCAATTTTATCTCATCGATCGATAGATTTAACCACGTCGATCGACATACTCAACTCTGTCGCGTCGAGCGATACGACTCCTCCACCGCTCGACACGTGTTCTGTATTCTCAAAAATTGCGTCAAACTCGTCGAAATAATCTTCTTTAGCTTTTGCATGCTCCAGTTTAGACATTCTCCCTACTCCAGTCTTCAACCTGTTTCTCGCGACGAGTGTTGCCGGTTCGTCGTGAGTTTTGGCTTTTTTGGTGGTCGGATCCCCCTGTTCTTTGCCTCTATTGCTTGCCGACGGTGATAGACCAAGGTGGAGGCATGATTTCCTTCCTTAGCGCCTCGTAACTCGAGCGGTTGAGCAGACTTTTGTTTTATAGATCTACTTGCAGATCTCCTTCTTCCTGGCATTCTTGGCAGCAATTATGGCTGCCTTCGGTGACACTGCGTTGTGGCTTCTCCGCCTTGCTCGATTAAGCTTTCTCTAAGACTTATCTTGGACTAACCATTGCTTATTTTTCGTGTTTGCTGGAGCTGGGCTTCTCCTGTACATGATGCGGTTTTGAAGACGTTCGTTGCCCTGAATGGATTGGCTTCTATCCACTCCGTGCGCGTCGATTCGAGTGTTTAGTTTTGATTAAAGGGGTTTACGCCTCAACCTCTCTTTCATCTCTGTATCACTTAGGTTACAGGGTTTGGCTATGGTTTGGATCAAGCCTAAGTTTTTGATGTGTCGAGTAGCCTAAATGCTTGGAGGAATCACTTCTCTTTTGGCTTCTTCTGCTCAAGGACGGTGGCAAGACTATTTGGAGATTAATGTTTCTTTGTGGCATGTCTAGCTCTTTCGTTGTTTCCGATGCTCTCTTGCTCATTCTTGTGGATGCGGTAATATTTGATTTGTTGATGATTTAGTTATCGGTGATAGCTAGCTTCGTCGCCTATTGAGAACGTTGCAGGTATATCAAAACTTTTGGGCTGCTTCGAGGCATGGTTTTGTTGTGGCTTGCTTTAGTTGTTGTCTTAAGGTTGGAGTTTGCTACGCTTTGAGTTTTCTCGTTGTAGCTTGTGGTAGATTGTGCTTTATGAGGAGGTAGTAAGGCTAATGGCTCTTGGTGTAGTGGTGAATTTACTCTGCACTAGCCACCTTGGGGGATAGAACTTGGTAGAGGGAGCACACGCCTTTGGCATGATTTGGCTTGTGAGGTTACGTTTATGGAAAGCTCATCGACTTGAATGATGAATCGCTCTCACACTACGCATGGAGAGAGTGTGATCGAGCGTTTGGAGTTTCAATGCCGTTGACGGCTCGGTCTCGGGCCTCCTGTGAAATGCTTCTATAGTAAAGTTTTCTCTCAACAAAGCGGTCACAATTTGTTGCCGCACTTCTTCTTTGGCAACTTTTTCAGGAAGAACAACAAAATCGTCATCGCTTCATCTAACTCCCATTATCTTAGATATGGTCGAGTGGATGGATCGAAAACTTTAGTTAATTTATGCTTCCATGTTTTTATCTTTTTTGCCATAGAATCATATGTGTAGGCTTATAATCATGTATTGTAATTCTAAACTATCATTTTTAAAATTGGATTAAAAAGTCTTCTAAATTTAAATTTGTCCACCTACACTTTTTTTTGACATTGCCAATTTTTTCCACAATTACCCTTTTTATATAAATAATTAGTTTTTTAAACTTTTTTTTTTCAAACATGTAAAAGATGAAATAATAAGATTTTTTTTTAAAATTTTAATTTGTAACCAATAGATTAAAATTTGGATTTTGAAATTTAATCTATTTTATACAGAATGTACATTTTGTTGTCTATACATGTTTTAAAAAGTTTAGAAAATGTAACCTACCGATTGTACATGTTTTGCATCTTTTAGAATTCGTATTTTTAACTTTGCTCTTTGTTCTAAAAATTTAGAGCACACACATTCCAAATGTTTTACGTCATCTGCACATTGGTTTATGTTTTAAGAAATTTAGAGAAACACTAATATTCTAAAATTTTTTAGTTGCGAATTTCAGAATACGTAATCTTTATTTTGCTCTACGTTATACAAAATGTAGAATATGTATTATTCAGTTTATTCTATGTCCTGAAATATTGAGAATACCAATTCTAAAATTTTAATTTTGAAATTCCAAAAATTAAGGAAATCAAATTTTTCGATTAAGGAAATCAAATATATGCATAGTAAATTATTAAACTGATTTTCCAAAAAATTAAGGAAAGAAAATTTTTAAATTTTTAGAAATTAAGGAAATACTGAATACTCGCCGAGAGAGTTTTCTCCCAGACCCGCATAACGATGATAGCCAAAGCTTTGCTTCTTCGGGATGGTTTGAATCCTCTCCGTCTCCGGTTGCCTTGCGTTTGTC
This sequence comes from Draba incana, assembly GCA_963576765.1. Classification (NCBI taxonomy): domain Eukaryota; kingdom Viridiplantae; phylum Streptophyta; class Magnoliopsida; order Brassicales; family Brassicaceae; genus Draba; species Draba incana. The sequence continues at coordinate 17,835,169 of OY755216.1, read as the reverse complement.
TGCGTAAACCTCTCTCTCTGTTGAGATGTCCCCTCAATCTCCTGCGACGAAGTGGTTCGTGGCGGCCCCGTTGATTGTCTCTCCGTTATCCTCCACCTCGCCGACGTTTGCTGCTGTTCTCCTCAATCAGTGGCGCCGCCAGAGGAAGATTTCCGCTCTGATACCTTCACGACGTCCACCAGAACCTCCAGACCCACCGGATCTATTCCTCACACCTTCGCCACCATCCTCCTCTCTAGACTGTCGGAGACCTTCGTTGGTCCTTTCGAAGCTAAATCCATCTTATCCATCCTCCACCTTCGCTCACACCGATCCACCCTCTGTTTGGTGCTTTAAAGCTCGCCCCGACGGCTGTCTTTTCACTGGAGTCCTCACCGGAACCGGAGCCGCCGAACATCGCAACAGTCTTGTCCTTTTCCTGGAAAAGCAAAAGTGTTGTTTGTGTTGTTGGGCCTGGCCCAGTTGCAATCATAAGGCCTTTAGCCTACCTTGTTTTGAATGTGGCCCACATATGAAAGCTGATTTGTCTATACCTGCTCCCGAGAGCAATACCGTCTCCTTTGTGAGACACATGAATTTTTCTGGGTTCTTCAAAAACCCTGTAAATCCTACCATATGACTCAGGTCAGAAGTTCTAAACTCTTATGCCATGTTTGGTTACATTATTACAAGATGCTTAGCTCTTAGAATTGTCTTAGGATTCATGTCTAGAGTTATTCTATTTTGGTTAGTATGGCTTAGTGAACACCGAGTGTTTTATCGATTGATGAAGTTGTTTGTTCCCTTGTCCTCCTTCGAGGCGAGAACCATACTGCCTCACAGCCTCTCTAGTAGAGGCGTTTGGCTTCCGGTTTTACAACCGGGGAATCTCTCCTCCTTTAGGGAGTGAGTAATTTTAAGCTCTTTACAAAATATTGTATCGCAATTCTCAGTGGATTTTGTCACAGTTTACGAGCTATTAATGACCATGTGTTGGTCGTGGGTATAAAGAAAGTTGATGCTTTGAGCGCCCCTCTCCAAATTCTAACAATCCAATTTCCCGTGGACTGGGAATTGCTTGTTGAATTTTCGGTGGTCGGATGTATATTGGCTAATGCTTCAGGCAAAATCCACAGTTATTCGAACCCGCTTTCGGATACCGATTTTGACTCCCTAGCTATCGTGGAGGAGTTACCAACCATGCTTTAGAACTTCTTTTTTATCTTGCTTTTAATTAGCTATTGTATTGTTGTATTATCTTTGTGGATGATGAGATTGGAGGATGTTTAATTCTCTCTATTTGTAATTTGAAACTATTGTTGACCAAAAAAAAAAGAGGAAATACTGAATAAAAAATATATTTTTTCTTTTGATATAAATTTTAAAAAATTTCAATTAGTGTTTTTAACAAATAAATGAATTTTCAGAATAAAATTAAAATAAATCCGAAATTTAATTATAAAATAAAATCAGAATATAATTTGAAAATCAATTTTCAAATCCTACAATTAAGGAATTTTTTTTTTTTTTAGAAACAAATCATACAATTATTAAATTTAAGGGTATTATAGGATTCTAATTCCAACTAAAGTATATGTCACCAATCTAAAAAAAAATAAAGATATATATCATCAAATCCAAAAAAATTTGGCCGAAAAATCCAATTTTCTCATTTTCTTCCCCTTTTCTAGTGTAGTAGACAGACTGGGTCATAGACTACAACCTAACCACATCAGCCAAATCGTAGTTGTCCGACTAATTTCAGGAATAAATTTGTCCATCACTAAAGTTTTGTTACCGAACTTTTAACCGAAATATCCGGTTCCGTCGAGCGACACCTCATCAGTCTGGCTATCCGAACATTTTATGACTTCGTTTCATGTGGAAATCAAACTTAGAGCATCATTAACGGGGTTATGTAACAAAGTTTGTAAGTAATAAAAAAAATCAAAAGTATTAAGCACAATAATCTATGAGAGACATACGTTAGATAAGAGACGGTTCTTTAATTTGTGAGAGACCAAATTGCAATCGTGTAGTTAAATGATTGGCGCAGCAATTAGTTTCCAATTAAATATACAAATAAATAAATGAATTAAATGCAAAATGTTAAAATAATACATGTTAAGACGAAATATAGTTTCTTACCGTTAATCATGGTCTTAGGACGAAAAAAATTATATTTATTTTTTCCAAGTCAATTCGTCGCGATTTCAAAAATATATTGTTCCATGCTTTCTGATATAAGTGAAAAGCTAGTTGCTTAATATTTGGTTTGATAAAGCGAGTACGAGTTTATTCGAGGGAACAATGTATTTTTGAAGTCCCTATTTTTACCACATGTTCTATTCAAAATAATTTTGAACTGAATATCTTTAGTGTTCTAATATTGTTGAAGAAGTAACGAATTGCATTACTACAACATTTGATGTTAAAGACATACAAGTTAACTGTAAACCAATGACAGCTCCAAGGTAACAAATGATTTAAGGTAAACACAAAGACAATACTTACCATTGGAGTATCATATCAAAGAATGTTCAACTGAAGATCAGGATAGCCTACTCGGGCCTTGTGTCTCTCAAACAGATCCCAGTTCGGCTTCCACCAGTTGTACACGTGTGACTGCGGAAGAAGAAACAAAAGAAATGAACAATAAAACTGGAAAAAGCATAGACGATGCAATATCTTAATCATGCATTTGAACAACTAAGTTAAGTTTGAGAGCTTAAGTTACATGAAGACAACAACATAGTGGATAACACTTTGTGAGCAACTCTTTTTCCTACCTGGCCAAAGCAGAAGACTGGAACCAGAGGGCTCCCCTGTTCCATGGCTATGCGCACAAATCCTCTTCTCGTCGAAAGAAACACGTTCTGCAATGTGCGAACCAGATCAATAAATAAAAAGGATTTTGCAGGGGAAACACTTTGTAATTTTCTGAGTAATCTAATTCTTAGAGAAGAATATGATTCCATAAACAAAGACAAGTGAGGTAGAATAAAAGGAAACCTCAACATTGTGTTGCATGTAAAATGTCTCCTGTGTACCGCCAGGTACAAGGATACAACTATATCCAGAATCCAAAAGGAAAGAGAACTTCTTCCTAGAAACAGGGGCGACCCTTAACCATGTCCATATGTGCCTTAGAAATGGTGTGTAGAAAACCTAAAATTAATTTTTGCAACAAAAACAATAAGTATTGAGGAATAAATTAAGGATACACAACACAAATGGATTAAAGAAGAGTATAAACTCACAGCAGTGCTTGCAAGAACTTTGATGTTAGGAAGAGGCATAAACCCTGTGTGATCAGCTAGCACAACAGCTCCAATCGGCCCAACCGAATGTGGTTCATAACCAAAGACTGTAAGTCAACGATATCACAAACTCATCTTTTAGCTTGATATATATACATATCAAGCTTAAAATGCATTAGAAGTATAAATATTACATGGATATCAAATGACTTGTAATATCATATAGTTTGGAGAAAGTTTTCCAAAGAGATTTGAAATGAACAATCACAATAGTACAATCTAAAGACAGTAAGAAAAAAATGTATGATAAAACTCATACATCTACCCATCAGAATTTCTCTTAGATAAATTCCTTTCAAGCAAAGCTAGAACTTGGTATTTTGGAGCGCAATAATGACTGGTTAAACTACTTGCATTTAGTTAAAATTTGAAACTTTGGTGTTAAACAAAAAAAAAATATATATATTGAAACTTTGGAGTAAGAAAAACATTGATACGGACCATAGGAACGATCTGGCTGGAAAGCTTCGTAATCTTCGACGTGAAGAGTGACGGGGAAATAACTACAAGCGTACTTGCATATGTACCTGGAAAATTATAAGATGGTTTATGATGACGACTTATTTGATGGAGCACAAAAAATGAAATGAAGTCTAAACATCTAAAGATAAGCAATGATTGTAACTTTAAAAATGACATTGATAAAATAGAACTGTGATAAAACAATAATAAACTACAAAAATATGATCTACTGAACAATCATGAAACTGTATGTCTCTTTTTCTGTCATCTTAATATTTATCAAGTTGATTCTTAAACTTCGCTTTGAATTTTTACCTTAGCACACAAAAAATTATCTATTATCATATGTTGGCCAGTGTATATATTATAGTTGGATGCTCATATTAACTTTGAGTGACATTTACAAAAATGCCACTTTTGACATGCCACTTTTCAAATATGCCACTTTTCAAATATTTTCTTACCAACATGCCACTTATAAATCCGTTTAAAAACCTTATATCTCACAATTTTCAATTAAAAAAAATATTTTGATTCATCACAAACCTTAAACCAAAAAAACTAAACCCTAATATAACATATAACCCAAACAAATTTGATTTTAGAATTTGAAAAAAGTGATAGTGGCATTTTTGAAAAGTGGCATTTCAAAAGTGGCATATCTTGAAATTTCTCTACAGATATCCAAATTAAAATTAATTGGCAATTAGTTAATAGTTAATATATATATATATATATAAAATATGTTAAGGTAAGATGCCATGTGTCATCTACTTTTTTGACTCAGAAATATTAAGTTGCCACTATTTGCATGCCACTTTTCAATTATGCCACTGTTTGAAAATTATTACCAGCGTGCCACTGTTTTCTGATTTTTTTCTCTCATCCAAATTTCGTTTTTTTTTCTCTCTCTCTACCAGATCGCCATCATGAGATCGGATTTTACTGCCACTGAATTCGATTTTCGTCATATCTCATTTCACTATCTCTGATCTCTGTCGCGATTTCCGCTAAGAAGATTTAAGTTGTTGTTGACGAAGAACGTGGATCTGAAGATTAGATCGAGCAGATTTAGGAGGAGGAGGAAGGAGGAGGAGGAAGAGGATGGAGTTTTTGTAAAGTTTTATAAGGTTTTAAAACAGTTTTATAAGGTTTTTAAACAATCTTATAAACCTTTTAAAAACTTTACAAACCTTATAAAAATCTTATAAACCTTTTAAAAATCTTATAAATTATTTAACTGTTTAGTTTTTAATGACATGTAAAAAAGTCTTATAAAACTGTTTAATAGCTTTATAAAAACGGGAAAACCTTAAAAATAACCGAAGCCCAGATTTGACAAAAAAACAACCAAAACCCAGATCTTACCAAAAAAAATAACCAAAACCCAGATCTGAACAAAAATTGAATCAAAAGCTCAAATTTGTAACCAAAGTCGAATAACAAAGTCTAGATTCGTAACCAAAATTCAATCAAAAACTCAAATTTGTAACAAAAATCGAATTTTAAAAAACAAAATTCATGGATTAAACATCTTCTTCTTCTTCTTCTTGAATCAAAAATCCTAGATCTATCCTCGCAACGTTTGTGTCCAATGGAGTCAGAGAGAGAATCGAAAACTGTAGATCCATAATCCAAATCCAATTTGCAATTTCAAAGAAGAGAATTTTGTGAGAGAATAAAAATTTGAATCTGGGAGATGAGCGTGAGAGAGATGAGAGAATTTTTTTTTTTTTTCATTTAGTCAGTGGACAGTGGCACGCTCGTCATGATTTTGTGAACAGTGGCATATTTGCAATTTTTGCCTTGTGTGACATATTAATTAATTATTTTTATTTTGGTCAAACGTAATTAATTACTAAAAATTAATATTAATACTACTACATTAACTACAATATCTTAAATAAAATTAAATAACAATCCAACAATAATAGTTTTGATATTTTATGTATTTAACTAATGTTTTATAAATATTAGAGATTGACCCACGCGATGCGTGGGTTTATTTACTATTTGTATTTTTGTAACTTGTGTATCGTGGTTTCTGTTTCGTAACTAATTAATTTGGAATATCTTCTTGTATAATTCATTTATAAAATTACATATGTAATAGTTTTATCAAATATAATTAGTGTTAAATAATAGGATACTTTGAAACATTACTTATATGTAGATAATATATTCACATTAGCTTTTAATAATATTTTGTAGTTTTATTTTAGACTTCTGTTACATCAATGATTACGATTGTGTTTTCTGTTTAAATATTATATTTGATTATAGATATCCATTTCTTGATTTTAAGTGGGTACATATAATTGTTAAACATTTCAGATTACTCGAAAACACTATAATATGTACTTTTAATTTGTAATAAATCAATAGAAAAAGATATATTGGTTTAATACTTTAGATGAACTATAAACTAAAAAGAAGTGAAGAAAGAGAGAGAAAGAGTGCTTGCACGGATATTTCGCCCTAGAGAGAAGCACCCAGGCACGCCGACCGAGGCAGCTGCCACCGACAAAGTTTCTCACAAGATCAGAGCTCTCCTTCGGCGTTTCGCTCATTGTACGTCTTGTCGTCTCTCATGGCATCTCCATCTACCGATCCTCCTCCGTCGCCAGAGCCTTCAGACCCAGGACTCGATGCAGCTCTGCCGCCGGTCATGCTCTTCACCGGCTAAGCCGTCACCTCTCGCTGCTACATCAGTTTGAGCCAAGCGACTTGTTTCCTCAAGTCTCCGGTGAAAGCGGTTCTCATAATGAGGATCTCAGGCGAGTCGAATCCAGACTCTTCCTCGATCTTCTTATTTGTCGTGAGGATCCTAGGTCTACCACCAGAGCTATCAGATCCGACTTCAGTTCTTGCTCCACAAAACCGCAAATCTCGCCTCAATGTTGAAAGCTAGTGGTGGATTTCTCATTTCCACCATCACCTCCATCTCTGGCAGCGAGTGTTACTCCGCCACATCAAACCTTTTCCACTGCCACCATCGAATCTCTGAAGCGATTCCGCACATAAATCTGCCATGGCGGTGGTCTGGAGATCCGACGGCCACATCGGAGATTCTCCTCCGACCACTCGTAAGCTCATGCATCTTTAGTTGGTTATTGGGCCGAGTTGTGAGTTTCTAAGAGTGCTTAGCCCAATATGCTTCTTGTTCTTTTGTGAATTTGGTATTCATAGATAGCTCAAAGAATTTAAGGGCTTTAGATAGTCTTGTTTCTTGGATATTTTTAGTTACATTAAGCGTGTTTGATACCTGATCATGGCATCTAAGGATTGAGTGTAAATCTGAAAATTTTGTTTTCTCGGTGACTCGACCCAAAGTCCAAGTGGCTTTGTCACGTCGTATAAAAGAAGCTATAAGGACAATCTTGGTAAAATCTGAATCCTTAAAATTGGCTCGAGCTTTAACTTTAAGTTCGAAGGTTTCCAAACTACATAGTTCAACCCATGACAACTCTCTTCTTGTCAAAAGAAGTGAATCTATTTGCTTTAGTTTCATTTTCACAACTCTTGCCTTTGTAACCGATTTGATGTTTTAAGATTAATGAAATATTTTGTTGTCCAAAAAAAAAAAAGATGCACTATAAACTATTTATGTCATATACCTTTGATTTTACAAAGAGCTATTAGTCCCAATACCACTCATGTTTCCTCTTTTCATTATTTATTTATTATTAAAAAGTTTTAGCTAACACTTTTATTTTTTATTAATTTGTTATGGAGTTTTTTAAATGTTAGCTTTGTGAATATATGTTTTCTACTATTTAGTCAAATTCTCTTTGTACACTTTTTCACTAATATTGCTTTTATCATGTTTCAACCTGTAGCATCCTGAAATCAAAATGGGGATTTTGGAAAGGGGTGTCGATCGATACCATGTTCTACAAGTTGTTTTGGTTAAAATTAAATCTCTCGGTTTGCAGCGGCGGTTTAGGGAGAGCCCTAGGGCTCGGGTATTTAAAGGTTTAGCAGCCTTGTGGCCGTGTTTTTGATCAGAGAAAATGTGGTTGAGAGGAAAGAAAGAGAGAAAGAAGATTTGAGCATTATGCTAGTTGAATTCAAGAGAAAAGAGAGGGCATTTTTGGCTATTCTGGTAGAAAGAAAGAACGGACGATCGAATCACGTCTGATCGACGTGATTTTTCGTTGGTATGTTCTTATTTCTCTTAGCTAGCTATAAAAGAAATCTGATTGCCTTTTGGATTGGTAGTTTGTGAGTTATGATTGTTTTCCCGTGAGTGGTCTGTGCAGTTTCGGGATTCAATCAGTCTCCTTGGGAAGTCTTTTCCTAGCGTTTGAGAGGGAATCAGAGAACGAGCTAGGTACCGTTGGAAAGCCCTGTCGGTCTAGTTTTCAGACTGGGTTTCTGATCTGAATTCGGAGGTAAGCTCCGATCCTTGTGATCGTTTTAATCCAGTGCGTTGTTCTGTTTTCTGAAAATCTGAATTAGGGTTTTGGGAAAATCAAAGTTTTTTGTTCTTAGTAATTGAGGAAGGGTTCCTTGGTGTTTTTGGTTGAGAATAGAGGCTGGGAGGTCACTGATTTTGTGTTCTTAGGAATTTTGAATGAGTGTTTGTATTGATTGGATTGTTTGCTGTGATTATTATATGTGAATCGTGTGTTTAGAATCGTGACTGATCTCGTGTGATGAAACAGAATTCGAGTCGCGAGAGGATTTTGACTCGGTTCAGGTTTCTGCGAAAGGTGTCGATCAACACCTAGTGGTAGTGTCGATCGACACCACTGTTTTATATTCGCGAGAATTGTGTTCCTGATGGAGTGTCGATCGATACCACGTGGGTGTGTCGATCGACACCACTGCTTTTAAATGTTGTTTTCACTTGTTGTTGACTGTTGTTTGATCGTGTAGAAATTGATAATTTATATTTCCCTTACTATGTATCCGGTAGACAGGATGACCGCTTCACTGAGTATTTGTGATAATACTCACGCAACTCTTATTTCCATGTGTTACAGGTAAAGCAAAGTGTGATCGCAGAATCATGGCAGTAGGAGGAGGATGGTAGGATGTTTGTGGTTATTGCATTTTTCTAGAACCGTTAGGTTATTAGAAATGTTAATTGTTTATTGGAATTCTAGAATTGGTGGTTTGCTGACTTAGGGTACTTTATTGGTTATTGATTTAAAGAGTTATGGATTTCCGCAGTTTGGTTGCTAGAAAAGAAAAAAAAAGTTTGGTTGATTCATTTTGGTATCAGAGCCTAGAGGGTTTTAAGACTGGTGAATTGGATATCTAAGACTATGTGTTTAAATTGATTTTTGTATTAAGTCAATTTAAAAGAGTCTTAGAATCATCCTCCTCGGGCCTTTAAAGAGATTCTGCGGTAAGTGTTTATGTTTGTTTGTGACTTATATTCTCTGTAGTTATAGTATCGTTGGCTGTGTTTTGGGAAATGCAGAGTGATGGATACTGGAGGTAGAGGTTTTGGTAGAGGTTAAGGTCGTGTTCAGGGGCGCATGTTTGAGTCAATCTATGGCGGAGCTGCGAGTGCTTCACATGCATCAGAGTCTCAGACGTATCAGGTAGGATCTGTGAGTGAGATCAGCGCGAGTGCCAGAAAGGGCGATGTAGGTACCGGGAGGGGTGCCGGGTTAGCTGGTGGTGGAGCAGACCCAGGTGCGGGTGTTGCTCTGGCTCAGGATCGTTGGGATCGTTTTGAGGGTTTGTTGACGTAGATACTGGAGCGGTTACCGGCAGTAGCTTCAGTGCAGGCTTCAGTGGAGCTGAGGGCTGTAATGTCTGAGGAGCATACGAGTCATCAAGTGAGGATGAGGCGGATGCAGGTTTCGAGTTCGAGGTTTTTCTCAGGAAGAGAGAGACCTGAGGAAGCTGAGGAGTGGGTGTTGAGGGAGGAGTGTATTTTTCGTTCGAGCAGAGTTTCTGCGGAGTATCCGGTGGAAACGTAGGTTGTCCAGCCAGAGTTTGTTTCATCTATTTTGCCGAGGAGGCAGCAGCGTTATGAGGTTCCTAATTAGGCCTGCAAGCCTGCGCAAGGGCAGAAGAGGAAGAGGGAAAACCCTTCTAAGCTGAAATCGAATGATCATAATTATTACAGGTGTGGGAGCAGGGAGCACCGTGTTGTGAGCTGTCCTGTGAGAGCGGAGTTTTGGGGAGCTCGAGTTTGTTATCACTGCAGGGGGCCAGGTCATATCAAGGCCGAGTGTCCCCAGTTGCCGCGGTAGGCCAAAGTAGTGGTCGAGTAGGATCTGAGGGAGAAGGACGAGGATTGAACTGTGGTTCTTTTATCCCAGTTGTCGTTCTTTTATTGTTTGTTTCTGAATTTTTAGCTTTGGCTTTGGTGTTTTGGATTTTGTAGTTTCGTTTTGTGTTGTAACGACTCTACGTATTGGAAATTTATAAGATGGAGTTTCCTTATTTATTTCATGTGTTTAATAAGATATGCAGTTCTTATTATTAGTGATGATATTTCAGAGTAGGAAATATCATGCCTTAGACCATATGAGGTAGGTCTGGTCAATAAGGGCTTAAAGGCGTTTAAGGATTGATTATTTTAGGGGCGGCGGTTCGAATAAGTCATTCATTATCGGAGATGTGAGTTTTCCAGAGGAGATGTGAGTTCTCCTGTATACTTATTTGGGATGTGAGTTCCCAGAATAAGTAGCGAGGGTTATGTGTTCTCTCGCGGGGATGTGAGTTCCTCAGATACCGTTGGCTCGAAGGATGCGTCTTGAGAGTGCGAGCGGTATGTTTGCCTAATAAGTCATAGGATGCGTCCTGTGTGGTTAGGTGTGTGAATGAGTAGGAGTAATTAATGTCTAAAAACATAAGTAAGCTTGAGACTGGATGGGGGCCTCGGAGATTGGGAGTTGATCTCGGATTATTTTGATCGGATTGGGTCAGTGTAATGGTCTTAGTGGGCGGTTGTGTTGGGGATATTAGGTGTGGACCCCATTAGGTAATCTAATCGTAGATATTTATAGGCGTTTTAGAATTTATTGCTAATAAATCATTATGTGGAGACGGTGGTACTCCAGAGTGCTTACTTGAGACGGTGGTTTCCAGTGTAAGTAATTAGAGACGGTGGTACTCTCGAGGGGACGGTGGTTTCCCTGATTGTTTTGACTCGAAGGATGTGTTCCTGAGAGTGAGTGTGTGCGATAATGAGTTAAGGATAATAGATGTCTAGGAACGTGCATATAAATAGATGATTAAAGGTGGGTGTCTGAGATCATGTGAGGATCTCTTGTAGTACTGGCTATGTATGGTCAGGATGTAGGTCTATGTCAGGCGGGTTTTGAGAGTCGAGTGGAGATCTCGAGTGTTGTGGACCAAGTTATGGTCAGGTGTTGGTCTTCGTTAGACATTTTAGTTGGCGTCAAGCCTAGAGTTGTTCATGCGTTGGAAACCCGGTTTAGACGAGCCTGGTAACGGATGTAGCAATTTATGGTCAAGCATGTTCTTGTTTGGTTATTGCACGATCGATTGATCCAATTATGGGTCTACGGTTGGTTATGTATGTTTTTGTTTGATTATTGCGCGATCAATCTGCCAGACCTAGTTTGGATTAAGAAACGTTGCATTGAGAATGTTTCGCGCGAATCTGGGCAGGTAGTGGACAGTATTGCATTGTATTTGGGTATGCGTTGTCACCCGTACGTCTCATAGGGAGGAGAAATTTTCTGTGTACTTATTGGAAAGAATTTTGGGAGACTGAAGAAGATAATGATGGGTATACCTATGTTGGCATTGGCCAAGCTGGGTAAGCTTTATGCGGTGTCCACGATGCGTCTTGCGAGTGTCAGGGTATTGCTGGCTCAAGGAATGCGTCCCGAGAGTGCGAGCGGTTTGTTACCTGACTGCTCTGGGATACGTCCTGTGAGTGTCAGGGTGACGACCTGATAGCCCCAGGATGCGTTATGGTCAGGTGTTGGTCTCGAGTGGTTTTGGCTAGTAAGCCAAGAGTTTTGGTTTGTGATGGTCGGTTTTGCGGGTTTCGGAGTTGAGTATGGTGATCTCAAGGGGTCATGGCCGGGTTGGGTCAGGATTATCGATTCATGGTTTGAGTTTATGCGGGATTCGAGGACGAATCCAGAGTAGTGAGGGAGAATTGTAACATCCCGAAATCAAAATGGGGATTTTGGAAAGGGGTGTTGATCGATTTCAGGTGTGGGTGTCGATCGACACCATGTTCTACGAGTTGTTTTGGTTAAAATTAAATCGCTCGGTTTGCAGAGGCGGTTTAGGAAGAGCCCCAAGGGCTCGGGTATTTAAAGGTTTAGCAGCCTTTTGGCCGTGTTTTTTATCAGAGAAAAAGAAGAAAGAGAGAAAGAAGATTTGAGAATTTTGCTCGTTGAATTCAAGAGAAAAGAGAGGGCAGTTTTGGCTGTTATGGTAGAAAGGAAGAACGGACAATCGAATCAAGTCTGATTGACGTGATTTTTCGTAGGTACGTTCTTTTTCCTCTTATCTAGCTATAGAAGAAATCCGATTGCGTTTTGAATTGGTAGTTTGTGAATTATGATTGTTTTCCTGTGAGTGGTCTGTACAGTTTCGTGATTCAATCAGTCTCCTTGGAAAGTCTTTTCCTGGCGTTTGAGAGGGAATCAGAGAACGAGCTAGGTACCGTTGGAAAGCCCTGTCGGTCTAGTGTTTAGATTGGGTTCCTGATCTGAATTCGGAGGTAAGCTCAAATCCCTGTGATCGTTTTAATCCAGTGCATCATTCTGTTTTCTGGAAATCTGAATTAGGGTTTTGGGAAAATCCAAGTTTTGTGTTCTAGGTAATTGAGGAAGGGTTCCTTGGTGTTTTCGGTTGAGAATAAAGGCTGTGAGGTCGCTGATTTTGTGTTCTTAATCGTTCTTTCCTCGAATCACGTAATCGAGGTGAGTGCGTGATCGTGGATATGAGATTAGATTATTAGGAATTTCGAATGAGTGTTTGTATTGATTACATTGTTTGCTGTGATTATTCTGTGTGAATCGTGTGTTTAGAATCGTGACTGATCTCGTGTGATGAAACAAAATTCGAGTCGCGAGAAAATTTTGGCTTGGTTCAGGTTTCTGCGAGAGGTGTCGATCGACACCTAGTGGTAGTGTCGATCGACACCACTGTTTTATATTCGCGAGAATTGTGTTCCTGATGGAGTGTCGATCGATACCACGTGGGTGTGTCGATCGACACCATTGCTTTTAAATGTTGTTTTCACTTGTTGTTGACTGTTGTTTGATCGTGTAGAAATTGATAATCTATATTTCCCTTACTATGTATCCGGTAGACGGGATGACCGCTTCACTGAGTATTTGTGATAATACTCACGCAACTCTTATTTCCATGTGTTGCAGGTAAAGCAATGTGTGATCGCGGAATCATGGCAGTAGGAGGAGGATGATAGGATGTTTGTGGTTATTGCATTTTTGTGGAACCGTTAGGTTGTTAGAAATGTTAATTGTTTATTGAAATTCTAGAATTGGTGGTTTGCTAACTTAGGGTACTTTATTGGTTATTGATTTAAAGAGTTATGGATTTCCGCAGTAGGGTTGCTAGAAAAGAAAAAAAAAAGTTTGGTTGCTAGAAAAACGAATTGGTACCTATATTCGTTTTTCGTACATCTACTTTTGTCTCGTCTTCCTATAATATTTCATATTTTTGTATATACTGTTTTGTTTTTGGTTTAATCTCTAATAATTATAAGTAGCACTAAATATTAGGGGTGGGCATTTTAACCAAACCGAACCGACCCGACCCGACCCAACCGAACTCAAACCGACCCAATCCGAACCAAAGTCTACACACAAACAGTTTGGATGAGTTTTCCCTCAACCCAAAGGGTTCGGTTCGGTTTGGTTTTGAACCGAACCGAACCGAAAACCCAATATGTTTATTTTACTTATTAGTTAATTTTGTTTAATAGTAATATATAAACAATATGTATGATTTATGTTGATTATTTTAGTATAATTTATGTATTAAAAGCTAACTTACAATACGTATTAAAGCTAACATACAATATGTATGACTTATGCTAATTTTTGTTTTAGATACAATACAATACTTATGATTTATGTTTAAATAAAACCGAACCAAACTTAACCCAAACTGAACTAAACCGAACCGAATTAAAACCGAACCGAATCAAAACCGAACCGAACTAAGTTTGGTTGGCTTTGGTTAGAGTTTTACTAAAACCAAATAAACCGAACCGAACCGAACCCAAAATTAAACCGAAACGCCCACCCCTACTAAATATAAATAAAGATGAATTCATGAATTTTTACTATACATTTTACTGTACGGTTTTTTGTTTTGATGATGAGGATACTTTATATGGAGTGAGAAGGTATATATTGTGATACGTAATTTTATTTTTTCATGTTCATATAAATTTATGACATTTTATTATTCTTCTATCTATTGGCCGTTTGAGGTTTTTTCAAATAAATTAAAAATGACCTCATATTTTATCTAATTTATTCATTAAAAAGCATTCTACTTTAGAAATTATTTTCTTGTTTTTCATTAAATATGTATATATTATCTTTAAAATTTACCATATATTCGTTCATCATAGAAAAAACTTAAGATTTTAAAATTTTATTTTGTAAACGTTGTTCTTTCTAACAGGGTTATAAATCAAGGGGTTAAATTAATTTGTAAGTATAATGTGTGGTTGAAAAGAATGGAAGTTGGATTTAATGTGGACCTTGTTTTAGTTGAGGTGAAATATTTTAAAAAGAAATACACTTTTCATATTTTATGGAATTTATAAATCTTAAATCAATTTAGAAAATTTTATTTCCTTTTAACTTCTTATAAATATGGTATCTCATTTTATTTTTTAGTGCATCAATAAATTCATAAGTATATGATATTTTGTTTTCATATGTGCAATATATTTTTTCGTAAGATATAAATTCATACTATTATTACTCATAAAATCTGGAATGTTCTTATATAAATTAATTTTCATTTTCATTTTCATTCATTTTACATAATTATTCACGTTTTTAATTTGATTTAATTATTTCTTAGTTATAAAAATAATTAATATGATATAGCATGTATTTAAAGAACATAATATAAAAATTAAATATCTTAAAATTTAGTTTTGCCTATATGGATATTCTAGGTGGAGAGAGAACTCCCTAATTACGTAAGATATAAATTCATACTATTATTACTCATAAAATCTGGAATGTTCTTATATAAATTAATTTTCATTTTCATTTTCATTTTCATTTTCATTCATTTTACATAATTATTCACGTTTTTAATTTGATTTAATTATTTCTTAGTTATAAAAATAATTAATATGATGTAGCATGTATTTAATGAATATAATATAAAAATTAAATATCTTAAAATTTAGTTTTGCCTATGTGGATACTCTAGGTGGAGAGAGAACTCCCTAATTATATAATAGATTTGAATAGCTAAAGTTTATTGAGTTTAAATTTATTGATTATCAAAAACAATTTAACTAAAAATTTCACGACCTTGGATTTTCATTTGTAAACAAGTAACCTCCAAATTGGGCGACCGATCCTGGAGGCATTTTCTAATTAATGTTTGATTGACAAAAAAAAAATCGAATTTTTGAATATTCAAATTCTTCTATATCTTTGTTTATACCTCGTTTGGAAAGAACATTGGGGTAAAATGCACATAACTCATTATCCAATGTTTTTTACCAACTTTTCAAGGTTGTTTATGTTTTCATATATTTAATGCTAGTAATTAGATATTTAACAACCATATATATAAAGTTGCATTTAGTGTTCCTTAAAACATTACTTAATATTTGTATTAACTCATATACTATATATTATATACAAATCAAATAAGTTTATGTCAATTCATATTTGATTTTTACTAATATAATTGGTCTCTTTGTTTTATATATTACTAAATATATGTAAATATTATTCAATATATAAAAGATTATTGATTCATATGTAAAATATAATAGATGATTAAGATATTTGTTATACCTCATCATGGGCTAATGTATTCTAACATAACAAAAACACGTATTCATAGTTAACAAAAGTACATCAAAAAAGAAAAACTAACTCTTCATATATATAAATAATAAAGAAAAAAAATAATGAGTAATCATAATATATAAATAGGTTGTATAATAAATAATTATTTTACTATAAAATTTTAACCAGATATTTAGATAACATAATTTATTCAGTTGTCAAATTTATGTTGGTAAGAAAGTTTTAAGTAAATATATTTATTTTCAAATAATAACCATCAATATTGAAATAGTTGAGAATCAATTTATATTTCTATGTCCATGTAATATAGATAAAAGAAGCAACTAATTTTATTTCACGCCAATTATTATTTTTTGTTTACAAAGAATTGGTTGTTTTTTTAAAACATAAATAATAAGATAAACCATATTGTCTGTCTCCAAATCTAATAAAATTTTAAAACAAAAACCCGCGCATCGCCCGAGTCATATTCTAGTATATTACTGTTTTAGTCTTTTCATTTTTTCGATGTAGAATATTTTAACACGTCTATTCGAGATGATGATTTTCCAATCATCTTGAAAAATTCTATACGGGCCACTCATGAGCCAGGATGAAATTCAAATCCTGATCGGCCTCTCTCATGGACCAAGGTCAAACTCAAGCTCTAATTCCATAAAATATAGGGTTAATTAGGTGTATAATAGTTTTGGGGACTCTAATTAGGTGTATAACATGATGTGAATAGAATTTAGGTAATTAACACTCACTTAAAAAATTGACTAAAATACCTTTAGTGATCTAGTTAATTATAAATAGTTTGTTGTTAGCTCACGTATGTTGATTGAAATAGTTCACTATATATTGATTGAAATAGTTGACTATGTAAAACATTGTCTATGTAAACGAGTGTTTGCTATTCTGATTATAATATAGTTCACTTTGTGACTGATCATAATCTGCCAACAACTCAACCCAACGCCTTTGCCTTACATTCAGTAAAGGATGCGTCAAAATATGTTGTAGATTTTTGTGATCCGTGAAAATCTGAACCTTCCCACCATAAAGATAGGATCTCCAAATCTTCAAAGCAAAAACAACCGCACCCAACTCTAGATCATGCGAAGGATAATTGCATTCAACCCCTCTCAACTGCTTCGAAGCATACGCAATCACTCTGTCCTCCTGCATCAAAACACACCCCAAACCAATCCTAAAAGCATCGGTGTACACTGTATATGGCTTACCCGGCTCATCAACATCTCCTTCAGCCTCGCAAAGCTGTCCTCGCACTCCTGAGACTAAACAAATGGTACATCCTTCTTAGTCAACTTCGTCATTGACTGAGCCATACTCGCAAAGCCCTTAATGAATCTCCGATAGAAACCTGCTAAACCGAGAAAACTCCTGATCTCTGTAGCATTAGACGGTCTAGGACAATCATGGATAACCTCGATCTTAGCCGGATCCACAGAAACTCCATCTGAAAAAACAATGTGGCCAAGAAAACCCATCTCTCGCTGCCAAAAACTGCACTTACTCAGCTTCACAAAAAACTTCTGCTCCCGAAGCTTCTCCAGAACCAACCTCAAATGTATCTCATGCTCGTCAGGACTCCTCGAGTAAACCAGAATATCATCAATAAAAATAATCACAAAGACATCCAGATACTCTTGGAATACGCCATTCATCAACCTCATGAACTCTGCAGGCGCATTTGTTAACCTAAACGGCATCACTACAAACTCAAAGTGAACATATTGCGTCTTGAAAGCATTCTTACAAATATCAACCTCATCAATCGGAATATGATGGTATCCTGACGCCAAATCAATCTTGGAGAACCAAGTAGCACCCCTCAACTGATCCAAAAGCTCATCAATCCTCGGGAGAGGGTACTTGTTCTACACAGTGACCCGGTTATGTATCCGGTAATCGATGCATAACCGGAAACTTCCATCCTTCTTCTTGACGAAACAACACAGGCACTCTCCACGGTAAAATATTTAGACGAATAATTCCCTTACTCGCCAAATCCTTGAGCTGCTTCTTCAGCTCTGCCAACTCTGTCGGAGCACTCCTGTAAGGTGCCTTAGATATCGGTGTTGTCCTGGGCTCTAGCCCAATCGTGAAAGGATCAGACAGAGACAGCGGTAATCCCTTTAGCGATCGAAAAATATCCTCGAAGTCCCGAACAACCTGAATACCCCCAATAGCAACCTCACCAACAGACTCTGGCATAGAAATCGTTGCCAAATAAGTCTCGCATCCACGCACAACCAACAGACTCGACTTTTTGGTTCGCGGATGTTACAACTTATGCATGCATAGTCAGCTATCCGATCTTTTTTAAAAATATTTATCTGCGAATAGCCAGCTATAAGATCAAAACATAGTTGAGTACTCATCTTATAACTCAAAAATAGAATAAGGTTAAAATGGTCATTCTAGACATACTCCATGTTATTTACCTAATTATAGTTTATGTTATGTTAGATCCTTAACTATTGGTGCAATAAGTATTATAGATGCTAATTTCCCTAAAATATAAGGGTAAAAATTACATTATTATGTTTCAAAATCACAAGAACGGCTACGTTTGAATATATATGATATATTTGTATTTATACTTTTTTAACTATTGTTTTACTTAGTTTTTCCATGCATTTAGCTTAGATTTTACATATTTTCCTTTCCTTTTAGCTCAATTAAGATTATGTAGAGTATTGGAGTCATTTAAGTGTTTTATTGCATTGCATTGAGAAACCAAAAGAATTAAGGAGAGACAAGAACCAAACACACAAATGCAGTCTCAATCCAAATCGTCTTGAAGATAATGTCGGATGAAGGTCTTCACTTGATTAGTTTGATCTGAAATTTGCTAAGCTTGTAGGAAATGGAGTCAGATTTCCAATGGAGGTGGTTTTAAGTTACTTGGAGCTACGGTTCAAGAGATATGGCGAATTTAGTGAAGTTATGTCTACCAGTCCAGCTCAAGAACTGAGCCACAAAGGAGATAACAAGCGAGAAGGGTCTTGCTCGACCATTTGAGAATGCATGGTCGGGCTTGCGGGTCATTCCAACTCCATTTTCATCACCAAATCTGGGTTTGACCCGGTTACACTTTCCTTTACCTATATATATATATGTTTCTAAGCACATTAAAACCCTAAGTTTCTTTTCCACTAGAGTTAGACTAGATCCAAACTATTTTCTTGATGATTTGGATATGATCTTCATGTTTATCGTTCTACTTTAGAGGAATGTGTATATTTTATCTTTGTCTTTATGTATTAGAAATGTGTATGATTTCTTATGTCTCTTTAATTTTAATTTACTTATCTTTCTTATTCAAAGTTTGAATCTTTTTATGGTTCATTGAAGTTTCATAGTCTTTCATATCTCTAATCATGCATCTCTCTTTATTAGTCTTAGCTTTGATGTTATCATTCTCATCTTTATGTGTTTCTCTTTGTTTATCACCTTGTTTAGGATCTAGTATTTTAGTTGGATCACGGATAATGCTAGATTATGATGATTTGATGACTAGATGATGATGATTTAGGTTGCTAATTGTTGGGTGCTTCATTTGGATTGTTCTTAATGCTATTTTTGATTTGATCACTCAAAATCTATATAATAGGTTATTTAACATCTGGAAGGTGTTTGATGAAATGCTTGAACCACTTTTTATGAGTTTTTCTTCCTTATTCAACGGAAATTGATGTTATGGAGATTTGTAGACTTAATAGACTTAATATATCATGCTTAGAGATTATCTAATTTGCAAATGAAAATTTAGCTAAATTAGGTGATTAACAAAGTAATTAGTACCACAAAAGTGGACTAGTTTGTATTATTGTTCCATGTTCTAGGATATTTAATCACTCATTTGAACTTGAAATATACCATAAAGTTGGTTAAAAGGTGGTTTATTTGAACTAATGGATTTCATGTTTTAGAGAGTGTTTATTTCAACCCCTTGATTCATTGTTTGATTGTTGATCATTTCTTATGAAGGTTAATGCTTTTTACCTTCTGTTATTTTGGTTAAAAGGTTGATCATTTCTTATTTTGAACTAAAGGTGGTCCAACGCTTTTTACCTTCTTTTATTTCTTGCATTTCATTTGGTATTGCTGTGTTTAGTTTCATTTTAGGTTATTTCCGGACCTTTCATCTTTGACGCCATTCGACTCACCGTGGTAAAACTCTCTCATTTCTCTCTTCTAACATGAGCGTAAGAGCATCGTCTGAAAATATCCCTCCATTGTGGTATTGCTGTGTTTAGTTTCATTTTAGGTTATTTCCGGACCTTTCATCGTTGACGCCATTCGACTCACCGTGGTAAAACTCTCTCATTTCTCTCTTCTAACATGAGCGTAAGAGCATCGTCTGAAAATATCCCTCCATTGTGGTTTTGTCCACTTGTGCTGGAGCAGAACCCCAATGATTGTTTTGAAAAAAACAAAATCTCCAAAATAGACGCTAGTCTAATTCATTACTCCATGTATTTTTATTAACTACTCCATAATTGTTTTCAACAACAAAAATCTAAAGTGAAATTTCAAACTGATTATCTAGAATTTTTTTTTATCGAATGTTCCATTTGTATAGGTTTAGGCTGTAAATGGTAACATAATGTTCATAATGGCACCATTTGATTTTGAAGATTTTTGAAGAATACTGTTCAAAGAAGACATTTCTTTTTTTAAATCCTATTTACGTTTCATGTATATATTATTTACAATATGACTTTTATAGTGACTGCTAAGTGTGGGCAAAATATCTGAAATCAGAAAACTAAACCGAACCCGTCCCGAAATTATCCGAAGCGAACCGAACCGTATTTTATAAATTACCCGAATGGGTATTATATTTGTAAAATCAAAAACTCGAAATCGAACCCGAACCAAACCGAAAACCGAATGGTTACCCGAGTTACACGAAACATAAAATTAATTATATATATTTATATATATAATATCAAGTATATTTATATATTCTAGGCAAATTTTATTAATTTTTTTTAAAAAAAATTCGGTTAATTCAGAAATTATTATGAGCATATTTTGTTAAAATAATCAATTTAATTAGATATATTATTTGAAATTTCAATTTTCTCATTTTTTCGATTAATTTTACGTAATTGTGAATATTTCAGGTAACCGAAACCAAAACCAAAACCAAACCCGACAATTAGCGAACCAAAACCGAACCAAAATTAAAAAATACCCGAATGGGTAATAAACGACAATTATGGGATGACTATTTATTTTCAATATATAAGAATGTATTTGTAACTTTTAAGGTTTTGAGTTTCAATTTTAAATTGTAATTTATTTGGTTAATAAATATTTGTATAAAGAAATAAATTTTAAAAGTTGTTACTAATTTCTATTTTTTCTATAGATTTTATTTAAATATAAAATAATTTAAGTTACAAGATAATTTTGTAAAATATTATTATTTTATAATATTAAATATATTTGAAAACATAATTTTTATCAATATTTTTTAAATTTTAATTAGTTATTTATATAAAAATTCCGCCAGATTCCGCTAGAATACGCAGTTACCATTTAAATTCAAAATTATTCCGCTAGATTCCGCAAAAAACTACCAAAAATTCCGCTAGAATCTGCAAATCTGCCAGAATCCGCTACAATCCGCAGTTACCATTTACAGCCTTAGAAATTAAACAGGCATAAAATTAACAATCTACGATAGTGGAAAGTATCAAATCAGATTCTTTATTGTTTTTTTAAAAAAATATTAGCAAACAAAAGACATCATAGATTTTGAACGATGTACAAATGAGACCTTCAGAAAACAGACAAGAAAAAATGTAAAAACATGTGAATGTGACGACCGTAAATAAATGTAAAGACAAAAAAACATGTTTGGTAAAAAAGTCAACTCCGAGGAGTGAGAACCGTAGAAAGTGTAGGAGTACAATTTCTACGATATGACAAAACTGAATATTTTATTTAAATTAATGATAAAACAAGATACAAAAATAACTTTGATGATACCAAAATTACGATGAATGAAGAACGGTTTGTGTGGAGGCGAGACACTCTTTCCTTAATTCTTTAATTGCCCGTAGTGTGACGGTTTTCAATACAATTAAGAATCCCAGAATACAACCACACGATCGACTATTTCGCAACACTCGAAAATAGAAGCTGACGAACCCAAAATCTATGTGTACTCTCAGACACAAGAAGACAAACATGTGAAGGATTTCTTTGTTGTTTATGAACTCTGAGACTTTGATCATATAATGTTTCGTATTATCATGAAGAAAGGAGGAAGACTATTATATAGCCATATATGCTAACGTCTCTAAACGTAAAGCCATAAAGAGGAGACAAGAGAATTGATTCTCCATAATGATATTCATGACAATTAAGCTTAT
This sequence comes from Draba incana, assembly GCA_963576765.1. Taxonomy (NCBI): domain Eukaryota; kingdom Viridiplantae; phylum Streptophyta; class Magnoliopsida; order Brassicales; family Brassicaceae; genus Draba; species Draba incana. The sequence goes on along the minus strand of OY755216.1, from coordinate 17,813,014 downwards.
GTTACAAACAAATCAAAACTGATTTTTCCTTAGCTTAATTGCATATCAAAACGTTAAAACTCATTTAATTATAAGATATTTATATTGACTTAGTCAATATTAAATTCACAAAGACTCTAGGTCTATTTGCATAATTCCGAAGCCCAAAACTAAAATCTGGCCCGAATATCTTTTCTCTCCAACCATTTTGTGAGTTCTCCACTTTATATACATAAGGAATTTAATCATAACTTCCAAATGTGTGACTTTTGCTAGTATTTAAACTTAGCCAATTTTTAAAATGTCACCCACTTTAGACCTCAATTTCTCATTCAAACTAACTTTGATTTTGACAATTATATACACTATGATAAAGTGTTTACCGGAATAACACACCGGAAAATGGTCTGCAACCATTTCGTCAAAAACGAGTTCCAACAGAAAGCCCTACTACACAGTGTAGCTTTAACATCTTTGTGCCAATCAACTCCTAAGACTTAATGGCCATTACATACTTTTGTATTATTTATAATCGTATTATACAAAATTAGACATGCTCTTGATGCAAAGGAATATTTTGCTCTTGAGCTTTTCGGGACTTAACAGGTTCAAAGAAAAAAGACGGTTTGCAGATGGGAGACTAAAAAAGGAAGAGAGAATAAGAAGAAGTACCTAGAGAGTATACGACCGTACTTGCTGCCATCGTCAATTGGGATGAAGATAAACAGACAGAGCAAGCCTAAGACCCTGAAATGTTTTCAAATAGTTTAATTTGAGACATGTAAACGAAACAAAGAGAGATAGAGCGTAGAGAGTTAGGTATATACAAGAGAGATAGAGAAGGAGGAATAAAAATAAGGGAAAACAGAACAATAGCGACATTGAAGTGAATGGCGCCAAGCCAGATTGTTATGGCGATGATGGAGTGGAATTTGTTTGAAGGGAAATGTTCTTCAGCTTTAAACTCTCTTAATCCGCCCATTTCGTCTACCTTGGGATGAATCGCAGATCCATTTGCTCAATGTATTTATTTTGGGCAATATCTTTGCAGCTTCATTCTCGGCAATTAAAGGCATATGCTTAACACATTTCAGGCAGCTAGACACACTTCATAATGGTAGGCCATCTCCTAGTTAAAAGCAAAACACCAATGGACCCTCCCAATGATAGATCAAGAAATATTTTCTACCGGGAACATAATAAAATACAAAATAAAACAAAAAACATTTTATGGTTTTAAATGAAAAACTAAGAAAACATAAGTAGGTTTTATGACTTGAGTTGATTCTTTATATTTTTGTTAAATAGTTTTAGTTTGTTTTTCACTTTTTTTGCGGGTTTGTTTAATAATTTTTAATGAATTTATTGAACAACACAAAAAAGTGGGAGCACAACTTAAAATCTAGTGAGTGCACAAATAAAACTAACTAAAAATTATATTATTATTTTTTTTTAAAATGGGTGCATGTGCCTTTACTCAATACTTCCTCCCCTCGACCCTCCCAATCACATTTTTCAATTGTGTTATTTACTTTTGATTTTGAATGTGAGAAATAGCCATTGCTCAAGCAAAGCTAGACTAAGTCTTTCATTCACGAGGAGACTGATATGTCATGTTAATGGATATTGAAATAGCTGAATCATAAAATGGCCAAACGAAATGAAAAATTTCTCCAGCTGAAATAGATTTTATAAGTGTGATTTTCGAAAAGTTTATTTAAGCGTGAATGTACTAATTAGATTAAAAAAAAAAAAATCGATACTCCCTCCGTTTTTTTTTCTTTGATGTCTAGAATTTTCATACTTATTAAGAAACCACATTAATTTTTAGTTATAAATACCTTGTTTTTTGCACTAAACAATTTTTTATAACTCTAACCCAATAGTAATTCAATAAAACCAATTAGTGTGTCTTGAAATTTACAATTCATCATCATTTTTTCATAAAAAATGAATTGAGAATGTAAAAAATCAATATTTTAGAAACAAATTTTTTTTTTAGAACATCAATTAAAAAAAAAACAGAGGGAGTAGTTATCTTTCATATTGTGAATGATATGTAACCTATGGTATCACGTTTTGAAAACTATGAAAAAGTTCCATACGATTCAGCATGTCAGAAATCACATTATTTTTGTTCACTTTTGTTGAACCAAGGATGCATTTTGGTATTAATAAGAGAAGAAGGTTGGAGAATCTCGTTGTATTTGATAGAGTTCAAAAATACAATGAAATAAAGAAAAATCTAAATCGGATTACAAAGCTGTTTAATATCGATCGACAAACATGATCGATACGATTTTAGTCTGATTTAATCTTTTGGCGATTTCAGCCACAATTTTGATTATCATTTTACAATGTCCTACTTATAGATCTATACGACGTGCTTCTTTGTCCTTTAAAGCCATTTAAGGAGAAGAGCAAGCCAAGGAAATCGGAAAAGATGGGTAAAGCGGTTTTGAAGAATCATAGTTACACTGCGAAAAAAAAAGAAACAAAAGGAGCTTCTGCCGACGGATCATAGGGTCGCAATCAATACTGCTGTGCGTACCGACCTCTCGCTCGACGTCCCTCGTGACGGGGTTGGTAAGTCTATCGACCCTCTAAATTTGACAAGCAGTATGGATAGAGGCCGGTGGACTCCACTTTCCCTTCGATAACTGAATCGGTCGGTGATAGTGTTTCGAGCGAGGCTCTTGCGTATAATTATGTAGCAATTTGCTTAGTGTGCTAATCAAATGATCCTAAGCACACCAACAAACGATATAATTCGTTTGTAGGATAGCACAAGGATCAAACACAAGGAAGCGAGGACCTGAAGTATTAAACTATGCTAATTCAATCCAAAGCTAAGCAAAATGATAAAGATATGGTCGGTTCAAGTGTTCAAATTCAAGATGCAACAATTAACAAGTTAAAGATGATGGTTTTGATAATATGATGAGAATATGAGACCATGTAACACTTTTTTCACAATTATAACACATTGGAAACGTTAGGAACATTTTATACAATATACAAATTCTCGAATGATGTTTTTTTCTTATAAATCCATTTTATAATGAAATTCACTTGGGTTTTGTTTTGATTTTAACCGACTCACTCATATTGCTATAGTGTAAACAAAATGACTAATTAATAAAAACAATAGATATTAACTGATACTTTACAAAGAGGAAAAAAACCCAAAGAGAGGCGTGGGAGTTGCGTGATAACCCACCACAGTCAACTACTTTCACACATTCCTTTACATTAGTAGGTTTTACATTATTGTGGTCCAGTGTCTAATTACTTATTGGGAGATTGAGAGGTCGAGATTGACCGAGATTAAACGGTCAAGATGGCCAATGGAGATTATGGAAATAATGAAGATCTGATTAGAGAAGAATCAAGAAAGATCTAGAAGATTGTTGATATATGTCAAATATCATAGTTTAGGAAGTTTACCTTTTTGTAAAGACATTATTTACATTTATACTTATCCTAGTTTAGGAAATTAGGTCAAGTATATTCGCTATATAAACCAATGTAAGATGTAACTTTATGTTTATGAGAGTCTAATATAATTCTTCCCAAACACCTTTGTGTTCATACTCTCATCAATCTATCATGGTATCAGAGCCTTGATATAATTCCTATGGATTAGGGTTCTCGTTTGCTTCCGCTATTCAAAAAAAAACAAAAAAAACTTCTTTTGATTTCTTATTTCTTTTCTTTGACCTTGATTCCTTCAACTCATCGTTGGAATTTTCGTCTTAATATTTTAGTTAAAGTTTGTTTGGTTTTCTTTTGAATTTGTTTATGATCGATTGAAAAAAAAAAAAAAAAAAGTGAGACGTTATCCGCTTGGTGGATTGTTGCTTAGGTCGGTAATTGACCACGATTGATTTTCTACTAACTTCTATACTTGTTAGTTTCTTACGTTGAGGACGTGATGATGGTCTTGGCGGTGAACACTGTTTGATCGTGAGTTTGATTATGATACAAAAGATGATCTACTCAAACGATTATAGTGATGATTATTTTGACAGATACTATGCTGATCCAGCGATGAAGAAGATGAAGATATTTTACTACGATCATATATCTTCAATCAATGACCCTATCGTCGGCCATAAACGCCTTTGAACCATATGGTTGGGTATAAACGCCACGAAGTTGACTCCACAACCGAGTATAAACGTCGATGGCCCAACGGCTGGGTGTTATAGCCGCTTCTGACTCCACGACCGAGTATAAACATCAATGGCCCAACGGCTGGGTGTTATAGCTGCTTTGACCCTACGACCGGGTATAAACATCGATAATGACCTGACGGTCGGGTGTTGAAGCCGATTTGACTTAACGGTGGGGTATAACGCCGATATTTTGAAGACTTGTCCAATCTCACACGTGTTACCACGTATGAGTTTGCCGGGGGGTATTGGGAGATTGAGAGGTCGAGATTGACCGAGATTAAACGGTCAATAAAGATTATGGAAATTATGAAGATCTGATTAGAGAAGAATCAAGAAAGATCTAGAAGATTGTTGATATATGTCAAATATCATAGTTTAGGAAGTTTACCTTTTTGTCAAGATATTATTTACATTTATACTTATCCTAGTTTAGGAAATTAGGTCTAGTATATTCGCTATATAAACCAATGTAAGATGTACCTTTATGTTTATGAGAGTTTAATATAATTCGTCCCAAATACCTTTGTGTTGTCAAAATATTATAGAATATGAATATATTGTATTGAGTTGTTTCATACAAGATCATAGGACACATATATAGTGATTAGCATTAACATATTGCTAACACCACATAATGGAAATTTTCCTAAACAAATAGAGACTTTTTCCATTTAGGCTTCACGAGCTTCACTTCATAGATGGGCTTTGATGTCCACAATACTTGGTCCGCAAGCTACACGTCTTGCTCCCCAAGATATCTCCAATACTCCCCCGCACGACAAACGTGGTATGAAAAATCATCATGCAAAACACGTTTCATGGACAACTTGTCGAGGACAGACAAAACACGTCAACAGACTCCTCTGGGTATAAACTTCAATCTTCAAAATTGGGACGGAACTTCAAGTCGTCTTTGGTCTTGATAAAGGGGAATATATCCCGTGGGTGCAACTTGCAACTCCACAAACAATTTGTCCTTTACTTGGACAGTCCATACATCGGAATAATAACAAATGACCTGACCTAAAGAGCATGAGCGTTCAACTAGAACTCCCTAAAACCATAACCAAACTCTCCCGTAATAGAAAAAACCATAAGAAAAATAAACTGGAAAATTCAACTAGAAAATCCCAAAAATAGAAAAAAAATTAAGTCACAAATTACTTGCGAAAACCCTAGCCCCTTAAGCACCATGATCCGGATCTCTAGACATCTCTTGTTGCACTAAAACTTATTAACTTTTGGAGTTATAAAACCAAACGAAAAGATTAAAAGAAAGAAATAAAAACCACGAACTATAAAAACCCATTATCTTAAATAAAAATCAAAACATGTGACTTTTTTTTGTTTACGACACCATCCTCTTTATTGTCACCGTCCGGTTCGTTATCTCCACCATCTTCAACGTCTTCTCCTCCGATTATCACAACCTCCATCATCGATCGTATAACTTTAAACGCGGAAGCTTTTAGTTTTGATCCAGAAGGATCGACCGCTCTGATACCATGTGAAGAATATTGTCCCACATCGAATGTGGGAATAAATCTAAACTAATATATAAGGGACTTGGGCCTCTCCACTAATTGCCAATTGGCTTTGAGTTGGATGCCTAGGAAACTTAACATGGTATTAGAGCCTGAACACACGATCCCCCACCCGAACCGAAATCAATCCGGTCCGAAAGAGGCTTGATTGATCTTACCTGAAATTAAGGGGGGGGGGGGGGGGGGGGGGGGGGGGAATAAATATAAACTTAATATATAAGGGACTTGTGCCTCTCCACTCATTCTCAATTGGTTTTGAGTTGCATGCCTAGGAAACTTAACATTACTTCCATCATGATTAAGTAATTTAAGTTTCACAAAACAAACTTTACTACTAATATTTTCTTGTCACATCAAAATTTATCTTTAGGGTAGTGTTTGCATTAAGATAACAAATAAATGGATTCGGTGACGTTTCTCTCGATTTGTGTGCCCAAATTTTTTAATCGATCCTTTGACCCAAGAATACATGCACTACAAGAAATCATGTCATTAGTGACTCCAGTTTGTGACTGTTAAGTTAGTCACTAATTTTTGTGCCCAACTGGAGATTGTTATCTGGCTAATTTGCGACTCTGGTGCATGTAGTCTCAAATCAGTCGCACATTTGTGACTAATTTGAGACTGTTTTTGGAATGTTTTATCTGTGTCGCAAAATAGTCACAAATTTGAGACTCATGAGAGACGGAGTATTTAGTGACAAATTTGCGACACTTTAGTTACCACATCTTCAGTCACAAATTCGCGACTCCATGAACCGAGTGACAAAAGAATGACAACGTTTTATGTTGGTATAAGAGGACAAAATAATATGTATGTTAGCACAAGAGGACACCAAAATATAACGTGGAAAATTTAAGCTACCTAATTGAGATCACAGGAGTCGTAAAGTAGTGGCAACCGAGTCGCAAATTTGTGACTAACTTGTGCGAGTGGCAAATTAGTGACAAATCATTTTGCCTATATATACCACAAACTCTCTTTTCATTTCTACACACCTCTCTCTCATAATCTCTCATCTCTCTCATAATCTCTCAAATATTTGGTCGGAAAAATGGGTAGAAGAAAATTTCCAAAAAAAATTATAGTTTTAAAGAAAAAAAGAGAAAAAAGAGAAGAAAAAAAATGTGACCACAATCTTGGGATTGGATGTACAATCGGATCGATCCGCGCACAGATAATTTATCAGACTATTTTATTGAAGGGGTTGAGCAATTCATGAATTTTGCGGCTTCCCAGCCCTTTGCCATCGATAGTGGAGGTAAAATATACTGCCCTTGTTTGAAATGTCAAAACTTAGGAAATGCAAAACCAATTAGAACGGTTTCTAGCCATTTGTTTAGTAAAGGCTTCATGGAGGTTACTATTTTTGGACGGAACATGGCGAAGACTACATTGTAGTTGGCGTAGGAACTAGCAGCAATTACGAGAATCCTTATTTTAGTAGCGGTAATTTAGAAATGAATTACAATGGGGGTAATGTTTATGCTAGGATGGTTCATGATGGATTTCATGGTTCATTGCCATAGAATGATTATCAGCATGAACATGATCAAAGCGGAAATGATTATATTTATGAAGAATCTACCCGCGAAGCTCAACACTTCTACGAGATGTTAGAGTCTGCTAATACGCCACTGTATGAAGGGTGTCAAGATGGTCATTCACAACTATTATTAGATGCTCGGTCCATGAACATCAAGGTAGACCATAATTTGGCTAAAACTTGCATGGATTCCTGGGCGGAAGTGTTTACAGAGTATTTACCTCAGCCTAATTATGCAACCGGTTCATACTACGAGACAAAAACATTGATGCAAAAGCTAGGATTGCCGGTCCAGACATATGATGTATGTGAATAAATATAAACTTAATATATAAGGGACTTGTGCCTCTCCACTCATTCTCAATTGGTTTTGAGTTGCATGCCTAGGAAACTTAACATTACTTCCATCATGATTAAGTAATTTAAGTTTCACAAAACAAACTTTACTACTAATATTTTCTTGTCACATCAAAATTTATCTTTAGGGTAGTGTTTGCATTAAGATAACAAATAAATGGATTCGGTGACGTTTCTCTCGATTTGTGTGCCCAAATTTTTTAATCGATCCTTTGACCCAAGAATACATGCACTACAAGAAATCATGTCATTAGTGACTCCAGTTTGTGACTGTTAAGTTAGTCACTAATTTTTGTGCCCAACTGGAGATTGTTATCTGGCTAATTTGCGACTCTGGTGCATGTAGTCTCAAATCAGTCGCACATTTGTGACTAATTTGAGACTGTTTTTGGAATGTTTTATCTGTGTCGCAAAATAGTCACAAATTTGAGACTCATGAGAGACGGAGTATTTAGTGACAAATTTGCGACACTTTAGTTACCACATCTTCAGTCACAAATTCGCGACTCCATGAACCGAGTGACAAAAGAATGACAACGTTTTATGTTGGTATAAGAGGACAAAATAATATGTATGTTAGCACAAGAGGACACCAAAATATAACGTGGAAAATTTAAGCTACCTAATTGAGATCACAGGAGTCGTAAAGTAGTGGCAACCGAGTCGCAAATTTGTGACTAACTTGTGCGAGTGGCAAATTAGTGACAAATCATTTTGCCTATATATACCACAAACTCTCTTTTCATTTCTACACACCTCTCTCTCATAATCTCTCATCTCTCTCATAATCTCTCAAATATTTGGTCGGAAAAATGGGTAGAAGAAAATTTCCAAAAAAAATTATAGTTTTAAAGAAAAAAAGAGAAAAAAGAGAAGAAAAAAAATGTGACCACAATCTTGGGATTGGATGTACAATCGGATCGATCCGCGCACAGATAATTTATCAGACTATTTTATTGAAGGGGTTGAGCAATTCATGAATTTTGCGGCTTCCCAGCCCTTTGCCATCGATAGTGGAGGTAAAATATACTGCCCTTGTTTGAAATGTCAAAACTTAGGAAATGCAAAACCAATTAGAACGGTTTCTAGCCATTTGTTTAGTAAAGGCTTCATGGAGGTTACTATTTTTGGACGGAACATGGCGAAGACTACATTGTAGTTGGCGTAGGAACTAGCAGCAATTACGAGAATCCTTATTTTAGTAGCGGTAATTTAGAAATGAATTACAATGGGGGTAATGTTTATGCTAGGATGGTTCATGATGGATTTCATGGTTCATTGCCATAGAATGATTATCAGCATGAACATGATCAAAGCGGAAATGATTATATTTATGAAGAATCTACCCGCGAAGCTCAACACTTCTACGAGATGTTAGAGTCTGCTAATACGCCACTGTATGAAGGGTGTCAAGATGGTCATTCACAACTATTATTAGATGCTCGGTCCATGAACATCAAGGTAGACCATAATTTGGCTAAAACTTGCATGGATTCCTGGGCGGAAGTGTTTACAGAGTATTTACCTCAGCCTAATTATGCAACCGGTTCATACTACGAGACAAAAACATTGATGCAAAAGCTAGGATTGCCGGTCCAGACATATGATGTATGTGAAGATAATTTTATGCTTTATTGGATATAAGACACGACGTTGGAGAACTGCAAGTTTTGTGGAAAAGCAAAATATAAGCCTAGTACTAGGGGAGAAATAGAGTTCCAATCAATAAAATACGGTATATACCAATCGGTGACAGGTTGAAAAGATTGTACCAATTTAAGAAAACTGCATCGCTGATGAGATGGCATGCTGAGCATGAGTTATGTGTATCTGATGCAGCGGAGTGGAAAAAGTTCAATGAAATACATCCCAGTTTTGCGATGGAAATGCGAAACGTGTACTTGGGCTTATGTACTGCAAAACGTGTACTTGGGATTATGTATTGACAGTTTCAATCCCTTCGGTATGTCAAAGAACCATTCGTTGTGGCCAGTGATCTTGATGCTCTACAACTTACCCCCAGAGATGTGTATGAAGAGTGAGTATTTGTTTTTTATGATAATAAATTCGGGACATAATCATCCACGCGCGAGTCTTTATGTTTTTCTCCAACCACTGATCAAAGAGAAATAAATTATGGAATAACGAAGTTGAAGCGTATGATGTGTCCTTGAAGCAAAACTTCAACATGAAAGTTGTTCTGTTGTGGACGATAAGTGATTTTTCGGCGTATGGTATGTTGTCTGGATGGAGTACACATGGAAAACTATCATGTCCAATTCGTAAGGAAGATACAAAAGCTTTCTACTTGTCGGCTGGTAAGAAGACGTGTTAGTTTAACTGTCACCGAATATTTCTGTCGCACAATCATTCGTTACGAAAGAACAAAGTCAATTTACAGAAGGAAAAGAACGCTGTGAATGACTATCCACCTGAATCGATGATGGGTGAACAAGTACACCGAAGTATAAAAAGTATGGGAGCACTGAAAACATAAGAATGTGGTGGAAATGGACATGAAAGAAAACCTCGTGGTTATGGAGATTGACATAACTGGCATAAAGAAAGCATATTCTAGGAGCTTCCATACTGAGGTGATTTGACTCTACGCACTGCCTTGATGTTATGCATATCGAGAAGAATTGTTTGATAACATTATCTATACTGTGATGAATGTTAAAGAAAGATCAAAGGACACTGTCAAGTCAAGATTAGACCTTGAAAAATTTTGTTCTCAGAGTGATTTGCATGTCGACGATCATGGGTTAGCCTCATTTCCTATTTGGAGATTGCCTGGTAAAGGAATAGATGCATTACTACAGTGGGCAAAAAATGAAGTCAAATTTCCAGATGGCTATGTAGATGTGTAGACACGACTGCTCGCAAGGTTTCTGGAATGAAAAGTCACAACTGCCATGTTTTCATGGAGGGGTTGCTTCCGTTCATATTTGTAGAACTTCTCGCGTGTAACGTTCACCAAGCAATATCATGTATATGTCTATACAAATGGTTTACTTTTCCAATCATATGAAATTTGGATTCATGACTAATTTGAGGTTTTTTTAGGGATTGGAGAATTTTCCGCGATCTAAGCAGTATATCAATGGATCAAATTCGGGTCCGACTTTTGAAGGATAATAGTGTCATGATTGTGTACAATTTGAAAAAAATCTTTCCTCCTTCGTTCCTTGATGTCATGGATTACTTGCATATCCACTTGCCATACAAAGCAGAATTTAGGGGTCTGATGCAATATAATTGGATGTATCCGTTTGAACGGTTCTTTAAACATTTGAAAGGCAAAGTGAATAACAAAAGTCCTCCAGCAGCTTCGATTGTTGAATCGAACATGAACGATGAGATTTCATATTTCTCACAACACTATTTTCCGCCACAAATTTCTACAGCTAGCAGAAGAAGGTAATAATTCACTTTCCTTCATATATGTTTGTTAAATAGTTTAATTCACTTCAAATCACAAATTTGTGGAATTGTGTACAGGGTGACTCGATACGAGGAAGAAGAAGAAGTACTTGTGTACAATGTGCCGGTACCAGAGATATTTACTGAAGTGGGTTGTCCAAGTGGTAAATGTACTGAATTTTGGTTGAGGGACCAAGATTATATGTTGGCACATTCCACAGTTTTGCGTAACTGTGAGTATTTCCGACCACTGGAAAAGTAATAATTAATATTCATTCTTAATATTTACTATAGTAAGTTGTTATATTTTCCATTCTTATGTCATATTTCTATGTTTTCCATAATTACACAGCTTGGTTGACAAACAAATTCGAGCTAAAAATCTGGGTTTATTAGATGAAGAGGTTGTGGCGAAAAGAAATGCTGAATTTTATGTATGGATCCGCCAATATGTAAGTATTACTAATGTCTTAATTACTATATCTTTACTACGCAATTGTATCATGTTTAATAATACCATTTAGTGCAGGTGACAACAAGGAAACATGAACAAAAATTTCCAATATAGGTTCACGATATAGTAGAAGGTCCTAAAAATTTGGGGTTTGTGTTCGAGGGCAAAATTATTCGAACGCGTGTGATGAAGATGATTTCTTTGGCACCGTCGAGAATATTATCGAGCTCCAATATCCTGGATTTCTGAATTTAAAGATTATACTGTTTAAATGCCAATGGTATGACCCTATGCTCGGCAAAAGGACCCGAAGGAGCGAGGTTGGGGTTGTCGACGTGTTTTCATCTTGGAGATATGCAAACTACGAACCATTCATATTAGGTACGAATATCATTTTTGTCCAAATAAATTATCATACATTTGAAAAAAATAACCTATGTTATTCATGACAGGGTCCCAAGTTGATCAAGTTTGTTATCTTCCATATCCAAATCCAAAATGCATTTATAAAGTCTGGTTATCCGTTTTGCGAGTAAATCCAAAATAATGTGCTCAAAAAAAGTATATAGACCAAGAGATGATCATTTTGCAATAAACCGTTGTCGAGGCAACCAAGTCTACGGTAGAAAAACTCAATATCGAATGTTTAGTTGATGGGAATCATGCAATGGAAGACATTGATTTCGAGGTTGAAGACAAGGATCCAGAAGATGAATTTCAGTGTAATATATCAACTTCCAAAGACGAGGACGAGGATGAAATTTGAATTAATTAATGTGTAATATATTTGAATTTGGAATTTGTGGGAATTTACATTATATGTGTCATAAATTTGAAGCCTTTGATAATAGTGTTTTTAAAAACAAGTCTACCATTCCATTTTATATGAATCAACGGTAAAAAATACCGTTTAGTCACAATAGCTCAATGGTTATCAACACATTTCCTAACCCACATATCATGAGTTTGAAACCAACCCATTGGTGGGTTTGGTTCTTTTTCTGATTTTCCGACACTATATAGATAGATGAAAACATAAAATACAACAGAGTAGTCACAATAGCACACTAGTTTCTGAATATTCATAAAGTTTCACATACCCGTGTTCGAATCCTGAAACCCATTTTTTGTATTTTTCCACATTTTGTAACTCATTTGCGACTCATTAGTGACTCTATAGAATTCTGGAAAATGGTTTGGGGTTTAGGGTATAGCCGTCTCAATTTCGTCACAAAATACCAACTCATTTGTCACTACTTTGCGACTCGAATATCCATTTGCGACTCAGTCGCAACTCATTTGCGACTCATTTTTTTTTGGTGAATCACTGGTGGAAAATCCCCTAGATTATTTATTGAAAAAGAAACAATTACATACGAAATTTTCTAGGGACCGCAGTCCCGACTGTGTCCTCTCTTAATATCGGCTCAACCACACTTGGGACCGAATCAAAATGGTAACTCAAACGCATAGTTTGCTAATCCATTTGCTAGACGATTAGCCTCCCTATAGACATGCAAAATTAGGACTATCCAATCTTTTCTAAGAAAGCCATAGCGCAGGCGTACTAGGAAGAACAGAGGATGAGAATCACCTATCCCTATCGTAAGAAAACCACCCACTATCTCCGAATCCATCTCCTAATCTAAACATGTAATCCGCTTCTCCCAAGCAGTGACAAGACCATAATAGAACCCCCATAACTCTGCTAATGGCGCGAAACATCTCCCAATATTCAAAGTAAATCCCCCACACCAATTCCCTCCACTATCCCTCAAGACTCCACCCGCACTCGCTTCACCCGGATTCCCACGCGAAGCGCCATCAGTATTAAGTTTAAACCAATGGAGATTCGGTGGTTTCCAAGCTATTTGTTTCTCTATCCAAACCGGTTTTGGACTCTGACCCTCCTTCTTCCGATACGCCTCTATCACTTCCGTAGCAGCATCCTTGGCGTATCGAATGTAATCCCGACATACACGATTTTGTCCAAATATATTACTACACCTCCACTTCCATCTCCACCAAACGGCCATGCAAAATAAAGTTGACCCGATACCAAACTCCCCTGAACCTTCGCCCTCACTCAATCCCACATACAACCATTCCAACAAAGACCTTGAAAAGAAATTGTGTCGTTTCCATAACGGAACAATACGCTCCCAAATACCTTTAAGTTTTTGGCAAATTAAACACCATATGGTAAGTGTATATTACTTTTTCTGTGTTTAGGGTTTAAAGTACAATAATCAGGATTGAAAACAACCCAAAAAATATTTTCCAAAATTTTTGTCTATCCACATTGGATTTGTTAAGAACATGAAACCCTTATAAGTAAACTCTTACATTTCATATTTTTCAAGAATCATCTATGTTTACTTGATTTCTTCAATTTTACTTGATATAATCACCCACACAATCATGAAATACTTTGGGAATTGATTGGAAACGATGATATGTTATTGTGTTTGATCCAAATGTTTAGGGTTTGGGGTATAGATTTGTCACTACTAAATACAGTCACAAAAGAGTGACAAATTAGTCACAATATAGTCACAAATTAGCACCATTGTGTGAGTCCTTGAATGTGTTTTATTGTGGTTCAGGAGTCAAATGTTGTGGGCCTTTACGCGGTAAACTTTTCCGCCTAAAATAATTGATTTGCGACTCAATTGCGACTTCTTACTGACGCCTGAACACAAATTAGTAAACAAATATTATTTCCCAAATTCATTTTCTCTTAACCCTAAATTTTTCATTCTCTCTCAAACCCTAAGCGATTCGAAGTGTTCTTTGATTTTTCTTATCCATAACCTCTCTATCTCTCTCGGTTCTCTTGATTTGATGAAATCCCTTCCATTCTTCATCTCTAAAACCGTAGATCTTTCATCTCTCCTTCAAAACCCTAATCTTCTTCTCTGGAACTGTAGATCTTCCATCTCTCTTTCAATTACTCGCCCAATGAAGAAATCATTTCGATTCTTCATCTGCTAAACCCAAATTTCTCAAAACCCTAATTTCGTAAAACCCATAATCCTAGAAAACTTTTCAGATTCCGGTGATCTGATGGTGAAAGTTGCTTCTCGAGGGAAATCCACACAAGGTCGAGGCAATTCTGCTTCCTCCGGTTCTGGAAGAGGCGGAGGCGCTCGAAGAGGAAAGGTTCTAGTTGGTGGTAGTGAAAGAACAGGAGGGTTTGGTCCTTCGATAATCCTTGCGACCATCGCTTCGAACCTTGCTGCTCCGAAGAGGGAAAAGGCTCGTGGTAAGCGTATTGCTTCCACGAGTGACCCATTGGTTTGTCTTGTAGCCACAAGACCTATGTTGCTCGAGTCGTTTCTCAGCAGTATCCTCCGTCAACAAACCCCACATGTTCTTAAAGAAATGTTTCTCCAAGTCCTCAGCACCTGAACTTGAACCTGCGACATGTTCATGAAGAGGTTCAGAGAGATGATGATGAGGATGATGATGAAGAAGTCGAAGGTGATGGTGTGGAGAATGAAGAACTCAAAGTTGATTTCAATGTTGTTGATGATCATCAACTAGAAGGGCTAGAAGACGAGCAGATGTTGGCTAACCTTTTAGCTCTTCCAGGACGTGAAAGACTTCCCCTTCTAAGTGAAGTCCCAATCCCATACAAGTGCATGTACACTTGTTTACTTTATATTTAGTGGTTCTGCGAATTAGGTCTTGAATTTGTTGGTTTAGTTTATGTTGTATAACTACTGATATTGTATATGTTGTTTAATTCGTAGTGTATTCAATTATGTACTTGAATCTATTAGTTTTGTTTACATTTTGAATCTTTTGGTTTGGTTTAGTTCTTGAATCTATTGGTTTTGTTTACATCTTGAATCTGTTGGTTTGGTTTAGTTTTTGAATCTGTTTGTTTGGTTTAGTTCTTGAATCTGTTTGCGAATTAGTTCTTAAATATGTTGTTGGTTTAGTTTATGTTAAATAACTTGTTTCTCTATTAGCTACTGATATGAAATCATTTATTTAACATTCCTTTCCATTTCCTTGCAAGGTTTACTCGGGACGTAGGCAAATTGACCTGTGTAATCCCAGTGATCTTTAGACGCAAGTTCAATGACCCTTTTTCAATTGGACAGTAACTCCGATTGACGAACAAAAAAGACACTTCAGGACTTTTGTGGTAATGCTTCTTCTTCTTTCATTTTCACATTTTGGTTTTTAAGTCTTTCAATTTGCCAATACAGACCAAGTTAAATTGTTCTGTAAAGCAAGTACAACTGGAATATAGGAATTACTGAACTAGTAAGGGAGCATTTTACTGTGATTGCAATCAATCAGATGAAAGGAATTGTCAATCAGGCTAAGAGTAATAGAGTTAAGCCAATATGGAATAGTGAAGATCTTTGGAATGAGATGTAGGTCCACTGGAACACTCCATAGGCACAAGAGAGGAGCACTACAGCTTCTAACTCCCGTAACTCTAACCGTAACGGCCTTGGACCACACAAGCATAGGCCAGTCTTCTTACCTGACCATTAAACAAGACATGGTAAGTCATCATTTACTTTTCTTAATTAACCATACCTTCTGTAACTAACATTTCTTTTCTACTCTTGCAGGAGGATGAGCTAGGAAGACCTGTGCCTTTTGCTGAAGTCTTTAAAAAGACTCATACACTGCCTGATGGCAGTTATGTCGACCTAAGCAAGTCTATGAGGATTATGACAAGACCATCCAAGAGGTTAGGGATCATCAGGCTTGCGCCGAAGGACAAGATGCTTCAGACAATTCAGAGCATTCAACGTAACGGCAACTGACCGTTGACGAGCAAAATGATATCTTCCTCAAGGTAACTTTTCTCTCCTCCTTTTAGTTTATGTTTCTTATCATTTCTGTCTTCTTTTCTGTTTCAAAATCCATTGTCTATTGCATTGTTATTTATGACTGATTTTGAATTAGGTTATTTGTTAGTGAAGTATAGACTTGGATTTAGGCTTGTGGTTAATGATTTACGTCTTTGGTTAATGCTTTACTTTTGTGGATAATGCTTTGATGTTAGCTTCTTCTTATTTCTTATTCGATATGTTTATGTGACAGTGTACGCATATCGAACCCAAGAGGAAACCTTATGGAATGGGTCAAGTGTCTCAGAAGCTTAACAAAAGGAAAAGGAAGGCCAGCGATGCTTCACCGTCTACGCCAACCTTAGAAGAGATGCAAGAAGAGCTTAAAGAATCTCGTCAAAAGATTGCTGCCTTTGAAGAGGAGAATAAGCGTCGAGATACAGAAGACGAGCGTCGTGATGCAGAGCTAAGGCATCTAAGGCAGAGTCAGTCTCGCATTTCTGAATTCGAGAAGCTGGTCCAGTTCCTAAAGAACAAAGATCCCCGCATCGCTACTTACATGACAGATTCCTCTGTCTTGGATGGTCAACCAGAGACTGCACCAAGGACCATATCGCATGATCAAGCACCCACAACCTCACAACCTGAAGCCAACACTTGACAATTTCTTCTCAAACTTGTCTCTTTGTGTTGTGAACAAAGTTGTTAAGTTTAACACCTTTTGTTTTGTACAATATAACCTTTTGTTTTGTCAAGTTTTAGGCTTGAGTACTTTATAAGTTTAAGACTTCTTTTGCTTTCTATTTTGGTTCCAAAACAAAACCAAATATCAATATGTTCTTAGTACCAAATTAGTAATAAATTAGCACCAAATCAGTTACAAAAAACTGACAAAAAAGTGACTTAAACAAAAACAGAGTCGCAAATTGGTGTCTAATACGTGACACTATTAAGACTAATTTGTGACCATCACCGATCAAAATATAATAACAAAAGCGTCTTTAATGCGTCGCTTATTTACGACTACCAAATGCGTCATAACTTAGTCGCAAAATACATGTGTCGCTATGTAGTCGCTAATTTGCCACTTCTTTATTTCGTCGCTACGTAGTCGTAACTTTACGACTCAACGTATCCGACATAGAAGAGTCGCATATTTGCGACTCAAGTCAATTGTCACATAATAGTCGCTAATCTGCGACTCCAAAAATTAGCGACTAAACTATTGCGACTCTGTTTTTTAGTCGCAAATGGGTCATTTGTGACTCTTTCGAGAATCACAAATCATCTGTTTTCTTGTAGTGATGTGCATGGGCCACATTCTCATCTTGACGTTTATTTCCTTGTTTCGCTTTACGTTTCGTCTGTTACAGTTACCCTTTAATATAGGGGAATTTGCTAAAATAGGCCACATTTAAGCATAAAATGTCTCAATACACCTTTCTTGTTGTTTTCCGATAATACCCCTAACTGGTGGAAAAAAAATTTAAATAATAAGTTTTTTAATTTTTTAAAAATATATAAATTATAAACATATCATGAATAGAGATTTTTGTGAAAACATTTTTTTTAAAAAGTAAAATGCATATTATATAATGATTGTAGTTTTGTGTTCTACTGATAGTAGAATGTAGTAGAATTTAGATTCTGCCGATTTTACACAAATCTACCATGTGTAGAACATATGTTCTACTACATAGTGAACGTTCTAGTATTTCGTAGAATTCCGTAGAATTTTGATTCTATTAAATATGAAGTTTCTACCACTGGTAGAATTTAAAATCTACCATTTTTAATAATACCATATGTAGAAGGCCGTTTCTACCAACAGTTCTACCAATTCGTCGTGTATCTACCAAATCGTAGAATCTTGTTTCTACGAAATTAGTTATAATTTCCTAAAATTTAGGAATAAATATTTAGTTGCCAAAAATGAAAAGATTTACTAATTTAAAAAGAATTATGACTAATTCCGAAATAAGATGAAATTAATTTCCTAATTTTAATATCTCACAAATATTTTTTATATTAGTTTTTTAAAAAAATTTTGTACTATATATGTTTTTAATTGATTTTCGTTTTTCAAATAAATATTATCTAAGTAAATTAATTTTTTTAATAAAATTTGTATATTAGGTTTTTTAAAATTTATATATTTTAGTAGTAAATATGTTTTTTAATTCATTTTTCGTTTTCAAATATGTATCATTTAAGTAAACATATGTTTTTATAAAATTTGTATATTAATTGGTTTTTCGTTTTTAAAATAAATATTGTTTAAGGAAACTGATTTTTTTTCTTTTTTCAGATTTATAATAATTTATTTTATTTCCTTTTTTATTTTTAAATTTTTATAAGAATTAATAAAAACCTTTAGTAATTATAAATCAAGATTAAATTTGGAATTTGAAAATACAAAAGTCTAATGGGACATTTCTATGAAAAATAAATCCTAATGGGACATTTTGCCACTAAATGTTGCATAATTTAGCAATTTTCTCTTTAATATATAGTCTAGAGGACATATTTTGCTCCAATCTTTCATATTTATTCAGTTTGTACAATTTGGAGTAGCTACTAGTTAACATAACACCCAAAAATCGCCTACTCTATTGAGTTTATAAAAGGCACTAGTAGTAGTTGTAGTAGTAGTACACCACGTGCATTTCTTGCTCCAATATCACGCCTTTTTTTTGGTTTGTTAAAGCTACTTTGATCATGAGCTGGATCTTAATTGATTCTCTTTCCAAGGGTTATAGTCTTTTCTTTTTCATTGCAAACATATTTTATGTATCGAACTATCGATTAAACAAAAATAATTTCTATTCCTTTAAACCAATAAAAATTTAAAAAAAGAAAAAGAAATAGTAGTAGTTAGATCCCCAAATCGTATTGTAGCGGAATTGTGGTGTGTTATTTAGGTATTACACAGCTTGCGGGATCTCCGTTTCACGGATGTGTCAATTGCCTTGGACTATAAAGCCGCATTTGAAGCTTTGAATAAACCCAATGAGTGGCCATGCTATCGAGCATTGCTCATGAACATCATCATGTTTCGGTTTAGTTTAGTGTCATGTTCTTTCGAGCTCGAATCTATGGGTACTACTAACTATGTTGCTCGGAAACTGCTAAAAGTGTTACTAGGGAAGCTAGATTTTAATCCTACCTTATCCTCTGAGGTCCGACATGGTTGCACGATAAGAGACTTCTCCTTGATGCTTCTTTGTGGCCCTTGTCATTGGGTTTTGATGTTGCTTAGTTTTCTTCTTTGTTATTGTTGTGTTTCAAGAACGCCATGGTCACATTCATTTCAATACCAATACTCAGATAATTAAAATATATATAAAAATAGTCTTATCCGTTTATTGATGAGTTAGACATTTACTTTGTTTCATGAATTAGCGCCTCCCTTTAGGAGAGAACTGGCTATTGCCTATAGCTATCTATGATTGGCGGTTGGTTTGTGATCTGAAGAACATTTTTCCACATACAATAGTGATGTATGTTTACTATACTATTCAAATAGGTGAAAAAACATCATAAACTAGATTGGTTATTCTTTACTTCTTTGATATAACAAGGAAATACAATTACATTAAACAGAAAAATATATAATCACAAGTTGGGAGAGAGCAGACCAAGATTTCATCCTAGGATTAAAAAACGCAGCAAAGATGAGTTTGGTCAGTAAACCGGCATCGGTTTGATGGAATCACATGATGATCCGGATGACAGCGAGACCAACGGCTGAGATGGAGACCAGTGTACCGATGCAATACTTTATCACCTCGTATTTGGCTCCTTCCATCTGAGCTCTCAAAGTGTGAATCTCCTGAGAGATTGAAAACATAAAACAAAAACATAAACCGTCTTGCAGCGAAAACGAACAAAGGCTAAAGAACTATGGATGAGAATACTGACACGGTCAAGCTTGTTTGTAAGGTTAGATGTCTCGGCGTTTTGATTTGTTAGCTCATCTCTTATCCTCCTGCGCCATTATCCCAACAAAATTTTCGAAAGATACAACAAAATGAAAGGCTAAGGAACAAAGAAGGTAGCGGTTTGTCTGACCCTTTTTCAAGATTCAGGTCCAACCGTTGTCCTGCTGTGACTTTGTCGATCTCGTGCCTGCAATGTAAACTTCATTTGTCATTGCACTGAACCTAATAGCAAATTCAAATCCTGGAGGTTCTTAGAAAGCCGACCTTATATCAGAGCGGATTCGCTCTATGTCACTGCGAAGTTTCTCATTCTCGTGTTGCAGCAAAGAAAAATGATGGTCCTACACATAAACAGCGGTCTTTCAACAATACAAGCATTTGATGCATAATGCGTGATATAGTTGTGTTTACGAATTGAGTGCACAATTACACACTAAAAGGCAAGCTTACCAGTGAGCTGTTAATTTCACTCTTGAATTTGGATAAGTTTGCTTCCTGTGTCATATCAGTCTACAAGAAGATCAAAGTTAGAGCAGATCATGTTTGAAAATCGATGAAGCAACAGAGAGGTTTGTCATAGATTTGACAACAAAAACTCACTCTCTGCATCTCTTCCTTGGAAACAACCAATTGAGACACAACTCCCAAACTATCATTCAGAACTTCAGTTATAGCACCGGTTATTGCCTCGGCTTGTTTCGAAGGCAGGCCTTGTGCTTCTAAGCTCCTAACCTGAAATATTCACATACCAAAGCCTCCTTTAAACTAAACTCTTAAGCCAATACCCAAAAACAAGCATCTTAGGTAATTCGATGACTTGGGTCTAGAATATCTAACCAATTCTAATGTCTCATTTCAAAAACCAAGAAGACCTATACACAAATTCTGATTTTTTTTTTCTTTTCACAATCTTGACTAAGAGATGCGACAATCCAAAGCGAAGAAATTAGATAGAGAGAAAGAAAGGGTTATTACCAAAGCGAGTGTATCGACGAGAAACAAACGTTTCCCATTGGTTTTGACAAGTTGAGATATGAATCTGGCGTGGGATTGTCTGTACATAGAAGATGAAACTAACGATGAAGAAGAATATGAACGAATCTCCTTGTGATCGAACAGGGTCCTGTCGAATGTCGGATTTGGAGAACCGATTGATCTGAGTGTCGACAAATTTGCACTTCCAAGTCGTGCAATCCGGAGATAATTCGCCATCAAAAAGGAAGAAGAAACAAAATTGGAACCCTAGAAATAATCAATGGACCCAAAATTTTGAATGCGAGATGAGGAAAAATAAAAGAATTTCCCAAATCGGGTTAAGCATGCAATGATTTCTGCGAATGGTTCAAAAGAAGAGAAATAAAATTGAGGAAAAGAAGGAATCTTTGAAGATGGGTTATTGTTCTTATGGAATATTGTGTTGGTCTGATTTATCCCATTGAAATAGCTTAACCATCAAATGAAACAGACGAACGATGATGATAGAGAAAGCGTGAGTCTTTGTCTTTCAGAAATCAGCACGTTTCCCAATTCTAAAGCTTCTTTTACTTAATTTATTTCTTTGGATAATAATTACTGTATCCCCTGTGCTCATAATCTTAAAATTCCCACACTAGACCATGTTATTCATCAATCAATTATAGATTTTTTTTAATTAAAAATGCTTAAAGTTCTGTTAACTCGAGTCTCGACTCGAAGAAGATATATTTTTTAATCCATTTCCAATCCATTTACTCTATTTTTTAATTTAAAAAAAATATTTTTAGTATAATTTTTTTATTTTAATCTTTAATTTATCAAAATTACACATTTTACCTAACTATTTTATAATTTACAATAATTTACTAAAATCATAATATTATTTTAATTGAAATTTTATTATAGAAATAAAATTACATTAGACAATAGAAAAAAAATATATATATATAATCTAGAGAAATTCCCTAAAATACCATCAAAAAAAGTTTTTGTTCCAAAAATACCATCAATAATCTAAGCATTAGTATTAGTATTACTGATTTTTTTCCCTCAAATGATTAACTAAATCATACGAAGTGAAAAATGAGCTTCTTTATCTTTATTCTTCTAAATTGTCCAAGAAATTCTTGAAACCAAATATTATCATCTCCCACTAATTCAACCTCCGGAGACGGAGCTTCTCCATCGATTTCAATCAGTGCATCGAGATCACGCTCATCTTCGATTATCATGTTATGCAAAATGATACATGTAGTCATTATATCATGTAACACATTCTTTTCCCACAAACGAATCGGGCCTTTGATAAATTTCATGATGCAAAATGATACATATAGTCATTATATTATGTTATTTATCTTAATTTCATTAATAAATTTCATTGTATTTGACTTATTTTCTTTCATTTTTAATTTTGTTGGTTAAAGTTCTTTTTTATATGCATTTTGATTATCATTTTGTAATTTTGTTAAAGGATCATTTAATATTTTATCAAAAATTAAAGAATCAATAAAAAAAATATTTTTAATAATATATTTTATGTGTAAAAGTAGAGTGAGTAAAAAGTTAAAAGACCATTTTTATATATAATAAAGTTCAACTGTAAAATAGAGTGAAAAAATGAGTTTACTCTACATGTAGAGTAAAATTGATAGTTACTATAGTTTGAAGAGAATTTTACTTCAAACTTCGTTTTAGAGTAGATTTAGAGGTACCCTAACAAAGGAACTAGTTGTCTAAAAGAGAATAAGTGAAACAAAAATACATAAAAAATTTGAGATAACCAATACAGAATGATTTTGGTAATAAATGAACTATTTTTGTAGGTTTTTCACATTAATTCTTAGATATTTTCATCTGGAATAAAACTACCGTTTTGGCATACCAGTAAACCATCAAAACTGAGCAAGTTTGTTCTCGTAGTCGTAGCTAAATCATAAGTCGTAGTCTGAGACATGGGCAGCCTTAAAGATCAATGAGCCATTTTTCTGTAGCTTTTTATTTTGAGAATTTAAGAGGAGAATCCAAAAAAAAATGTCAAATAAGATTCACATCCTGTCGTCAATCACCTGTGCTTTTTTCTTCTTGTTTTGGTTTGTCTCCATATATAATTTAACAAGTTTATTCATTTTGGTCGCTTTCGAAATGGGTCCAAGGCATCGTCCACCGTCTCTTTCACATAGTTACCAACTCTCTTCATGTTCTTCATCACCCCTGATGCTACCAGGTTTGCATTTCTTGTGAACCTGATCCATTCCGCGGATAAAATGATTATTGTGTGTTATAAACAATGCCCATTTGATACAATCATACATAGCTTTATGGTACATAAGACTGATTGGTTAAACTAACTACCGCGCAGATCCAGTAGTTATACGAGTATAAATTTGAGGTTTGTTATTTTTCCTTCGTAGGCATAAAAATCAATTAAGCGGCAAAGTCAAACGCCAATGCCATAGC
Source organism: Draba incana (assembly GCA_963576765.1). Classification (NCBI taxonomy): domain Eukaryota; kingdom Viridiplantae; phylum Streptophyta; class Magnoliopsida; order Brassicales; family Brassicaceae; genus Draba; species Draba incana. Next base: position 17,789,337 of record OY755216.1, on the reverse strand, counting down.
CCATTAAACCATAACAAGTGAAACCTTAAAAGTTTACAGTGAGTCACCCACTAAAGCAAAAGGCTCTTTGCTTACCTGGTAAAGAAGCCGTTTTCTGTGTTTGTGGTATTTGTGGCTGGAGTTGGTCTTTGGTTCTGGTGCTGAGGCAACTCCCGAGGATCTAAAATATTGGAAAAAAAAATGATGGGCATAAAAGAGGCAGGATACATTTCAGCGTGTTAAACAAAGAAAGGATTAGGTGTACCATTTCTATTTTGAACGCGGGCTGGAGCAGATGAAGTGTTGCTAGAAACTGGTCTTCTATCTGCTAGTATCTGCATGAACATAAGAAAGTTTAACGGAGATAACAAGGATTGCAAACAGCACCTACTTAACTAGATTATATTCTTCTTTGGTGAAAGTAAAGATTAACTCAAGTTTGCAATATATATCTAGTTTTAACAGATGTTAATAGTGTCCTATGACAACATATAATGACACCAACAAAACAATGAAATGAAATTGGTATCAAACCTCGAGGCCGACACAAACGGGAAGTTGGGTCTTTGAATGTTGCTTAATGGTAGATGAGTCTTTATCCATCATATAGACGGAATAACCCAAACATCCATAGTAAAAATCTGCTAGGGTCCGTCCCTCTTTCGAAGCTTCCGCTTCAGATTGCCCAACAACGTAATCAGGAACTACACATAGTTATGAATATATATCAATAGTGCAAAGGAGTTACAAAAAGCAAAAACACAACTCTCTTCAGTTTACCACATGGTCGTGATAAAAGGGTTGATTCTGAGAATTCGAATTGATCCGGAGAAGTAATCGAAATGGGAAATCCAAAACGAGAATTTAATTTCAAGATAAGAGAAGAGTCAATCACAAACAAAGAGATACCCTAGTATAGCTGATTAATATTAAAAACCTAATTGAGAAATCAAATACCTTGACGGAGCGTACGAGGGATTCCGACGCAGCGAGGGTTTTTGGATTTGGATTTGAGAGTGGAAGAGTAATAAAGATATCCTTTGCACGATCTTCCTTTCTCCAGAGATCCTCTCCCTTGTTGTTTTTGTTCTGATTTCTCTTCTTCCATTACCGTCCTCTTCACTTCTCCGCTCGAGCCTTCACTCATCACAAGCCTCTCTCTCTTTCTTTATCTTCCGCTCATCTTCAAGCTCTCGTCCGATCTGCTTCCCGATGCTCTATTACGGCGGTGCCCTCCATTTTCTTTTTATTTTTCAAGGAACATTTCAAATGTTAGCAAAACAATTACATGGGCCGAGACTCCAAAATAAGTCCAATAAACTAAATGATTGATAAAATGATTAATGATAAATTTTATTAGAAAAAGTGTTGAACGCGTAACAAAGACGTTGAAACTTGTGAGACGTCTTCTAGAACATATAATAAAGCCACAATTTTGTAAGACTGCATTCGTCAAATGTTACTTCATATAAGTGTTATATCAAGTGGCAATTGCTCCTCCATCTATCTCAGCTGGCGACGATGTATATCTGTGGAGATCACCATCGGATATGTATTCTAAGGCTTTCTCATCTCGAAACATTTGGGAACAACTAAGGATTGCGGGGCCTCCGGTCTCTTGGTTTAAGATTGTATGGTTCAAGGAACATATACCGCGTGCTGCTTTCATTCTCTGGTTGGTATTTCGCAGCAGACTTCCAACTAGGGATAGACTTAACAGGTGGGGAATGACGGTTCCTCAAACTTGTCCTCTTTGTACTACAAGAATTGAGTCTCATGCTCACTTGTTTTTCGAGTGTACTTTTTCTACGAGAATCTGGCAAGCTTTTGCTGGAAAGGTTTTATCCACTCCACCATCTGTCCTCTCGGAAATCATTGAGCTTATACTACAACCAATTGCTCCTAGTGAAACTAGCCGCTAGCTGGATTATTATCAAACTTCTTCTCCAAACAGTTGTCTATACTATCTAGAGTGAAAGAAACACCAGAATCTTCACCTCTACCACCACTCCATCAAGCGTTCTCAAAGCTATGGTGGATCGGACGATGTGAAATCGGTTGATTTCTTTCCGACCAATGGATTGTAATTCTACATCTCTCCTTGAATTGTACTTTGGTTGTATTTCTCATCCGCTATGACATTATCTCTATCTTGCTGGGTTCCAATGGGTAAGTTTGTAAGGGTATGTAACGTAGATAATATTAGTATGTATCTTTAACTTTTGGTATAAAATCTTAACATTAAAACCAAAAAAAAAATAGTGAAGGAAAAATATATATACTCTCCGAGTCTCATCACGCTTAAGTGCTTGATATTGAGGCATAATTTCAATGAAACATATCTTTCTTGCAAACTGTTCAAAATGAGATACAATATTGGAAACATTGTAAAAGAAAGATTGTTATCATTCACTCAAAAAAACTATCAAAAGAAAACGACTCTATTCTCAAAGGCACTCGTCTCATTAACAAATTGTGACAACTTATTATTCACTTACTTAATCAAGTTTCAAAAATGTTACGATATAAATGTGGATGTATTTGATTTAAGTGTGACACAGTAAAATTATACAAAAATATTTCATTACACTACCTCCAAACATAGTTGGCCTATTCATTGTAGTCTATATCATCTATGAGAAACTGATAAATTGGAGAATTCAATTATTTACATGCCTTAAAAAATTTGGTTTGTCCAATACATTTTCATGATTTCAGACATACATTTATGAGAAAGATTTTGTCAAAATCTTGTGTGGAAAATGACATATATCTTTACCAAACACTGTTAAGTGATATTACCACATCGGAAGTTGCATAAATAATAAACACTATAATGAAATGGTGTAATAGTGATTTAAAGTCATAGTAATGTAATAGTGCTGAAATGATTTTGGATTTAAAATTTTCATGTGTATAGTGGAATGATATAAATATTATGAAAACTTGTGCAATTAAGGTTCGATTTATTTTTCTTCCCTATTTTCTAAAATCTAGAGATCTCATTACAAAATTTGCATTTTATCTTGCAATTGTTCAAACCTCTAGAAAACATGCAAACATTGTCATGCTCTTTGGTATGGTCAGTTCCAAGAAGAAACCAACTCCAATGTTTGAACGTTCCTTATCCCCTTCACCAGATTTGTTGCATTGCTTGAATAACGATCTCCATCATGCGAAAACAATCCATCCCATTGGGGATTAAGCACGAGACAAAGATTGAGTTTGGCTTCCACAACCGAGTCCAACTTCACAATGGGATAATCATCCACAACAAAATAACGGTAGTCTAAGTAAATCACACCCGGGGTATCAAAATCTATCCTATGATCAACATAGCCAGAGCCTCAAATTCTTCCCCAAACACTCTACTAATTGAAAGTCTCTCAAGACTTGAACTCGATATCTCCAAAGGAAGAGAATAGCAGTATCCACTATATATGGAAAGCTCAAGCTCCATGATTCCGAGCTTTAACGCATGGCGTAAACAATCTCATGAGGTCATCAAATCAGCAGTTGAATCAAAGCTCAATCAAACCGGTTGCACAATGCTAATCAGACCAGACAAGGACATATGTTCACTGTTTGAAGCCGACCATCTCAACCACGAAGATTCAATGCATGAAATTACTTGGAGAATACTCCTAGATCAATTAAGAAACATCTACAAAAAGAATCATACCAATCAGAATTCATATGAAGGAGTTATTAAGTCTGCAAATTGGCTAATTCCATACTTTCTCAATGTGGACATGCAAGCACTTATTGGAAGATTCCCACTAAACAAGGAGGAGATAAGCTACAAACCAAATTGTACTGGAATCTTGGTCCAACAGAGAATATTTTCGAGTTGGGTTCATGACAATATCTATTTTGGTTTAAGAGTTATTCAATTTCTAAACCTCAGGGTTCTCGGCTTAGGTTATTTAGAAGCTCACGGATTCAATCACTTGCAGACTTATGTGTGGTAACCAAACGATAATATTAAACATCTAGGAGCTGTAAGAGAACCAGAGTATCATGCGGATCTCCTTGTGCTTACACTTTCCTAATCTAGACACGTTCACATTTGGATCATTTATGTGCAACGACTATTTCCTTTTTGAACTGAGTATGGGGCACGAATTAAAGATTATCCCAGAGGCTTATAGAAGACCAATCAGCCACAATTATATCAAGTTAATCTCAAGAATTTATGTCGGTTCCATGTCGAGCCCTTGGAAAACTGTTTTGTTCTTGGACTTTATATAAACCACGTGATCCATGGGAATAATTCGTGTTTCCCAGTCAAAATCCTGCATTTTGGACTTCTCCAAAATAGAAAATCCATGTTTGCAAAAATCGATGCATATGGAAATTGATCCCATTCAGGAATAAACGATGCTAAGCCATATGTGCTACAAGCTGTCGGACATTCAAACAACACATGGTTGACCGTCTCTTCCTCTATACCGCATTTTTTGGACATGTCATTGGACAGTCTATCCCTTTTTTCCGTAGCCGTAATTTTACTGCCAAAGATCCTGTTAAAACTTGCCACAAAAAAATGATGAATTTTAGCCAGACATAATGTACTCCACACATGGGCTGATTGGTCTTCTATAATTTTAATGTTATATACTTAATTTTAATTTATGTTATATACTTAATTATTGAGTACATGGGTATTATTGATGCTAATTACCTAACAAAGAATGAGTTACGCAAGGAGATTCGATCACACAATCTTTCAATTATAAAACAACAATTTACCTTTGTGCCACAATACCACACTTTGAAGTTTTGTTTCCAAACATACCACTAATTATTAAAAGTTCCAAAAATATCAATTTTTTCAAAAAAGTTTCAAAATTTTCAAATACTAGGTGATTTCCCGCGTTATACGCGGAGATAATGATTTTAAATAATTTTACATAAGAAAAAATGGTATAAATCATTTTCACATATTGAATTTTTTTTATAAATACATGTTTCTCATTTCATACTTTCTTAGTATAAAATTATTTGATGTTTTAGAAATTTTATTTATTTATTTATATCAAAATAGTTGATGTTTGGGGGAATTACAAACATGCCACATTTGAAAATATTTTTTCAAATATGTCACCCTCGAAAATTTATTGCAAACATGACATCTTTTATAAAGAAACAAAATCATTGAATTTTTTTTTTCTCTCTCAAAACCCAAACCTTAAACTCTGCCCCAAAACCTATATCTTAAATATAAAATAGTTAACCCAAACCAAAAAAATATAAAACTCAAGAACAAAAAAAGATGACATTCTTGCAAAAATTTTCAAACGATGGCATAACTGTAAAGTGGCATGCCAAGAATAACATATCATGAAAATCGTCTTGATGTTTTCATTTTCCCAAGACAAAAAAAATAATTAAAATAATTTATCTTTTGTGACCATTTAAATTTAACAGAATATTTTGTGATTGGTAGAATTGATTTTATTTAAATAATAAATGATTCTAGTTCATTTCAAATTAAACTTTTAAAGAAAAATATATGAATTTTGTTATGAAAGATTTGGTAAGAGATTTTATGATGAAATTAAATTTATAGTAAATTATTCCTTAAAATATTGCCATGTCATAATTTTTTGAAGCCATGTCACATTTGTTTGTGTGAGATTGATTGTGGAGAAGACACCTAAGCATTTCTCCACAAATCATTTCTCTAATAATATATAGGGGATACTACAAACACAAAAATTGATTTTAAAATGTTTAAAATTTAAATTTTTGGGTTTGGATTAACTATTATACAATTAGGGTATACTTTTAGGGGATAGGGTGTAGGTTTTAGGATTTAGGGTTTTTTAATATTTAAAGTTAATTTTAATTTTGTGGTATTTTTTAAAATTGGTGATAGTTTTGGAAACAAAATTTAAAAATGTGATATTTTTGAGAATTTTCCTTAAATATTTTTTGCATCATATTTCCTTTTTCTTTTGAATATTTGCACTCACCATCAAAGGATTATATCATATTTAGGAAAATGACAATACTTTTCACAAACCCTTGTAGAGTTTTCCAAAGGATTCCCCAAACTTTTTGTCATTTCCCTAAATAACTTTTTTCTTTTTCTCTTTTTATTTTTTGGACAAAAAAACATGAATATTTGCAGTGGAAAACAAAGGAATATAGCCTAATTAGCGAGATGCCAACAACACTGTTGGTATTTTAAAAATGATCGTCATAACCCTATTGTAGGTGCTTGCGTGTGTAGGAGTTTGTGTCAGTAGAGTATTTATTGGATGTGTTATTATGATGTTTTAAACTTACTTTATTTTATTATTATATATAGATACGGTGATACAGATAGTTATATAATGATATATATCGAGTATATGTGTTTTATGAAGTGATAGAGAGAGAAAATTCTGGATTGTGTTGGTTTGAGAGAAAGAGAAATATATATTTTTGCAATTTCTCTCTTTGTTCCTTTGAGGATTGATAGATTTGTAGAAGGAAAGTTACATAGAGATTTGTAAAATAAGGGTTCTATAGTCGATCGGAAGCAAGTCGTATCATCTGCAAATCGATGGCGGGGCATATTCAGCTGCCGGAAAGGATGTTTGTTTCGGGCCATGAACTGGTGGGTGAAAGGGTTAATTCATATATTCCTGCAAACAGTATAAGAAGAATAATGGATGCTTTGGAAGAAGACGAACGGGAAGAGATTCGTAACTCATCTTTTGGTAAATTTGTTGCCATTACGGAGAAACCGTCATATTCAAGGAGATTTGGTCGATTTATTATATCCAGGCAACAAATTTGGTCGATTTGGTCGATTTATTATATTCAAGGAGATTTGGTCGATTTGGTAGAAGAAGCATGAAATTTGGATTCTTTTCGCTGGAAATCCTATTCGGTCTTCTCTAAGAGAGTTTGCAGTAGTAACTGGTTTGCCTTGTGGAAAATTTCCTCGAAAATCGAAGAATTGTTTGAAGGATAATATCACAGAGACTTCTTATTGGCCTTCTTTGTTTGGTAAGTTGGAGGTTGTCACTGTCGAACGGATAATTAAAATGTTAAAGAGGAAAACAGTAACGGATAAAGACACTCATGTCAAATTTGCTTGTTTAGCTTTGCTTGCATATGTGTTAATGCCTACTACACATCAGGCGAAGATTGTGAAGGAACATGCAGAACAGATAAAGGACCTTAAGGCGTTTTTTAGTTATCTGTAGGGTAGGCTGGGTTTTGATATGCTAATGATCAGTATTAAGGAAAAGAATGAAATTCATCTCTTTCAAAATTTTGTTGCAATTAGAGAATTTTTCCATGCTCTCCAACTTTTCCTTGTTGAAGTTGTTCCTGCTTTGCTTGAGGGAATTCAAGTTAGTACTACATCTTCGGAGTCAGAAGGAGAGTGTGATGAAGGTGGAACAAGGGAGAAGAAGATTATCCTTAATCCTGGTCATGCTAGGTTGATTCATGAAGCTGAACAGGTAATTTGTTACTCTCTTAACTGAGGCTTCGTTATTTGATATGTTTACTGTTACATTGCTACATGTGGGACTATTAACAAATTGCTTTCTATTTGTAACGACCGTAACCCAAAATTAGGAGATTTTGGCTGGTGTCGATTGACACCTCTCGATGGTGTCGATCGACACTAAGTTGTAGAATCCGATTTGAATTGAATTCAACCGTGATTTTCACGCGGTTTGGTTACCGAAAACCCCTACGCTCGAGACCCTTTATTTTCCTTTTGATCGTGAGCCGTCGGGAGGAGGAAAAAAGAGCAAAGAGTTTGAAAGGGAGAAGGGTTTTGTGTGAAAATCGTGAGTGAATCGTTTGTCGTAGAGTTATGTTCGAGTTCTCGAAGGATTCTTCATCCGTTCGTGCTTGTGGTGATTCGTGGAGAGTTCCTTGGCGGATTCAGTGTTGAATCAGAGACTCTAGATTGTGTGTTCGTTGTTTCCTATCCGCAAATCCCCTTCGAATCGCGAGGTGAGTGCGTGATCGTTAGGAAAAGTGTTAGAATCGGATATTAGGGATTGTTGATCGTTGATAGTCGTTTTCGTTACTGATCTGTGTTATGTCGTCTCTGTGTGGTGTGCAAATCGTGTGTGTGTTTGCTGTATTGGCTCGCGACGAGTCGAGATGAACCGCGAGAGGATAGGTTCGGTCTCGGGTTCTGAAACAGAGTGTCGATCGACGCCTGCGTGCTGTGTCGATCGACACCCTGTGAAGAAGACGATACTCGTTTTGGCCGAGTGTCGATCGACACCAAGGTGGAGTGTCGATCGACACCCGGTTTTTGCTTGCTGATTTCGTGTAAAAATTGGTTAATTAATCTCGGTATTATTAATCTGGAAATTGTTTAATTATCTAGAAAATTATATAAATTAAACTGGAAATTGGTGTAAATAAGGTTTAACTAGGTGACTTCCCGCACCGTGTGCGAGTATGATATTATTTCGTAACTAAGCCGCATCGAGATCTATTTGTCATTCTAGTTAGAGTATGCATACCTTATTCTACACTTTAATAGCTACATTTGTGAGTTATGATTCTTATACCCTTGTTGAAACTGAAAAATGAGATTTCTATTAATTCATAATTTTGTAAAAGACTAGAATATAAAAAATAAATAGAAATATACATCAAATTATAATACATACTATACAAATTAACAAAAGCTATATAAAAACGAATAATAATAACAATATTATAAAAAGTAGAATGACCTTTATCACAATAAATTTACTCCTATATTCTCCAAAACTCTTGAGGTCATCTCTTTAAAAATTTATCCTTAATCCTTCGGGAATCATATCTCCGTGTATCATATCCTTCGGGAATCATAGTGATCACTATATAATCTACACAAATAAGTGTTTAAGAACATCCAACTAATCAACAATAATTCATAATTAAAATGATGATTTTGACATTTAAATCCCGGAGAAATAACTATGCATTTATTTTTAATAAAAAATAGAAAAGTGATTTAGTGACGGAAACATAAATACTATTCACAATCGAAAATGATGACAAATCTAACCTTTGCATCGGGAGAATGAGCTATAACAATGAAGATAGATTTTTTTTGGGTGAAAAACAATAAAGATAGATCATAACATGGCTATTTGGATCAAATGTAAGAAGCTTAATTTTTCACTTTCTACAAATAATAAGAAACCATTTTAATAAGAAAAATACAATATTTATACCTTGGCACAATTTTTCTCACCATTAATATATTTGGGAAAAAAAAAGTTGAAAAGAAGCAACTTTTGGTATTGAGCTATAAAGTAAATGTAGTAAAATGAACTTTAAGATGCAAGGTTACATGGTTTTTTCTAGGAATGATACCTTAAGATCAATTAATGCATATATGAAAGAAAATACAAAGGATTGACTATAATATAGTAAACCCGTAGTAGCTTGAATCGATTAAAATTATTTTTCAACTATTAAAAATTCATTAAAACAAACTTTTGAATGTTTGGAAATAGCTAATGAGAAACAAAAGTGATGATTGAAAATAAATGAGAGTGATTGGGTTTATACACGGTGTTGAGTGAATAGGATTTTCAAAGTGTATCTGAACAAAACAATTGTGTTATAATCTTCCTAAAAATAAGTAAGTTACTAACTAAAAATGAAATTTTAATCGGAAAGAAATATATTTAGGTACTTAATTAGAATCATTTGTATTCCTTAATATAAATTTTTAATTTAAAAAATATAAAATCATGTAATATTTACTTATGACTTTTTTGTCAAAATATTGGCATACTAAAACACAATTTTAGGCAAATGTTGTTTTTGTTCTAACTGCATCAGATATGAAAATCTTTTTTTTTAATAAATTAAATAGGTTTGTACAAAACAGAAAAATAGGAAAAAAAAATAGAATGATTTTCTAAACATCTGCGGAATAAAATTAGCAAATCTCGTTTTCATTCTAAATACAAAAGAAGAAGAAGTTTTTTTGGTTTAGTAAATCATTTTGTAATATCTCATTTAGCTTGAAGAAATGTTTTTCATTGATATAACAATAATAATAATTTGTAAATATTAATTTAAAATTTAAGCCATATCTTCATTTCTCCTCATCATTATATGTCATAGTTTTAAGCCAATAAAATTATAACAGCTAACATTTTTCACTAACTGCATTTCTCTTTTAATAGTAAGGGGATATTTCATGTTTTAAGAGTATAACTTTTTGAAATATATCATCTAATAAGAAGTTTAATTTTCTATAGCCAATCAAAACAATAAAAATTGAGAATCATAAATATCCATTTTCTTTTATTTTTAATGTAAAATTTAGTATGGAAGTGAGTATAGTATTAGGTGACTATAAAATAAATTATAAAATTTTATAAATATGTTTCTATATATTATGTATGTATGAATTTTTATTTAGATTAATATGGAGTGATTGTAAAATGTATGATAGTGTTGTTTTGTTTTGTAAAAATGTTAGTAATTGTTTTATCGGTTGTTTTTTTATTTTAAATCCGAAATTGGTGTGACCCAACAAATTTCTTTTAAAAAAAATTGTTGTTAATTTATATGAAGCATCCGAAATTGTTGAACTAATATTTTTATATTAATATTTTTTCAAGTTAAACAAATGATTCAAAAATAGTTTAAAAGCCATGTCATCTTTTTCACTATTCCATGTCACCATTCTAAGTCATCATTTTTTGAAGAATGGACCAATGGAATTAAAACACCTAATCATTTATCACTAAAACAACTTTCCATTTAATAGTAAGAGGATTGGTGTTGATTATTGATATCTGTCTTTTCGCATTTTTCCTGTTTGCGGGATGACCGCTCCACTAAGTATTTATGATAATACTCACGCAACTCTGTTTTTCCCTTTTGAGTTGCAGGTAAAGTAAAAGTGTGATCGTGGAATCGAGGCTGTTGGAAGAGGATGATAGGGTTGTTGTTGCTGTTTAGTCTAGCGAACCAAACATTTTAGGTTGCTAGTTTAATTGTTTATTTGATCAATCCTGAATCTGGTTATTTGTTTTAATTGGTTAAAGGAGTTATTTAATTAATGGAATTATTGGTTTATGATATTGGTTTAAATATTTATTTTCCGCAGTAGAAATGTTAGTAAAAAAAAAGCTGGTTGTTTCAATTTGGTATCAGAGCCTAGACGGTTTTAGGACAATGGAATTTCGATGTCTGAGACTATGTGTTTAAATTGATTTTTATGTGTTTAGTCAATTTAATAGAGTCTTAGTATCATCCTCTTCGGCCTTTTAAAATGATTCCACGGTAAGTTTTGTGATTGATTCTGACTTCTGGTAGCTTATTGTCCTGTTCTGTATGAGTGCAGAGAGATGGACGCTAGAGCTGGAGGTCGTGGACGTGGTAGAGGTCGTGGCTGAGGCCGACGGGGTCGTGGGCCAGTTGTCGAGTCATCTTCGAGTGCTACGCATGCTTTAGAGACTCCTACGCCTCAGGTGGGATCCGTGAGTGTGGCCAGTGATAGTGCTAGTGTGAGTGTTGTGGGTGCCGGGAGGGACGCCGGTATGGCTAGCAGAGGAGCGGGCCCAGGTGCAGGTGTTGTTCCAGCTCAGAATCGATGGGAGCGTATAAAAGGCTTTATGGCGCAGTTATTGGAGCGGTTTCTGGCTGCGGTTCCGGTTTAGGCTCCAGTGGTGCCTTCTGTGGCAGAGGTGCAGTCGAGGACTGCGGTTGCACAGGTGCGTCCATCTTACCTGGAGATGGTGAGCCAGATGTGGCTGATGAGTACTGCTTTCTTTGCGGGTTGTGTTAGCCCCGAGGAGGCAGATTAGTGGCGGTTGCGGGTGGAGCGCAATTTAAGCTCAGTTCGTTGCCCTGAGGAGTACAGGGTAGAGTTGGCATTCCACTATCTGAGTGGTGATGCTCATTCCTGGTGGAGAGCTTTAGAGGCCAGGAGGCCTGGTGCAGCATGGACCTGGGGAGAGTTTGTGGCCGAGTTCAACGCTCAGTACTTTCCTCAGGAGGCTCTAGATCGTCTCGGGACGAGATTTGTGGAGCTAGTGTAGGGTGATCGTACTGACTGTGAGTATGACACCGAATTCAGAAGGCTGCTGGTCTATATGGATAGTGGCATGGAGAATCAGCGAGCGCAGGTGCAAAGGTTCCTGAGGGGACTGCAGCCGGATTTGCGGACCAGATGCAGAGTGACAAAGTACGCCTCGAGGGCAAAGCTGGTTGAGGTTGCTGGAGGGGTCGAGGAGGATCTGAGAGGGCAGGCAACCGCAGTAGTTCCAGTGACAGTTGTCTCAGCTATTCAGCTAAGACAGCAGCAGCCGCAGAATGGTTCCGGTTCTGGTACCGGCAATGGCGGCAAGCCTGCGCATGGATAAAGATGGAAATGGGATGGCGCTTCCAGGCCCAGTCAGAGTTCAGGGGGCGGAGCGTAGTATTCATGGAGCTACTTATGCTCAGGAGACGATGGAGAAGATCCGTGTTGTGAGGTTGAACATGAAGGAAGCTCTGGACCGTCAGAAGAGTTACGCAGTTAAGCCGAGGCGAGAGCTTGAGTTCGCGGTAGGAGATCGTGTATATCTCAAGATGGCCATGTTGAGGGGTCCTAACAGATCCATTTCTGAGAACAAGTTGAGTCCGCGTTTTATGGGTCTGTTTCCTGCAGTGGAGCGAGTTGGACCAGTGGCGTATCGGCTTGAGTTACCACCGATCATGAAGGCATTTCATAAGGTTTTCCATGTGTCGATGTTGAGGAAGTGCCTGCAAGAGTCGGAGGAGTTAGTGGATTTTCAGCCTGATTTGACTATTCCGGCGGTTCCTGTGAGGATTCTGGAGAGGAGAGTCAAGGAGCTGCGTCAGAAGAAGATTTCTTTGTTGCGGATTTTGTGGGATTGCGCTGGTTGCGAGGAGGAGACTTGGGAGCCCAAGGCAAAAATGAAGTTAAAGTTCAGGAAATGGTTCGACAAGCAGATCGTTGTCTGAGCTTTATTTCTTTTTGTGGTTCCAGTTTCGTCGTTTAGCATGTTTGCTTATTTTGTATTTTTGTTTTTGCTGTAACGATTATACTTTTTGGAGATTTATAAGATAGAGTTGTTTCATATTTATCTGTTTTATAAGATGGTTGCTCTTATATGTGTTTTATGGTGATATTCTGGGTTAGGGAGTATCGAGTTTGACCACGAGAGGTAGTTTAGTCGATAGATGTTTATAGACGTTTAGAGTTATTACTCTAGGGGTTGCAGTCTCGAATATCTCATTTATTTTTTTTAGAGAGAATTGATAGTCTCGAGTTTTAACCCAAAATAATGCTGCAAGTGCACAGGCAAAAGCAGTAGTATATAAGGTATCGAATCCACAGAGACCAAGGTTACACTATGAATTTATAGATTTCAAATAAAGCTAAGATAAATTAAATAAGTTGTAAACTGATGTGAGCAGGTGCTTAATGCAAATGAGCAGGTGCTTGGATTAAAAATCGGTAATAAAATCAGATGATGAAGGCACTAGGCCGAGATGATTCCTTGGTGATTTCGGATACTAAGGTTGAGCATCTATTCAGGGTTTAAATGAGCACCGTCTAGAACTCAAACATAAATATAATATTGCCCCGCTTTCGGCGATGTATCAATATCTTTGTCTACAACCTAAATACCTACACTTCCGAGTGGATTTAGTAATGAAGTAAACAAGCTTTAATGCATTGGTTCGATATGTTCACATTCAATGGCAACGATCAATGGCGTTTTGGTTACCACCGAATGCTCATCAAAGGTAGTTCTAGCAACCTATATCATTTTCGGTGAATAGATTAAACCTAGAGATCATAGACTAAGTGATCAATTTAGCCTAAGCATTGAGATTTCCTAGAGATGAAGACATATAAATACCCTATTTGGCTCAACCATCTAAAACCCTAAATCACCATCAAAACCACCTCGACCTAGCTAAAGAACTACTCACGCATAAAGAACAAAATCGCAACAATTAAACAGAGAGAATTCATCATGAAAAAAATAATAAAAGAGAGGTTTAGGAATTCTTCTCCGAATATAATATGTCGTGGAAATGATTCCAAATGCACGAGTGAGTCCAAAGCAAGAGGGTCAACGAATACCAACAAAGAAACGAACCAAACGTTTTCAATAAAACAATGGAAATTCCCAAGTCAACAATGTCAAGCTCTCTGGGAAAAAGTACAGAACGTGACCAAAGGAAGAAGAGAGAGTTTTCAAGTGTAAAAAGTGTGTCCAATGAAAATTGCTAAAAGATGAATATAAAAGTTTTCTCCCTTGCTCGGCCAAATCTTCACTTAATGCCCAGCGTGATCTTCTCCAATCAAGTCAACATTCTCCTTATTTTGTGCCAAATCATGATCTCTCATAAATGGGAAGGATCAAATCTTCTAAAAGTGGCAAGTCAACACTATCTAAGGAGAATAACTTTAGGAGATATTTCAGAGCTATCAAAGGGGGAATCTTGCTGTGGGGCCCTATCTTGACCGGTTGCTTCAAGAAATTAATGCTTCTCAGATTCGGGTCTGGGTCAGAGGGGGCGAGCAGGTGCTCGCACAGACCGAGCAGGTGCTCGGTTGGGTGATAAGTCTTCTTTTTGCTCCAATTCTTCTCCTTTCCCTCAAAGAGCTCCAGCAACTCCAAATCATGCTCCAAAGCATCCTAGAACCTGAAATGACACAAAAAGAACTAGAAAAGACTCGAAAAAGACTAGAAAACAATAGGTAAAATAGGCTAAAATCCTAATATATCAACTCCCCCGGACTTGCCTTTTGCTTGTCCGCAAGCAAACAAGAAGAGAGAAATCCGGAGAAGTGTTTGAAGGTGGGAGCTCAAATCCAAAAGAAACATCGAAGGGTTCAACAAAATGTCCTAAAGAGAACTAATGCGATGCACAACAAATCTTACTCAAGAAGCTTTCGCCATACTCGTCTCTTATCAAAATAATTACTCCAAATCCTTAGACTCAAAAGAAAGCATGCAATCAACTAAACTCAACTCTTTAACATTCATTAATGTGTTTGGTGCGGTCTCACAATTGGACAATGAATCAATACCATTTGGCTCGGTAGAAGAAGGCTTTTAGATGATGTAAAGAGGCTGTCCGAATTCTTTTTGGTGGCTAACTCTCAAATGCAAGTGTTACATTTAGCAAAAGCAAGAAAGAAAAGAGACAATTGATGCATACAAGGCTAGGAATCCAAAGTTCTACCCATAACCCCATTGTTGCAATCTTTCATCTCTCTTTTCTCACTACCCATTTGTTAAACCACTAGCCAATTTCGGCTAAACCTTTCAAACTTCCTCTTTCTTCTTTAAATTTTCCGAATCCTAGGGAATTTCTTTTCTTAACTTTAGCTCTTTCTATCCTAGCATTCTCTAACACATTTTTCTTTGATTTATTCTAAGAGAATGCTAAGCTATCATTTTTCTTTTAAACACTTAGAGCTATATACTTTTCTTTTCAAACTTATTCCCTAGAACTCATCCTTTCTTCTTTCTTTCTTTTCACACTTAACCACAAACCCAAAGATAATCAAGTAAACGCTTAACCAAATCGGTTTCATACCCCACCTAAGACTAGTCTTAAACTCAAGAAACTAGCCTAATGGAAACTTTGCCTTGTCGTCTCTAATGCTTGCAAGATTTTACCAATGCAACACAAAAAAAAAACCTCACTCGGAGAACATATGCAAGGGTTTGAACGAAATGGTTGGGTTAAAAGGTGTGGTACTATCCTCATCTAAAAGATGAACTTAGATCGGGATAGCCATTCAAATCAAGATAAGAGTGGTAAAAATTAGGCAAACATGATTTGAATGTAAGGTGTTTATCCATAGTTATGATTCAAAGTCCAAAAGTGAGAAGAATTAATCAAGTTTAAGTTCAAGTTGATAGAGTTGAATCTAGATCATGCAAGTTTCAATTGAGTTGGGATTTTCAAAGAAATAAGATTCAAGTATGGATGAGCCTCTAATTCATGATTGTTAATGCATCGAAAAAGTTCTAATGAGGGCATATCATAGAATCCTAAAATGAATCTTTACAAGGAAATTTCATCATTGCTCCCTATGCAAATGCAATCCTAGAATGCTCTAGACTCGATCCTAGCATGAAAAAGATAATAAAAATGTTTATGCCATGAGAAACTATATGCATTTTTTTTTTTATTTTTTTTTTTTATTTTTTTTTTTTTTTTTATAAGTGCAAAAGACTCAAAGCAAAAACATTTAAAACATTAATCCACTCCCCCGGACTTAACTTTCACCGTCTCGGTGAAAGAAAAGTACCGAAAGAGTAGACTAAAAACAAGTTCAAATCAAAAACAAAATAAAAACAAAATAGAAACAAATGTGATATAAACAATGGGAATAGTAGGGTGAAAGTGGATATCACCCGGATGTAGCATCGTCGGAGACATGATCAGACCTCTTCCTCCTTCTCCTTGCTGGCTGGTCCGAGCAGGTGCTCGAATGCGTGCGAGCAGGTGCTCGTTCACGCTGAGCAGGTACTCGCGGAGTTTGCACATCCGGAGCATGGCAGCAGCCTCTGGACATCGCCTGCATGAGCCTCTGCAGTAGGCTGTTGTTCTTCCTAGTGGATTGGATCATCCACCTCCTATACTCAACATCATTAGCATTATCATCAATATGGGGAAGATCAAACTCACCTTGAGAAGGAGTGTCGTGGTACGTGAGAGCAAGGCGCGGAGCCGAAGGACCAGCATCCTCGGAGTCAATTGGAGGTTGCCTCGATGTGCTTCGACGTGATGTGCTCAGGCGGGAAGCGGAGGAGGGTCGGCTCGGGTTTGGTACCAAGTAGTGCGGAGGAGGGTTAAACGCAAGATCATCAAGGGAAGAAAGTTGCGTGATTTCCAAGTTGGGCAGCTCCACATAGCTCGCCTCACCGTTTCCATTGAAGAATTGGTAAGTTGACGGTTTGATGATGATTTTGGAAAGGAGCAGGTGCTCCATATCAATGCGCTTCATCTCCGGGACGTAGGAATATGGAGAAAGATCCACCCTTAGATTGCGGAATAGCGGTGTGAGCAAGCTTCCAATACGCTCCGTCCTTGGTCCTTTGTTTGTTGCGGTTGTGTTATCTTTGATCGCACAAATCATCTCCGCGAAACGTATACCCAAATTTGATCGATACTTCTCATATTGTGCCGAGTCTCCTTCACCTACAATGGGACCACAACCAAGCAATAATAACAATAACTCATCTTGATGGACCTTGTTACCTACGGATCTTCCGAAAAGCATGTTGCTCAAGATCCTTGCCACTATGCGGAGAGCGGGATGGCGTAGGCGGTTTTGGCTCGCGGAATTGGATGAGTACTCTCCCGAAGCAATCAAACTCCAAAAACTCTTGGCCTCTTGAAACCTCTTTGGACCCGATAGCCTTGTGTCCGTCTCGTAAAAGCCGTATGCTACACAAAAATCAAACATTGAAATCGCATACCTCTTTCCTCCAGCAAAGAAAGAGAACGTGGCTTCCTCGAAACAAGGGTTGTCCGGATTAGCATAGGAGAGAGTCGCGGTGGCTAGGCATTGCCTAGTGAGGTCCGGGTAGAGCACATCTTCCTCCAAAGCAAAGGCCATGCAGCGAGCATTGTAGAGTATGCTCCTCACTTGTTGTTGAAGACCAAGTTCGACCAATGTTCTATCGCACATGAACCGAGTAGGTTCGAGGTCAACTTGGAGGAGTTGATTGTAGTAGAAAGCGTCGATTTCGTCCCATGAGTCCGGTGAAGAGTGTGGGAGGTTGGCTCGGTCAATGTCAAAGGGCTCACCTTCCGGCCTAGGCCAAGGAAAGGTGAGAGGACAAGCGGATGCGGAAGTACCGGCTTTGCCTTTGCCCTTTTCTTTGTTGGAGAACTTTGTCTTTGGAGCCATGAGGAGAGAGGCGTGGAGATTTGGTTTTCCGGCGTGAAATCGGGGTGGTTATGGGTGAAGTTTGGTCTCGGAAAAGAAGAGATGAAGTGTGGCGGTGGTGGTGGTTTTTGCCGAGTGAGCAGGTGCTCGGGATTTAGAGAGTTTGAGCGGCGGCGAGAGAGAGAGAGAGAGAGAGCAGTTGAGAGTTTGGGAGCTTTAGGGATTTGGTGAGAGAGGGAGTAATGAGATGTGTGGTTATGAGGAGTGGTAGAGATGGGACTTTAATGGAGAGGAGTAATGTTGAGTGGCGGTTTTCAAGGGAGATGGGAAAGTGGAGAGAGGCTCGACAGTTTTGGGGAAGAGGGGGAGATCAAAAAGTTTGGCTTTATCTGCAAAAAGGAAGAAGAATGAGTGGTTAGGGTTTTTGGCAAAAGATTGAAAAGGAAATAAAGAGGAAAATAAAAGGAAGTAAAATAAAAAGGGAATAAGGAATAAATCAAATGTTTTTCTGTTTTTCTTTTTCTTTTATATCTTTTTTTTTTTTGTGTTCTGGGAAAAGCGGAAAAGCTGATTGTTGGTCCCGAGCAGGTGCTCGCTTCTTTCCGAGCAGGTGCTCGGTGCAACTTTGCACTTTTTCGCAGAACGCAGTTACTGAAAACACAAGTGAAATGTTAGTAATAAAAGGAATTAAAATTCAAAATTTATACAAAAATCCTTACCGGTGGGTTGCCTCCCACCAAGCGCTTGTTTTAAGTCGTTAGCTCGACTTTGGAAATCTTTTAGGCTCGAGGAGGGTCACTGAAAGTGACTGATTCAACTTCTCCCACGTATGTATCCGCAAGATATGGCTTGAGACGTTGACCATTGACAACAAAATCACCTCCTTTAGTGTTCCACAACACTATGGCTCCGTGTGGTTTCACTTCTTTTATAGTGAACGGACCACTCCATCTCGACTTTAGCTTTCCTGGAAACAACTTAAAACGAGAGTTAAACAATAAGACTTGATCGTTAGGAGCAAAGTTTCGAGGGATAATCTTCTTGTCGTGGTAAGCTTTGGTCCGTTCCTTGTAGATTCGGGAATTGTCATAGGCGAGATGCCTAATCTCTTCCAACTCATGCAGCTGCATGGATCTCCTCTCGGACGCACTAAGGATGTCGAAGTTAAGCCGCTTGACAGCCCATGCCGCTTTGTATTCCAACTCGACCGGTAAGTGACATGCCTTCCCATACACCAAATGAAAAGGCGTTGTCCCCAACGGAGTCTTATATGCTGTCCTATATGCCCACAAAGCGTCATCTAGCTTATTCGCCCAATCCTTACGCGTTGTACCAACTGTTTTTTGCAAAATACTCTTTATCTCTCTATTGGAGACCTCCACTTGTCCACTTGTTTGAGGGTGATAAGGAGAAGCTACCTTATGCGTGACTCCATTCTTCCTTAACAAGTTCTCAAAAACCTTGTTAATGAAGTGTGAACCTCCATCACTTATCACAACTCTCGGAATTCCAAACCTAGGGAAAATTACCGTCTTGAGCAACTTGGTAACAATCACAGCATCACAAGTCGGGCTAGCTTGTGCTTCGACCCACTTAGAAACATAGTCAATGGCCACAAGTATGTACTTGTTCTTATAGGAGGAAGGGAACGGTCCCATGAAGTCTATACCCCAAACATCGAAAACCTCTACTTCCAAGATGAAATTTTGAGGCATCTCATTGCGCTTGCTGATGTTTCCTTGCCTTTGACACGCGTTACATCAAGCAACAAACCTATTCGCATCCTTGAACATCGTTGGCCACCAAAGACCCGCTTGTAGCACTTTTGTAACCGTCTTGAATGTGGCAAAGTGTCCGGCATAAGATGAACCGTGACAATGGTGCAGGATCCCAGGGATTTCCTCCTCCGAAACACATCTTCTATACAGCCCATCCGAGCATTGCTTGTACAAGTACGGCTCGTCCCAATAGTATCGTCTAACATCTCGGAAAAACTTCTTCTTTTGGCTTCCCGTTAGGTTTTCCGGAACCTTATCAGCTGCCAAGTAGTTAGCAAAGTCACCGAACCAAGGGAAACTCGAAGGTTGGGCATTCTGGATAATTCCACAAAAAATCTTCCGAGCAGGTGCTCGGTCAGTCCGAGCAGGTGCTCGCTCAGCTTCTGGAAATTTTTCGCAGATCGAATAAATTTGTTCATCTGGCAGGCTGTCTTCCATAGGTGTCTCATCTTCAACTTGCAGCCTACTCAAATGATCAGCAACTCCATTCTCGGACCCTTTCTTGTCCTTGATCTCTAAATCAAACTCTTGAAGCAAAAGTATCCATCTCAATAGCCTAGGCTTGGCATCTTTCTTGGTCAGCAAGTACTTCAACGCAGCATGGTCGGTGTGAACAATTACCTTAGAACCGACGAGGTATGATCTAAACTTCTCAAAAGCGAAAACAATCGCCAATAACTCCTTTTCGGTGGTTGCATACCGACATTGAGCATCATCCATCGTCCGGCTAGCATAATATATCACATGGAGCTTCTTGTCCTTCCTTTGACCAAGAACAGCCCCCACAGCAAAATCACTCGCATCCGTCATAATCTCAAACGGTAAGTCCCAATCCGGTGGTTGGACTATTGGTGCACTAACCAAGGCACCCTTGATAGTATGAAACGCAGCCAAACAATCTCTATCAAAGTCGAACTTGACTTCCTTACACAGCAATCTAGTGAGAGGCCTAGCAATGTTGGAGAAGTCTTTGATGAAACGACGGTAGAACCCGGCATGGCCTAGAAAGCTTCGGATTCCTTTGACCGTAGTAGGCGGTTGTAAACTCATCATGACCTCTATCTTAGCCTTGTCAACCTCTATCCCTTTCTCTGAAATCCGGTGTCCAAGTACTATCCCATTTTTGACCATAAAATGGCACTTCTCCCAATTCAGCACTAGATGCTTCTCCTCGCATCTTTGTAATACTCTGCACAAATTAGACAAACAAACAGAAAAAGAACTCCCATACACAGAGAAGTCATCCATAAATACTTCCATAATATCTTCAATTAAATCAGTAAAAATGGACATCATACAACGTTGGAAAGTCGCTGGGGCATTGCACAAACCAAATGGCATCCGGCGGTATGCGAATGTGCCGTATGGACATGTGAACGTTGTCTTTTCCTGATCATCGGGATGGATGGGTATCTGAAAAAATCCTGAGTAACCATCTAGGAAACAGTAGTAAGGGTGATTAGCAAGACGTTCAAGCATTTGATCAATAAAAGGCAAAGGAAAATGATCTTTGCGAGTAGCAGCATTCAATTTCCTATAGTCTATGCACATTCTATGACCCGTTACCGTTCTAGTTGGAATCAATTCGTTTTTCTCATTCCTAATTACCGTGATACCTCCCTTCTTAGGTACAACATGCACCGGACTTACCCATTTGCTATCAGATATAGCATAGATCACACCAGCATCTAGAAGTTTCATTATCTCTTTCTTTACAACATCCTTTAGATTCGGGTTTAACCGTCTCTGATGTTCTATAGAAGTCATCGATTCATCCTCTAGATTAATTCGGTGCATGCACAAGTCGGGAGATATACCGGTTATATCATCTAACGAATATCCCAAGGCCTTTCTATATTTCCTTAACTCACACAAAAGCAGAGTGATCTCAACATTATTCAATTCCGCATTCACTATAACAGGATATGTAGAGTTAGGACCTAGAAATGCATACCTGAGTCCTGCTGGGAGGGTTTTTAACTCTACCTTTGGAGCTTTCAGCTCGCTCCATGATCCGGTGATGTTCTGGTTTGTCCGAGCAGGTGCTCGGTCGGAGCGAGCAGGTGCTCGCTGAAAATCTGGCAGAACATCGTTTTCTGTGCCCTCGGTCAGACTCTGGAACTCATCTTCTTTCTCTATTCTGGTGTTGGAATCCAGAAACTTGGCAAACCCTTGGGTGTCTTCACTTAGAAATCCGTGTTCACTTTCGGCTTTTGTCAACGCAACTTCGAGAGAGTCCTTTGCTAGGATCTCTTCAACCACATCTTCCGACATCTCGGAGTCATCGTGGATCACGAAGGTTTGCCCATCTATCATCGGCCTCTTGAGCATCTTACTCATCTCGAACCGTACCACCATGTCTCCGAGACGGAGGTCTACTATACCTTGTTCAACATCGATGATTGCACGCGCCGTGTTTAGGAATGATCTCCCCAAAATCAGTGGGTCCTTTGGTTCTTCATCGAGCTCTAGAACCACGAAATCGGTTGGGATTAGAGTGTCCCCTATACGGACGTGTAAATCCTCGATTATACCTACAGGAAGTTTAGTGGATCTATCTGCAAAAATCAAGGAGATCTTAGTTGGTTTGAAATCGGTAAAACCTAAACGTTTAGCAACGGAATAAGGCATTAAATTAACACTTGAACCCAAGTCTACCAATGAGCATGCAAACTTGCAAGGCCCAATCTTTACCGATATAACAAACCTCCCGGGATCGCCTTTCTTAGTCAACACCTTACTCTGAAGTATGGCGCTACATTCTTTGGAAACCATCATCACACTCTCCTCTTCCACAACTTTTCCAGAAATTAGCTCCTTCATGTACCGTTTGAGAGAAGGTACCATTTGAACCGCATCGGATAACGGAAGCTTTACCTCCAAGCCTTTAATCATTTCCTTACACTTAGCATCCTCCAAATCCTTCTTAGATCTCTTGGGAGGCACTGGGTAGGGTATCTTAGGCACATAGACTCTCTCGGTCTGAGCTTCTGGAAATTTCGCGGGAACATTCTGAGCGAGCAGGTGCTCGATCGGCTGAGCAGGTGCTCGCTGGGGTGTTTTCTCCAGATTGATCGGAACAGTAGCTGGTGTGGTTTCTGAGCTAGAGCCAGCCTCCTCATGCATCACATTCTCTGCCAAATCATCCTCTTGTGCCGGTTGCTCAACAACTTTCTCCTTGGCCTTAACTTGAGAGGTTGTGGCCGTAGGTTGTGCCAACACTCTTCCGCTTCTTAACTCAACAGCATTGCATGGCGAATACTCCTTCCTAGGGTTCACTTCACCACGGCCAGGAAGAGCACCAACCGGTCTTTGAATAGCCTCGGCGGTTTGAGCTACTTGTGTATCCAACTTCTTTACATGTGCGGTCACGGCCTCATACTTTGCATGGAGATCCTTGTACATGTTGTCCATCTTACTGCCCAGCTCGGTTGACGTCTGCTGTTGGTTGGCCAAGACTTGATGAATGAGACCTTTCAAATCATCTTGTTGGGATTGAGGCGCGGAAACGGTTTGTTGTTGGTTTGTTGCTTGAAACCGGTTCTGATTTTGGTTGAGCACAATTTGCTTCCCTTGAGTGTTGTTGGAGTAGAACTTCTGATTTGTACCCCCTTGTTGCGGATAGACTTGGTCTTGGGGGTTTTCCACGTTGGTGTTGCGGTAGGAGAGGTTTGGGTGGCTTCGGTAGTTGGGGTTGAACCCTCGGTTTTGGTACCCTTGGCCATTCACATAGTTGACCTCTTCCAAACCATCTTCTTGATCTTCCACAAACTCTTGAGCATTAGGGGCAGCCCCATCTTCTTCCATGAACTTAACCGGCCTTTGAGTCTCTCGTAGAAGCAAGTTCACTTTTGCGGTTAATTCATCGATCTTTTGAGAGTCCACACTATTGACCTTCTTGGTTCTATCGTACTCGGGAGCCTTGTTGTTGGAGCTTGAGGCAAGGTTTTCGATGAGCTCAAATGCACCTTCCTTAGTCTTGGTCATGAAGTCTCCATTACTTGCGGCATTCAAAGCATTACGGTAATCCCAATCGACTCCATCGTAGAATATGTTCAAGATTTGCTCATCCTTGAAACCATGATGAGGACACTCCCTCTTATACTCCTTGAGTCTTTCCCAAGCTTCACCAAAAGCTTCTCCGGAGTGTTGTTGAAAGGATGCAATCTTGTTCCTCAAAGCGGCCGTTTTGGACTTCGTATAGAAATGATCCAAGAACGCGGATCTAGCCTCATCCCAAGTCCTCAATGAACCAACCGGCAGTGACTTTAACCATCTTTGTGCCTTGTCCGCGAGAGAGAATGGGAACAACTTACATTTCAGAAAATCGGTTGGAACACCATTAGAACCCGTAGTACTACAGATTTCCTCGAAGTTCTCTATGTGGTCCATTGGTATTTCAGCGGGTAGACCATGGAATAGATGCTGCTTTACCAATGAAATTAACTGAGCCTTGACCTCGTAATCTTGTCTCTGAATGGTCGGAATGACAATGGCCGAACGGTTTTGATAAAACGCATGGGGATTATCCGAATCCCCTATGGTTGGCTGACCCCGTGGCTGTTGCCTTTGCAACTGGGTGATTTGATCTCTCAAAATCTGTAACTGAGCATTCATAGCTTCCTGATCTGCCATGTTTTCTGTGCGAGCAGGTGCTCGTTCGGTTTGAGCAGGTGCTCGGCGGCGATTCTGACGTTCGAGGCGAGCTAACTCTTCGTTCGTATGACTAACTAAATCTTCAGTAAGATTTCTTCTCGTTCTTCTACTGGTCATACACCTGAAACATAGCAAAAACAAAAACAAAAAAAAAACAAAATTAGCAAAAAAAATTCTTAGACTATGAATAAAACCAAAATTCAAAGGTAACGCTATTGGTCCCCGGCAACGGCGCCAAAAACTTGATAGTCTCGAGTTTTAACCCAAAATAATGCTGCAAGTGCACAGGCAAAAGCAGTAGTATATAAGGTATCGAATCCACAGAGACCAAGGTTACACTATGAATTTATAGATTTCAAATAAAGCTAAGATAAATTAAATAAGTTGTAAACTGATGTGAGCAAGTGCTTAATGCAAATGAGCAGGTGCTTGGATTAAAAATCGGTAATAAAATCAGATGATGAAGGCACTAGGCCGAGATGATTCCTTGGTGATTTCGGATACTAAGGTTGAGCATCTATTCAGGGTTTAAATGAGCACCGTCTAGAACTCAAACATAAATATAATATTGCCCCGCTTTCGGCGATGTATCAATATCTTTGTCTACAACCTAAATACCTACACTTCCGAGTGGATTTAGTAATGAAGTAAACAAGCTTTAATGCATTGGTTCGATATGTTCACATTCAATGGCAACGATCAATGGCGTTTTGGTTACCACCGAATGCTCATCAAAGGTAGTTCTAGCAACCTATATCATTTTCGGTGAATAGATTAAACCTAGAGATCATAGACTAAGTGATCAATTTAGCCTAAGCATTGAGATTTCCTAGAGATGAAGACATATAAATACCCTATTTGGCTCAACCATCTAAAACCCTAAATCACCATCAAAACCACCTCGACCTAGCTAAAGAACTACTCACGCATAAAGAACAAAATCGCAACAATTAAACAGAGAGAATTCATCATGAAAAAAATAATAAAACAGAGGTTTAGGAATTCTTCTCCGAATATAATATGTCGTGGAAATGATTCCAAATGCACGAGTGAGTCCAAAGCAAGAGGGTCAACGAATACCAACAAAGAAACGAACCAAACGTTTTCAATAAAACAATGGAAATTCCCAAGTCAACAATGTCAAGCTCTCTGGGAAAAAGTACAGAACGTGACCAAAGGAAGAAGAGAGAGT
The DNA here is from genome assembly GCA_963576765.1 of Draba incana. Taxonomy (NCBI): domain Eukaryota; kingdom Viridiplantae; phylum Streptophyta; class Magnoliopsida; order Brassicales; family Brassicaceae; genus Draba; species Draba incana. The sequence continues at coordinate 17,763,872 of OY755216.1, read as the reverse complement.
TTTCAAGTGTAAAAAGTGTGTCCAATGAAAATTGCTAAAAGAGGAATATAAAAGTTTTCTCCCTTGCTCGGCCAAATCTTCACTTAATGCCCAGCGTGATCTTCTCCAATCAAGTCAACATTCTCCTTATTTTGTGCCAAATCATGATCTCTCATAAATGGGAAGGATCAAATCTTCTAAAAGTGGCAAGTCAACACTATCTAAGGAGAATAACTTTAGGAGATATTTCAGAGCTATCAAAGGGGGAATCTTGCTGTGGGGCCCTATCTTGACCGGTTGCTTCAAGAAATTAATGCTTCTCAGATTCGGGTCTGGGTCAGAGGGGGCGAGCAGGTGCTCGCACAGACCGAGCAGGTGCTCGGTTGGGTGATAAGTCTTCTTTTTGCTCCAATTCTTCTCCTTTCCCTCAAAGAGCTCCAGCAACTCCAAATCATGCTCCAAAGCATCCTAGAACCTGAAATGACACAAAAAGAACTAGAAAAGACTCGAAAAAGACTAGAAAACAATAAGTAAAATAGGCTAAAATCCTAATATATCAAGAATGCGTTCTCTTGAGGGGATGCTTAGTCTCCCCTGTGTACCCGGAGCTCGAAGAATGCATCCTGAGAGTGGAAGGGGCACGGTGCACCTGGAGCTCAAAGGATGCGTCCTGAGAGTGGAAGGGACACGAGACACCAATAACTCAAGGGATGCATCCTGCGAGTGGGAGTGGTGTGACACCGACAGCTCAATGGATGCGTCCTGCGAGTGAGAGGGGTGGGGAATGAGTTAAGAGTAATAGATGTCTAGAAACGGGCGTATAAACATGAGACTGAACGAGAGCCTCAGAGATCGAGTGTTATGATCTCAGATAGTTTTGACCGGTTTTGGGTCAGGTATGAGTCTTTTGTAGACGGTTTTGAGAGGATTCGAGGACGAATCCAGTGTTAGGGGGGGGGGGGGGAGAATTGTAACGACCGTAACCCAAAATTTGGAGATTTTGGGAGGTGTCGATCGACACCTCTCGGTGGTGTCAATCGACACTAAGTTGTAGAATCCGGTTTAAATTGAATTCAATCGTGATTTTCACGCGGTTCGGTTACCGAAAACCCTAAGCTCGACCCTTTATCTTCTTTTTGATTGTGAGCCATCGGGAGGAGGAAAAAAGAGCAGAGAGTTTGAAAGGGAGAAGGGTTTTGTGTGAAAATCGTGAGTGAATCGTTTGTCGTAGAGTTTTGTTCGAGTTCTCGAAGGATTCTTCATCCGTTCGTGCTTGTGGTGATTCGTGGAGAGTTCATTGGCGGATTCAGTGTTGAATCAGAGACTCTAGATTGTGTGTTCGTTGTTTCCTATCCGCAAATCCCCTTCGAATCGCGAGGTGAGTGCGTGATCGTTTGGAAAAGTGTTAGAATCGGATATTAGGGATTGTTGATCGTTGATAGTCATTTTCGTTACTGATCTGTGTTATGTCGTCTCTGTGTGGTGTACAAATCGTGTGTGTGTTTGCTGTATCGGCTCGCGACGAGTCGAGATGAACCGCGTGAGGATAGGTTTGGTCTCGGGTTCTGAAACAGAGTGTCGATCGACACCTGCGGGTTTTGTCGATCGACACCCTGTGAAGAAGACGATACTCGTTTTGGTCGAGTGTCGATCGACACCAAGGTGGAGTGTCGATCGACACCCGGTTTTTGCTTGCTGATTTCGTGTAAAAATTGGTTAATTAATCTCGGTATTGTTAATCTGGAAATTGTTTAATTAATCTCGAAAATTATTTAAATTAATCTGGAAATTGGTGTAAATAAGGTTTAATTGGTGTTGATTATTGATATCTGTCTTTACGCATTTTTCCTGTTTGCGGGATGACCTCTCCACTGAGTATTTATGATAATACTCACGCAATTTTGTTTTTCAATTTTGAGTTGCAGGTAAAGGAAAAGTGTGATCGTGGAATCGAGGCCGTTGGAAGAGGATGATAGGGTTGTTGTTGCTGTTTAGTCTAGCGAACCAAACATTTTAGCTTGCTAGATTAATTAATTATTTGATCATTCCTAAATCTGGTTATTTGTTTTAATTGGTTAAATGAGTTATTTATTTAATGGATTTATTGGTTTATGATATTGGTTTAAATGTTTATTTTCCGCAATAAAAATGTTAGTAAAAAAAATAGCTGGTTGTTTCACTATTTTTCTACTTAACTGGTTATGTAGGGTGTTATTATGGTAATACTTATTTTAAAGAATTTATTGTTATTGTAGTCTGAAGTGGATTGCATTATTGCGGATGATGGGAAAGAAGAGATGGATGAAAGCACACTTGTGTGGTCTGAAGATGAAGTGGATGAGAAAGTTGAAAGCATTTTCAAACTAATGAAGGAAGAGTGCACCTTCTCTAGTTCGATGTTTGGTGGTTGAGCAACAAAAAGTGATGTAATGCAGATGAAAAAGGAGGCTGAGGAAAGGGAGAAGCTTGCGCAAGAAAATAATGTGAAAGGAAAGCAGGTGAAAGGGAAGCAAAAGAGAGGTGCAGGAGCAGGATGTTGTGGTTCAGAACCAAATGTGTTGGAAGGTATGGTTTTGGATGAGGAAGCTTGTACCCAAATAGCAGAAATGGTGGGTTCCAAACTTCGCTCTGATATTAACAAGGTAGTTGATAACAACAGTGAAATTAATGGGAAGATTGGTGATTTGAGGGTAGATATTGCCCTCAATCAAGCTTACACAAGTAATGAGATTGCGCTGCAGTTTTGTAAGATTAAAGCTGATATCATTGCGGGAATTACGAGCTACATGGATAGAGAGATATCTAACCAAGTCAATAAGTCTTTTCTGAATTTCAAGTTAGTGGTAATGTTGTTAGTAAGGGTAATGTGGCAGGGCAAGGTGAAACTTGTAGTCGTAATGAACATCAGGTAACTCCTTCGTCTGCAGCAACTGCTGATTTGATCATTGCTAATGTAGTTAAGCTGGCAATGGAGAAACTTTGGATCTAGTACGTGGTTTATTATTGGGTTTTCTCTTCTTTTGAATGTTGTTTAATATTTATCAATTTTTTTCTAGGGTGGTCATGTGGTTGTCAGTAAGGGGAACGTGGTAGGGGAAGGTGATATTTCAAGTGGTGATGAAATTCAGGTAACTTCTTTATTTGCAACAACTGCTGGTTTTATCATTGCTTATGTGGTGGAGCTGTCAATGGCGAAACCACAAGTAATTTTGTTAATTTTAATTTGTTTTTTGGTTATTTTGTTATGCTTTTTGGTTGATGTTGTTGAAGGTTATCAGAAAAGTATCCCGCAAACTCTTGTTGAAGATTATCAGTGTGACAAGAGGTTGATGTTGCGTTCCATGGGAGGTCAATTGGTTGCGCTTGCTGATGGTTATGGGGAGGATTATCTTGATAAATTTGGCAAGCTTCAGGAAAAGTTGCAGTGTATTTAGTAAGTATTTATGTTCTACTTTTTCGTATGTGCAATTGGTGTAAATGGTTGGTCGAGGTAGTTCCATAGGTGTTTCTTTGTTTCATACTTTAGAACTATAGGTATAACTTGTAGTATACTCTACGATAAGTCATTTGTTAATAAGCCACATATCAGACATTTATAGGTGACCCGTGTTTTAATTGTTGGTAACTGAGTTTGTTAATTGTTATTTTTAACAATATCTATGCTTTGTTTTTCTAGAGTGAAGTTTTAATATGATTTCAACTTATTGATAGAGAATAGGACTTTGAGGTTAGGAGGAGTGTCTTATACTGCCAAGGAATTTGGTGGTATTGTTGCAAGAGGAAGTTTGTTGACACCTAAGGTAATTAATTTGCAAATTTACTACCGTCAGTTGTATGATAAACTTACAGTTATTTTGTTTGTTTTCAATAGGTGGTTGATCTTCTATGACGGCATATTAATCTATTCTTCAATAGAAAGGTTACTGGTGGATGTGAAAAGATTGTGTTATTGGACACAAAATTTGTGGCTTTACTTATGAGGAATTATACTAGTTTAAAAAAGTTGGAGAATAAAGAGGATCATTCATTCCAGAAGCAGCTGCTTGAGTATTTCATAGGGTGTAATGGTGTGTCTCCAAATGCTGCCATTTCTACTTGCCTTTTAACTTTAATAAGACACAATGGGTTGGTATGTGTGTTGACTGCCAAGGTTCTTCAGTTCACGTTTTGGATTATAACATTTGCATTTTGTCTAAATATTTTCCCCTTATGTGTTTCGATTTAGGGATCCCCAAATTTTTGTTCATGTAAATCTTGTAGTAGTTACTTTTCCCCAAAAATGCAATGGTGCCACAAAACGGGTTAATGTAAATGTTGTACTATGGTTTTTTCCCAATAAAGGCAGTCAGTTCCTTAGGTGTACTGGATGGTTTGGAAGATTGTAAAGTAACCAATTAAACAAGCAAATATTAATTTTTATTTTCATGTATCCTGCTAACTGTTTTGTTTAAACATGTCGTTTATGGTATATGACTTCGTAATCTTATACTATTAAAGAGATGGGGGCTCTCAATGTTCTTTGCAACTGTAGGATTTCGGTTTGTGGTATGCATTGGGTTTGGGTTAACATAGTTCTATGTAGGGTATAGTTTTTTTGATTCAACTATGTTCTTATTTTCGATTTACCCTTTATCTTTAAGGGCGATAATGTTAGGGTTTACCATTTGTAGGTATAAGTTTAACTGTTTAATATGTTGTGCTTATGGTTTATGTTTGGATTAACCAATTTCTATTACGGGAATAGTGTTGGTTGTACACGAATATTTCATAATTTATCATTCCCCCTATATTGTTGAAGTATATTTACACCGGTTTATGCATAATATCTTGTCAAATAAGTTTACCAACATACGGTCACCAAATTTGTTAACCACGGTTTTCCAGGTACTGTATTTTTCTGCCACATCCGAAACAAATTTTTATTTAAAAAAATATCTTATACACACTTTTTATTTTCTCTTTATATATGGGACCTATCCTGAAGGAAAAAATTCCAAAATCGCAATACATTCCAAAACCCTAAATCAAAATATAAAGGGAAAAAGTTCGAAACACAATATATAAATGATGAATCGAAGTGAAGCCTCTGGTACTGGGTCCAACAAAAACAATGGATCTTCAATTGTCAGGCAGGTGCGATGTTTCTGTGGGAAAGTAGCACTGGTAAAGAAGTCGATGACGGACGATAATCCATGGCGGAAGTTCTAATCCTGCGCACAAGGGAGATGGAGCTTTAGCTCCTGCACGTTTTTCCGTTGGTTGGACACTGACAAACCATTCGGGTGACTGAAGGCAGCGTTGATTGAAGCTCGAGATATTATTCGTCAACAAAATGAGGAATTCAAGAACTTAAGGAATTCTTTTGTAATAAATCCGGAAGCGAAGCAAAGGAGGTGGACCAAATTGTTGAAGAATCCTTGGATTTAGTAAAAATGGAGAAAGAAGAAAAAGAACTTAAGGAACAAATTGTGTTAGCACTTAAAAGAGAGAAGATGCTTGGGCAATTTCTTGTTATTTCGTGGGTTGGATTTCTAGGGGTTACGTTGGTGATTGTGAATGCTCTGAAATAATTTAGGAACCTGTCTAACCTTGACTTAACTATGTGTTTTGTATTTACTCCTCCTGTGATGTTAAAATGTCTTGTTAAATCTTGTGTTTGGTGGTGTAGTTGCTAATGTCTGTGTATGATAGTTATGTGAAACTTTTCTGTTCAACGATCCGATTACGATTCCAAATAAGTAATCAATTTCAATTCCTGAGTTTTCGGTCAAGTTAACATCATTATTTACAACAAATTTGTCTTTTGGTTTACAGGCTTTATGTATTTTAGGTCAGTAAATATTGTCAAAATGTCAGATTTAATTTGTTGAGTTAGTATTGCCAGTTCGGAAGAAGTTATGGCTACTGATTTTGATAGCTGGGTAATTTACTCAGTATCTGTTAAAAGTATAAGTCTGAACATAATTTCTTACATTATTGAGAGGGGGTTACATTATTTAAATACAAAGTTGGAATTGTTTCTTCTGGGATGGTACTTGTTATTTTACACTATAATACATGAAAATTTTGTTGACCCAGGTACAACTACTAGTAACATATGTTTCCATCAACTTATTAACCCCCTACTCTCCTTCAACTTGTTTACGCTATTGGCAATTTACAGGTTGCTTTGTTGTGTCCTAAATTTTTGCACCGGTTACATGTAGTTCTACGGCGTAAGCTTCTAGCCCACATAGAATTCAGACAATATTTAAGTGGCGGTACGTGTGAAAAAACAAACAAATCAATAGGAATCTTACAAGTGTTTCTCCTTGAGAAAGAAAACACTTCTTTCTTGGCCTACCCGGTGGGCGTTTAGTAGACGGTGGAAGAATGTTGATGTTAGTAACCTGGCCAGCTAAGCTCAGTCCATCGAAGTCAATGGATGGGTTAATATAATGTCCAAATGCTTGCCTAAAGTTTTTGGATCTGTATGTTGTACCTACTAAAGAATCTATTCTCACTTTACTGACTATAGCGGATGCAGTTGCATGAGGACACGGAATCTCGAGCATTTGAAACTCAAAGCAGGTACATGTTTTTCTCGTTAAATTAACATGGAAAGCGATACCTTCTTTTTCTCTTACCTCACACTCGGATGGGTTTATGTTTTGCACCTTGAATCCAGTTGATTTCTTAAAGTTTTCACCTACAATTTGAAGGACCTTTGGTGTAAGTGTTTCAGTCATTTGAGTTGATGCTTGACGTCTACTTGCAAACCAATCCATCATTTTAGATCTCATGTATTCGACTAAGCTCACCACTGGATACTCTATGGCTTTTCTTATGGCTGCATTCCATGACTCAGCAACATTTGTAGTCATTATGTCATACCGAGAACCAGCAAAATGGGAACGAGCCCTGTGTTCAAAACCTATCTCCATTAAGTATGTAGCGCAACCTTCGTCGATGGCCTTCATCTGATTGAATAGAGGGTAAAAATCATATTGCGTAAAGGCTCTTGTTGCTCTGGACACTAAGTTTAGTAGGTGTTTGTTTACGTAGTTGTACTTGACATTTCTCTGTAGATGCAGAATGCAAGCGCAATGTTGACTTCTCGGATAGACCTGACACGGACAAATATTAACTTTGTCGTTATTTACAATAGTAGCAGTTATAAAAATTGTACCCACTAATTATTATCTTACCTTACTCAGACCTGAATAGATAGAAGTGTGACGGTCCGAAACAAAAACCATGTCTTCCTCGTTTGGGATGATTGTTGCCAAATTTGTGAAAAATCACTCGTAAGCTTTCTCATTCTCGCTGTCAACACAACAAATGCAATTGGAAAGATTTGATAATTTTTGTCTTGAGCACATGCCGATAACAAGCACCCGCCGTACTTTCTTTTTAGATGAGTTCCATCTAAAATTATGACTTTACGCATATACGGTAAACCTTTTATATAAGCATCCATTGCGAAATACATGTACTTGAACCTTTTACCAACTCCTTCCTCATCATATGTTTCTAATTTGACGTGTGTGCATGGGTTGTTGGCAACCAATTTTAGTAGATATGATGGCAATGAATTGTAAGATTTATTCGAAGCTCCCTTTGCAGAGTCCATTGCAATTTCTCTCTAACGCCATGCTTTCCAATACGATATTTGGATTTCATGGTCACCCCGCATCATATCTCTGATCTCGTTTGGGTTCGGTCCAGCACTTGTACCTCCATATTTTGACCTTAATATTTCCCCAATAACTGATGTTGAGGTTGCCTTTCATATCCCCCTCGTTCATCAACGGTACATGTGTGTGTATGGATAGCACTTTTGATTTCAAATAATTCAGAGGCTTTTAGTTTTGCGGTATACACACGCCATGGACAAGACAAACCCCAACACTTGTGAATCATAAATTGTTGTGAAGATTTTGGAGTACGGTATTGGAACTTCTGGTTTATTGCGTAGATAGCCATGTGTTGTTTAAACTTTCGCGTGTTGCAAAAACAATGCCAACAACTAAATCATTTGTATTGTTTATGGTGTCTTGTCCTACAAATTCCCAAATTGAAAAATCAAACTCCATTTGTTCAAAAAAATTAGGCATTCAAAGTTTTTCATAGGATGACCAAAATATAAACAAACTTAGTGGGTAACAAAAAAATAACCATTCAAGTGAAAATTGGTGGTCATATTAAACCAACCACCTACGTGCTGGCTAACACATATCCGTTAGTACTTTCATAAGTTGCTATAAAATAGGTAGAGTTATTCTTTTAACACGTCTAAAATCCATCACTACGATTATGGCTTGCCTCAGATGAGCTTCCAGTATCATCACTTTCTTCAATATGCTCATTAATGGATTCATAAGAACCGCAACTGAGTGTAAGGTCAAGCAACGGGGATTGAGAAATGGGTATGTTTGCACCCTCGCCTTCATTTGTAGGATTACAATAAGGACCTTCAAAATCAACAGTTCCAGAGATGTTAGGCAGTGTAATGAATACTTCTTTTGGTTGCGGTAAAACATCCTAAAAAATAAATTACCACTTACCATCTCGGTTGGACCCATTGGCATAGTGTTCACGGTCCGTTGTCAAAGTATGCCCTCACCTACATTGAAGTTGTTACAAATTTTAGTCATTGTTACAGTTATTGGGGTAAGATAGATTGATGGACACAAATTTTATATTCCTAGTACAATTACCTGGATCAGTTGGTTGGACATCATCATTTCCATTCTGAATTTCAGTTTGGTTTATGGCCGGGTCATGTTCCGCTTCAAAGTCCGCCATTATGCCAATATCACTTGTGGAACCAGTAGAAGATGTGTGATCACTGTCTGTTGTTACCATTGCATGATTTGTTGGATCCGTAGGTGGTAATTGTGGTAAAACCATTTGTATTGGTTCTGGCTGAATCTGTTCTAGTCCAAACATGTTTTCCAGCTGAGATTGGTCTTGTGCGATGAGATTTTCCCAGAAGAACATATCATCATGAGGATGATTGGGGATGTTCCCGTTTCCGTTACTGAATGGCACAAACACGTTCAAGCCAACATCCACTAACTCATTAGAGTGGTGTTTATCTGTATCCATAAGGTGAGATTCACCGTTTGTACCATTTGAGGTAAACCTGTGTCAACCTAGTAAAATGTTTCTTACTCGTGTATTTTGACAATAAATAATTTAACCAATAAACATAATAATAGTAGACACAAAGGTGAAAAACCATGAAATAAAATGGACACAATTTATTTACGATACCAGGTATTGTGTTCTGACCAGCTGCACGAGATTCCTCTGCCTGGTTGGTTTATTCAACGGTTGTGTCCAAATCTTGGACGATTTCATCATCAAGGTTAATATGCCGTGTTCCTCAAGGGAAGCTACGGGGGTAACATATCCACTTTCAACATTTAAGAGATTTGAATAGAGCATCTCAAGACAAACTCGGTGAAGCATTTGCATTTGTTCTTCCGTGACTAGTGTCTCAAGAGCTCTTTGGCTACACATTATTGTGCTGCTTGTGATGAATTCTGCAAATAGTTAAGAAAAAATAAAAAACAGTGCACACAATGTTTATTTTCTATGTTGTTATGTTGAAAAACTACCCAAACATACCATGGTACATGACATTCTCGTATGCGTTTGGGTTCTCAGGTAAGCATAGCGTACTCCCAACCAGGAAAGGAGTCAGACACTGGAACTGGTAAGTAGCTACAGCCTCAGCTCCAACAGTGACACACAGCGTCAGATCTGGGTAGCAAATTCGCAGAGCCATGAAAAGAGTGACATCAGCGTCATCTGCGACGTTGGTCGGCTCATTACCGGCGACATAAGGCTCTGGCGTCAGTACACCCATCCGGTAAGTCAGAGTGACTGGTGTAGTAGCCGCTATTAAGTATCTTCTACGGATATTTCCCATCAGAGATTCATATGTTTCGACATCACGGAGGTGGCCGCCGTATCCAAGGTCTACTGGGTCGGTTCGGAATTCCCATCGGGCGTAAGGAGCTATGACCCAAATACCGCGCATCAAACGAACAAATCGGACCATGCTCTGGTTCGAAAAAGGTTAAAAATGTTAGTTACTAGGAATTAATAATATTGGTGTTTGAAAGCAAAAGGTTATGACAAAAGGAATAGAAAGGGATTGTTTGGCAGTTTTTTATAGGTCAATAAATATGAAATTTTGGTTGCAAAAGTAAAGAAGTTTAATAAAGAGTCATAGATGTTTATAAATACCTTAACCCAGTAGGTAAGAAGCTTCGATTTATTCTTTTTATTATAGGGTAAGTTGAACTGTGTCGGAGAATAACTGCAGGAGATAGAGATCTTTGTCTGAACTTAAAGAAGAACCTCACCGACTGACCGATTTTATACTGAGTAAGAATATTGTGGGAGCGATATAAACACACATACATGTTTGTTATATAGAGGTGTATCTATCGTTATCGGATTTGTGTATATTGGGCATTAAATGGGCGAAGTGACATTGGCCTTTGTGTGGCTCAAAAGTCTTAGGCTATGAAAGGTAAACAATGTAGAGGAAAAGAAAAGAAAAAATAGGAAGAAAAAAAAAGTGTACTTTTAGAAGAAAAAAAATTCTACCGAGTATTTGAGGTGGAAAATCTGTTTTAGTTACTTTTTGGTACTTTTAGAAGAAAATTATTTTCTACCACTTTTTTCTTGATTGGTAAAACTAGAGAGTATTTATTTTTCTTTTATTTTCTTTTCTTCTATCCATGTAAAATAGTCATACTCTTATATAGGTAATTGAGTTACCTACAAATGGGTTTGTAGAACCTAATTAAATATTCTACCTTTTTTAAAGGAAAAACGATCTATTTCCCCACGAGTACTATGATATCTAAGTATATATCCACCAAACTATCACCTCTCTCTACATATCCATGAAATAAAAGTTTAATACCCAAATGTCCACCAATCGAAAATTAAACACCTATATATCCCTAAATCTAATACCAGATCGGTTATACTTAGACCAGATTGGTATACTTATACCAAACCGAGAAAATTGAATTTTGAACCCAAATTAGAATCGGACCCGACCCGATTCATCCCATTGGTAATAAATTCCCAAATTGAAAAACATAGAACCCTAATTCTAAAATTCCTCAATTTTGCCAAATTGATTCCTAATTTCGACTGAATCGAATTGTAAGAGATGATAAAACTACTAGAAATTACTTTACATAAATGATAATCAACAAAACTACTAGAAATAACTTTACATGATAACCAACAGCATCACTGCCACAAGAAGCTTCCTCTGTTTTCCTCTGTTTTATTTTCCTCTTCCCCTTTCTCTTAAGCTTTTTGAAAAATCTCAAACCTTCTCAATGGAACCTTCCTCCTGGACCAAAGAAGCTTCCCATCATCGGAAACTTACACACGGACCAGTGATGTTTCTCCAGTTCGGATTCGTGCCCACGGTGGTGATCCACGATCTTGAGTGTTGTAGCCGATCAGTGCCACTTGGGATCCAAACAGCCACTTGCAACTGTAAAGACATCGGATTTGCGGCTTACGGTGAGGAGTGGAGGGTGATGCGGAAGCTCGCCGATCGTCGCCGGAGGAGAATCGCCGAGAACATTGTCTCGACTTCTGTCATCATTTTCTTCTTCTTCGATCTTCTTCGTTTCCTGTAGTTACGAAAGAGAAACAATGGAGAGATGAAGCGAACACATCAAGAAAAGAGAAACCTGAAGAGGAATCAAGAGAATCAGAAAAATGGACTCTTTAAATCGAAAAGCAGAGACAGAGGAAGAAGAGGGGAATTTTTTGTTGTTGTAAACGATGATTTTGAAACGGCGTTACTCTCCTTTTTCGTCGAATCCCCTACCATGCTCTTGCCCTTCTACATGAACTAAAGTCGTCGCAGTCGAATCCATGAAAACCATATTTCGATTTGGGCTTCTCTTTTTTCTAGGGTTCTTAGATGATATGAATTGGGGATTTTCGATTCGGTTTAGTAACGATGGGATTTTGTTTATATGTTATAATTGGGTTTTCAGATTCTAATTGGGTTGTAATCTGGTTTAGTGTGGTTAACATTTCATTTGGAATTATTAAACCATCATTAAACGATAATTGTGGGTTCTGAGATTTTGAACTTTAGATTTAGGGATATATAGGTGTTTAATTTTCGATTGGTGGACATTTGGATATTAAACTTTCATTTCGTGGATATGTAGAGAGAAGTGATAGTTTGGTGGATATATACTTAGATATCATAGTTTTTGTGGGGAAATAGATCGTTTTTCCTTTTTTAAATATATACGGTATAGACCAAAAGGTGGTGTTTGTAATTAACGACACAATTCTCTACAGTGTTACCGAGTTGTTCAAAATATATTGTCATTGGCTTAATTTACAAAGTTCCTTGTAATATCCACCAAAATAACCCAAAAAACATCAAACATATTATTTTCCTTTTATCTTAGATTATTTTTCCTTTTTCCAAGAGGACGTTTGGTTATAAATATTAGAACTTGGGTTTTGGGGTTTGTTTGATCGATTAGTAATAAAAATCATGGCAAAAGTTTTGTTTTCAAAGCCGACGCGAGTGAAGAACAAGAATCCGGCGCCGGTGCAAATCACCGCCGAGCAGATTCTAAGGGAAGCTCGAGAGAGGCGAGAGGCTGAGATCCGTGCGCGAATCACTGATTCGACGGAGCTTTCCGACTACAGACTCCGACGTCGGAAACAGTTTGAGGATCGGATCAGCCGCAATGGCAATATCCAAGTTTGGGTTGAGTACGCGCAGTGGGAAGAATCGCAGAGGGATTACGCTAGTGCTCGGAGCGTTTGGGAACGAGCCTTGAAAGACGATCACCGGAACCATACGCTCTGGCTCAAGTACGCAGAGTTCGGGATGAAGAACAAGTTTGTAAACAGTGCTCGAAACGTTTGGGATCGAGCCGTGAAGCTTCTCCCTCGAGTAGACCAGCTTTGGTACAAGTATATTCACATGGAGGAGGTGCTCGGGAATATCGCCGAAGCTAGACAGATATTCGAGTTGTGGATGAATTGGTCACCGGATCAACAAGCTTGGCTCTCCTTAATCAAATTCGAACTTAGGTTTAACGAAATCGAACTTAGGTTTAACGCGCAAGATCCATCTTCCAGAGATTTCTTCTTTGCCATCCAAAAGTCTCTGCTTTTATCCGATTTGCAGAGTTTGAAATCAAGTGTGGTCAAGTCTCTCGTGCAAGGAATGTGTACGAACGTGCCACGGAGAAGCTCGTTGTGGCATTTGCTGAGTTTGAAGAAGAATGCAAACAAGTAGAACGGGCTAGGTCTATCTACAAGTTTGCTCTTGATCGTATCCCTAAAGGTAGAGCTGAGGATTTGTACAGCAAGTTTGTGGCGTTTGAGAAACGGTATGGGGATAAGGAAGAGATCGAGGACGCCATTGTTGGCAAGACAAGGCTTCAGTATGAGGATGAGGTTAGGAAGAATCCTTTTACCTATGATTCGTGGTTCGATTACCTTAGGTTAGAGAAGAACAAGGATAGGATCAGAGAAATCTATGAGAGGGCTATTGCTAATGTTCCACTCGCCCAGGAGAAACTGTACTGGCAAAGATATATCTATCTATGGATTGATTATGCACTCTATGAAGAGATAGAAACCGGAGATGTGGAGCGCACACGGAAGGTATACAGAGAATGCCTTAAGCTTATCCCACACAACCAATTTTCCTTTGCCAAAATATGGCTACTTGCTGCAGAGTTTGAGATCAGGCAATTGAATCTTGCCGGTGCTCGGAGGATATTAGGAAACGCCATTGGGAAAGCTCCAAAAGATAAGATATTCAACAGGTACATTGAGATGGAACTCCAGTTCAAAAATAGCTCGATAGCTCGAGCTATTTTTGAACTTGCAATATCTCAGCCTCTTCTTGACACGCCTGAGCTACTATGGAAGGCGTACATTGATTTGGAGATATCACAAGGGGAGTCACAGAGGACACGAGCTTTATATGAGCGACTCTTGGACCGTACAAAGCATTACAAGGTCTGGGTTAGTTTTGCAAAGTTTGAAGCTTCTGCTGCTAGTGAGGAGGACCAAGGCCAAGAGGACAAAGTAGACTATGCCAGGGCGGTTTTTGACAGAGCCTACGCATACTACAAGGACTCCGCACCAGAGCTGAAGGAAGATCGAGCTACGCTGTTGGAGCATTGGCTGAATATGGAGACGAGCTTTGGTGTGCTCTGGGATGTTACTCTTGTACAATCCAAGCTCCCCAAGAAGCTCAAGAAGAGGAAGTCATTCACTAGAGAAGACGGTTCAACCGGATATGAAGAGTACACTGATGATTTGTTCCCAGAAGAATTGGAGACAGTGAATCTCAAGATTCTTGAAGCTGCTCATAAATGGAAGAAGCTGAGAGTTGATGATGCTTCTTAGGACTACGACTAATTTGTTTGATTATATTTTAAAACTGAGAGCTGCTTTGTATTCTTACTTCTCAAGTTCTAATAACCCATCTGTCTGATTTACAAGTCATTTTTATCATCCAAGCAAACTCAAATCTGATAAATTGTCCTATATTAACTACAAAATTAAAGATAATTAAGAAGAAAATGGTGTTCGAGATGTATAAATAAAACATGTGGGTACAAAAGTTACAAAAAGGGGTGCTCGAGATGTGTATAAAACAAACAACTAAAATACAAGAAAAGAACTCAAGGGTGCCAAAAACTACAAGAAGCACCTCTTTTGCAGTATCCACTCTCATAGAATTTACAGATTTTCAATCCTTTGGGCGGATGAGCTGCGTGCGAACCTGATCCATGGTCATACCCATGGCTGTTGCTGTATGGCCATTGCCGATTACTATGACTGTTGTTGAAGCTACTGCTGTGACCATTGTTCCACCATTGCCGCTCTCTGCCGTGCCCACCACTTCTCTTTTGCTGACTTCCTCGTGGACTGCGCTCAGTGTTTCCACGGGCTAAGTCATGAGATGATGCTGACCTGGGGCTCGGTTCCAAACCTACTCCTGAAACAGACTTGGGAAGCCTCTCGACCAATCCGGCTTCAACTGTGGTTTCTGATCCTAGTCTGAGAGCCATTGTCGTTAGAGCCAGGTCGTGATTTATTGAAACTGGGGCTGGCGCTGGCGGTGCGCGGAGCAGGAGCTCTGTACCAGCGGTTGCGCAGTGGCTGAAGGGACTGTTGTCTTTTGCTTGTGTGCCCACTGAACTTCTCCCAGCAGAGACATTGTCGAGAATACTCACCTGAGAGACATCCATTCTACATGTTTCAGGTGCGAGGGACATGCGTGCCACCGGATTAAAGAAATCTTTTTCTGGCCCTTTTGTCAAGTCATCATCGTCATCACAGTGAAATGTTGAGGTTGGTGACGAGGGCAAACCGTTTTGCTCCATAGCTTCAACTTCGGCTAGTAGATCTGAAACTGACTCATCACACTCGTCGGGGTCAGCCACAATGGCCGGCCACCCAGATGAGTGAGCTACTTGGGTGTTCTCTGAAGTCTGAGTAGTTGCGGTATGATCAACTGCCAAATCAATAAGCCTCACAGACGGTGCATCTAAAACTGCAGCATTTTGCTGAGGTACTTGAGGAAGTTGTCCTCCAGTGACCACAACACTTGAAGTGGTCGAAGCAGCATCAGTGGTTGGGGTAATGGTGGAGCTCCATGTGACGCCGGATGGTAATTTGACCACAACACATGATGATAGAGACTGAATAGTCTCCGCCGCTTCAGCATCTAAGTCTTCAGGGCTCGACTCAGGTGTAGGACTGGGGAGATCAGGGAAATGAATTTCTTGATTCAGGTTTGGTGCATGAACAGAACCGTTTATGGAAACAGAACCAGCATTTGTTCCATCCTCCACAGCATTAATTGTTTTATGGTTACCATCTGCCCGCACAGCATTGGACTGATCAGTTTCTGGAGTTTCTCTTACGTCAGGAGTAACCACAAGTGCTGGAACCACAGACATTGACGCCGGACAACTAACTTGAGGCTGAGGATGAACAGAATTACTAGCCTCAACTTCTTTCTCTTTTGGATCGTTAGCAAGGACACCGACGGTAGAGAACGGAGAGGAGGTTGCACTGGTGTTGACTGGCATAGGGTTCTTCTGAAGACAATTCACATCCACGCCAGTGCGTCCAGAGTCGTGCGAAGTCGGTTTTACTTGTCGGGGAAGAGACGATGAACTTGGCATAGAAGTTGCTTTATCAAACCGTCCGGCAAGAGCGTCAATCAGAAGTACTGACTCATCTTGATTCTCATGCGCTTTCCAGATCTTAAGATAAGGGGGAAAATGGCCACTAGATTTCCATCGGCGGAGCTGCACCATAGAAAATGGTCCCTGGATCTTTCCCGTTGGATCTCGATAATGCCATATTTCACACTCGTCATCTTTACCAGTTTCCTACAGTACACAGAAATTTATATGAAGTGAAACAATTATAGATAATTATGAGAGCTTACGTTGCTAAGTAGGTATATCATTAAACCTGGATATCGGATGAGTTGCTGGGGGCCTTGGAACAATCATCTCTATCAGCATGAACAACATTTCTAGTTCGCAAAACTGGTGCATCAGATTTATCCTGCACATTATTTCCCAAGTTGTTTGAGATATTCCCTTTTTTCTGTGGACCTTTACTTTTTGCTGTTACATGGTTATCTGCGAAATAAAGAAAGTAGAAGATTATGATCAGCACCCACCCAATTAGGAAATTTCCATAAGATAACGAACAAGTAGCTGTTTCACATCCTAGGTTAAGGTGGGAGACCTTGTTTCCTTGCACCCAACCCTGCATCTTCTGATGTTGCCTGACTCGGATCCATGCTTGGATCTGTATGAACCTCTGGGACTTCCTGCAGAAGCCGCTGGCGTTCCTCAGTTGATTTTAGAAGCTCTAGCTTTTCTACAAATTCCCTAAGCGTGGGAGATAGTTAAGGAATAATTGATAAATCAAGATTTGAAATTTCTATGCAATCTATGTCAAAGTCTACTTTCACATTTCAATCATAGTAAGCCATACATCTAATGGGAAGATCAAAGTACTTTTTCAAGTTGTATACGACTCAAACTGAATATCCTTTGCCTTACAAGTAGCATGGTCATCTCTTTAAGGAATTGTTTCATCAACGACTCTTTAAGAGATTCTATAACAGGTAACATTTGCACGGAGAAATAGTGTGAGGTAGATGCAAAAAATATAGTATATCACTCTCAAAAAGGATATTCCTTTCTATGGCCCTTCTCACTGGCCCGGTCGCGGAGATGATTGAGCTTTAATATCTCAGCTTCCAAAGTCTACATCGAGAAAACAAAATAAGAAGCACACCAGGGACAATAAAGAACCATGGTCCTGGGGAATTTCAATATTCGTACAACTGGTATTGGTTTAACTACAGAAATGATCCTACCTCATTGACTCTCATGGCTTGCAGTGTTGCTGCAGTCTTCAAGATGTCCCCCTGGCACCACAATAATACATTTGTTTCAAAATTAGATTAGGTATACAACTTCCCGATGGGAAGTTATCATGTGCCCATTCTTACCACAGTCAAACGTTTATTGAGGCCACATTTTATGCTCTGGCGCAGCCGTTTGCACTCGTCCTGAAATCACAGTCAGAAGTAAATTGAAGATTAAAAACTGACATAATTACTAAGGATACCTTATAACTAGATGAGTTTTTTTAACTTTTAAATCACAAGCCGAAAAGGGTAGAGAAATCATTATTTCAGAGAGGAATATATTCACCTCTGTGACATTCTGGTCTGACAATTGATCAATCGAGATGACTTCTCTCTTATCCAAATTTAGTATTTCTAGCATAACATCTGTAGTCTTTGCACCAAGTTGGTAGGATGCTTTTGCCTTGCAGGTACCTGTTAAACAGCCACAAAATCAGCTGAAATCTACTTCTAATATTTTGGGGCACTATTTCCCATTCTTCCCTTAAAAAAGCATTAATATGATCATAATCAATTACCTACAACTTGAACAAGCCTGTGAATATCCAGTTTCTGATCGCTGCCAGATACCTTAATTCTCAAAATTGTGCCTAACACCTTCTCGTGAACTTTGTTGATATCATCAAGTAGAGTCTCTAAGAATTTACGTTTCAAATAAATCAGGTTGATATTGTGAACATCAATGGCTGCAAATGCATCCAGATTTGCATTTTGTACTCTCTCATCAGTTTTCCTGCGTGTCTTCCGTCTTCTATCCCTTCCCGTTGGATCATGAACACTATTTTCCTCTATATGGCTAGGAGCAGGAGCAGCATGAGTGGTTTCACCATTCTTGGCTTTTTTAGCCTTCGGTTCCTCTTGTATAAGGAAGTGAGACTCGAGAAGCTTAAGCATTTCAAAATGCCCAACACGCTGCTTTTCAAACAACTTTACAAGCATCGGGTCACAAATAACCTGAGACTTCTGAAGAGGATCCCTAAGTTTCATTTTCTTGATATAGTCAAGTAGAAGACCCTGCACGTCAAACTGAGAAAGAAAAGATGAATCACCATTTCTCATGAATGACACAAACTCCAGGAGTTCTTTTGTTGCCCAGCTTGTATCTCCAGGACGCTTCTTTATGATATTACTTGGATTTCTGGCATCCAGCTTGTTGGGTAAGGTGGGGGAATCACTGGTTTTCCTCTTTTTTGTTCCATTCGCTGCTACAGCTAAAGTTGAATTGTCTGACGAATAAGCTAAGTTATTGGTATGACCATTTTGTGACTCCACTCTAGGAGCAGTGCTAGAAGCCTCCTTCCAAGGATTATTCGCTCTAGTAAGATCGTCGACAGTTAGAGACAGACTTTCTTTTAGGCAAACCCAATATACCTTGAATAGATACTCCCAACTGCCCTTGTCATCAAAATCCACCTTAACCTATACATGCAACGGAAAATCAAGGAAAACAGTTATGAGTGGCACACATTTCCTATTGTGTCGATAAGTATGAGTGTCATGGGTGTGGCAACACTGCGAGGGAATTTTAATAGGGTAAAATAAATAGGAACCCCTGATTTTGTAGCAATGTACAATCAATAGAGATATAAAGCTCAAACACAACTAAGATCGACAAACTATATTCCCCTTAAGGTAATCGTGACATTGGTAAACATTTAATTGACCCGATGTAAATTTTGCCGAAACATTGAATGAAAACCAGAGATTATGGTAGAGGGGCTTACAGCTTCGCTATCTCCCTGAGGAACATTCTCGATTAACATTATAGGCTTAATACATGTGCTGCAAAGACCCATGTTACCTCTCACGGTTACATAGTCGGCATCTTTAATGCACTGCTTGCAAACAGAAAAAGTGCATGTATAACACATGAAACTACTGGAAGCTTTCTCGCATGTACTGCAAATGTGCCAACCTGAAATGAATGAACGAAGCATTAGTTTCCGAAGGATATTCACATCAGATATAAGAGATTTGAAGTGACGGCATGTGAGAACAATCAGTCCCTAGATTTCTGACAGTGAGACAGCATAGTAACATCATGGGCAATAGCACATACCACAATTCCATTTAGCCGTTGTTCGAAAGAATTTCTCATCTCTCTTAATACAAGCTGGATGGTATGCTTTGGGACAGTTCCTGAATGGGCAAGACAAAACCATCAAGCATTATTAATAACACAAATCTCGTTTCTAAAACCTTCATAAATAACAAATCTTTAACACTGCCCTCTTACTTCGTTTAGCAATTGAGTAGCCTAACCTATGGCATTAACCAGGGCGTAATCAAATAATAGTTATAGAAAACCCAATTGACTAACCCTAATCTCTATCTATGCATACTATCTACCAGAATTATCACTCACCGACGATCACAGAGAACGAGGTCTCCGCCGTCGAAGCAAATAAAGCAGACATCTTCTTCCTTGTCGTCCTTCCTCGGGGGCGGCGGAGGAGGAGGAGACAGCAGTACCCGATTTTGCGGCGGCGCCTGAGCCTGTGCCTTGGGTGGCCGGCCTCGTTTTCGTTTCACAGGGGGAGCGTCAACAACAACTCTGGCCACTGTCGAGGCAGCACCGGAGAGAGCAGGAACACCGATCTCCTCACATTGATCAACTCTCATGAGATCGATTCCCCTCACCGAACTCTCACGGGGGCGAGCCAAAGCAGTTAACTCCGGCTCGCCTTGTTGGACCCGCTTCTGCTGATCCTCCATGGTTGGTAGCGAATTGGGGAAATATATAGGCGGCTTGTGCAGATCAATCAGTGAAAGAGAAACCCTAATTTGAGGTTCTTTGGGGATTTTGGCGAGGATGATGATGGGTGATGATGATGTGTTTAGAACGAAGACTAGTGGGGGCAAGATGAATTGGGACTTTTGTTATCGCCTTTTTCCCACTTCTTATAATACTCTTGACTACGTTTAAAAGATGGTAATTTTGGATTTTTTTTCCATAAAATTTTGGATTTCAAAAATCTAATGTTGGATTTTTTTAGGTTAAAAACCTTATGTTATCCATTTAAAGAGATTCTGATTCGTTGACAACAAAAAAAAAAAAAAAATCTGATTCAAAAACTATTGAATATATATCTTACAAGTTGGATTCCGCACATAATTTGATTATAGAATTATAAATAAAATGATGTATTGATTTCACAGGTATTTTAATTTAATATCATGAATCATTAGATAAAATAACATGCTTTTCTAAAAAAAAATCACCAGCTGTTGGAGTTGGATTTTGTGTGGCCATAACGTTTAATACAATCGGTATATTTGATAATGGACCTAAGGTCTAGATCCGCGCTGACCATTGTCAAAGGCCAGCATATTCATCGAAGATTAACCGCCGGAGCTGAAGATTCCCTTACCGTTCAGCTCAGCGAGGAAGGACCAAGTCAGCGCCGCTCAACAAAGTCAAGAGGAGATCCCGATATTTCCGGAGAGTATATCAGAACATGGCCGAGATCTCCGGCGGTGAGGCAAGATATTCGGAGTTGAACCGTTCATCTTAAAGGAGTATAAATAACTAGTTTTATAGCTGAAATAGCTAACTTTTCCCATACACATTCACTCACAGACACTTTAGTTCATCACATTTGTTCTAGCTAAAGTCTCATTGTAAACCGTAGGATTAATCAATATAAATCTGTTTATTGTTCTTTTGGTCTCGATCTTGGTCAAATTTATTGATATTTCTTAGGACTATAGTTTCTTTCCCGAATTCACATATAAATTTTTAGTGCGGAATCTAGCTTCCACATATGGCACCGACTAAGGGGAAGAAATACAATCATCGTAAACAAAAATCTGACCTCAAACCTATCCTGACGATAATGGATCCAATCAACACACAAGATTCAACCCATATCAACAACTCAACCGTTGTTGATCAAGAACCACGAGACGTATCTGAGGTCATGGCTAATAGCCAGCCCGGATCGAATCGGAACCAGACTGCGGCCAACGAGCAGTCTCGATCGAACCAGTACCCATGGTACCGCGAACCGTTTGGTTATGCAACTCGACCACTAGTGGAACAACTTGAGCTAGCACCGCCAGCACAATGACTGGAGGACTCTTACCGCTTTCCACGGTGAGGAGAGAACGCTCCCAAAATGATCTATCGGAGATGCGACGAATGCTCTCAACTCTGGTAGAGCGAACACAAGATCATGATCAAACCGTCCGAACGGTGGTAGCTAGACTTGACTAGCAGGAGAGGACATTCATGGTCCAGCTCCATGAAATGTCCCAATCGATGTCCCATAGACCTCCACCTCGGCAAACACCAAGCGGAGAGGTAACTCCCTCCAGAAGCACAACCCCAAGGCAGCATATTAGACTTTTCCGAGGTCCAAGTGATCACTACCGTCGCAACAAGACATCCGATTTTCACTCCTGGTCTGAGGTCGAACTCATGAACAGCGGATCTCACTTTCACAGAACACCTCCGCACGAGTAAGTGAAAGGTTTTTACCACCTCCCCTGCCATTGACCATGACTCAACTTGCCACGACAGCCTGGACGGGACAGATCACTTCTACGGAAAATCCTCATGATAATTCCATCCGGATTTCAACAGGTTAAAACAGGGCAGCTACAATTATTGACCTCGTAACCATAGAAAACGTCCTCAACCAAGACAATTTTTATAAATAAGCTGAGCAAACCCAAGCAGAACTGCGACACATGCAATCATGTGTTCACAGAGCCACCAGCTCAGCTCCCGACATCGATCGAGCAATCGAAGATACCCAAAAGACATTGTTCACTAATTGGATAGCTAACGCACCTATCAGGGACATAGGGAAGGTCAGACTCCCATAATTCTCTGGAAGTACTAATCTGAAAGCCCACATAAGAGCATTCTGACTTGTTGTAGCAAAAGCTCACCTCGCCAAAAACGAAAAAGAGGTGGGACACTGTAGGTTATTCGCCGAGAGCCTAACATGCCCTGCCCTATAATGGTTTGCATGATTAGATGGTTGCTCCATCGACACATTCGACGCGCTAATTGCGTTGTGCCTCAAACAATACTCCGTATACACCGAAGCAAGAGCCTCTGAAGCAAGCTTTTGGAAGCTGACCCAAGGAGCTGAGGAACCTCTTAGAGACTAAATCTCAAAATTCAAGGCGATTAAATCCAGAATCGCTAATCTTAATGAAGAAGTGGTATTAGGAGCGCTGAAAAATGGTTTGTGGCATAAATCTAAATTCCGAGAAGAACTCACAGACAATCCTTTCACGCCACTCAACGATGCGCTGCACAAAGCAACCTTTTTTGCCATCCTCGAAGAAGAGACTGCAATCCTACAGGAAAAGTACAAGAACCTTGCAGCTGTAATCCTAGAGGAATAGCCCAAGGAGTTCATCAAGAACTACGGGAAGAGCCAACAAGCATACGCAATTGACCATGCGCAACAAGACAAGAAGACCGAATATGATGAAACTAAGTATTGCACTCATCATGGCAAAAAAAGCTATTCTACAGAAGAATACTGATACCTCATTGGCCTTAGAGGAAAGCAAAAGAAAAGAGCTGAGCCAGCTGAGTAAAAACCACCAGTGGAAGAAAATGAAGTCGAAATGGAACAGGGTATTTAACTTGCCTGTATCCCGCGTGATTCACACTGTTGGACCGATCTATGACGCAGATTTTAACCCTAAAGAATCCCTCGCAAATTCTTACAAGTAAGTGTAAACATAAATTTCTCTTGTTTACTCTACTTAGAACAAAGTGTTCATCTTTATGCTTTCTACAGTAATAGTTTGAGAGTGGCGGAGGCAAACAACATTAAGTACATTGCGTTTCCTGCCATATCTTGTGGGAATTACGGGTAAAATCAGTCACAATCGTTATATAGTTTTTCCTGGTTCATTTTTGCTCTTGACATTATTAGAGATTGACGACTTTTTGAAACATATGTGCAAAGTGGAAAGTAGTAGGAAAATAAAATGTCCTAATGTATTGTTTCATGGGTTAGATATCCTATTGATGAAGCTACTGCGATTGGTATATCAACGATCAAACAGTTCGCCAATGACTTTAAAGAGGTATGTGATAGCTTTTTCTTTTGTCTAGAGTGTTATACTTTCATAGATTCAATGTGGAAAAGTAAGTGACACTTTTTATGATTCTCTTGAAGTCATTCTTGTGTTAAGGTGCATTTTGTTTTGTTCGCGGATGCTAAATATAGTGTGTGGATAAACAAAGCAACGGAGGTACTACAAAAGGTGTAAGATTTTCCTCTGCATACCTAAAATAGGACCAAGTAAAAGACCAAGCATTTGCTATTTGTATTATGTGATGAGAGCCTTATGATTGATTGACAGTTAATGGTTATACTTTTGTAATAAAGAAAGTTTTTAAAAGGGTCTAACATTGTTTTTTTTTTTTGTATATATATTTGGTTTGTACCTTGTTACAAATCAAGCAAGGCAAACGATTAAAGATTTAGAAAGGGGAAAAAATCTAAATCAGATTTAAGATATAGAAATATTTTCTTACAGCTTCTACTCAAGTAGTATCCTAAGAACAATTGAATTAGTAGTTTAAGCCAATTAAAATTTAAGGGAAATAAAAAAATATAAGATATCTCCTTGGTTAGCAAAAATATTATTTAAAATTTAAAATTTAACAATTGATTTCTCCTTGGTTAAAAAAAAAAAAATTAAGGGGGAAAAAATTTAAAATAATATTTAAGATATCGAAATATTTTCTTTGAGCTTCTATATCCTATAACTAATGGATTGGTCGTTTAAATCAATTAAGGATCCAAGTGGAAATCATGTTAGAGGAAAAAAAAAGTTGAATAGTGAATTCCTCTACATTACTCAAAAAACATTACCATTTAAGGAGAATATGCATTCCTCTACAATTTACTAGGGTCCACATAATTGGTGGGAAAAAGGTTGATTCCCCTAAAAATTGTTACTCTTGTTTAGAGGAGAGGAACGGAAGAATAACTTTTTTGGTTGAAAAATTAATTTATTCAACTCAATAATATTATTTCTGTTGTGAATAAGAGAGATTGGGAGATAATTGTGATGTGTTATTTCATCAATAATAGAGAATATATATAGGAGTACAAATACATGGTGAACAAGTAAGTTTAGGAACATTCTAGAATACATGCCTATAATGGACATCCACTAATGGGTTTATAACACTCCCCCTTGGATGCTATTATAGTAAAAATAATCCTAATGCGCATAAGATGTTGCCTCATTAAAAACCTTACCAAGAAAACCCAGTTGGGACAAAACCATGGTTAAGGGAAAAAGAGTGCAACACGCTTCTACTCCCCCTGATGAGTGCATAACCTGATTCTTTTATGATAACTTTGTGACGACGCGAACTTGATTCTTGAAAGTAGTAGCTGGAAGTGTTTGCAAAAGAAATCCACCAAAATTTCACTTGAACGAATATGTAGAACACGTAAATCGTCATTCTTCTGCAATTCATACTTCTTTAAGATGACCCATCTTGATTATTCTCTTTATTGCTCTCGATATCATAAATGTATGATATTCATTTGGGAGTCTGATAGACTTTTATATATCATTATAATGATAACATTCTTTATTAAGTGTCTATCATTTGCATGTTCTTTGATGTCTCATTAAAAACCTTTCATAGAAAAACCCTATGGGATAAAAAACTATGATAAGGGAAAAAGAGTACATCCACGCATATCATTCATTATATTTCTTCCCCTCGGAAACATCTTCTTCTGGAGATGAATTCCGATCAAATATATGGTATCTTTTCGGATAATCATAAACATAGCCTTAATAAACAAACTCGTATGATTGTGATATGATATCGCAAATCATTGGACTTCTAGTCCATAACATATTTTTCTTCTTATCATACAAAATCTCTTCTTTCAATCATAGAAGAAATCGATAAATTTCTTAAACATCAATTTAAGTGTGGTACTTCAGGACCAAATATATGTAAATATTCTAATATAGAACCAGTCCATATGTTTCTCTGCAAGAGATTATAATTACAAGTCTATTTTTTTTCTTTCCGCTTTGGCCAATCATTTCTTTGTGTACACATTATAATAGACTTTCTTTCATGATCCTCTTTTCATAATATCAACTGCTCATAGCATGCAAAATATTACGACGTCGATTTGCTTTTTGGTTCCCATATTATTTCTAACATGACATAGCTAGCTAGCTCTTTTCATTGTCAAGTACTTGAGCTTTTCATTTGTCATGTTGATGTCTCTTCTGGAGATCGTTCAAAATATTTATTAACTCGATTTGGTCATTCTCAATTTCTGCTCCTTTCTTTTTACGAGGATTTATATATGGAACTCGATTTGGTCTATCACGCTTCATGCGATCTTTAGACTCACTAGCAGTTTGATATAGTCCTTCTAGGACATTAATTAGAGCATATACAGCTGGTATAAGTGATTTCATCACTCTTTAGGATCAGCAAAAGCGTATGGCAATTAATACGCCAAGTTTTGCTTATGAATCATCTTTTTGGACATCTAATGTACATTCTCTAGTCTGAGGATCATTGATAATTCATAGTTACTTATATCTTTTCCCAGCTGTTTATTTTCTCCCTCTAATGTTGGAAACTGATTCATTATAATGAGAATATATAAGTCGAGACTTCAATAAATCCTTCTGGGATAGCTCTAGACACTTATTTAATATTCATATCCAACATATATTTTTTTTCTTCTCTTTTGAGGTTCCATCTTATAGCGCTGTGGTGGAGCACTTTTAATATTCAAATATCTTTCTGATGGAAATTATTTGGTTTCATTGGCTTGATGTGGAGAACTATTAATTATTCATTGGCTTGATGTGAATCAATGGTGTTAAACCATTTTGTGTATGAACATGAACTCCAGGATGTTCGACACTTTATTTCAGTGGACATTCAAACATAAATTCACCAGCATTATCAAATAACCATGCAAACTTCAAGTTGCATTTTCATGACAAGGATAAATGTGAATATTTAGTTGATGTTTTCATCGAGTCAATGCGTCCATTGAATCAATGCATCTAGTATCTAAAATTCACATAGTGGGTGATCAGCCCATAAATATCTCCTTGTATATACTTCTGGAAATAAACAGATTCCAGTTTATTTTTCTCTTATTGGTGAATGCCACATTATCATATTTCTTTCTAAGCAATCAACATATGATAAATGACTAGAAAGAATCTTCTGATTTTTACAAAATATCCACACACTTTTATGAATTTCCGCATCATCTATTAAACCAGGATGACCAATCCGGTTAAGCCAAATATTTAAATTCTTAGTAAACATCTGATTTATTTTCATTCTCAGTAAACTTCTGATTTACTTTTTATTCTCAGTAAACTTCTGGTTTACGAATCTTTGTGTAGTACAATCTAGTACAAAATAGGTAGATTCTTTCAAATACTTTCAACCTTGGGAAAAACTTGTGATTTGGAGATATTCAACAATTCCTTCACTTTTCATATAAAAATCCCATAGATTTATTTTTATGAAGGAGTAAGCAAACTCAGTTTTAGTGTAAACATAATCTTCTGGATGTTTCACTTATAGTAGACAAGATCTTTTAACTCTTTCCCTCGAGATGATAACACTGTAGATTTATCAATCTTGAACTGAATCTCATTTTAGAATCAATAACATATCATACTCGGATCATTAGATCCTTTCTTTTGAGACTTTGGCGAATAGAATGTATAAAGTACTCCAATTACCTTCTTTAGAAAATGATATCTATGTGCTCTTCTGGAGCATTCATATATATGTTTTATACAACCTTGTATTGTACTTCCTCAAGTTTATTTTCTTTTCTATTTGTTCACTTCCGGTGAAAATATGAGTTCTTGATAGAAACTCTTCGATCTCGATCTTAACTATATTCATATCCACTTTCACATATGCGACCGACAAATATTATTTGTGTGGTCCTTTTTCTTTTCTTAAAGTATGATGTCACATTCACTTCAGGGAATGGAGTATAACCGATAAGACATTTAATTATAGACTCTAAGTCTTCTAATCCTAAATGTGGAGATTCACACTCTAAATGATATCATCATGCTTTTAAGATTGTTCCAAAGAACTCTTGGATCTTCTATGTCCAAGCAGTGAACATATCTTCAGGATATTTCACTTATAGTAAACTTTAATTATCAACTAGTGAATATAATCTTCAGGATATATCACTTATTATTTATGTGAGATTCTTTAATTCTCTTTGTGATGGTGAAACTTCAAGTTCATTCATCTTGAATTCAATTCCACTCTAGAATCAAAAATAGACCCAACTTAGGTCATAAATATTATTATCTTATATATTTTAAGACTTGAAGGAATATATCTCACAATGCGTTCTCATGTATATGCTTTTCGGGAGCCTTTAATAAGCTTTATACTCTTGATATTGTATTCACACTAGATACTTTCATTCTCATATGAAAGAAAATTTTCTTCTTTCTTGCCATCTTTTTTTTTTCTTTTCTCACTTCAGGTGAGAATTTAAGTTTTAATAAGAATCACTGTGATCTCGATCTTAACCTTTCAAGACAATATATATAGCCACTTCTTTGGCTTAGAATTATTAGTGTATGACACATTCACTTCAGGGAATGAACAATAATCAATGCAATGTGGGTCATGAATTTCATTAGACCCAAAAATTTATACTAAATAAGATCACAAAGCAGTAAAATCAATTCGGAAAAATCATTATTATATATAGATATATAATATATGATAATAAACCATTTAAAACATGAGCCATTAACTAAAGGCTAAATTGATCATCATAAACTCATAAGCTGATTTCTATAAAACATGCATCGATTTGTTTAAAAAGCACATAATGATATCATATTATCAAACTAATTAGATGACCGAAACATACTAAATAATTAAAACCAACTTTCTATTTGGTAAATTAGCAAAAACCACAATTAAACATGTTTTGATTTCTGATAAAGCATGTTTTGATCTACAACTTAACGGTGCCATGGATTTATTAATCAGATCGATATAATAATATGGATTAGCGCACTTATCTCGATGAGTGTGAACAATGATGACGTAAGGTAGTTACGACCAAGACGGAGAGGATCAACGATGTTAGCTTGGAATCTCTCCGGAACTCTCAAAACAGAGACGCGTCGTGGTGATCAGAGATGTTAGAGATAGAGAGAATTCCTCCTCAAAGAATCTCTAAATACTTTGCTAAACTAGTGTCCATTCACCGCAAACGACACGAACATCACTGAACGATTTACCAACAAATTTCTTATTAAACCCATGTAATATTCAAGTGCAAAGAAGAATAAAATAATAATGAAACAACACAAACATGTCTCGATAATAGATAAAATCTTTGATATATTAAGCATGGATTATATACATATTTAACTAAGATGCATTAGTCGATTCTTATAAGGAACACTTACGTGTTATGCATGTCAATAACAAAACAGATTTAGTGTTTCAATTAAACCAATACTAACGAATATATAAATATTCTTTAGTCCATGTGTAGATCTATAAAGTATGAGTATATTTATAACGAATCATGGCTGGTTTCATAATGCAATTCGTAAGAGCCAATCAGATCTAACATAATGGTAAAGAGTACTTATCTTGATGATTAAGTAAAACTAAACTCATATGTTGAGTTTCGACTTGAAACGGAGACGACGCGTAAAAATTGAGCGGCATTGATTAGGGTTTTGCTCAGGCGACTAAAGTTTTTAGACTCAGTGGCTAAGTTTATCGTGCTGATAACGTGTTGTGAATAAGAGAGATTGAGAGATAATTGTGATGTGTTATTTCATCAATAATAGAGAATATATATAGGAGTACAAATACTTGGTGAGCAAGTAGGTTTAGGAACATTCTAGAATACGGGTCTATAATGGACATCCACTAATGGGTTTATAACAATTTCACTCTTCTTTATTCCACTTATAATTATTCATCTCATTCAACTTGTTTATTTTATTTACTTCCATTTGCAGCTTAAATTTTAAGGGGGAAAAAGAGGGAAAATTGTAAAATTGCCCTACATTGAAAGTGATTAAGTCTCAATACCACTTTCTTATATTTAGCCATTTTTTCCTATACTAACCCTCAACAAATTTTAATAATTACAAATAGAAGGTTTTAAATTTTTTTTAAACTATTAAAATTACAATAACATAAAGATTAGTCATTTGTATTAATAATAAAAAAATTGTTAAAAATCATGTTAAAAAAAGTTTAAAGTTGCATTCTACGCCTTTATGAATGCAATTTCTACGGCTACGACTCCGTAGATTACTATTTCTGTCTAATTTACTTTAATCTACCAAGCGTATATATATTGTTCTACAACACGGTCAGTGTTCTGCATTTGCGTAGAATGTTGGTTTCACGGTTTATACTGACATCTACGGTTTGCGGAATAAACTTTCTACCAAACTTAGTATCTTCTACCATTTCTGGAATATAGCTCCTACCAAAATCTCTATTATCTATGGAAAGTAGAATATGGTTTCCGGAAAATTAGTTTTCAAATTCCTTAAATTTATGAGCTAAATATTCAGTTTTCTTAAAATAAAATTTTACAATATTTTCAAAGCTTTTTTTCAAGATACAAAATTTTGACTCTTCCTGCTACGCTTCTTCGCTCTCTCTCTCTTTTTTCTTCCTTCTTTCTTCTCTATGTTCGTTCTTCGTTGCATCATTCGAGTTTTTTTATTTTATTTTGTTTAATATGTTGGATATCTATGTGGTATGTGGCAAATGGATATCTTGCACTAATAATGGATGGAGCTTTGTTGTTGACAAATGAAGAGGCCGTAGATTAGTCGGTTTGGGATTAATTAGGGTTCTTGTCAAAAGAAAAAAGAATGGAGAAGAGATTAATCACTTTGGTATTGACGTGACTTTAAAAAAAAAATCCTATTATTCTATTTAAAATCATTTTCTTAATTACCCAAATTTATTCATTTCTGTAAATTAGAGGCCAAAATAGGATTTTTCTATAATTAAGTATTAGTGAGACTTATCCAAGCTAAAAAAGTGGTATTGGGACTTAATCACTTTTAATGTAGGACAATTTTACAATTATCAGAAAAAAGAAGATAAGGAGAAACAAAAAGAAAATTGAAGATGTACGTAGGGAAAAGGAAATAATCAGCTGTACCTAAAAAATTACTACTACTATTTGGTTTTACACAAATCAGACTCCACCGACCAACGTCACCAACCTATCAGGTATTATAAAGGGCTTTTAACATCTATAGATACGTTTTGAGAAGTTGGTAACAATAAACATTCTTCCTAAGGGAAGTATACTTTCCTTTAGGTTGTTTACAAAAACACCCTCATTCCTTCTTTCACTTGTTCTTCCTCTGCAAACTCCTTCGTCAATCTTTCGTACTTACAGTTTTTTGACTTTTCACTTCCCGATAAAGAAACCAAATCTCCATTGTACGATCGGAGATTATCGATCTCAATCCAGCGAAGATTTCACCGGAGAAAGCAATGAAATCGGAGACTCTAACATTAGTTCTGGTATATCTCGCCGGAATCATGGAAAGAGCCGACGAGTCTCTGCTTCCAAGAGTTTACAAAGAAGTCGAAGAAGCTTTACACATGGGCCCAACTGCTCTTGGGACTCTAACTCTGTTTCGGCCTATTGTTCAGCCTTCTTGTTACCCTTTAGCCGCTTACTTGTCTTCCCGACATAACTGTGCCCACGTCATCGCTCTCGGTGCTTTCCTCTGGGCTTCCGCCACTTTCCTTGCCGCCGTCTCCACCACTTTCTTCCAGGTTCAGCTTCATAAAACCATTCCTCTGTTTTATTCGTATGTAACTGAAACCAGATCTGTTGGGTTTTTGGAATTTGTTAATATGGAAAAAAAAATAGAATAAAGTTTGGAGCTTGAAGGATTTTGATTTGGAATTTTGATTAGTTGGGTGATTGGATTTAACCAAAGTTTGGAGCTTTATGTGAAGGCATGAAAACTTAGACTGTGTCATTCGAAAATCGAAATTGAATTTGGAATATCATTTGCCACAAGGTTGGAATGAAATGGATTGTTATATTGTTGGTGCTTGAAACCAGGTGGCAGTATCAAGAGGCTTAAACCAGGTGGCAGTATCAAGAGGCTTAAATGGGATATGACTAGCTATTGTAACACGAGCGAATCAATTACAATGGTGGTGAAGGAAAGAAGAAAAAAAAAGGAAAAGATTGGTTTTTACCTCTGTTTTGCTTATGAATATCACATGAGTTGTGACGATTGGTCTTTTCCTTCATCTCTTAGAACAATTTACAAAGGAATTGCGGTTTCCATCTATGGATTGGTTGTTGTTTTTAGGTTTTCATTCTCTTGAGATTAAAGAAGCTGATAACGAGCTTCTGGTGGATAATTTCTGGTGGACGATGTTTGGTGGACAACTTCTGGTGGACACTTCATATGGATAGAGTTTGTTTTAGGATTGAGTTTATTATATATTAGCTTTCGGGTATGCCTTTGAATGTTGGGATGGATGATATGTATTACTACTATTGTAAAAAATATGATTCCTTTTAATTGTTTGTTTGTGTTGGTAAAAATGATGGATTAATAATTGTACTATTAATTGGTAGTGGATCGAATTTAATTGGAGGGACAACACCATTAGTATATTAGATGATTTATTGTTAAGAGAAATTAGCACCATTGAGTTATAAACTGAAACATTCACAAGATTGAAAATGGATAAAAGGAATTGTATGATTGTAAATCTATTTACGATGTATATAAATGGAAGAGATAACACATATGCAACAAGTAATAAATCCATCAATAGGAATCTTGATGGATTGTTGATGGTGTACATGTTTGGTGGCCATGGACTGGTCATGGTTGTACCCGTATTGTGGATGGTGTACATGTTAGATATCACTATGAACGTTCTAAAAGCTGATCAAAAATCCAGGCTAACTGAAAGTTCTCTCTACTTTAGATATGGCTTTACATATAGTTCCTGGACAAGTAATCCAATTTTACAAGGACCATGTATTAAGATCAAGCCATTTTTTATGCATAATGTTGATTACACATAATCTCATCTTCCTATTGAAACAAGCATTAAAGTACGAAGTGCTGATATACCTCCATAAACCTCAGCAAACATCCATCTTACACCACATGACAAACAATACTAGCATTCAAACAAAATACAATCTCCCTTAAAATACAAAGTAGTTAAAGATGAGATGAACCTGATAGCCATACATATCGGTTGCATATACCCTTGCACCCTCTTGTAGTAAGAGTTATGCAACTTGTATCGCACCACGAACAGCACTCCAATGCAATGCAATCTGTCCAGTATGATCCGTCGCGTTTATATCTCCACCGTGCTAACAATCCCCAAATCAATATCAGAAACTTCAGAACCACAATTCAAAATCTAATGCTCATTAATAAGCTAAAACATGGAGAAGCAAAGTAAATAGAGACAAAACGTTTAATCGGAATCTCGACGAGCTAAAGCATAGAAACCCAGACCTCGATAATGTACTGCGCAACGGCGGTGCGATTGTTCAAAGCGGACCATTGAAGAGCATAGTAGCCAAGACCATCAGGCTCGGAAACAGAGCAACCTTCACACTCTACCAATCTATGAAGCTTCTCCAAATCACCATAAGCCGCAGCAGTATACACATCGTTCTTCAAGCTATTTTCTTCAATCCCTTTAGAACTCGGTTCACCGTTCTCCTTCGCATTCGATTGGACTTCTTCTAAATCTCAATCTCCGACGACATTTTTCCTTTTTCTCCGGGAAGAAACAGAAGATCGATCAAGTTTGTGCGTATTCGAGGATTCGATTTACTTTTTCATGGATTGATGTTGATTAACAAAACCCAATCGTGAGATTTGGGGGGAAATGAGAGAAGGTGCTAGGGTTTTTCTCGGGAATCGGAGGAGGAAGAAGAATGATTTGATGAATTGAGAAATTATTGTCTCTGAAATGAAAGACAGAGAAGAAGAGATTGAGACCGGGAGGGCTATTTTGGAATTTAGAAAAAATAAGTAGTGGAAAAGTATACTTACCTAGAAAGTATCTTCTAGTGATATATACCGTCATAATAGTACATTTTGTAGTAATAATCCCTATAAATAATGTCACTTTAAAGCATCATTGATCTCAATTTTGTTTTATTTGTCAACAAAAGAAGAAAAAAAGCAAAAAAAACCCTAAAGAGAATATATGGCGACGAAGATGATCAGAGACTTGATTTCGAGTATAGACGACGAGTCTTCATTATAGTTTGTCTCCATACTTGGCCAAGGGGGTTTCGGTTCCGTAACTCTCATGAGAGATTCTAACATTAAATTGCACGCAAAGAAATCATCTCCACTCGATCACTTGAAGACTCTCGGCAAAGAGCTTCGGATCATGCAATGTTTCCGTAATCATCCTCGCATCGTCCAAACCTCAATCCCTGATCTTCACATAGGGACCAACCCCGAAAGATGTTACATCTTTATGGAGTTTGCATCCAAAGGTACTCTCCATAAAATGATCTCCGAGTTCCGTGGAAGACCAATGCCTCAAAACATGATCGGACACGTCGCTCTTATGATCCTACACAGAGCCGGTCCAATGCTTTTGGGTGCCCTACGCAAGTTTTTAAAAAGGTGTCATTTTCGTATATCGTAAAAAAGTAAAAAAACACTAAAAAAACTTCGTAAACCCGTTCATAATTCAAATAATTTATAAGAAAATAAAAATAAAAGCAAAATAAAATTTTATTTTTGAAATATTGCCCTCTATACAATTTTGCTTGCAAAATCATTTATTAAACTCAGATAGTCGAATTTTCATCCATTTCTGTTTCAGTCAATAGCAAAGCCAACCTATTCAATCTCTCTTATGATATGGTAGACCACAAATAATTTTTTCTCAGTTTTAACTTCGAAAAAATTCTTTATACGGTACCAACGATACTAGAATGGTCAATAATATGCAATAAGCTTTATTTGTCAAACATTTTTCTCGATTTAGAATATTTTTTTACTCTGGCATCTGCAAAAACTAATTCACTTACAAGATTGAAACATCTACTTTATACTACTTGACTTTAACTTGTGCAACAATATAATAACCAAGAAGAGAAGATCAAAGAGAAAGCATGAAAGATAATCGAATTATCGTTTAAATTTTATTTTTTAAACTAGAATTTTAAGTAAAAAAATTAAATTACTTTTCAAAAGTGATTAACATGTTTCTTAAAACAAGGCCCACAAACATTATAAAAGACTTTGAAATAAAGGTTTTACAAACATTATTATTATAAAAACAGTTAATATTTTTTTATAATTATACATATAACAAAAATTTAAACTAAAAAAAGCCCCTCCAAATTTAGGCACTACAAGAAAACAGGTCATTTGCCACTACCAGAAACGTCACAAATTCGTCTCTAATAATGGATTTGCGACTACTTTTCGACGAAAACAAGTAGTCACAAAAAGCTCGTCGCTAATTTGCGACGGTGCCAATTCGTCGCTAATTTGCGACGGATTTATGACGGATTTAGGACTCCATAACTCAGTCGCTAATTTGCAACGGTTTTGCGACTCCACATTTCAGTTGCACATAAGCGACACTTGTGTGACTCAGACATGTAGTCACTAATTAGCAACGGATTTGAGACTGTCTTGTGCGTGGCAAATAAGCGACTGATTTGCGACTATAAACGATGTAGCAAATAAGCGACTGATTTGTGTCTACTTCTTTCGTGGCAAATTAGCTATGGATTAGAGACTAAATTGATATTGTTAAAACATGATGTTAGTCAGAGATTCGTCACTAATTAGCCTCTGATTTGCGACGCCGTAGTTTTACAAGTGTCTAAATTAAATCTTATTGTAGTCACTTATTAGTCACATAAATGGTACTAAGTTTTGGTTCATTTGTTAATTGTTGCGGAAAAACAAACTGGAAATTGAAAATTAAGCTACAAAACAAGCATTTAGCTTGTAAAACTTGCTACTTATGTACAAAAAGCTTGCATGCAATGTATAAAAAGAAGTTACTACAACCATTGTATCACAAAAGGTTGTTACATTCCTAGAGAGTCTAAGAGTGAAGGATGATTTATATTGAGGTGTCTTGTGGTGTACCGGTTGGTGCAGGAGGAAGAGCGGTCGGTGCAGGAGTCTCGCGGGAAGGATTGGTGACAACTGGTGGCTGGTTGGACTGCAACAACGTATCCACCTTCTTCTCCAGTTCACTCATCCTTAGTTGGCTTTGGCCGCTTGATCCTCAAGCATTTGGTGAGCACGCTTAAGTTCCTCCTGAACCTCTACCATGTATGGCGCCGAACACTCACTGTAACTGATCTTTCTTTTTCCTTTGTTCACCTTCGTTGAAAGTTGTCCCACTCCATAAGGAGTACCCTTAGGATCGAATTCTGTACACTGCAACAACAAACACATATATAACTCAATACTAACCATGAAAATGTAAATCAATAACCAGGGAGCAATTCATCTTCTAAAATCAGTTAACACAGAGGTAAATGCATCAATATATTTTAGTAACTGACAACTAAGCAATTATACAAAATAGAAACAATGATCTGAAGCACATAAACAATGATCAAAGGTAAATGCAAAATTTAAATGATCCAAGCAGAAACAATGATGTGAAGCAGCAACAATGATCAAGACAACAACAATGATATGAAGAACATCAACAATTATCTCAAAAACAGTAACAATGATCTCAAAAGCAGTAACAGAAGAGAGGAGAAGCTTAATGAATCATACCTTAAGAAAGAGATTGTTTTTTTCAACGATGGTGAGGTTACGCTGAGAAGTGATGTCAGATTGTTCTCCATCTTCGACAGGCTCATCCAAAGCATCTTGAAGGCATTTCTCGTAACACTCAGCAACTTCTTTAGCCTTTTGGTCGATGAAACTCCCATCTGGATTTGTATGAGTCTTGAGAAATACTTCGCCCCAAGACACATGTCTTTGTAATTCATGTTCTTATAAAAAAAAAAGACAAGACGAATTACTGTAATGCAGTGTGAAAGAAAGTAACATAATAAGAAAAGGAAGATAAAACGTTACCATAGCTCGTTGGATGGTCAAGTACGATGATTGACCTGATCGGCGCCTGTGAGGTCCTCGTCCGTTTTGATCTGAGTTGCGAGAGGCTGAAGCTGTAGCGCTCTTCTTCTGAGCCTGTGGAGTGGCCCAGAATAGACACATTCTGGCCCAAAGCTTCTCACCAATCCAGGTTAGCCTCATTCCTTTCGTCCTGACCTGACTCACAATCCCTCGCATTCTTTTTGTTGCAATCGCAATGAAGTGGCTCTTAACAATCTGAGTTATCCCTGCATCCCAATTGTACTTGCTCTACACAAGAAAGAAGAATTGTAAGTAACCAAAACAAAACTGAACTTATAAAGAAATGAAAATACATAACAAAGAAGTAGTTTACCGCAAAAGTTCTGAAGTATCTCTCCTATTTGTCTATTGGAGTGACGGTCCAACTGTAATAAGGGCCGTCAAACTTTCTCCGAAAGATTCCACTTATCTCACGGGTTAGTAGGCCATCGTCCCGATCAAACCTTCCAATCAAATATGGGCAAATGTTAAAACTATATAAACCATAGATAATCATATAATTAAACTGTGAATGTTACTAAAACCTAAATCAAACGGTCAATGATTAAATGTTACTAAAATAAGCAGTTCAAGTATGTTACTACACTGTGAATGTTATTAAACCTAACTCAAATAAGCAGTTCTACAATCTAATCTAACCAATTATGCAGTTCAAGTAAATGGAAACAGAAATCAAAGGAACTTACCAGATAGTGTCTCGCACTGGATGTGGTTGCTCACTAAGTAAAGGAAGGCTCTGACGTG
Source organism: Draba incana (assembly GCA_963576765.1). NCBI lineage: Eukaryota > Viridiplantae > Streptophyta > Magnoliopsida > Brassicales > Brassicaceae > Draba > Draba incana. Next base: position 17,726,467 of record OY755216.1, on the reverse strand, counting down.
CAAGATCAGCCATAACATCGGCAAGGAGCTGGTCGTAATCTACGTCTTCGCCATTAACAGCATGCAGATCATCACCATCTTCTTCCTCAAGTTCGATGTCATTAGGTTCGACATCATCATCATCCTCCTCCTCCGCATCTTCTGGTTCTTCTTCTTCTTCTTCCTCAACATGATTCTGAACCTGAAGCTGTTGTCGTGGTTGGATATTCAGGTTCAGATTGGTTCTTCGAATAGTTGGGTTTGGTTGGACCCGGTTAGAAGACGGTTGATACTGGACAGGAAGGGTTCGAGAGATAGATTCATTCCAAGTCGACTGAGCAGTCCCTTGAGACGGCGGTGAAGCATGAGTGGAGACACGCGTGGAGACATTGGAGTCATGGGAAAAATTAGCTCCCTTTCTTCCCGGTGTTAGAGTTTCGCCGCCGTCCATAGGAGTGCTGCTTTCACCACCGTCTACAGCCTTACCCTTGTCACGGCTTGAGGTCGACATACCCTTCTCACGGCTTGAGGTTGACATACCCTTCTCACGGCTTGAGGTCGAGAAACCCTTGTCACGGCTTGCGGTGGCGATACCCTTACCTCGGATATCTGTTGTTGACCGGTTCTGCGAACCACCAGGAGGAGATATTGTAAGATTTCCCCCTGTAGAGGGTCCCTCAAAACCACCATTAGATTTTTCGGTGGTTGATCTTCCTCCACGGCCAACACGGCCGCCGCGGGTCTTAACGCCTCCGCCTGTACTCGATCCTCCTTTGTTTTGTACACTTTTGGAGCCAGCTATGTCGAATAGGGTTTTTTAGAAGATTAGGGCTTTCGATTTAGGTTAGAACAGAAAGATAGGGACTTGAAGAACAGAAGAGAAATACGAAGAAAGAGAATCGATTCAGAGGTGAATCGAGTGAGGGATACGAAGAAAGATAAGGAACAGAAGAATTTTGAGAAAGAATTCGAAGGATTCGAGAGAATCGATCGAATTAGGGTTTTTCTGTTTGGAGAGAATTCGTGAGAGTTGGCTAGAGAGAGAAGAGGATTTTTGTGTTTCGGGGTAAAGTGATTCTGGGATTAGGGTAAATCCCAGATAATTAGTTTTTGCGTCGCTAAAGCATCGCAAAGTAGTGGCAAACTAAATTAATTGGGCGCAAAAATGAGGCCGCCAAAAGGCCCAAATGTTTTCATCAGAGAGCCCAGATATCAGTGGGTAAAGAGTCACAAGAATGTCACATATTTGCCACGGATTTATGACGAACTAAAATTAGTCACATATCAAATCCCTAAACCCTAAACATTTATAGACAAATTTTGTTCCCCTAGTTCTTCACTAAGCCTTATACAATAAATCAAATTTAAATACCCTTTATACAACCAATATAAAAAAAGTTATAAAAACTTCAATCATAGCTATACTAACATTAAACTAACAAGTGTTATAATAACCTAAACTATGTGGAATGAAGTTCTTACATAGGTTTTTTTTTACATTCATACAAATGTACTACCACATATTGGAAACTTTGGAATTGACTTTTTACAAGGTACCATACAAATATCAAATCATGGAGGCATACATTTTGGGTATAAAAGTGTAAAAATGTTTAAGGTAGTGGCAAATTAGTTACTAATCAGTGGCAGATTTTAACCATCGTCGCAAAGTAGTCGCAAAAGAGTGGTTTATTAGCCATTAATTTGTGACGTCTGTGGTGTGTTATAATTACTCAAACCCTAAACCCTATAGTGTCACTAAAGCGTCACAAATCTAATGCACAAAAAAATTAAAAAGACTTCGATTCCGTGGAATCGAACTCGGGAACCGATATCCCTTCTAAATCCATGTTATACCGTTGAGCCATAGAAAGATTAATGGTATTAGTAAGAAACAAATTTTATTTATTGTTTGATGAATTGGTGAAAAAATAAAAAAGGGTCGGTTACCCGGACTCGAACCCATGTTGTATGAGAGTGGATGATGTGTGGTTAACCAATTTGCCATTGTAATTTAATGGTTTATTAACACATGAACGTTTTTATATTCATCTTTCTTATTAATTTTGTACATTTACACATAAATATACAAAACACAATTACACACAAAAATATACATTATTACCCAATTACACACATAAATATATTACACAATTACAAAAATAGAAACAAATCCCATAAATACATTACACACTTACACACATAAACATATCCCATACATACATTACACACTTACAGACATAAACAAATCCCATACATACATTACACACTTAGAACCATATAAATAGTACACATGAAAACATTAATCATCGCAAGATTCTTCATCGGAGGCGTGGTCAGCTAAATTAAATTGAAATTCATCGGTAGGATCTTCGTCTTCAATTTCGAAAGCAAGATTTTCCATCGGATACGTCACATCAACTAAACCATCTACATTTAATTCCTGAATCATAGATGTGATTGTTTCGTCGACCGTTTGTTGCAAAATGACCTCCTCATTTTCCACGAATTTTCCTTGAATCCGATTTCGCGGATTCACTTTCACAACCGATAGCCATGTTTTCCGAGAACGCTTTGGATTTGGATAGGGAAGATAACAAACCTGATCAGCCTGAGACGTTGTGGAAGATTAACATTTTATGTTAGTACGAATAAGTATGACATAAGTTGGGAGTCACGTCAATTTGTACCTAATATGAATGGTACTAAACTGAGCATTTTCGTAGTTAATACTACTACCTACTCCTACTACATTATAATCTTCCCCGTGTTCCGTCCACACGTAATATCCTTCCATAAATCCATTGCTAAGTAAATGATTCGTTACAGTATTAATTGGTTTTGGTTTACGCGTATTTCGACAAGTAGCACAAGGGCAGTATATTTTACCTCTACTACTGAGAGCAAAGTCTTGGACTGCTGCAAACCTCGTGAATTGTTCGACCCCCTCCACAAATTCGGCGGATATGTTTTTTCGTAATTGGATCGAGCCGGTTGTACATCCAAGACCGCGATGAATACAGCCACATTTTTTTCCTCCTCAACTATTTTTCTTTTCTTTTTTTTTCCTTTTTTTCACTCCCAAATCTTTTTCTTTTCTTTTTTTCACTCCAAATCGTTTTTTTCTCCTACAATATTTTTTTATCCCGTATGATTTTGAATGAGAGAGAGAGAGAGATGAATGTGTAAGTGATACGGGGGAGAGTGAATCGTATATATAGGCAAAAAGATTTGCCACTACTTTGTGACGCCAACTAAAGCGTCACAAATATGTGAAGCCTCTACTTTGAAACTACCGTTAGAAAAAAATATCTTAGTTAGGTTCACTCGTGATTAAACACGTTTTTTTTTGTTTCTTTCTTACCGACATTCATATCAATTTGTCTTCTTGTGCCGACATAGGATTTGCGACGCTTTAGTGACTCTTCCGGAGGCGTCGCTAAATTGTGCTCCTCTGATAGTCACAAATCCGTCACACTTTTGCGACTACTATAATCGTCTTCCAGGCGTCGCTAATTTGTGACTGATTTGTGACGAGCTCTGAACCTACTTTTAGGTGTCACAAAGTAGTCACTAATTGGCGACTACCTTACGACTAATTGTTTGGGTCGCAAATTAGCGACTAATGTACGGCGCCTGTTAGTGGCGTGGCAAATCAGTCGGAAATTCGTCTTAAAGTAGTCGCAAATATTAGTGACTGATTTTTCAGTCACAAACAGTAGTCACTAATGGACTGTTTTCTTGTAGTGAGGGCCCTAAGCGGTGGCTTCACTGGCTTGCCCTCTGGGCCGGGCCTGATCCTACAAGGACTCGAAGCTCTTCACTTAGTTACACGGTTACGTTCACTGCGTTCTCAAGCCAGCTAACGTTCTCTTTTTCCCTTCTAAAACTGTTGGAGAGCGGTGGGATCTCAGACTTGCTGATTTTGGTTTATCGAAGGAGCCTTGTACAGATTCTAGGTCTTTGTTTGTTACGGTTTAACCGTCGATTAATTAAGGTTAAAAAATTTACTAACCGTAACCGCATATTAACCGTAACCGTCTCAAAACCGTCGGTTAACCTTACAGACCTAGAATCAGCAAATTTTTTTGAATATGATGATTACTATTTTTGATTCTTAACTATTTTTGAATATGATTCTTAACTATTTTTGAATATGATGATTACTATTTGAAAATATGTATGTTTGTTTGAAAATACAAAGTGCTTGCAAGATTAAAAAATGCATCTCTTTTTCACACATTGATTTTGAAATTCTTCTCGTATTGTTTCCAACATATTAACTGCACTTACACCACATGAGGAACATTATATCATTTACATAATAATTTAGCACTTTATTTTCTCTTCTTGTTATACATGTAAATTAGATTTTAGGTTAATCTTTCAGCTTTTTAAGCATATACTATTTTCTATAAATACTAATAAGTTGTTTCTTAAAAAATAGTTTCTCTTATTCTCTTTTGCATTTTAGTTATGTATAATTGGATAATTGTCTTTTTGTTATGGGAGAATTATATTTAATTTAAAGATATTTTTTTACTATGACTTTTATTTAAATTAAAAACTTTATTATTTACAAATGTATATATTATGTGAGACATCATACTTTGCAATTTCATCTCATATTGTCCCCAAGATATTAATTGCACTAACACCACATGATATATATTATATCAATTATTTAATAATTTAGAACTTTTATAGTTATATTGAAAATTTTCTTAAAATCATAACACACAATAATATAAAAAGTTTCATATCGTATTATTTTCAAAATATTAACTGTACTTTGATCACATGATATATATTATACCATATGCTTCATAGTTTAGAATTGTTATTTTCTCCCCTTTTAATAATTACATTTAATTATTTTGTTTGGGTTAAAAGAAAATACCCACACATAATATTATTTAATTTGTTAAAATTATATTGTTCTTAGTGAAATATTTACAATTTTTTTTCTTACAACAAATAGTTTCTCGTATTCTCTTTTTGATTTTAGTATCATTTTTTTCCTTTTTTCATTATTTTATTTAATATAGACTATAGTCTCTTCTTTTAAATTTTAATTGTTTCTCATATTCTGTTTTTATTTTTGTTACGTATAATTACAGTAATTATCTTAAGTATACCTAAAGTTAATTTGGTTTCTCTTTATTAGATGTAATACCTATTAACCTGTGTTTTGTTTTAGGGATTAGTTATAAATCAATTTGTTTGTTTCATAAATTTTCAAATTCTTGAACTTTATATTAGTATAAAAGAATTTATTTAATTTGTATAAGTTTTAATGAACTAATATATAAAGTAATGTTGAGGTTTCAAGTTGAAGCTATAATATGGATAATGACTTTTCAAATTCTTTTCATAATGTTACAATCAAATGTATTAAACTTAAAATTATGAAAATCAAATAAAATATAATTTAGTAGTGATGTGGATGATGATGTGGCTTAAGGAGAAAATTATATATATATATATATATATATATATATATATATATATATATATGTTTATAAGGAAGTATTTGCAAGCAACCTGTTTCACATATAATCGACTTTTTGTTGTTAGCTACTTGTTTCACCCTATTTTAGTAGTCGCCTCTTACTTTTTAAAGTTCATATTATAGGCCCACCTAGTGCCATGACTGAGATGTAGGTGCTTCTTAATGTCCTATGATGCCATTCTTTACTAAATTATTGAATATATCGAAATCCCAGAGGTGTAAACCCATACGATTTTCAACCAAATTTCAAAACTGTGACCTCCCATTTGTATTAAAAAAGATTGATGAATAAATTAACATGTCGAGGATTCGTTTACCCATGTCTAATCCATATTTAATCGTATCTTATGTCCTTTATCGTAAAAATTCAATTTTTTGTTGTTAGCAACTTGTTTCACGCTATAATAGTAATTGCTTCTTACCGTTTTAAGTTCATATTCGACCCACCTAGTGCCATGACTAAGATTTAGGTGCTTCCTAATGTCCTAAGATGTCATTCTTTACTAAATTATTGAATTATATTTTAGCTTGGGCTTTAAAGGACTGGAGATGCGCTTCGTTTTGACGGGGGTAGACGGCATCCTTCGCTTATCGCGTGCACGTGTTAGCTCTTTGACTTTTGTTAGGCTTTAGTACAAGATACAAAACTCGGTACCATTACAAAAACTACATTTTAGATTGATATTCCTAAGTAACATATACCCTTCAATTCAAACACGTTGATATAATTTTAAAACTTCCGAGTAATTACTATGTTTCCTAGATAACTGATATGGTCAAATTTACCCTAGACCTACTCTCTCAAATTAAGAGGTCAATTGCAGTATTTAGGGTTATCGAATTCACATGGAGTCTAGAAAAACACAATAGATTATTAAATTCAGATTATGCTAAGCAAATAATTATGAAAGCAGTAAATAAGCAATTAAAAACGGTTTTAATTCAATTAAAGGAAAACCTAGGCACAAGGAATTCTACAGTGAATCAAAATTGCAGATAAATCAGTTATTAGAAATATAAAGAACAGTTCCTGAACATGCACACGAAAGTAAAACAAACCAGCTGTCGATGCGAATATTTTCTATGTCTAAATCCTAGAAAACCAATTGTCGTTGCGAATCCTATAAATCTAAACAAGCAATAAATTCAGGTTCAATTGTTCACAAAACCCTAAACCAAATACCTTTGTGAATAGGTATTTTTCTCATCAAAGACTAGTTCAAGTTAATCAATAAAACTGTCGTTTCTATTAATAAACCCTAGATCAGATTTCAGTTCGCGAGGCTAAAATCAGCATTAACAACAAGTCAAGATGAAGAACATTCTAAAGATATTATCCTAACAATCATATCAAATTCAGCAATTCATCAAACACTTTTGAAAACCCTAAACCTAACAAAAGAACTACTCAGACATAATCATAGAAGAAAACATGGTTTTATTAAAGATAAGTCTAAGAAATTCAATAAAAGAAAGCATAAGTCTAAACAATGACTAAGAAAACGTATTTATAGAGGTACAATTCGGATTGGAAACCTAAAAGTAAACATCTGGAACTTCCGGGCTTCGAACGGGCTTTTCTGATGAAAATCTGGGATTGGACGAACAAGGTGTCGAGTGTCGATCGACACCAATCTTCTAATCGGATTCTTTTGCTTCAAAAGTTATCGTGTCGAGCGGCACACGTAGTAACGTCGCTCGACACAACTTCCAAATCTTGACTCCGAATTTGCATTTCGCCACTTCATTCCGCGAATGCTCCAAAACTCCCAGTAAACATCTTTTAAGCTCCAAACGTCCTTGTACCTGTAAAGACTCTAAAACAATACCAAAAACACCAAAAGACTCTAAAACATGGACTTATACCGTGGTCTTAAATGGGTAAAAACCACGATATATCAATAACTATGTTTCATACCTGACAAAACGAGAACAACCCAATAAACGAAAAACCGGCACCTACACTCTCAACACCACCAAAAAACATAATAGGCCTATTGTACAATTTTTTCTTTGCAATAAATTGATCGTCAGACATCCCTCTTTCTCTCATTCACTCTTCCGTATCGGCATCCCCTTCTCAATCTCGATATTTAGTGATAGCTAATAGTATATGTCAACTAAACCATTTGTTGAATGAAATGAAACCCTCTTGTATCTATCCAATAGAATTTTAAAATACTTTTTTTATGATTGAAGATCTGACTTAAAAGTTTTCATTTAGATTTTCGTCATTTTTTTAGATTATGAGATTTTCCGGTTTATAAATAGTGGTATATAGGTATTTTGATATGATTATGATTTTAATTCAGATTAGAATTGAAATAAAATGTATTAGTGTTTTCAAATTCATTTCGGTTTTAGCTATTATTATTAATAATATTATTATTTGAGAATTTTAAAGTAAAATTTATTTTTATGTGAAACTAAACCCTCAGAGATGCATGTAAAATAGTGATAATTATATAAACGAAACCCTAGAATCCGACAAAATTGTTTTCTAGATGAAAAAGGAGTGAGTGGTATAACCACTCTCCTAGGCACCTAATGGTCGAGTGTTCGACCCCTCCTATGTGAGGTAAAAATAAAATTTGGCTAGTGGGACCGGCCTTGTGGCCCATATAGACGGAAAAAAAAAATGAAAAAGGAGTGAGAATCCATCAACCAAGTACTTGGTTACTGATAAGTAGGAGATGGCTCTAGATTTATCCTTTTATAATCATGAGAAAATAAATAATTGTTTTTAGTATATCTAATTTCAACTCTTAAGACCCCCATGGGTGGTGTACTCATCTTCTTCTTATTTGTCTTCGAGGCCTTGGGGGTGTTCAGCTTTTTCATCTTCAGTCCTCCTCTTGGCCCTTTCCTACAATGTTTAAATGCTATCAATTTCACATCCAATGGAAAACAGAGGTAATTTCTTTCAAGTTAAGAAATTGTCAACTTGGGATATTAAAACTTGCCTCAGTAGTTAGTGCCCACTTGTCTTTCTACCTCTTCTCCTGCTCCTGCTTGACAACACATCCAATGGAAATCATATTAAAGGAGGGGGGAAGGAAAACTTGTGGCAACACAATGACAAACGTATATGTCAGAAGATGCTTGCCATTAGATTATGCAGTACACTCTTGAGATGAGGGATGAATTCTTTAAAGTATTCGGCAGCAAAATTGCAAACTGAGCAAGACCAGCGAGATTGACGGCCATAAAAAGGCTGTATTGTTGTCTGACCCGCAGACCCTAGTTCCAGGAAGCTTGGCCATTGCCACTGTTTAAAAGCAACATACAAAAAGCTCTTCCACATCCATTCTGGTACTTTATCCTCTTGAGTAGGAAGTGCCAGATAAAAGCTGTAACCTTTCGAATCCAGGACAAACAGAGTACCAGCTACACATTGCAGTTGACGAGAACCAGCTATGATCATTATTTTCACCGGAGGTGGATTTTTCCGGACCCACTTAACCAACTCCGTTTCAAGGTCAGTTTCTGTTTCAATCAAGGAAAGCAACATTGAATCTAAACCCTAATTTGAAAAAGGAACCAAAAAAATCCAAGATTAACCTTGGGCGTGTATAAGAGTCATTCCAGTGTCAGAGAGGTCTCGCAGGACTTTGTCACCAGGGGTTTCTGAAATTTCGCCAATAGCAGTGATGGTCAGAGGACCAGAATGGCGATCCTTCCTCAAGGCCGATTCAATTCTCGAACCGACCTCACGAGCGTCATACCCAGGTGGGATCGGACAGCTGCTGATGATCCACCACACCAGTATTTTCTCCTTCCCCTCAAACATCGCCAGATCGTTACGCATCATCTCGTATTCGATTATTATTCAAAATCCGCAGTTAGGTCTGTGATCTAGAACGTAAACCGTCTCCAATCAAACACCATATCAACATGCAATCGATTAACTCTAAATCACCGACCTCGTGCGGTGGAGAGAGTGCGAGGGACGAAGTAGGGTTTGAGCGATGGATTGAATCCTTCAGGGCAAAATATCAATGTTGATGGTTAGTTTTACAGGCGGATACGCGTAGTCACAAGTTTGGTCAATTTAGTTTGTTTCGGTTTCCTATTAAAAAACTCGGACCTAGTTTTCAGCTATGATAGTTATTTGTTTTTTTTTTCTCTTTTTCTTTTGTGGTCTAATGGACTATATTAACCCATGTTCGAAAACGCGCCGCCAAGACCGCTTATGCGGCGGTTAAGCGCTCAGCGGCTGCGAACCGTGGCAATTTTGACCAATTCGGGTAAAAACTCAAGAGCAAAAAAGATGTCATTTTATGCAATTTGAAGTTCATAATCATGTAATATATGTCGGTCTGTTATCTTTTGAAAGAAATTAAGAAAAAAAGGGTTTAAAATGATGTTTTACGAGTTAAAATCGAAAAACCGCCATTATTAGGTTTCTAAATTTGTTGAGCTTGATGGAGAAGATGAAGATCAAATTATGTTTTTCCCCTTCATTAATAATAATTTCAAAAAACATTCAAAATGACATCATTGGTGCTTCGAACTCAGCATTGCTAGGTCATTTAAGCGCTAATGGGCCACAAGACTATTATAAATAATTGAGTATATGACAAAAATAAACATATATCTGTTTTTATAGGGTTTTTATATTAAATTAATTATATTATTAAGAAAAATCCTAAAATAAATCTCCACTTAATCCCCGTATAATCTTCGCTGAATCAGTTATGCGCTAGGCCCTTACTAACCGCCCGATTAGCGCCTACCGCAATTTTGAACCTTGATATTAACAATTAAAGAACACAAATTATGAGATTGTTGGTCGAGAAAAAATGATCACAACAACAATCCAAGCCAAAACAAAAACTCGATTGACATAGAATAGTGAAAACATGTACACTACACCTCACCATAAAGCCATCATATACATGAATGATCTTTCTTACTGTCAGAAATTTAGCCAAGCCATTCTGCATGTCCCTTTAATGACATTTTAAGAGATAAGACAAGCTTCTCCGTTCGATGCCCTCGTTTCAAACTTGAATGTCTAAAAGAAGAGCTTCTGCAATCTAATCAGGACTTTACCAAAGTGGAAATGGAAGGAGGGCCGAGCTTGAGGCCGCTTGATGACTCCGACAAAAGATTAAGATTCCAAGGCTATGATAACTGTTAGAATTCTGACAGTTATATATAACCGATGTAGCTGACCAAATGGCAGAACCAATGTAGCTCAAGAAATTGGCCGAAAGATGGCTTACCCAAGAAAGTAGCTTATCTTTAACCAAAGGTTGACCAAAGTGGTAGTCCAACGCCTATATTCCAGCATATTCAAATCTAAGTATTAATGTGCTTTGACTAGCAAGAACCACACCTCCTTATCCTCCTCCATGCATAATGTAGGGGTCATATTCCACTCCTATGAGATCGATGTAACGACAAGAATGATTCTGCAAAAAGCTAGAAGAAATCCTAAACATGCTTACAATGACCCAATTTGTAATTAGGCCCATCATAGAATTAGATCTATATTTAAAATGAGTTTAATGATATTATGGGCATAAAGCCTATTTATTGCTTAATGGGCCAGGCCCAAACCTAGCATTTAGACCTAGGATGAAAAACTATATATAGCTCATTGTATTCACCCAGAAAGTGGATCAGACTGTTTCACAACAAAATATTAATAAAGCTTTCATAACAGCTATAACAACAATCTCTTTACTTTTCTGCAATGTGATTTACTCAGAAGTCTCACACCTCTCCTTAAACCCTTACAAATTCAATTGTGCGAGTTACGACTCTTACACATACCATTGGTATGCCATATTGGAGTGACGTTGGCATACCATTTTAGGCCATGTTGAAGTACCATATGTATGCTATAGCTTAACATTATTGGCAAAGCATTATATATCATTAGATGTTAAAAAATTAATGTCTTCTCTAGCAAGGTTTGTATTGTTATTTCTCTATATGAAGAGTGCACCCATGTTAAGAAAAAATATTTTATACTATCTTTCTCTCAAAAACATCCTCACCCTTATACTCTCATCTTCCAACCTTAATCCTTCATTGTCTCATATGACTCTGCTTATCATATAATTCTTACAATAACTATGTTGACATTGATAACTAATTAAGCTTTCCAAAGACTAAACAACACTTTGGAGCTTAAGGATCACGCGGGTCACCTTTTCCTTCATAGGCAGGGATCTTCATATTCAAAAGGTCACTGACCTTTGTTATAGTTATCAGTGCCGTGAATGGAATGTTTTGCGACTCCTCCATCACTTTCTTTAGCTCTGGGGCTCGGCTGGTAGACCGGTGAATTTAGGATCTGACAGCTTTCATCTCTGTCGAGGCTCATCGCATGTCTGCTCAAATTGCATCCATCTCTTCCTTATGAGCTTGGGCAAGCGCCTTTCTTTCTTTGTCGAATTGATACCGCTCCACCCAACGAAGGTTTTCTTCTTCTTCTGTGAGATTTTGTTCGCGATCCACAAATCGATAACGGTTTGTTATGCCGGGGATGGATTCTTGCTGCGGGGTTGAGCTTCCAGGTTACACTCTGTTCTAGGTTTTTCAACGTTGCTTGCTGCTTTTGCCACGACATTGGACCAAATCTCAGTGTCTAGTACTACCTCGTCTTATTCAAGATATGTCGTGGATGTTAAACCCTGGATCTTTGGTTCTTTGATAGGTGTTGTAAAGTTCAACGTCGTGGGATTTAGTCATGCGATAGTTCGCCAAAAAGTGTTGAACCTGAAACCCTGCCTCGGGCTCGGTTTGCCTTTGAGAGTACTCACAGTTCATTGTTCACCGCGATTTTCTGCTTCTCATGTTTAGAATATTGTTTGAGCCGAGTGTCTAGCATGTTGCTTATCTTTGTCATGAGATCCAGAGTCACCTCTGCGGGCATTGGATTTTTTCTTGTGTCAGCTGTGTTAGTCTCCTTTGCTCCAGCTTGGTCTTTAGTCTGCTTGTCTGCCTTCTCGTCAGGTTCTTAGTGTTGGTTCTCCTGTGTGAGAATTTTTCTGTCCCCTTAGTCGGCATCCAATTGCGGGAGTTTGAACTCAAACAAATGAATTTGTCAAGGATTTTTGGGGATAGAGAATTCTAAATTTAAAAACTCAACACAAAGATAAATAAGAAAGTGCTATTCTTAATATTATTTAACTATTTATGCTTAAGCTTTTTCTCTGAGTACAATTTTTTGTGTATCAAAGTTCGGATCCCCTTGAATAAGGAATTACAAGTGTATTTATAGTTCTCTCCGCGGCTAGGGAAAACTCTAAATAGATAAGGAATTATTCCTTATTCTTCTAGATTCTCCAAGATCCTCTCTTCGCGCCGACGGCTAGGATAGCCTCCAGTCTTCAACTCAGCCCAATAATAAAGGTCTTGCTGCGGCCTTTGGGCTTTGCAGAGAAGTTTAAATCCAAACTTAAGCCCGCGGGTTAGAGCTTTGGTTTACCCCCATTTGGTTTGGTTCGCGTGTCGGGCTCTGGGTTGTGCTTGCTCTACAAACTGTATCTTTCCTCCGCGGAATGTGTTGTACTCCAAGGGCTACATTTAACTTTGTGGCTCGCACTTTACGCGAGGATAACCTCCAGTCTTCAACTCAGTCCATTAATAAAGTCCTTGCCGCGGCCTTTGGGCTTTGCAGAGAAGTTTAAATCCAAACTTGAGTCCGCGGGTTAGAGCTTTGGTTTACCCCCATTTGGTTTGGTTTGCGGGTCGAGCTTTGGTCTGTGCTTGCTCTACAAACTGTATCTTTCCTCCGCAGAATGTGTTGTACTCCATGGACTACATTTAACTATGTGGCTCGCACTTCACTTCATAGATTATGCTTTAGTCTGCGAGTCGTGTTTAAATCCATACTTAGTCATTTCTTCTATACTTAGTCGTTTTCAATCGTTGTTCTTTGAGGGGTGAAATCCGACCCCTACAATAACCATAAGAAGAAGCTTGATAGAACCTATGATTGTCGATCTTGTTAAATTATATCCGGTTTTTGCAAAAATCGATAACGGCTCCTGCCGTGGCTAAGAAACTTCTTCCTAGTATTAGTGGTCTTTCCTCATTCATCCTTAGGTCATGGAAATCGGTAGGAATTAAGTGCCTTCCAATTCGAAGTGGCATGCAATAAGTTATTCTCTTCGGAGCATTCATAGATGAGTCGCTAATTGTTTTATGACTAAATGTCACCCGGAGAAAATAGTCGTAACATAGTCGCTAATTTGGCGACTAATATGCGACTGAAACGGCGAGTCGTAAAATAGTCATAAAACAGTCGTAACGTATGAGAAAAAAACATGGTTTAGGCATGAGGTTTGGGGTTTAGAGTATAGGGTATAAAGATATGTCATACTACTTTTTCAAGGTCTATTAACAATATAAATTATTGTTTCATAAATACATAAGTTTTATAGTTTTAAATATTTATGGATTAGTGACTGTTTTGTTTAGGGTTTAGGGTTTCACACTTGTAAGATATTTTTCCAAATATTTCAATTAAGAAAACAATTTTGATTACCATAGAATATTCAAAGGAACATAACTTGCCCTCAAATTGGTTATGAGTGAAAATGGTTTGGAAAAATGGGTAATGGTGGTTCAATTTCTCAATTACAGATCTTATGTGTCGTTTACTTGTTTGATCCAGGATCGTTATCTTCGAATTGTCTATGACGAGTTTTCTACATATTTCTATGGTTTTCGAAGATTCGTTAGTTTTGTGTAAAATCGGGTGTTTTCTTGGAAGATTTGATTACCTCTATGGTCTCAAGAAAGAAAAACAAATGGATTTGATGTCAAATGAACTGAACTTTAAGCTTTTTATACACATTGAATATCTAATAAATTATTGATTTAGGGTATAAGATTTATCTCCTTTTTTAGATTTTGGGGTTTAGGGTATTACCATACAAACATAGGTTTGGCCTTTTGGAATAAATTAATGTTTGGTTTAAAGTTTAGAGTTTAGGGTAAAGGTTTTGAAGTTTGGTTTTAGAATTTAGGGTTGAGGTTTTGAGGTTTGGGTTTAGAGTATAGGGTTTAAGTTTAGGGATTCACAAGAATTTTGGATTTAAGAACAAACTAATGTTTGATTTATAGTTTCAAGTTTAGAGTATCACATTACATACATATTTTAGTATATAGAGGTTTGATTTATAGTTAAAGGTTTATGGTTCATATTTACTATAAATAAGAATAAATATATATGAGTATATATCTATTAAAAATTAGCAAAATTCGTTTTGTGTATTTATAACCCCTAAAAGCTAGTACTATAAAAGTTTATATAAATAATTTTAGGATATAGAATTTGTCATCCATTAATTTACTAGATATTGCAAAATTAATCTACTAATTAAAAAAATGCAAATAAAGATGATTGGCTTCTCATTGGTTAATCCATTGAGAGAAGGATTAGACTTCTTTTCTTATCCACCGTTGATTATATTAAAATCAACGACATACACTCTTCCTTGGCTTTTTAATTTTCCTCGTCTCACGCCTCATCCTTCGAAGAAATTGAAGCCGTTCTCGAGAAAATATGGGATCTACACGACAAGCTTAGCGACGAGATTCACTTGATTTCGCGCTCTCATTTTCTCAAATCCGTTAAACCAACAACCAGATCGGCGAAGAGGAAGACTCACGGTGGTTCCGGCGAAGAAAAGCGACAAGGTTATGTATTCATTAAGGGATTCGCCGTCGACGATAACGACTCCACTATGCAAGAGGCGAAAAGCTTGAACGCGATTCGAACCGCTCTTGAGAACCTCGAAGACCAGCTCGAATTCTTCCATGTAAGTCGCGTTTTCTCTGATTGATTTGTGTTCGAAATCTCTAACAGATTCTCTGTTATTAGCAAATGTTAGGGAAGAGATTGTTGTGAAATTGGGAGATTAGCTTGTTGATTTTGGATTTTAGCTGAAACCAATTGTATCGTGAAAGCAAATTTGTGGAAATTTAGGGTAAGGATTGAATTTGGGTATGTTTGGTTAGGTTTTTGGTTTCCTAAAGTCATTAGCTAGGGTTTACGGATTGGATATGAAAGTTCTGGGCTTGAAAACCTCTTCCAGTTTGTTAATAACAATGGCGAATTGTGCTGAAGCAACCTTATTTATATGCTTTGATTCCAAATCTTCATGATTCTTGATTTTCTTATATAATGGCTGCGAGTGATGAAGTTAATCTTATCGAAAGCAGAGTAAGTTTATTTTGGTGTTTGTGTGAATACAATCAGTGATTTTGACATGGGTCTATTTCGATTTTCCGGTTTAGTTAGGTTATTGATGTTCTTACGGCTTTGCTTTTTTGCGTTTGAGCTTATGTAGAATAGTTTGATTGGGTTACATCTGTTTATTTAAATTTGGAAGCTTTAAGGTGTTGAAACGTGTCGTTTGTTTGATGGGTTCCTTTTGGCTTTTCTTGTCTTCTTGGAATCACTTGATTAAAATCGGTAGGTTATATCAGATTTTGTATAGTTTATGATCGAATTTGAGCCTCAAATCTCAAAAAGGTTTAAACTTTGTTTCATTTCTTTGATAAAGTCTCTGTTTTGATGCTTCAGTTGAATTCAAAAGAAGCATTTTTGAGGTTTCTATATGAAAAGCTTAAGCCTTTTCATTGGTTTTGGGGGTTTCTGATTGGATTCTGTGTTTTGATGCAGACAGTGGTTCTTCTCAATACATGGGTGCTAATTTCCAACTTCAAATTAGCTTACAATCTCCTTCGGCGACCCGATGGAACGTTTAACCGACATTTAGCCGAGTTTCTAGACCGTAAAGTCAGTGCAAACGCCAATCCGTTCAACGGGGTTTTCTCCTTCGATGTTTTGATTGATCGAAGGATCAATCTTTTAAGCAGAGTCTATAGACCAGCTTATGCGGATCAAGAGCAACCTCCTAGTGTTTTAGAACTCGAAAAGCCCGTTGATGGAGAGATTGTCCCTGTTATATTGTTCTTCCATGGAGGTAGCTTTGCTCTTAATGCCATGAATGGCGTTGTTTTTGGTTTCGGTTTGGTTCTTAGGAAGTTGAAGGAGAAATCATGTAATTT
The DNA here is from genome assembly GCA_963576765.1 of Draba incana. NCBI lineage: Eukaryota > Viridiplantae > Streptophyta > Magnoliopsida > Brassicales > Brassicaceae > Draba > Draba incana. The sequence goes on along the minus strand of OY755216.1, from coordinate 17,709,936 downwards.
TAGTATGAACTTATTTTTAATTATGTAATTTTACTTTGTAATATAGTTTTTTTTTATCATGGTTTCATATAATATAATAAAATATGACACTTTTCTTTTTAATATTTTAATTTTTGGAAAACAATAATCCTAGTAAATTGTAATTTAAATACAACCAATCACAATAAAATTGCTAATACAAATTAAAATGCAAATAATAGTCGCCAAATAGTCGTAAAATAGTCGTAATGTAGTCGCTAAATTTTACGACTACACTACGACTGCAACAAGAACAACTGTGTTCATGCGAATTAATCGTAAATTTGTCGTAAGATAGTCGTAAAATTAAGCTTCTATGTTACGACTACGTTACGACTACATAAAATAGTCGTAAATATAGTCGTAATTTGGCGACTATATTTACGACTATTGTAATCACCGACTAGGGATTTACGACTGCACTAATTAGTCGTAAAATAGTCGTAAATCTTGATTTAGCGACTAAATTGCTACTAATATTGCAGTCGTAAAAACCCTGTTTTCTTGTAGTGTAGGGATTCTGGTTTGGATACGAACTCGTTATATTTGCAATGTGTCTATTACTTTTCAAGGTTACAAATCATACGAACGAGACAGATAAGAGAAAATTGAGAGATGTTTCTATTAGATCCAAACTAAAAGCTTAACACTTTCTTGAGTACAAGTAGAATTAGTTCATTATTGCCATGTACAGTGTCGTAGGGAATATAAGTAGAACAATTCATTCTTGCCCTTTTGCCCTATATGTACAAGTTCACACTACGTTTATACACAAGTCCGTAGGGAGGTGAATATTAAGTACGAAGAATCCTTCTACAATGAGACTTGACCATTGGCCTTATCCTAGAGAATACACCAACCATTAAAATCAATTTTTCAAGAAAGGGATATAAAAAAACTTGAACAACAATACACATAATCAAGCAAACATCTCCCGAGCCCATGAACCATACTAATACTATTAGTCAACTTGAAAATAAGCACAAGTATCAGTAGTTAAACTCAAACAATTCCGGCTAGAAATATAAAAACCCATTAACCATTTGAAATAACCATATTAGAGAAGAACAAGACCACCATGGGTGGTGTACTCTTCTTCTTCTTACTAGTCTTTGGGGTCCTTGTCTTCTTCATCAGTCTTCCTCTTATTGCCCCTTGACTTCAAAATTTCAGCAGCAACCAAAATCAGTAAATCCAAAATCATGCTATTTATTTCACATTTGGGGTCTAGTCAAAGAGGCTACAGATTTCACACAAAAGAAAAAAAAAAACTAAAATGAGAAATCTGAGCTTGAGATATGAAAACTTGCCTTTTAAATCTTAGTGTCAGTGGTTGGGTCCAGTGACAGCAACACGTCCTCGTCCATTAATGCCAACTCGTCCTCGTCCATTAATGCAAACTCGTCATCGTCCTGCTTGACAACACATCGTCAAACGGAAAAAGATGTAGAATATTGTTTTAAGTGGTAACACAATGAGAAACATATTATTCATAACAATATATCAGAAGCAGAGAGGATGCAACGATGCTTGCCATGTTTTGATGTTTGATATGAGTGGTGAATTCTTCAAAGGTTGGGGGAGAACGATCAAAGCATTGGGAGCAAGACCAGATAGGTTGACCCGTAGAAGGCAGCATTCTTGTCTGATCCGCAGACCCTGAATCCAGTAAGGTTTTCCAGACCCACTGTCTACTAACACCAGACAAATAGCCCTTATTAATCCATTCTGGAACTTGATCCTATTGACGAGGATATGCCAGCAAAATTCCGTAACCATCCCAATCTAGGCAGTAAAGCTTAGGAGATAAGCATTCCATTTGAAGAGGACCGGCTATGATCATTATATTAGCCGGAGGTGGATTTCTCCGGACCCACTTAGACAAGTCCGCCCCAATTCCTGTTTCAGTCAAGGAATGCAACATTGAATATAAATCTTAATTTGAAAAAGGAAGAAAAAAAATCCAAGATTAACCTTGGGCGTGTATAAGAGTCATTCCAGTGTCAGAGAGGTCTCGCAGGACTTTGTCACCAGGGGTTTCTGAAATTTCGCCAATTGCAGTGATGGTCAGAGGAGCCGAGTAGCCTTCCTTCTTCAAGGCCAATTCAATTCTCGAACCGACCTCTCGAGCGTCATACCCAGGTGGAATCGGACAGCTAGAGCTGTCAAAATGGTCGACCGCGTCCAAATGGTCGTATCCCAGTGGGCATTTGCTTTTCGCGGACAATTATTGACCATGACCAACAACGACCATGACCAACAATGACCAAAACCAGTATTGACCGTGTAGAAATGGGTTGGCCACTGGAACCCGCTTGTATATCATATAGTTCTTTTTGTTCAAAAATTTATGATTCACTTGTTCTTCGCTTGTTATCTCATGATTCTTTTGATGATTGATATATAGTGTCAGAGTTTAGTTTTAACAAGAATTATAATTTTGAAACTATAATTTTTGTAAAATTCAAATTGTAATCTAAAATAGATAGAAGCAAAATACAAGTTTTTAATCAATACACAATACAAGTCTAAAATAAACCCAACACAAGTCCAAAAACTAGTAGATAATAATGACCTCATACAAAGTAGCAAAATACAAGCTATTTTTTTCATGGAATCATAAACGTAAGCTTCTTCCTCATTCTTCTTCTTCCTTATCTTCCTCTATGAACTCAAATCGATCCTCTACAAATGTGAAAACCAAATTAAGTACTTACCAATCTATTCGAAAATGACAAAGGAACAATAAGCAAAATCAAATTAAGAACTTACCAATCTCTTCAAAGCCTCGTAGCCAATTTCTAGCACAAATCAAGGCTTGCACATTTGAAGGAAGAAGACAACTCCGATACTTGTTTAGCACACGACTCCCTATACTAAAAGATGATTCCGAAGACACGGTAGTAATAGGAATACTTAGAACGTCACACGCCATAGACGACAATTCCTTAAACCGACTTTTATTATCTTTCCAATATGTCAAGATGTTCAAACTCTTAAAAGCAACCATATCTAAAATAGGTTCATCCAAATATATATTCAAAGCTGATTTTCCACTACCACCGGCTGTTTGAGAAAAAAACGCATAAAAATCCTGAAAAAATGTAAAGAACATTTATAAGACAATTATTAAGCATCTAACTCCAAAGTATAATCTGGGTGTGTATTCAGATTTGTTCATCAATAAAATCTTAAGTTAGATAAACTCTGATGTTGTCTTCCTAAACTGAGACACTTGATAACAAGTCAACAAGACCCTTACAAGACTTAGCCATATAAAATGTTCCTATACAACCAAAGATTGGCTTTACTTTATATGAAATGAATAAGCCCAGTTTCGATCTAAGCATCAAGATAATGTAAGTTCAATTCAGTTATGAAACCACACATATAAAATGAATCAGTATGTGCTATAGCCTATAGACATACAACTAACAATATAAAAACGACTATAAAGCAGCAGGCTATAAATATTCCTCTATTAACTATCAGTCTATCACATGACTGAACTTATCAAACACAAGACTGAATCTAACTACAAAAAGCTTACACCGTATCCTGGTAGAGTGATTTCTCCGGTGCTTGCTTGTGAAATCCCTGCACTGGTTTTACTTGGGTTTTTCCTATACACTTCAAAAAGCTTTTTCATCTTCTCACGTACATGCTCCACCTTAGACTCACAAGTGGATGCATCTAAAGTAGAGAAGCAAAACTCAAGGAATGTTAACTTCAACCTTGGATCTAGTACCGCAGCCATCGCAAGTACATCATTGTATTCCTCCCAATATTTGTCAAACTTTAGTCTCATACTTTCAACCATTATACAAATAATATCATCAGGAGATTCTGCATGAAGTCTCAGCCACCTCTCGATTGTCCAAACTTGCATAAAATATAAATTCGCGGTAGGATATGAAGAGCCTGAAATTAGATTAGTCATTTCTGCAAACGGAGTTAATAACTCGCATATCAACTCTGCTCTATACCACTCTAAATCAGACGGACAATTCTTGTAATTCGTCTCTACTTCAGCAAAGTTACGCAGGGCATCTTTCAACATAATGGCTCTAGAAAGCATGAGATGAGTAGAATTCCATCGAGTTTTAACGTCCAAAACTAGACCTGCTTTCGTCTCAATTCCCACAGTTTCAACACAGTTTTGAAACGCCTTTTCTCTAGACTCACTTACCTTCACAAACTTCACTGTCTCTCTGATTTTCTCTAACGCTTCATCAATCACAGCTAACCCATCCTGGACAATCAAATTCAGAATGTGTGCTACGCATCTAATGTGGAAGAAATTGCCATTACATACCAAATCTTTTCGTATCAGCCTCTTGAGAATACCTTGCATGTTATCATTTGATGATGCATTATCCACTGTAACTGTAAACAATCTTTTCTCTATTCCCCATTCTTTTATCAATTCCATCAACTTCACCGCAATGGCAGCACCAGAATGCGGAGGAGGAAATGCACAAAAAGACAAAATCTTCGCTTTCAAATTCCAGTCAGAATCTATGTAGTGTGTAGTCATACACATGTAACCTTCAACGGTAACAGCTCTCCACAAATCAGTTGTCAAGCAAAATCTCCCAGGAATTGCATCTAAACTGAGCCTAAGTTTCTGTTTTTCTTTTTCAAATATCTTTAGACAATCTGCAGCAGCAATATTTCTACTCCAAAACTCAATACTAGAGTTAGCATAAGCAAACGCCTCTCTTATCCTTCTATACTCAACAAAAGAGTAAGGCAGATCATGTTCAATGATTGCCACTGCAATCATTTCACGAAAAACCTGCATATCAAGCTTTTTATTGCATCCAGGGGTACTTCCAGGAGTCTTCTCACAACTATTTATATGACGCAGCAAAATAGTAGTTCCGTTTTTACGTACATTATAGCAATAATTGTAATTGCAATAAATGCAACGAATATTACTCCTACCATCTGGTAGTTTCGGCCCAACTACTACAAAGCTTTTCCAACACCTAGAATACTTACGTCTAGGTTTACCAGCAGATCCAGCACTAGTACTCACTAGAGAATTGACTTCTACATGATCGTTTTCATCCTGACCCATCAATTCATCTCCACTGTTATATTCATCATCATTTAAATCTATAGCTTCTTCGGTATCCATCTGAAACAATAACACACACAAAAAGTTACTTTCTGAAACAATAACATAAGACATTAACTAGAAACTAAGAAATTGTACTACACTAGTATGTTCAAAACAATAAATGTATGAAGCATTCGTGAAATGAGTAGACATTAACAACACTTGCAATAGACCAGTGAATTTTATATGTGTGGTTTCATAACTATTCTTTAACTATTCTCTAGATGAAGAATCAACAAATTATTCTTTAAAGTATTCAGAAAAAGATAATCTTTCTTCATCAAAACCCATAATTTTTAAAGACTCTAAACAATTGTTTCCATGGTTTTAGTATTAAAAAAGGAGAAACTTTTCTATTCTTACTAGTAAATGAATGACAAAAGCAAGGTTTTTAGATTCGTTCATGAAACACATAACACAAATTGTACAGATAAACAATATTCACTAAGCTAATATAGTCTCTTAATCTCGTACAGATGAATCCGAAGCCATCTAAACATCAAATTGGAATCTAAAACCATCCTCAAACTTAAAATAACACAAAAGGACATTTACCAAACTTATTCAGTGATTTCTTCAAAGGGTCTACCTAATATAGTCTCTTGATCTCGTACAGAGATTGAATTCGTTGAAATCTGATGATTCACGGTTTTGGATTAATGGGTCGTCAGGATTTGAGGGTTTTGAACATGGGTTTGTACCGGATTGGCCGGAGCTGAGGATTTTACGGCGGTTTCGACGATGTCTACGTGAATTTGGGATGAAGGAGAAAATCTAATTTGGTTTTGATTTTCCCAAATTAATAAAACCCTAAGTTTTTTTGTTTATTGGGCTAACCATGACCAACCAATAAAGCCCACTATAATAATGGAACAAAATTGGTTATGTCCAGTTGGACATTTGACCAGATGGTTATGACCGTTACTGGCCATTTAAGTAACAGGTTGGGTCGGACAATGGTCAACCAACCCATTTGACAGCCCTACGGACAGCTGCTGATGTTCCACCACACCGATGTTCTCTCCTTCTTAATCATCGCCGGTTTGGTGCGCATCATCTCGTATTCGATTATTATTCAAAATCCGCAGTTAGGTCTATGATCTAGAATGTAAACCATCTCCAATCAAACACCATATCAACATGCAATCGATTAAATCTAGCGATCGATCGAATACCTCAGGGCAAAATATCAATGTTGATGGTTAGTTTTACGGGCGATACGCGTGGCCCATTAGTCACAAGTTTAGTCAATTTAGTTTGTTTCGGTTTCCTATATAAAAACTCGGACCTAGTTTTCAGCTATGATAGTTATTTTTTTTTTCCCTTATTAATTCTTTTTCGCAATTTTAAATTCATAATCATGTGATATATGTCGGATATGTTATCTTTCGATAGAAATTAGAAACAAATGTTTAAAATGATGTTTTATGAGTTAAAAATCGAGCAGCCGCCATTATTAGGGTTCTAAATTCGTTTAGCTCGATGGATAAGATGAAGATCAAATTACGTTTTTGCCGTTCATTAATAATAATTTCAAAAACAAATTCAACATGACATCATTAGTGCTTCGAACCCGGCCTGCTAGGTCATTCAAGTGTTAATGGGCCACAAGACTATTATAGCTAACCGAGTATATGACGAAAATAAACATATATATCCATTTTTAATTGGGTTTTTATATTAAATTAATTATATTATTAAGAAAAGTCCTAAAATAAATCTCCGCTTAATCCCTGTATAATCTCCGCTTAATCAGTTATACGCCAGACCCTTACCAACCGCCCGATTAGCGCCTAACGCAGTTTTAAAAATTGATATTAACCAAAAAAGAACAAATAAATTATGAGATTGTTGGTCGAGAAAATATGATCACAACCACAATTCAAGACAAAACAAAAACCAGATTGACATATAAAAGTGAGAACATCTACACTACACCATAAAGCCATCATATAGATGAATGATCTTTCTCACTGTCGAAAATGTAACCAAGCCTTTGCACATGTCCCTTTAATGACATTTTAAGGGATAAGACAAGCTTCTCCATCGATGCTCTCGTTTCGAACTCGAATGTCTAAAAGAAGAGCTTCTGCAATCTAATCATGACTTTACCAAGGTGGAAGGGCCGAGCTTGAGGCCGCTCGATGAATCCGACCAAAGATTAAGATTCCAAGGCTATGATAAATGTTAGAATTCTGACAGTTATATATAACCGATGTAGCTGACCCAAATAGCAGAACCAACATAGCTCAAGAAGCTGGCCGAAAGATAGCTTACACCAAGGGAGGGTGTCGATCGACACCAAGTTCAGGTTTCGGGTCAGTTTGAGTTAAATCGCTCGGTTTGCGACGTAGGTTTAGCGAGAACCCTAGGGCTTAGCTATATAAGCCTATGTTGTTCGTGGCCGCGTTTTCTAGAGAGAAAAGCACCGGAAATCGTGAGAAAAGGGATCCGAGAAAGAGTTTCGTTCGTTCAAAGGATTGGTTGATCCGTTCGTCGTGTTTCCTCGTTCGTCATGCTCTCTTGCCGTTCGTGTCTTGTTGCTGCGTTGTTTCCGAGCGATTTCCAGAGGATAAGATCTTGGATTCGTCGCTGTGTTCGTCGTTCTTCGTTTTCGTCGTCGTTCCCATTCATTCCTCTTTAATTAGCGAGGTGAGTGCGTGATCGCGATTACGGGATTAGTTTGTTAGGGATTGAATAATTGAATTGTGGTAATTAGGATTGGATCGTGATGGTTATAATTTATATTCATGTTTTCGTGTGATAAGTGGTTATTGAATCGTGTGTGATCTTGTGAGGAAACGAATCGAGTCTGCGTGAGGATTTTGACTCGGCTTTGGTTTCTGTGGGAGGTGTCGATCGACACCTAGTGGCAGTGTCGATCGACACCCCATTTTTATGATCGTGAGGTTTGGTATAGTGATTGGAGTGTCGATCGACACCACTTGTTAAACTGTGAAAATTTGCATATCCATTGACCATTGCTTATCTGTTGAGTGTTGCACACCTGTTGATCGTTACATATCTATTGAGTGTTACATATCTGCTAATCGTTGCATATCTGTTAAATTGTTGGTTGTCGCGTAGTTTTTGGCATGCTTTTCCCTAATATGTAATCGGTAGGCGGGATGCCGCTTCACTGAGTATTTATGATAATACTCACGCAACTCTGTTTTTCCCTTTGAGTTGCAGGTATAAGAATTTGTGATCGCGGAATCATGGCAGAGGAAGAGGATGATTAGGATGGGTTGTCTATGTGTTTTGGTTTAGTAGAACTGCTGTTAAGTTGTTAGTCTAGAATTGTTAGACTTGGTATTTGGAATTGTTATTGAATGGTTTATGTTTGATTATTTCTGCTTGTGTTGTTCACCCTGAGTTAGTCGTTGAGGATTAAATGATTATGGGATCATTTAATCCGGACTAATTATTTATTATAAAAAGAGCGGGTGTTACAATGTATAAGGCCCAACAAGTCATTAGCCCGTTCACTGTGTCTAGTAAAATGAACCTTACTCATTTTACCCAATAAGCAAGATTCACATTTCTCACATGATTCATAATTAAATGAGCTCAAAAGTCCATCGCTATGAAGCTTTTGAATGCGTTTCTCGTTTATATGGCTCAAACGACAAAACCAGAGAAAATTTTGATTTGAGTCATTAGACATAAATCTCTTGGTACTCATGTTATAGACGGGCATCCTTTAGTTTAAAACATAAAGTTCATTCTCTAATGGAGAGATATTTGGAATTGTTATTGAATGGTTTATGTTTGATTATTTCCGCTTGTATTGTTCACCATGAGTTAGTCGTTCAGGATTAAATGATTATGGGATCATTAATCCGGACTAATTATTTATTATAAAAAAAAGCGGGTGTTACATTTTGGTATCAGAGCCCTTACGGTTCTAGGGCTAGTAGTGATTTTGATGATATGAGACTATGTGTTTAAAATGATTATGTGTGCTTAGTTATTTGTAGTCTTAGAAATCATCCTTTTCAAGCCTTTAAAGAGATTATGCGGTAAGTTTTTACTTGTGTTTTTGATGTGACTTCTAGAGTGCTTATCTGCTGCTCTGTGGTAGTGCAGCGAGATGGCTCTAGGCGCTAGAGGTCGTGGTAGATTCGGTGTCCGTGGTGGCAGAGTTGGTGGCAGTGGAGGCTGTGGCCGTGGTCGTGGTCCTGTGATTGAGTCGTCTAGTGGCGTGGCTGCGAGTGCTATGCAAGTGTCAGAGACTCCTACGCATTCTGTGGAATCCGGGAGCGAGATCAGTGCTAGTGCTAGTGTGAATGTTGTGGGCGCCGGGAGAGGTACCGGGTTAGCTAGTGGAGGAGTGGGCCCAGGTGTGGGTGCTGCTCCGGCTCAGGATCGTCTGGATCGTATGGAGGGTATTCTTGCGCAGTTGTTGGAGCAATTTCTAGCGGCAGTTCTGGTTCAGGCTCTAGTGGTGCCTCATGTGGGAGAGGTGCAGCCGAGGGCTGCGATGGTTGAGGTGCGTCCGACTTATCTGGAGATGATGGGTCAGATGCGGCATATGAGTACTGTTTTCTTCGCGGGCAGTGTTGGGCCTGAGGAGGCAGATGAGTGGTGTATGCGCATGGAGCGCAACTTCCGTTCGGTGCATTGTCCTGAGGATTATCGGGTGGAGCTGGCAGTCCATTATCTGAGCGGTGATGTGCACTTGTGGTGGAGAGCGATTGAGGCCAGGAGACCTGGTGCAGTATGGACCTGGGGAGAGTTTGTAACTAAGTTTAATGCCAAGTACTTTCCTGAGGAGGCTTTAGACCGTCTCGGGACGAGGTTTGTGGAGCTGGTTCAGGGTGATCGTACTGTGCGAGAGTATGATGCGTGTGGGGGTCGAAACCAACACAACTAGAATTTGTAAGAGTTCTAGGGAAGCTTGTGAGATTTCTATGGTAAGCTAGGGCCAAGAAAGATGTAAAGAGATTGTTTATTGCTCAGAAAAGCTTTGAGTACAAGTTTGCGTATTGAAAAATTTTTCGGATCCCCTTCGGGTTTGTACAAAAGATCTATTTATACTATGTCTAAGGCGGCTCAGCCTCCTAAGTCTTCACGGAGTCGGTTTGCATCAATGCGGGCTTCGTGTCTAAATCGGGCCGCCTTGGTGTTGTTGGACCGAAAGCGGTGTTGGACCAAGGACTGGATCAGCAACTGGGAGGAGGCCGTGTTTGCTCATGGGCCGAAGCCGTGATCGCCTATGGGCCGAAGCCGTGCTCACCCATGAGACCGAAGCCATGGTCGGCCTCAAGACCGAAGCCATGGTCGGCCTCATGACCGAAGCCATGGTCGGCCTCATGGCCGAAGCCACGGTCGGCCTCACGTCCGAAGCCATGGTCAGTCTCATGGCCGAAGCCACGGTCGGCCTCATGGCCGAAGCCACGGTCGGTCTCATGGCCGAAGCCACGGTCGGTCCCCAGGCAAGGTCATGGTCGGTCGAGGCCGTGGTTCGTTGGGCCGAACACACCTCCATTCGTCTAGTCTAGGATGGTCCTCCCTTCGATCCAGACAACTCCTAAGACTTCTGGCTTTGCTTCGCGTGAGGACTTAGGCGCCGTTATGCCTTTCTTTTCAAGAACCCGGAGGGCCATTTCTTCAGTCAATTTGTATTTGAACGTTAATGTTGAGCGGGTGAAAACCGACCCCAACAGTTAGCCCTCCAGCTCGGTAGTATCAGAGGTGATAGTGCCGAGTTTAAAAGATGTGTTCGATATCGGCGTTACCGTTCAAAGTCAAGGTGTTGGCCTATCCTTTCTCAAAGTAGTAGAAAATGACTTCATACAGGAGGTTTTAAGACTCCGTAAACGTTCTGAAGATTTTAAGACTTCATGCTTCCTTTGCTGAAGCTGCAATGTTTTCTGCAGAAAAGTTTTTGCTCATGAATGAGGCTTTGTTTGCTCATAAATGAGGCTTTGTTTGCTCATAAATGAGGCTTTGCTTGCTCATGAATGAGGCTTTGTTAAGGCTGTGAAAACGCAAATGCGCTCACGCTCTTTATCTGCCAACGTTGCAGTTGGGCTTTGTAAAATGGTGCTGCTCTTCTAGACACGTCTGTCCGAGAGCAAGTTCACCTTGAGTTCGACCAGCGCTTGTCCTGGGTTTCAGAGTGACACGTTCAAGTATAATCTGAACGGAGGTCACTAGCAGCTGCGTTACCAACGACGTTGTTGGGTTTCTGAGTGATCAGAGGGTCATCCGGAGACGATTCTGAACACTGGAATTTATATAGCGCGCTGTATCCGTTGTGGATGTCATTGTGTTCGTATCTCTACACTATTGCTGTGGCCAGCAGCAATAGATGTAGAACGACTCTACTCGAATAAAGCTTTGATCGGTCCGTAGAGGACAAGCTGTTCTCATGGTGAGTGCTGTGGCGAGTGTTTGTTGTGTGACGATGAGGTCGTCACTGGGGTTGGTGTCGTGTGAGCTCATCTGGAAGGAGGCTGAAGTGAAATGTAATTCCCCCCCTTTTGATGGAGGGGAGCAACTGAACCTATCCGAAGACAGGCTGCCTACGTACCCTTTGCAGGGATCAAGTCGCCTCGTAGTTCATTGCAAGAGCTTCTAAGAGGGTGGTGGTGTCACAGCGGACTGGATGAGCTCGTCCGCGTGCTTGGTTTTCCCGCCCCTCTTAGCGCGGACTCCTTCTTCGCTTCGAACGAAGTCTGTAGCGCGGTGGAGAGCGTCTTGGATAGTCGCAGGTGGGTTGACAGTCAACTCCTGCCAGAATGGAGAGGGGCATCGAAGCGCTCCTCTCAAGGCCTCCAGTGCGGATGTGTTGGTAACACCGTCCACTTTTGACAGCGTATGCTTGAATCTTGTCACGAAAGACCGCAGGCTTTCGTTCTCTCCTTGCTTGTTTGTCCACAGCTCCGCATCATAGATCTTTCTTTCAGCGAAGATGTTGTAGTGCTGCACAAACATCTCTGAGAGTTGATGGAAGGTGTGGATTGATTTCTTCTCCAGCTTGTAGAACCACTGGAGGGCAGGCCCTTTGAGGCTCTCTACGAACAGCTTGCAGTAGCCAATGTCCTTCTCGGCTTCTGTGAAGTTTGCCCTTCCTAAGGCGACTTCGAATTCCATCAGGTGGATAGCAGGGTCGGTGGTCCCCTCATAGACCGGGAGCTTGACCTTTCCGGGGTCAGAGATTTGAGTCCTCGCGACCCTCTCAGCGAAGGGTGTGTTCCGTGCCCTCTCGAGCACAGAGGCGATCCCAGGAGCCTTTGCCGTGCTCCTGTACATTTGTTGTTGGGTAGCCTTTAGGTCAGAGGCGACCTGATCTAACTGGGCTTTCAGCGCAGCGATCTCTCCGTCTCGGGAGCCTTGCGGAACCCTGCGCTCTTGTTCCTTCATGTAAAGCTCTGCTACGGTTGGAGCTCCTTCTCCATAAGCCATAGCGTTGCCAGCAGTTGTGTCGGTTCGGGCTCGCCTCCGAGGGGGGTGACCTTCGTCCGACTCTTCCATCACGCGCTCAGGAGTTGGATCGAAATCCCGACGAGGTGGTGGAGGCAAGTCCTCCGGATCCGTTCGATCGGCCCGAGGTGGCAGCTCCTCGCATCGATCCCTTCGATTGACTCGGGGTGTGGCAAAGCTGAGGCGTGTTGGACGAACACGGGACCTCTTGCGCATCTGTCTCTTGAGCGCTTGCAGCTCGCTCGCCGTATCTCCAGTTTTCTTCATCAGAGTCTCGAGCATCTGCTTGATTTGTGTGAGGTCTGCTGCGTTGTTAGCAGCGCGAGGCGCAGTGTTTTCCATGGAGTTGCTTCTGTCTTCGTCGTGCTGGTGAGACGAAGATCCTTCGTTGCTCATGGTATTGCTTGACATCTTGGTGGCGTGATGAAGAAACCCTAACTCTTGAGCGTCAGAAATTCTCTGTGTCCCCTTAGTCGGCGCCAAATTGTGGGGGTCGAAACCAACACAACTAGAATTTGTAAGAGTTCTAGGGAAGCTTGTGAGATTTCTATGGTAAGCTAGGGCCAAGAAAGATGTAAAGAGATTGTTTATTGCTCAGAAAAGCTTTGAGTACAAGTTTGCGTATTGAAAAATTTTTCGGATCCCCTTCGGGTTTGTACAAAAGATCTATTTATACTATGTCTAAGGCGGCTCAGCCTCCTAAGTCTTCACGGAGTCGGTTTGCATCAATGCGGGCTTCGTGTCTAAATCGGGCCGCCTTGGTGTTGTTGGACCGAAAGCGGTGTTGGACCAAGGACTGGATCAGCAACTGGGAGGAGGCCGTGTTTGCTCATGGGCCGAAGCCGTGATCGCCTATGGGCCGAAGCCGTGCTCACCCATGAGACCGAAGCCATGGTCGGCCTCAAGACCGAAGCCATGGTCGGCCTCACGACCGAAGCCATGGTCGGCCTCATGGCCGAAGCCACGGTCGGCCTCACGTCCGAAGCCATGGTCAGTCTTATGGCCGAAGCCACGGTCGGCCTCATGGCCGAAGCCACGGTCGGTCTCATGGCCGAAGCCACGGTCGGCCTCATGGCCGAAGCCACGGTCGGTCCCCAGGCAAGGTCATGGTCGGTCGAGGCCGTGGTTCGTTGGGCCGAACACACCTCCATTCGTCTAGTCTAGGATGGTCCTCCCTTCGATCCAGACAACTCCTAAGACTTCTGGCTTTGCTTCGCGTGAGGACTTAGGCGCCGTTATGCCTTTCTTTTCAAGAACCCGGAGGGCCATTTCTTCAGTCAATTTGTATTTGAACGTTAATGTTGAGCGGGTGAAAACCGACCCCAACAATGCGGATTTCAGTAGGTTGCTTATCTATGCAGATCGAGGCATGGAGGATGAGCGCACGTAGGTTCAGAGGTTCCTGAGGGGACTTCGTGCAGATTTGAGGATTCGCTGTCGAGTATCGGAGTACGCCTCGAGGGCGAAGCTGGTAGAGATGGCTGCAGGCGGAGCAGCCGTTGGGTCAGATTGGAGGAGCGCAGCATGGGCATGAGTAGTCAAGGAGCAGGTCGAGGTTTTCGCTGGTGTTTGTTTCTTTTTAGTTTGTTTCTAGTTTTCGGAGTTTCGAGCTTTGGTGTTGTTGTTTCTGGATTATTGTATTTTCGTTGGTGTTGAACAATTTACATTTTGGAAATTGATAAGATGGTGTTCCTTATTTATTTTCATATGATTTTGAGGCGTGTGGTTCGTATATGTGTTTTAAATGTGTGGATTAATGTTGGTTGTGTTTTCGAGGATATTCTAGTAAGTGAATATCGAGGTTATACCACGTGAGGTGGCTTTAATCAGAGGAGATATGTGTTCGCCTGTGTACTTATTGGGAAGCGTGTTCCCGGAATAAGTAGCGAGGGATGTGAGATCTCTTGCGGGGATGTGAGATCCCCAGATACTGTTGACTCGAGGGATGCGTCCCGAGAGTATGAGCGGTGTGTTTTCGTGTGTGGATTAGGGGGAGGATCTCGTGTGGTGTCGGCCATGTCAGCCGGGATTTTTGGTCCATGATTGGAAGATTGCAGAACGAGTGGGAATCTCGTGTAGTGTTGGCTAGAGCAGTCAAGATTATGGTCTGTGATAGACGGTTCAGGAGGCTCAGGGTGTGAGTCGAAGTATCGCTAGTAAGGATGAGCCTGTGTTTGAGTCCTGGTAATAGATGTAGCATTCGGGAAATCCAAATCTGGACTGACGGTTGGCTATACATGTTCTTGTTTGATTGTTGTACAATCAACTGCCAGACCTAGTTTGGATTAGGTACAGTCTGGATTGACGGGCGATTGTACATGTTCTTGTTTGATTATTGTACGATCGACCGCCAGACCTGGATAGATTAAGAATGTTACATCGTAAGTCTCAGATGAAACTAGGCAAGTATTGGGCATTTCGAGTTGTGGGTATGCTTTTTGCTGTTAAATGTGTTTGCGGTAAGCACAAGAGGCTGCGTCGTGATCAAGGATTACCGGGACGCGTTTGTTGTCGTATGCGTAGTAGATATCTTGGAGTATCCGAGGGATCCTGAGGAGCATGTAGTTCATGGTGTTCGGTTCTGGAGAGGGTCAGGAGCAAAAGCTGGATGCAGAGTCGAGCAGTACTGGTTAAAGGAGCGTCGGTTTGGGTGCGAGAAGACAGATGAGAGTATCCAAAGGTTTCAAGGTTCATCGGATGGTAATTCAGTATTTTAAGGAAGTTTTGGTTATTTATGGCGCGTTGAAAAATATAATTATGGGTTTACGGTTGGTCGTGCATGTTCTTGTTTGATTGTTGTGCGATCAATCCGTTAGACCTAGTCCGGGTTAAGAGGGGCGTCAAGGGATTAACGTTAGTTGTTTTGAAGCAATCAGTTCAGTTTCAGGTCTCTTCGAACGGGACAGGCGAGGTATCGGCATGTGTATCGGTCGAAGGTTGTGTTCGCTGAGGCGTCAGGAGTGGTTTTAGACCCTTGTTGGGCAGTTCAGCTTTGATGTTCAGTGCTCGGTATTTAATGCTCTAGGGACTGCGTTCCCGAATAACTCATGTGTTGTGAGGAGAGGTGAGCTCTCCTGTGTGTTGATGGGGATGTGAGATTCCCAGATATCGTTGACTCGAGGGATGCGCCCGAGAGTGCGAATGGTATGTGTTCCTGGTAGGCTGTAGGATGCGTCCTATGGGTGTCAGGTGTAGACTAATTTAAGAGCAATAGATATCTGGGGCGTGCAAGGAGTTTGGTTTGTTGTTGTGCTTCGAGGTTGAGGTTTGGATCTTCTGGGAAGGCGGTTGAGTTGGCCATGTGTTCGGTAGGAGTAGTTTTGCTTTGCTAGAATAGGTTTGTGTGTTGCGTGTTGTTATCAAGGGAGGTATTCTTAGTTTCGGATGTTTGTTCACGTATGTATTGATTAATCTAAGGAAGTATTTTCCCACATTAAGCCAGAGCTTGAGGGAGACGTGCTGAGGGTGGAGTGGCATCGGCATCGTTACCTCGAGGGAGACGTCCTGAGAGTGTGATGATGATGGTAAGTATGAGTAATCAATACCTGACCGTGGCATGAGAATGGAACAGAATACAGACCTCGATGATATTCTTGTGCGTTTGGTTTCAACGACCGGGATATCGGATGTAGTGTCTTGGTTGTGCATGTTCTTGTTTGATTGTTGCACAATCGATCGACCCAATTCTGGGTCTACAACTGGTTGTACATGTTCTTGTTTGATTATTGTGCAATCAATTGGACAGACCTAGGCAGGATTAGAAACATTGCATTTTGGTACTCCGGGCTAGGAGCCTTGCACGTTTCTGTTAGAATAGATTTTTGGTCCTTATGGTTATTGTGGGTATGCGCTATGGAATTTATTACGGATGACTCATGATCTGGAGACAGTGGCTTTCCAGAGTTTGTATCGGGGACGGTGGTTTCATGTATACATACGGAGAGACGGTGGTTCTCATGTATATATAAGCTTATGTTGTTCGTGGCCGCGTTTTCCAAAGAGAAAAGCACCGAAAATCGTGAGAAAAGGGATTCGAGAAGGAGTTTCGTTCGTTCGAAGGATTGGTTGATCCGTTCGTCGTGTTTCCTCGTTCGTCGTGCTCTTTTGCCGTTCGTGTCTTGTTGCTGCGTTGTTTCCCAGCGATTTCCAGAGGATAAGATCTTGGATTCGTCGCTGTGTTCGTTGTTCTTCGTTTTCGTCGTCGTTCCCGTTTATTCCTCCTCGATTAGCGAGGTGAGTGCGTGATCGCGATTACGGGATTAGTTTGTTAGGGATATGTATAACCACTCACAACAAGTTCTTATTTCCTCCATACACCAAGAACTTATCCTTAGTATTTCTTAAATACTTGAGGATGGTCTTGACTAATATCCAGTGACTCTCACCTGGATCTGATTGGTATCTACTCGTCATTCCTAAAACACATGCACCATCTGGACGAGTGCAGAACATGACATACATGATAGAATCTATAGCAGAAGCATATGTGATTCTACTCATTCGTTCTCGCTCATCATGTGTCAAAGGACACTGAGTCTTGCTGAGAGTTATGCAATGAGACATTGGTAAAAATCCTTTCTTAGAATCATGCATCTTGAACCTATGCAAGGCTTTATCTAATAAGCTTATTTAATCTATCTCTATAGATTTTTATTCCAAGAATCTAAGCGACTTCTCCCTTGTCCTTTATTAAGAAATAACTACTTAGCCAAGTCTTAACAAACTGAAGCAAAGAATGTCATTTTCAATGAGCAGTATGTCATCTACATACAATACTAGAAATGTAACTGCGCTCCCACTACTCTTCTAGTAAATGCACAGTTCTTGAAGAATTTCCCAAAAGGCTAATAGAAGATCTGTGTGACCCATCATTGATCAAACCATATCTATTAAAGTTTGATTTCTCCTTTTGAACACACCATACCATTGTGGTGCTCCTTGAGGAGGGAGTTGTGAAACGATTCCACACTCTCTTAGATGATCACTAAATACTTGGCCCAAATATACTCTTTCACGATCTGATCGAAGAGCTTTAATTATTTTGCCAAGTTGATATTGTACTTCATTACATTTTCAAAGGATTCAGATTTGTGTTTCATCAGGTAAACATAATCATATCTACTGAAGTCATCAGTAAATGTAATAAAGTACTCATAGTTTCCTCTGGCATTTAATCTCATTGGCCTACAAACATCTGTATGTATTTAACATCCCAAAACCAAAAAAAAAAAAAAAAAAGATTTTTGGTAAGGGTGTCGATCGACACCAAGTTCGGGTTTTGGGTCGGTTTGAGTTAAATCGCTCGGTTTGCGACGTCGGTTTAGCGAGAACCCTAGGGCTCGGCTATATAAGCCTATGTTGTTCGTGGCCGCATTTTCCAGAGAGAAAAGCACCAAAAATCGTGAGAAAAGGGATTCAAGAAAGAGTTTCGTTCGTTCGAAGGATTGGTTGATCCGTTCGTCGTGTTTCCTCGTTTGTCGTGCTCTCTTGTCGTTTGTGTCTTGTTGCTGCATTGTTTCCCAGCGATTTCCAGAGGATAAGATCTTGGATTTGTCGCTGTGTTCGTCGTTCTTTGTTTTCGTCGTCGTTCCCGTTCATTCCTCTTCGATTAGCGAGGTGAGTGCGTGATCACGATTACGGGATTAGTTTGTTAGGGATTGAATGATTGAATTGTGGTAATTAGGATTGGATCGTGATGGTTATGATTTATATTCATGTTTTCGTGTGATTAGTGGTTATCGAATCGTGTGTGATCTTGTGAGGAAACAAATCGAGTCTGTGTGAGGATTTTGACTCGGCTTTGGTTTCTGTGGGAGGTGTCGATCGACACCTAGTGGCAGTGTCGATCGACACCCCATTTTTATGATCGTGAGGTTTGGTATAGTGATTGGAGTATCGATCGACACTCATGAGAGGTGTCGATCGACACCACTTGTTAAACTGTGAAAATTTGCATATCTGTTGACCATTGCTTATCTGTTGAGTGTTGCACACCTGTTGATCGTTGCTTATCTGTTGATCGTTACATATTTGTTGAGTTTTGCATATCTGATGATCGTTGTATATCTGTTAAATTGTTGGTTGTCGCGTAGTTTTTGGCATGCTTTTCCCTAATATGTAATCGGTAGGCGGGATGCCGCTTCACTGAGTATTTATGATAATACTCACGCAACTCTGTTTTTCCCTTTGAGTTGCAGGTATAAGAATTTGTGATCGCGGAATCATGGCAGAGGAAGAGGATGATTAGGATGGGTTGTCTATGTGTTTTGGTTTAGTAGAACTATTGTTAGGTTGTTAGTCTGGAATTGTTAGACTTGGTATTTGGAATTGTTATTGAATGATTTATGTTTGATTATTTCCGCTTGTGTTGTTCACCCTGAGTTAGTCGTTGAGGATTAAATGATTATGGGATCATTTAATCCGGACTAATTATTTATTATAAAAAAAAGCGGGTGTTACAATGTATGAGGCCCAACAAGTCATTAGCCCGTTCACTGTGTCTAGTAAAATGAACCTTACTCATTTTACCCAATAAGCAAGATTCACATTTCTCATATGATTCATAATTAAATGAGCTCAAAAGTCCATCGCTATGAAGCTTTTGAATGCGTTTCTCGTTTATATGGCTCAAACGACAAAACCAGAGAAAATTTTGATTTGAGTCATTAGACATAAATCTCTTGGTACTCATGTTATAGACGGGCATCCTTTAGTTTAAAACATAAAGTCCATTCTCTAATAGAGAGCTATCATAGAACATATCATCACGATCAAATGAACAACACTTGTTCTTGATCAAAAATGGAAATCCTTCAATATCCAAACACGGAACAGAGATGATATTCTTGTTTACAGCTGGGACATAGTAGCAATTCTTTAGTTCTAAAACCATGTCTAAGGGTAAAGACAATGAATATGTTCCCACAGCTGATGCAACAACTTTTGCTTCATCAGCCACACGTAGGTCCACTTGTCCTTCCTCCAAAATTATACTGTTTTTTAAACCTTGCATATTTACACAAATGTGAGCTCCACAGCCGGTATCCAATACCCAAGGAATAGAACCATAAGTAGTAACATTTACTTCTATAACATAAATACTCCGAGAAGAAACCTCAAATGTCTTCTTCTCTTCTATATCTTCCAAGCATTTAAGGAGGTTTTATTCGTTCAATTTGTTCTTGTCAAGAACAAATCACAATGAATAAGAACTTTGAGGGTTTCACAAAACTGTCAGGAAAGAAAAGCAAACCTTAATATAATGTTCAAGATTGTTAGCATTCTCAACAATTTGAGAAAACTCATACTATACTCAAAGTAAAATTTCCTCAATATGAGTATAGTATCCAAGATCCATATTTCACTAGAATTCAAGTGAGCTTTGGCTCATCGCCCGAATGCTAGCTATTTAGGTAAGCAACACATTTGCTAATTATATCCAATATAACTCTTGGTTGTTGGATGACATCTTATGTCTTACCAACCCATGCCTCTAAGCTCAAAACCGTTTTGATAGCCTAGTCAAGTAAACCAATCTTATTTCATATGGTAACCATTACCATCTGCCTCACTTACGTAGAAGTAGACACCTTGCTTGGCAGACCCATCACACAACGAAATAAGTCTTGACAGTTGACAAAGATTGGAGAGGCATCAGAATACTTGATATTAATTAAGGAATTAATTTTAATCCAATTTATATTTATATTATAAAATTATATCTGATATAAAATTTAAAATATAACTAATACATATCTAATATGTATTTGGATTATACATAATTGAATTAATTTTAATCTAATTAAAATCATCAATAATTTATATAACTGATCTTAACTTAATTCGTAAGTTCTAATCAGATTAGAATTTTAATTAAGTGAAAGATTGAAACGTATCAAAACTTCCGGTAATGATTAAAACCGAATCAATCAAACCAGAAACCAAATCAGTGGGTTGATACAAACTCACAAGTCGCAAGTTATTTTACAAATCAACATAGTATATTACCATAATACGTGTTAGCGTTTAATATGTTTTAATATTCATATAACATAACAAATTTATTAATTTATGTTTTATTTAAATTTTATATCTTATATAAAATAATAAAACTTTATTAAGTAAACACATATCTAATATGTATCTACGATTGAATATGAAAACTACCTAATTGAACCAATCCTAATCAAATTAAGATCGATCCAATTCGTCTTCTAGAATAATATCTTTCGCATAAGGAATAATTCCAAATCAAATAAGGAATGTTATGTTTACGCAAAACTTACATATTGTATATATTCTAATTACCTTAATTACAATAAACAAGCGAACACATGTATATCTCTATATACATAATAATATATTTAACTCATTAAATATTTATTATTCTAGTTATCACAAGATTATGTAATGATTTGATCACGACACACATTTGGATGATCTTACAAATCATAATGAAGTTATTAGTTTGAAATCTCATCATATGAGATAAAAAGAACTTGTTTGACCTTTCCAGAAAAGAAAACAACTCTTTCTTGCAAACGTCTGTGTTTCAGCCGTATATTATATCAAACAACTCATTATATAATATAATATTATCAAATCGACTATGATTAACAATGAAACACTTTAAACCATGCATTCGTATTCCAATTTTCAGAACAATTGTGCATGATTTCAATTACGAACCAGATATTCTTAAAAACACAAATATCACAGTTTCAAGTTTACAGAAACATATAATTTCATAAATTCAAACATGTTTAACCAGTAACATAATTAATATAAATATCACATATATTTATTTTAAATCTACTAGACCAATTTCAATAGTATACAAGTACACTCTGATACCACTGTTGGAATTCGTAACAGTTTATAACACTTTATAAATTATTAATTATGAATTCAATTGCCAGGATGCGTGCTAATACTTGAATTAAATCTAGATCTTAGAGTTTCGAATATACCTGAATATTCTGTAGCAGAAAGATGAATCAAACGATTTGAGGTTTTCTTAGCACTTCAAGTGTCGTGCCTCTACCGGTATCCACACGCACACAAAATGGATCGAGACGGGATGCTAGTACCGTTGAGATCTAATCTCAAACACTCGACGTTCGAGTTAAATATTGAATTTACTTACGCAAGAAGAAACCAATTTCTTCCTTACAGCTTTGTATTCTCGTCTCTGCTTTTATGAAGTAATAAAAAAACCCTAAAGTTAGTGTCATCCTTCATCAAAGCCACGAGACATATATACACTTATGTAACCCTAATCCAATTAGGACTAATTAGCCCACGTTAATATCGAATGGGCCTTTTCTAATTCCAAATTGAATTGACCACAAACTATATATATAATATATATATATATATACACACATATATATCTTATATATATTGCTTATTTTATATATCACATAAATAAAATAAAATCTTTAATCCAATATTAAATTTGGCCTAATATATATTAGACCCTGGTATATTTTGATCCAGTTTACTTAGGTGTGTGACCCTATAGGTTTCATAAACCTATAGATTATAAGTGGCTTCTAGCAAAACATTATCACCACCTAATACTATATGATTGTCAAACCTCGACATTACAACTTTAACTAGAGTAAAGTACAAATGATTTCAGGACATTCACTAGCAAGAACCACACCTCCTTATCCTCCTACATGCATAATAGTATGTCATATTGGAGTGACGTTGGCAGACCATTGTAGGCCATGTTAAAGTACCATCCGTATGTTATAGCTTAACATCATTGGCAGACCATTATATACCATTAGATGTTAAAAAGTTAATGTCTTCTCTAGCAAGCTTTGTATTGTTATTTCTCTATATGAAGAGTGCACCCATGTTAAGAAGAAAAATTTACTCTCTCTCTCTCTCTCTCTCTCTCTCTCTCTCTCTCTCTCTAACATCATCACCCTTATACTCTCACCTCCCATCCTTAATCCTTCATTCTCGCATATGAATATATGCTTATCCTATAATTCTTACAATAACTATGTTGACTTTGATGACTAACTAAGCTTTCCAAAGACCAAACAACACTTTGGAGCTCAACCTCTGCCTTAGATTAGACACAACGTTGGAGAGGCACCTTCGACTGTGTAAAAGGAAAGGACATGACCACCATAGTCTCTTAAAACCCAGACCAACCCAACTTTGTTTGTTTTACCCTCCCATGAGCAACTAATGTTGCACTTTAGCCACATCGTAGGAGGGAATGTCCACTTCACATGTTCCTTCACATCACTTATTCCCCATTTGCCTCGTTGTTGAATTATGTAGATTGAGCAAGGAACCAACTAGACATCTCTTCTTCAATCTTCAAACAGTTTTTGTTGCCAAAAAGGTTTTGCCTTTCAATGATGAAAATATTCATGTTTTTCATAGGTACCATAAATTCAAGGGTACCTCTTTCTTACCTCTAACTCTATCTCTCTGTTCTTCTAATTCATCATTGAGAGAAAGAGGGTAACAAGTTAAACAAAAATTTCAGGCAAAGCCTAGAGCTCGCTAGTTCAAGTGACACTTGGGAAAAAACTAATATTACATGATGTGGTTCCGCATCTGGGGAGATTACGGGTTTCTGTCTAAAACTTCCTGGTAATTAAACAAAAACAAGTTAAAACCCAAACCTGTCTAGCCAAAGTGCAAGTAAATAACGCATGGTTACTTGATTCACCTTCTAAAGGTAAGCTACATGGAGGATTCCACTAATTATTGTTCTCAATGTCATGTTCTCAAGATGTTGAGAGAAGGTTATGACTCACCCTCTCTAATCAAGGTGGTCTTAAAGCTTTGCATAGCTAACAAAGTATGCATATTTCACACTAAAGTCTTTTGGTTTACTGAACCTCTGATGAGGTGTAAGTTTTAACCTAAATAAAGTGCACAGTCAAATCGATTATAGTACTTAGGGATCGAATCCATAGAGATTTAGAGCACGCAGTAGAAAATAAATAAAGAAAGTTTGTTAAGCCAATCAATAGGGTTTTAATCGGTTTCAGAGTTAGTTTGTAAATCAATACTTTTTTGGTTTAATTTTCTACAAAATTTACAATAATTAAGATTATTAAACAAATTTATTCTAAGATCGCCCTATCCAAATTCGAATCTAAATAGAATGGTAGTTATTGCTAAAATAAATTTAACTATCTTTTTATATCGAACACATTTTATCTATTAATTAGACATTTAATTTTACTAATAATTAATCTTATATATTAAAGGAGGAACATTTTAGACTAATTTTGCTTATGTGTCACTTCCACAATTTTTCTTAGCATCTCTGTTTCATTAGCAAATTATGATGAACGGACAAAGGTATTTGATAACTCTGACAACCATCGCATAGTGTAAGATTTAGCTGTAAAAACCGAATATGGATTAACATACTATATGACAACATTGAGTCGAGTCGTGCAAACCATGTTAAGAATTAGGCAATTGCCTAGGGCCCCACTTCAAATCACATATTTAAGGGCCCCAAATTTGAGATTTTTATTCTTTTAATAGATATAAAAATCAAATTTCAAATATATTTTTACTAACTTATTTTCTAAATAACTTTTATAATTTATGTGTTAGTTTATTTCATCTCTAGATTTTAATGGGCTCTCATAAATATTAATTATAGTCCCATTCATTTCCTTTTTTATTGTTTTTCGTTTACATTTTTGTCTGTACAAATTATTTTATAGCATAATTTTTTCAACTCCATTTAGTTTTATATTTTGAACATTAGTAGTAGATAAATTTCTAACTTTATAGTTAACAAAAATGATAAATATAGATATATAATCTTATAAATAGTATTTGAATTTGAATTATTTATTTTTATTTCATATAATAAATCCTTTATTATAAAAAAATATTCAATAATACGTTATAATTTTTTTACAGAATATATATTTAAAACTTAAAATAAGTTATATTATCGATTATCGTCTTGGACCCCGAAAAAGCTAGGCACGTCACTGCATGGAGTTCAAATTTTCGATATCCAAATGGCATGAGTTTTACGAATAGGGAAGTGTAACGTATAGTTGACCATAGATGTTCGGGTACATTTGACCAAGGCCAAAATGGAAGTGTAGGACTAAGTACTAAGTAGTAGTAACCCATTAAATTACCATAATACAAAAGTGAGGTAGAAGATACAAAAAGTACAAAAGAAAAATATGTGAAGAAAACTCTCAAATGCAAGATAAAGATTATTTTTTTGTTTAGCTCCGATTCAAATTTGACTTGGATCCTCCTTGTATACATCATCTGTCTTGTTTTATACATGCATACATGTATGCTCGGTGAGGTTAATAACATGCGGTTAAACCGTTTGCAAAAGTAAGAAATTAGGAATCCGGAATATTTTAGCTAATTGCTTGTTCACTTTGGCACTTCGTAAAAATATTTTTAAACAAATTGAAAATGTTTATTATGTAGGAATATGAATTTTCTTATCATATAAACGCAAAGAAATGTATTTGAAAACAAATGAAGCATTCATTAATATGTTGAATAATAGATAAGAGAAGTGAAGTGACCTTAGAGGGCCATCTTAGCTTGTACAGCGAGTTCGGCTTCCGTAGCTTGTAAGGCAGCGAGTTCGCCTTCCTCAGCGGTCCGCTACTTCTGAGCAGGGGGACGGGCGGGTTGGCGCACACCAGGCACGGGAACTAAAGGCAACAGATCGTTTATTGTCGTCTGAAGAAGTTGCTCTTCAAGCTCGGTACCTTCTACTTCTTCAAGCTCTATCTTCAAGCTCATCCGAGTAAATAGAAGTTTTCTTAATAAACATCACTATAGGATGAATATTACCATGTAACAAGATAGTTACATCATCGAAATCAGCCGCGGAAACATTTGGAGTTGACAATGCTTCTTGGATCGGTTTCATGTTCTCAGTCGGTTCATTGTTCTCGTCCATGGTCATGTCCACATTATTGATATTTATGAAAAATAGTGTCGTTTTGAGTTAGAGAATAAGTATTTTTAAGCATTTGAGTAATACAAGAAGGCAAAATACAAAAGCAAAAAAGGATCGATACAGT
This sequence comes from Draba incana, assembly GCA_963576765.1. NCBI lineage: Eukaryota > Viridiplantae > Streptophyta > Magnoliopsida > Brassicales > Brassicaceae > Draba > Draba incana. The sequence continues at coordinate 17,684,292 of OY755216.1, read as the reverse complement.
TTAAGAAGCAGCTCATGTTAGCGATTCCACCGAGAATGGTAGTAAAAGGGGGTAATGTAAAAAATTGTTAAATACATACGTCATTTTCTGCGTTGCTTTCATTGCAGGGCTCCACTCCTCAATGCATCTACAATTTTGGCTGGTTCTTTTGCACCTTCTAACATAATCATATGTATCAAAAAGAGAGATGAGATCCCAATAATTTATCTATTACTACTGAAATTAGCAAACTTAGAAGGACATTAACTAAAGAAAGCTCACTTGATCATGTATACGGTGCTGAAAATTACAAGTTGTTGAACTTGTCGCTCATATAATCTCTTCCTTTTCAATACCAGTATAGCCACTGCAGAAGACCGATACAACTAAGTAATACAGTTATAACAACCAACAACAAACTTAAGATTGTATATAAAGTCACATAAAATTTGGTTTTACCACGTTTGTTCATTGCACGGGTGTGTTCTTCCATTATTTCGTTGTATCAGGGAGTAATAATCCTTGCAAACTTGGGATCCCATTTCTCATGAAGGATCCTGCACGCCTAATAGTCTTTTATTGAATTTGAGATCTCGTTTTTTTGTTCTTCAGAATCAGAGTTAGTGATCTTCGTTGTCTTTTTTTGCTGTTTGATATAAACTGCTTCGAGAACGACTTGTTTGGGCACACAAGTTTTGTCGCGCGATAACCCATCTCTGTGTCAATTCATAGTGATGATCTTCACATGGCAGACCATGTTTCTTCTAACACTTAAAACGTTTATGCAGCTTACTTCTAATGTCTTCGTACTCAACCTGGTCATCAATCACCTTCCACTTACGACACTCCGCATTACGCTGTGTAGGTATTAGATAAACCTCCCTCGAGCAACGTCTTCCTGGAATTATTGTCTCAGTCAAACAAAGAAAAAGATAGCTTTAGTTTTATCATAAAGAGGAAGAAACCAGACCCAAGATTTACGTAATCTAAAATCTAAATTTTTTTTTAAAATGAAGTCAAGTATACAAAGCTTATAGATTGGATGATGGTGAAGATAAATCAATGGAAGTAACAGACGATGGGCTAATTCTCTATTTATCTACCGCTCTGGAGAAAATATCGTCAAAGGCTAACCGTCCTTAATTCTGAGAATTCTTGACTCGTTTCTAACCCTAACCCAAACCCACATCGTTGATTCTTATCAAAACAAGAATTTACAGTCAGTTTGTATTTGATTCTGGAGAAAATCTTACCTCTTTGACGGAACCTTGACGAACTTGAACTGGTTTACCCAGAATCAGAGAAATCCCAGCCTTTCGAATTCTTCTCGAAACCATTACTCACACTCCGATCGCGTTTGAGTCCCGAGAGAACAAGTGTTTCCTCGATAGATCAAACCAATGCAAGTTTCCCTAGAAAATCCTATTTTCATCACCGGAAAAAGCATACACAGAAGACACGAAGCTCTTGGAGTGAGAGAGAAGCTAGCCCCTTTGACTGTCTTCTTCCCCTTTGGTTGTAAGACAGACGGTTACAATGGTGGTGCGGAGAAGTCGTTTTTGCTTTTTTGGGACTTATTTTTTAATCGCTTATTTAGTTTTTTTTTAAGTGAACAGGGTGTCGAATCTGGAGAGTATCACGTGGCAGCCTATGGAGAGTGCTAGCCAAGTGTTATATATTTTTTAATCGCTTATTTAGTTATTTTTAAGTGGACAGGTGTCGAATCTGGAGAGTGTCACGTGACAGCCTATGGAGAGTGCTAGCCAAATGTTATATATTAGATACATCAAATATTTCAATGTTTACAAACCTACGATACTTATAATAATAAAACAAAAAATACATTGTATTGAGTCATAAACTAGATTTTAGAATATTATGAGATGAAATGAATATATTTTATAATATATATATATATATATATATAACAAGAGTGAATTACAAACATGCCACCCTAAAATATTTTAGATTCCGTATAATAATTGTCCAAATAATGGTACTTGATTTATGTAACTCAAACTATATTGATAAACTACCCGTTAATCCTATTATCCCGCGTATAACGTGGGTAACTTTCTAGTGTACATTCAATTACTTAAATGAGTAATAAAGTAAAATTATTTTAAAATTTAAATTGTTAGGGTGTATGTGTCTAACGTTGATTGGTAAGGGGGTATTTTAGTAGTTCCACAATATGGATATGGTGATATGCAAACGGGTCAACCCGGACCCATGAGCGAAAGTTTTCAAAAAAGAAATGCACGAACTTATTCAGGACTTGAGATATCAGAAATATATTTTCAATTATTTTTTTCTGGGGAAAGAAGAAAAAAACAAAATTCTCCTTCGTCCAAGAAAGCGATCGAAGAGATGAAGGAATACTCAAAGATCGGTGATAAAACTGTGATGCAGAGAACCCGACGACGATGCGAAGGCACCGCCATGGGAGCCACCGTCTTCGATCTCCGTCCCGGCGTCGGAATCGGACCTTTCTCCATCGGTATGCGATTCTCTCCAAATTTCTGCTGCGTTTCTTTAGTTTTGAAATCCGAGAACCATATTATCATCTATCCGGAGTCGATTGGACTTGGGAAGATTTGCGATCGGAGATTGCGTGTTGTTTTGGGAATTTTGTGATAACGTTTCTCGGTGGTAATACGATAATTAGTTGCTTAGTAATTAAGTACTGGATCATCATTTTGTGTTAGTTGTTTTAGTTTATCAGCACACTGTTCAGTTTCCGATCAGTTTGACCGACGATGATGAAGTTGTGGGGTTGTTTCAGGAATGCCAATTTGTGAAGCGTTTGCTCAAATAGAGCAGCAGCCTAACATATATGATGTTGTCCATGTTAAATACTACGACGAGGTTTGTGCTAATAAGAAGACTAATTCACTCACTGCTTATGTTTGCCGCTTCTTTCATCCGATTCTATCTTATTTTTGTGTTGGATTTTAATTGATTTATGTGGCCTTACGCAGGAGCCTCTGAAATTGGATGTTGTTATTAGCTTTCCAGATCACGGGTTTCATCTTCGATTTGATCCTTGGTCTCAGGTACAATTCTTTTCTAGATGATGTTGTAGTGAACAATATTTCCATGTTTTACCTGTGATTCGGTTTGTTGTTAGTTGATTAGTTTTAACTGGACTAAACTTAGGTCTGTGCAATTCAGTATAGTCATCTTTTGTTTGTTAACGATACCCTCTAGCTTAGTTGTCAATGTTCCAATTTTGTTTGCAGAGGTTACGCCTTGTTGAGATATATGATGTCAAGCGGCTTCAGATGCGCTACGCCACTTCTATGATTGGGTGAGTCAAGTAGTTGAAATTTATGGGTTTGGTGTAGTTTACTGTTTTAATGACTGTCTTTTGATTGTACTTCAGGGGTCCATCAACTCTGGCCACGTTTGTGGCTGTCTATGCACTTTTTGGACCAACCTTTCCTGGGATTTATGATAAAGAAAGAGGGATTTACTCTCTATTCTACCCGGTAAGAGAGTCATAGTATTATTTTCATACTGTTTCTCCAGAAGCGTTTGAATTTTTTCGATCAATATTTTAACATTTTCTAACTATGGCAGGGGCTATCCTTCGAGTTTCCAATTCCAAACCAGTACACGGACTGCTGCCATGATGGAGAAGGTATGATCGTCTCTGAATCTAGCGAAATACAGTTTATTTTTCTTTGTCTTGTCCAATATCTAACTTCTCATATTTTATTTGCTACTCTACAAAGCGGCACTGCCATTAGAGTTTCCAGATGGTACCACACCAGTAACATGCCGGGTTTCTATATATGACAACTCAAGTGACAAAAAAGTTGGTGTTGGAAAATTAATGGATAGAGCTTCTGTCCCTCCTTTGCCTCCAGGCAGCCTGTATATGGAAGAGGTTCATGTCAAGGTTTGGCTTATCTTCATTTACTCCCTTTGAAATTTTAACATCTCTAAGTCTAACATACTTAGGATTTAGCAACCTCCTTACTCTTTGCTTGACCTCCGTAAATATTTTTGCAGCTTGGCAAGGAACTATTCTTTACTGTTGGAGGCCAGCATATGCATTTTGGTGCATCTCCACAGGTAAAGTTTGGACCTTGTATTATTGTGCTTCTTCGGAACTCATCACTTGAGTTCATGTTTCGTGCAGGATGTATGGACTGAATTAGGACGACCGTGTGGGATCCATCCAAAGCAGGTGATTCATACAGATGCATACGCTAACTTCTCTTACTATATTGCCGGCATTATCTGTCACAGTTCATAATTTCCCTTTGCTTTCTAGGTAGATCAAATGGTTATTCATTCCGCGTCAGATCCACGGCCAAAAACAACTCTTTGTGGTGATTACTTTTACAACTATTTTACTCGTGGGTTGGACATCCTGTTTGACGGCGAGGTAAGCAACTCGTCAGATAGAGTTACATGTTTCTTTCATATGTTTTGGTGGTTCATGACTCTACCTTGTCTGCAGACTCACAAAGTTAAAAAGTTTGTCCTTCACACCAACTATCCCGGTCATGCTGATTTCAACTCATACATAAAATGCAACTTTGTGATCTCTGGTAAGTGATGCAAATGTTAGCAGCTCATGTCAGTCCATTATTCTCTAGTTGTTCCAATAAAACTACACTTTCTTGTTACTTTTCAGTTGGAGAGGAGGCAGCAGAAGTAAACAGAGGTGGAAACAAGGTCACTGCAAGCACTAATTGGGAGCAGGTTAAGGTAAATTTAATTTAGACCAAAGTGATATAAGCATAACATGAAAATGATAGGAAGCCTAGTCTATTTTCCCTGAAAGTTTTTTTGAAGAAAAATCTCTTGTCCAATTCCATTGTTGCGGGATCCTATTGCATTTTGGAATGAAACTTGTGAGGAAGCATTGACGAAATGAATGATCAAATACAGAAACTTCAGGATCAGTAAATCTGAGAATGAGATTGTTAACAAATGAGTAAAACATATCTCATAAAAACTTGGTTTTCACCTTAGGAAATACTTGGGGAATGTGGTCCAGCAGCTATTCAGACGCAAGGCTCAACTAGCAACCCATTTGGATCAACATATGTGTATGGCTACCAGAATGCTGCTTTTGAGGTAAATAAACCACAATTCAGTTATTGTGATCCTTGATATATATATTTGCAGATTTTTATGCTGAAACTTTATCTTGGGTTTATATTTTGCAGGTGATGAAGAACGGTCATATAGCTACTATAACTTTGTTCCAGTCATGATGTTGTGTATACTATCGTCAAGGTATGCCCGTGCTAGTTCTTCGTTAATATTCATTTTTTCCCGTAAACGTTTGCAAAGGTTCATGTGTCTTTTGCACTGTCCCATTATGTATATGTGAAAGATGAATCAGTCGATGTATTTTTGTAGGGGCTTGTATGCTTTGGCTCGAGAGGCTATCTTCTACCAAGATTCTGCAAATCTAACAAGCTGCAAACTATGACGATTTTACCAAAAACTGAAAAAATGCTGTACAGTTTACACATTTGATCTAGTGTTAATATCAAGTGTTATCATAAGAGTGGTTCTTTGGTTATATTCATTTTTTTCAGACTATATATATGATTACCATTTACATTTGTTTAAAAATAAAGCAGAAGAATTTTTAAGATTACAATGACGCTGTAAAAAAAAAAGAACTCCGTCGCCGGGACTCGAACCCGGGTCTCTCGGGTGAGAGCCGAGTATCCTAACCAGCTAGACTACGACGGATTGTTGACTGTTGTTGACAAATCATTTATATAGTAACTATTATACAGTCTTGTTAAGTTGTTGTGCATATACTTGTTCTATCCGTTGCGACTTGGGAGCATCGGTGTTTGTGGAAGGTTCCGGGAAAGGGAAAACCAGTGTGGTGGATAGTTTTCATCGGCGATACGTCTTCTTCTCCTCTGGTACTGATTCTCACTCTTTAATTGTTTAGGGTATTATTAAACTGAAATAACCCACCCTGAGAAGGGATTATACTCACGAAGCTACTTCCAATTTATTGTATTAAGAAATGGCTTTTTGTTCTATCCTTTGGGGGATTGATTGTTATAACTCGTTTGATGTTAGCTGGGTTGATTAGGGTTTTTGTTTTTGAATTTAGGGATTTGAGAGCTTGTTTGGGGAAGCTCCGGTCAGAGATGAGTAGTTCAGGGTTAACTTGTACTCCACCCAGATTTCACTTTCGATGGCGTTCAGATCGTTTTGGTACATCTCAGAGAATTTCTCAACCTCGTACTCTTCTTTGCAAACCGAATTGTCGAAATCCAGCTTGGCCTCTTCTTCAAAGGTAGATTTGTGTGCTTGTTTGATTTACTTCTTTCTCATTGTTATCTATGATGTTTTTTTTTTCTCTTTGGTATTGCGTAGTGCTCGTTTGGCACTTCCTACACAAAGAAGCAATGCTATGATCGTTCGTGCCATGAGTGCTTCCTTTGGTGATATGGCAGATGACCCAACTGGTAATTACATTATTTTGAGCTTCTAGGATAAGCTTTCTAGTAACGGGCACGGACTTATCAGGTGTAGTCTCTGGGTTATACTTGTAAATGGTGCTTCTGTGTTCCTTAGTTGTGATAGTTAAGATGTTTTTGAGTCTAACGTGTCATCAGTAAACGAAGCAATTCATAATTCTTATTTAAACTAGAACGTTGTAACAATGGGTTCCAACATAATGACTAATGTTTCCCTTCTACTTCCATAGGTTCAGCTGTTTTCCCTAGGATTAATGTCAAAGACCCATACAAACGGCTTGGGATAAGCAAGATGGCCTCGGAGGATGAGATTCAAGGCGCAAGAAACTTTCTCATACAGCAGTACGCGGGTCACAAACCTAGTGTTGATGCAATTGAATCAGCTCATGACAAGATTATCATGCAGAAGTTCCATGAGAGGAAAAATCCCAAGATCGACATAAAGAAGAAGGTCCGCCAAGTGAGGCAGTCCAAAGGTGTCAACTTTGTTTTCGAGAGATTCCAAACTCCTCCCACTGCATTCCTTGTCAAAACGGCAGTCACCTTTGCAGTTCTCGGCGCTCTTACGGTTCTGTTCCCGACAGAAGAAGGACCGACTCTTCAGGTTCTGTTATCAGTAATAGCTACGTTTTACTTTATCAACCAAAGGCTGAAAAAGAAGCTCTGGTCTTTCCTTTACGGGTAATAAGCAAATCTGATTCATAATCGCAAAACATTGCTTCCTTCTTGATTTGAATTTGCACCTGATCAGGTTGATATTTTGAAACAGGACCGGAGCTATCATCTTCTCATGGCTGATTGGGACCTTCTTGATGGTATCTGTGATCCCACCCTTCAGCAAAGGACCGAGAGGCTTTGAAGTCATGTCTTCGCTCTTAAGCTACATTTTCCTTTGGGTGGCTTCGAGCTACCTTAGGTAGCATTCTAGCTCTTATTTCCCATTTTTTGGGTTGCAAGTTCTCAAAGTGTTATCTCGGATATATGAAAAACACAAAAGATGAAATGCATCATCTTCATGTGGCATAGAGAGAAAGACTTTTTTTTTGGGTTTGTGGACTTGTTATTTCGCTTAGACCTCGGTATCTTTCACATTATAGTTTGCTCAACACTCATTTACCCAACTCTTCTAAGACACATACCTCTTCTATTCCCAATTTCTCAACTTCTGTGGAGGACATTGCAACACCACAACTCTTCTAACATATAGGTCCCATTGAAAGAGTAGTAGACTTCTTCTTGTCCAAATCAATGTACTTTGTACAATTGAAAAACTGCATTTTTTATTGACACCATTTCATTTTGCAACACCTGGAAATCGAATTTAAATAGCCTTGCCAAAAGAATAGGAAGAAACTTCCTTTAAATTTTCATCTAATATAAGAGAAAAAGTCAAAATCCCTAACTAAAAGTGCGACTTAATCGGCAACAAATTGACATTGATTGTCGGCGTCTTCTCCGACGACGGCTCCTTCTGAGTAACTAAGGTCCGCCTCTCATTATGGGGCACGAAAAATCCGAAAAACCCTCACCATCCCAAAGGAGATCTCCTCCGACAAAATCCAAGTTGATATCTTCGGAATCGACTTCTTCGATTAAAGTATCAAGTGTGCCGGCTACGGCTGTGCAACCGGTTCTAATCCCTTCTTCACCTACTTCTATAAGCCCTATAAGGGTGCACGATGGGTCTAGGCCTTCAAAGGATGAAGTTTCAGATATGAGATCTACTTCTCAGAACCAAAGCTCTATTGCTCCTGTTGCCGCCTTGGTTACGGCGGATCCAGAACAACCTTCTACAACTACTCTGGCTACCTCAATTGTGAAAGCAGTGGATACTCAGGCCAGTGATGTCATTGCTCCCCCTGTGGCTGAGCAACCACCTTCCCCTTCGTCACCTTCTAAAGTGGTGACCTCTTGGTCTTTTCTGATCAAAGGAAATTTGAAACAACTCAAGAAAAAAGGTCAGGCATTTACCTTAGATTCTCGTGAAACTTGCGTAAAGATCCCAAACTCAGTGATTGAAAAAAATTGCTCATCATGGGAATTTTTCGTCATTGGACAGTTTTATTCTAACCCTCCATCACATGGTACTCTGCATAACATCGTTAACGGTATATGAAGCAAACAATACAGAGATATCTCTGTCTCTAAGAGGGAAGGATTCCGAATAGAGCAACTAGAGCCAGGGTATTTAATAAAAGACTTTGGCAAATTGAAGGGCAGACCATGTTTGTAGCAAGTTAGGAGCCTGGTGTCACGCCAATCAAACCAGAATTATCCTCTGCTCCTATAGCTTGAGCTAAGAAAGGTTCCCTTCCAATTCTTTAATGAGGAAGGACTGGAACACATTGCGGGTCTAGTGGGTGATCCAAAATGCCATCATCCATCTACAGCAAATAAAACCAACCTTGAGGTGGCTAAGGTCTTTACCATCATCGACCCTAAGAAACCTTTACCAGAGGCCGTGAACGTACAATTTTAGTCTGGTGAGATCAGTAGGGTGCTGGTGTCTAGCCCTTGGATGCCCCCTGTTTGCTATCATTGTAAAGAAATTGGCCACAATGTCAAAAAGGTGTCGCCCCAAAGCTGTGTAACCTCTGTAAATCTCCAAGCCACGTTACATGCAACTGTCCTGATCACAAAGCTACTAAGGATAAACACAAGGGCAGAAAGACAAGAAGGGGTAGGTCCACAAACAAGATCTGGTCTGAAACACCCTTTAATTCTCTGAATCAGCCTGAGGTGTCTACTTTGGTGGTTATCCCAACAGACAAATCCTCCCTTGATGAAGACTTTACAGAAGGAGAAATAAGTAAGTTTTCTCTGTCTCCCATGGTAAAGGCTTCAATACCTTAGTCCGTGGAGGGTGCCACTATCTTTGAAGCAGAGGTGGACTCCTCAGATGACTCCACCTCGGATAGTGATGATGATCATGAAGAAGGTCATATCCTAGAGAAGCATAAGAACTTTCAAAACACTAAGCCGACTAACCGGTTATCTGGTACTAAGGGTACTAGGGGTAAGAGCCCCAAACACTAAATTTTTTAATGTGTGTAGATATTTTTTGTTGGAATCTTAGAGGTTTTAGTGTACAGAGTCATCGGAGTGGTTTTAAAAAATGGTCTAGGACCAATAAACTTGCTTTTGAGGGTCTTATTGAGACCTATGTCAAAAGAAGAGCTTTATGGTTGATACGGTCAGATTTTACCCAATTATAAAACTGCAAGTGCACAGCAATCACAGTAGTATATTCTGGGATCGAATCCACAGAGACCAAGTGTTACACAACAGATTATAGACTATTAAATTAAGCTAAGCAGGAACGAGATGGTTGATTGTATCAAAACTTAAAAGACAAGAAAGCAATTTAAAAACGATGTAAATTCAGATAATTAAAAGCGTTAGGCAATAGGGAATTCTCAGGAAATCACATTCATGAACCAGACAACTATTCAGATTCTAAATATGCATGCATCTTAAACTCAAACACTTTTATAAACTACTCCACTTTCGTGATAACAGTTACTTTCCCTAGAGATCCGAGAACCTATACTTTCGCATGGTCACGGCTATCCTAGACAAGCATTATATGTTCAGGTTTGATCAGTTCATAATACTTTATAACTAAACTTTCGATTGTTATAATGCATTACTCATCAACAGTAGTTCTAGCTATATGCAAACTTTTGGAATGCATATCAACCTAAGATCTAGTGATTAAATGGCCAATTCAATCCTAGCATTATGCCTAACAGTGATGAAGATGATAAAGGATAAGCAACCTATTTGTGTCTGATTCAATCGGTGAAATCCATCGAAAAAACCCTAAAACCTAACTAGGGTTCTACTCAGACATGATAAAGAACAAAGCAGAAATCATGGATGAATAGAATTGCATAATCATGGAATAAGAAATAAGAGTAGGGTTTAGAAATCTTCTCCAAAGGGATTGAGATCTTCTCCCAATACAAAGCTCTAAAATCTCTCTAAAAGTCTCCAAAAACGTGCAGGAATAAAGGTGTGTAAAAAGTCTGAAACCTAACAGGTATTTATAGGATAAAACGGAAAAAGGAAAAATCCCTAAAAAAATCTGCAAGTGGACCGGTCGGTCCAGGATTGGACCGGTCGGTCTGCTTCTTCCAGTGGCTAGACCGACCGAGCAGACCGGTCGGTCTATGTGCCATTTGCTCGGTCTTCGAATTGCCGTCAGATTGACTGGTCGGTCCGTAAGTGGATCGACCGGTCCGGTCTCGGATTGATCGGTCTTCTCTCGGATCGGTCTTGGACTCGTTCCACCATGGGACCGGTCGGTCCTACCACTGGACCGGTCGGTCCAGGGCCTTTATTTCACCGATTTTCGCCTATTTGCTTGAATCTTCTTCCCGAACGCGTGTAGCTCCAAATCCTCATGTATGGACCTAAATAATGACTCAAGACAACTCAAAAGGCTCCGAAAACGCGTTAAAAACATGGTTAGGAAACTCCAAATTCACGTTATATCAACTCCCCCAGACTTAGATCTTTGCTTGTCCTCAAGTGAAGCCAAACTAGAAATAAGTTCAAGGAAGCTATAAAAACCAACTAACCTTTGTGAGCTGAATGCAATCCTGTAGGACCCCACAGATGTAATGCTAACCGCCTGAAAACTCATAAACAGATCAAAACCCAAGATGGTACTTCATGTACTTTGCCAAATACATAGCAATGTTACCATACTCAAGTTCCTATGTCTCAGCGACTTCTATACCAGGGTCCATAAATCTTACCAGAGGGAAAATGTCCGTCGCATAAGGGTTAGGGATTTAGGTTGTTTAATGGTGGTAATAAGTGTTTAGGCTAACCTCAGTCGCGGCCGAATGCAAGTCATGGCACAAAAACCCAAGAGAACTAAGTCCAAGGATGATGCACAGCTTTTCAAACTTAAAACCTCCTATTCTTTTAAAATAAACTAACTTTCTGCTTATCTAAAGAAATAATGCGGAGAACAAGAAATGGAAATGTGCTTAATAAATATTCTTTTAAAATCTAAGCTTTATTCTGATCCCTTTCAGCATTTTATCATAATAATTAATTTTTTTTTTTTTTTTTATTATTTATATATATATTTTTTTTTTTTTTTTTTTTTTTGAATGAAAATGCTGGGGATCAGTTCTAGCTTTTTCTAAGCACAATGATGAAAAGAGAAACGAAAAATAAATAAAGAAATGTCACTATTAACAAGATCCTAAGCAGAAAGTTTGATAAATTGTACCGGGAGGTCTTTAGAATGATCAGCTGGCCAGACTATCTCTTCGGAGTTTTTGCGCTTGAGTGCATGTCAATGTCTTCAATAGATTGCATGAGGTTTGAAAGAAAATGGTTAAGGTAAGGGTGTGGTACCAGACTAAAAATGAGCCTGGCCATTAGGAGCCCTGAAGAGAGGATAGTGTTTGAAAAAGGATAGGACTCCTAACGTTGTTGCTACTTCTTATGCGATTTCGAATTCCCTGAGTTAAGAAAAACAGAATAGCATATTAGTATCAGCGTTAGCTTTCAAGGAGACGGGAGCCTTCTGGTAACACTGATCCGCCTATGGGGTTTTTAATCTTCCCATTGCATTGGTTAGTCACTGTTCATCTAAAAACAGAGTTAGCAAACATCATGTGGTCCTAGAATCGCATTCAATTCACAAAAGTTTAAAATAAACTGAAAATAAGAAAACTGAAAATATAATTAGTACGAATAGTACTCCCCCCCAGACTTACTTCACACCGACCCGGTGTGAAAATAGATCCAGAGGAAAGACTATTAAAAGAAACAAAATAAAATGAAAAATGAAAAAGAAAATAAAGTCTAACTTCGTCCGTAGAACTTTGGGCACGGGACATGGCACGGGTCTGGGCACGGGTGGCTTGAGACCAAGTGGACCGACCGGTCTGATACAGGGACCGGTCGGTCTGGGGTGCATAGTGCAAGACCGATCCGCGGGACGTGGGAGCATCGGTATCAGCCGATCCGTGGGACGCGGGAGGGACCGACCGGTCTGTAGTGAGTCCGATCAGTCTAGGTTATCCAGTGAGTGGACCGACCGAACAGACCGGTCGGTCTACTGGGATCGAGCAGTGAGAAAACATCAAGACCGACCGGTCTATTAGGAGACCGACCGGTCCAGTGTGCTGGCTCCGATTCCAAACTTCTGTGACGAGAATCCTAAGGAAAAACCAAAAAGAAAAACAAAAACCAAGGTAAAACCGAAAAAAAATGAAAAAGAAAGAACATATATATACACTTACAAATGGGTTGCCTCCCACTAAGCGCTTGTTTTAAGTCGTTAGCTCGACTCTTGCGGCAAGGTGAATGTTATGGCGGCCGCGGTCCCATGTGGTACACGGTTCCCGGCTTCTCCGGATCAGGCAGGTAAGCAACATCAGGGTGGCCGCATGTTGGGTAAGACTGTGTACCGGTTGGAGAGGGAGGAAGTTCGAAAAGAACATACCATTGCTCAGGTGGTGGTCTCGGTCCTCTGGAGTACACCCCGTAAGTATCTCCAAGATCAATCACGTATGCAGCGGTGGGGATGACAACAACTCCTGAATCGGCTCTAATCCGCTTGAGAGGTGGATGAAGTGTTATGTCATAAAATTTCCGCTTGTGGCAACTACCAGGTGTAGCTGCTTCCTTGGGTGACATCTCAACTTCTTTTGTCTCATTTTGTTCAGGAGGCTTGGGGTCAGGATCAGGATCAGGGTCAGGATCAGGATCAGGGAGATCAGGCGAAGTTTCTGGAATTTTCATGGGAGCACCCTGTGCGAGCAGGTGCTCGGCAGAAGGAGCAGGTTCTCGCTGGGATTTTTCCTCAACATCGATTTGAACAGCATCCTGGTGTGTCCCTAAGCTTGAACCAATCTCCTTATGCACATCATCCTCGGAAAAATCACTTTCTTGAGCCTGATGCTTGGTAACCTTCTCCTTAGCCTTCGCGTGGGAGGTTGTGATTGTAGGCGGGACTAACACCCTTTCACTTCTAAACTCAACATCATTTACATGATCCTCTTTCCTATGATTCACCTCACCATGTCCGGGAAGAGTTCCATCTGATCTCTTAATAGCTGCGGTCATTTGAGCCATTTGCCTGTCCAATTTCTTCAGCGGTGGATGTCTTGCTTCGAGAAACAGTAGTTCGATCTCTTCTATACTTTCTCTACAATCTCGGAAATGACTCAGCAGAGGGCGGTACTCTATAGCTTCTTCAAAGGTTAGTGCATGTGGAATTCTTCGTACCATCTTCTGAAATCCAAGTAGCTGCTTCGGAGATATAGGGTCCATGAGATATTTAGGTGGTCGAGGGTGCGATACCTTAGGCTTGGTGTTGATGGCTGAGCCTGAATCGCAGAGTGAGCAAGGAAAGACTATAGAGTCAATCTGGACTGGAAGTTCAAAACGAACAGGATCCTCAAGCTCTTTCACTGTCCTGTTATGTAACACATCATTGGACTCCTCAGTTAGCTTCACACATTCCTCCTCCTCAGCCATATAAACAGAATTAACTTCCATTATATACATGGCATGATAATCCCTTAAAGCCTCTGCATTCTGTGTCACCTGAGTGTCAAGCATCTTCAGGTGAGTGGTCACTGCTTCTAGTCGCCCACTGATTGTCGAGATATCACTGGAAACCTTCTGCTCATTAGCTAGCTTGAGCTGCATCATAGCTTTTAGCTCATCATTGGGATTTGCAGCTGGAGGTGGAGGAGGTGATTGGTAAAAAGAGACTTGAGGGGGTTTCTGATGCCGACCGGCATTGTAGTTCTTCGTGAAAAAGTAACGCCCATATTGGTCTTTGAGAGCACCAGCTTTATCCATTACCTCCATGACTGGTACCTAGAATCAAAACAAAAACAAAAACAAAAACAAAAACAAAAATAAATTAGCAAATTGCTTAGACTAAATTTGCAAATCAAATCTGATGGTAAACACAATTGGTCCCCGGCAACGGCGCCAAAAACTTGATACGGTCAGGTTTTACCCAATTATAAAACTGCAAGTGCACAGCAATCACAGTAGTATATTCTGGGATCGAATCCACAGAGACCAAGTGTTACACAACAGATTATAGACTATTAAATTAAGCTAAGCAGGAACGAGATGGTTGATTGTATCAAAACTTAAAAGACAAGAAAGCAATTTAAAAACGATGTATATTCAGATAATTAAAAGCGTTAGGCAATAGGGAATTCTCAGGAAATCACATTCATGAACCAGACAACTATTCAGATTCTAAATATGCATGCATCTTAAACTCAAACACTTTTATAAACTACTCCACTTTCGTGATAACAGTTACTTTCCCTAGAGATCCGAGAACCTATACTTTCGCATGGTCACGGCTATCCTAGACAAGCATTATATGTTCAGGTTTGATCAGTTCATAATACTTTATAACTAAACTTTCGATTGTTATAATGCATTACTCATCAACAGTAGTTCTAGCTATATGCAAACTTTTGGAATGCATATCAACCTAAGATCTAGTGATTAAATGGCCAATTCAATCCTAGCATTATGCCTAACAGTGATGAAGATGATAAAGGATAAGCAACCTATTTGTGTCTGATTCAATCGGTGAAATCCATCGAAAAAACCCTAAAACCTAACTAGGGTTCTACTCAGACATGATAAAGAACAAAGCAGAAATCATGGATGAATAGAATTGCATAATCATGGAATAAGAAATAAGAGTAGGGTTTAGAAATCTTCTCCAAAGGGATTGAGATCTTCTCCCAATACAAAGCTCTAAAATCTCTCTAAAAGTCTCCAAAAACGTGCAGGAATAAAGGTGTGTAAAAAGTCTGAAACCTAACAGGTATTTATAGGATAAAACGGAAAAAGGAAAAATCCCTAAAAAAATCTGCAAGTGGACCGGTCGGTCCAGGATTGGACCGGTCGGTCCAGGATTGGACCGGTCGGTCTGCTTCTTCCAGTGGCTAGACCGACCGAGCAGACCGGTCGGTCTATGTGCCATTTGCTCGGTCTTCGAATTGCCGTCAGATTGACTGGTCGGTCCGTAAGTGGATCGACCGGTCCGGTCTCGGATTGATCGGTCTTCTCTCGGATCGGTCTTGGACTCGTTCCACCATGGGACCGGTCGGTCCTACCACTGGACCGGTCGGTCCAGGGCCTTTATTTCACCGATTTTCGCCTATTTGCTTGAATCTTCTTCCCGAACGCGTGTAGCTCCAAATCCTCATGTATGGACCTAAATAATGACTCAAGACAACTCAAAAGGCTCCGAAAACGCGTTAAAAACATGGTTAGGAAACTCCAAATTCACGTTATATCAATGGTCTGAGCTAGTAAGTGTTTCTACTAGTAATTATGTCACCAATCTTCCTTGGGTAGTATTGGGGGATTTCAATCAGGTTATGTATCCTACAGAGCCCTCTAGTTTGTCTTCCCCAAATGTCAATAGTAGGATGAGAGAGTTTAGTGAATGTCTTCTTGAAGTATATCTCACAGACCTCAACTTCAGGGGGAACACTTTTTCATGGTGGAATAAGAATAAGGAAAGGCCAGTGGCTAAAAAGCTTGACCGGATTCTTATCAATGACAACTAGATGGCTGACTTTCCTAGGGCAGTGGCTGTATTTAGTAGCCCAAATTTTTCTGACCATACCTCTCTCTTAGTGATTCTTGATCCCCTGGTCAGTAAGCTCACCAAGCCCTCCAGATTCTACAACCTGCTCCTGAAGAATAAGAATTTCTTGCCTCTAGTTGGTCGAAACTGGTACTCCTTTAATGTTGTTGGATCTGCTATGTACAGAGTCTCCCAAAAGCTAAGGAAACTCAAGAAGCCAATTTATGATTTCAGTAAGGATAACTACTCATAATTGGAAAAGAGGGTAATTAAGGCTCATAAAAGTTTGCTAAGTGCTTAGAATCAGCTTCTTTCGGACCCTAATCCCATTAATGCTTAAGGAGAATTTGTTGCCCTAAACAAATGGATAACTCTGGCTCAAGCAGAGGAATCTTTTTTCCATCAGAGAACAAGTGTTAATTGACTTGGCCTTGGTGACAGCAACACAACCTACTTCCATCGTATGGTTAGTTCTAAAAACTCAAATAACCTAATCCATTATCTCATTGATGGAGCAAGCAACAGATTAGAATCTCAAAAGGAAATTCAAGAGCACTGCATCAACTATTTTGCAAACTTGCTTGGTGGTCCAGTTGAGCCTCCTCTTTTCCAGCAAAGTGACCTTGACATGATTTTGCCTTATGCTTGCTCTTCTGATCAGCAGCAAGCTTTGATTAAGCTTTTCACAAGTGAGGAGATTAAAGAGGCTTTGTTCTTTCTTCCTAGAAATAAAACATGTGGACTTGAAGGATATTTTTTAGAGTTCTTTACCTCATATTGGACGGTTGTGGGATCTGAGGTTACTCAAGCTATCAAGGATTTCTACTCACCAGGTCAGATCTTGAAGCAATGGAATGTAACAAACCTTGTGCTTATCCCTAAGATCCTAAACGCCTCATCTACTTCGGACTCAGGCCAATATCTTGTCTAAATACAGCTTACAAAATCATATCCAGGCTTTTAGCTGCTAGATTGAAGGGTGTTCTCTGAGGTTATTTCTTTGACCCAAACTGCTTTCATGCCTGGTAGGCTTCTTGCTGAGAACGTTTTGCTGGCCACAAACCTTATGCAGGGATACAACCAGGAAAGATCATAACCAAAAGGAATGTTGAAGGTGGACTTAAGGAAATCTTTTGACTTCATAAGGTGGGATTTCATCGTGGGCACCCTCAAAGCTATCAATATGCCAGAAAATTTCATTAATTGGATTTTCTAATGCTTATCTACTGCATCATTTTCAATCTGTATGAATGGATCTACTGGTGGATTCTTTAATAATACAAAGGGGAGATCCACTCCCACCCTATTTGTTTGTGCTTGGAATGGAGGTAATTTTCTAATTGTTGTTAACAAGATATGAAGCTAGCTATATCTCTGTCATTCTCTGGTAGATTACAGCTCCTTGCATATGTTATCTCTGGAGTGGTAAACTTCTGGTTTTCAGCTTTCATTCTGCCTAATGGATGCATCAAGAGGATTGAATCTCTCTGCACTCAGTTTCTGTGGTATGGCAATATGGATCAGTGTAAAGGTGCCAAGGTCTCATGGTCTACAATTTGTTTGCCTAAAGCTGAGGGAGGCCTTGGGTTGAGAAAACTCTCAACTTGGAACAGAGCTCTCTGGCTTCGGTTCATATGGCTTATTTTCTCTTCTTCAGAGTCTTTGTGGGTAGCCTGGCAGAAGAGGCACAAAAGAGGAGCCAAGAGTTTCTGGGAAATAAAGGAAAGAAGCTATGATTCCTGGACTTGGAAGCAACTGCTTAAGCTTCGATTATTTACCATCAAGTTTTCTAAACCAATCCTTGGGAATGGGGAGACAATAAGCTTCTGGTTTGATACTTAAACACCTTTGGGTCAGTTGATCTCCTTCCTCAGTCCCTCTGGGCCTAGAGACATCAGAATTCCTCTTCATGCTAAAGTGGTGGATGTTGTTGACTCTTCAGGATGGAAGCTTTCTTCTCCAAGATATGAGGAGGCTCTTACCCTGCACACCCACCTCACAATTGTCCTTATTCCTTTATCCAACTCACCAAGGGATGTCTATGAATGGAACACAAATGGGATTAGTTGCAGGGCTTTCTCTGAGCCTGCTACATGGGAGGCCTTGCGGCCAAGATCTGAGACTAAGGACTGGGCTTGCTTGATTTGGTATAAGGGTCACATTCCGAAATTCTCCTTCACTTTGTGGGTGGCCAATTATGATAGATTACCAACAAGGATGAGATTGGTATCTTTGGGAATCACTGTTCCCAAAGAATGCTGCCTCTGCTCCTCCATGGAGGAAACCAGAGACCACCTTCTCTTGCATTGTGTGTTTAGTTATGAGGTCTTGAAGCTGGCCTTAGCTGTGCTAAACCCTCCTAGCCGCATGTTTGGTAGTTGGTCTGAATTGCTCTCCTGGATTAAAGCTGATAGTGTGAGGGCACCTTTTCTTCTCAGGAAGTTAGTTGTGCATGCTACGGTGTTCCATCTATGGAAACAAAGAAACAATGTGCTCCACAACCACATTGTTCTTTCCCCTTCTACTATCTTCAAAGGCATCGAGAGAAAGGTTAGGAACTCAATCTCTGCAAGAAGACTACAAGACCATTTCACAAGCTAATGCAAATTTGGCTAAATTGATCTTATGTATTTCCTTAAACTCCTTATGGTTTTTGCCATTATCTCATCCTACCTTGTTTTTTCTCTTTTGGCCGAGGTAGTTTGGATTGTAGGTTCACTAATTGTAAATCTTCTTTCATTAATATGTATTTGCGTTTTAGCAAAAAAAAAAAAAAGAATAGGAAGCGTTCATAAACTCGTCTCATAATAGTTAGGGCCCTTATAAGGCTGCATGATGTTTGTCCATAGCTTTATTATGGTGTGCATGGCCCTCTTATTTATATTTCGTGTTTAGTATTTATGTATATCTCCCAAAACCTCATAATTTCTCGGGTTGTGATGATGCCCATAGCGAGCGAGATCTATATATCAATATCGAATCGATAATGGTGTCATAATGATAGTAACAACTACCATCAACGATATAACAATAGTAACGAGTAACGACCATGACTATCATTTATAAAATAAATGTCAGTACATGGAGTCTTATTTTTATATATGACCGAGACTAATCGGATAGTAAATTTGTTTTTTTTTCCAACAAACATAATTAGAAAAAAACGAAACGCCAATAAATTTTTTAAACTAAAATTTTATAAACATTTTATGATTCTTCCATAGTAATTTTACCCATTCATTTCATTAAGTTGTTTGATCGTTTGACATTATTCTCTTATTTTACTATTCAGTTGGTACTGATCAAGCTCGATATTTGCATTGGACCACTTTAAGTACTTGAGTCTTGAAATGTTTTAGCAAAGAAAAGACAAATGCACATGCCTTCATGTGCTCAGCTTTTCTATTATTTTATGTTTATTTATATTAACTTATCAATAGTGAAGTCTAAAACTAACAACTCAAAGAGTGTAGTAAATATATGATATTGTTATGAAGGCAAAACGGCTTAAACCTACCTGCACTCTGGGTAACTAAGAAAATTCCTACCTCCTTTTTAAAATGTGTCTAAACCTACTTGCACTCTTAGTAAAACAACTTATTAGTACCTACACTTCATGTCATTCCAAAAATTCATACCTCCTCTTTAAAATGTGCTTAAACCTACTCCAACTTTTAGTAAACATGCTTATAAATACCTGATCAATTACAGAATTACAGTAGAACATTTATAAATTAATACTTTATAAATGACTAACCACTGTAAGTTAATAAATTCATAATTACTATAAGTTAATAAATCTTAGTTATCATTATAAGATGGATGCTAATAACCTACTTGACTATGTATATGTAAAACTAAAAATTGCAGTTACTATGTTATTAATGATGAAGTTGAAAACATGATAATAATAATTTTAGAATTATTTAATAATTAGTTTATCACGTATAAAACTCTATACTTGATGAAGATAATCATAATTTTAATAATTATTAGTTTATAATTTTAGATAATCATAGTTTATAAGTTAATTTAAAATTATGACTATCTTCATCAAGTATGATTAAAATTATGATTAGTGTTATGAACGTACGAAACGTTCTTTATATAGACGGTAAAAGATAATATTTACTGGGTCTGATTGGTAACCGAGCTTTTAAGCTGTAAATTGGAGCGATAAGCTGTATAAATAAAGATTTCGGGTCAGATTGGTGTACTATCTTTATATTATACCGCTTTAGATTGTACCAATCACGAAAGCGGTACCAAAAACGTTACACTCAACTTACCGCTTCAGCTTACAGCTTTGCACTATGTTTATAGCTTACCGCTCCAGCTTACAGCTCGTTACCAATCAGACCCTTCAGTTAAAGCTGTACAAAAACAAAGTGGTACAAATAGTATTCCGATTGGTAACCGAAAGCGGTACGAATAGTAATTCATATTAAATAAATAAGAAATATATTTAAGAATACAAATTATATAGTCAATAAGTAAATATCAAACAGATTTACAGATTTACAAATTGTGACAATATTTTTTTGAGAGAATATTTGATAAAATTAATTTTATAAACGAAATTTAAATAATATTAGTGTAAATTAAATGCAAAATAATATAGACATTAAGGTAAACAAATAATTTAGAAGCAACTGAAATATAAAAATAAAAATGCATAATTAACCACGCTCTTCCCACAAAGATTTTGCTATTTCATCACGGAGAGCTGCCATGTATGCTCTATTTGTAGATGTTTCCGCCTCTTCTATCTCCTCGATTGTATTTGCATTTTCTTCTTGTTGTCCATGAGCATTTTCATTTTCTACAGTTGGGTTAGCTTCAAAATCATCATATGTAATGTCTGACCGTTGAATAAAGTTATGAAGTCCCATTGTAACGAAAACCAATCTTTTTTGCGTTTCTAGGTTGTATCTTGGTAATTCTTTCACGACCCTCCACTTTTTTCCATATTCCGATTGTAATGGATGCATGCCATCTGTTAAACAACTCGCTGTCAAATTGCCGCAAATGATATCAATCTCTTCATTTTGGTTTCCTCGGTAGGGAGCTAAATATCTTTTTTTATTTGCATAACCAGAGTCGACGACATAGTATTTACGTGTAGGAGGTCTCGGAAACCGTTGGCTTTGTTGTTGCACTATCGATAGAACTTTGGAATCATGAACTAAACCTAGTGCTCAATTCCACACATATATGAAAAGCATGTCTAAATCACATATAGCCAAAATATTAAGGCTTGATTCACCAAAATAGTCCCAATATGCTCTTCAATTTTCTGGTGGTGGAATGACGGGAACATATATTCCGTCAATAGCACCAATAAAACCCTCGAAGAATGGATAATAACGAGTATCATTACAAAGTCTTGATGGAATTGCTTTAAGTTGATGAGTACTTGGAGTCCTCATTTAATCACAAGCAAGCTCTCCATCACATCCACCATTTCATGAAACTTTCGATTAACAGTTTCTAGGTTACGCCCAAAATTTCTCGCTACTGTCCGTTGAATCTCATTATGCCTACATGCGCTAGGAAACACTGCAACACTTTCTTAAATGCTAATATATTCTGTTAGATTTAAACCATACTCGTTTTCCATCATTTGGCACAAAAGTTGGAATATTCCTCTATGCATTCTAAGTGCATTTAAGCATGCCACATCATCACACTCAATTTGCCGTTTAATGTTTAACCAACCTAATCCTTCTCCACCTTGTATTGGTTGGCAACATAAATATTTCTCATAATATTGCATCGTTGGTTCGACAAGTAGTTGATCGACTTGTTCGTCTTCAAGCATAAACAATTCGCAAACTTCTTCACGTGTTAGATTGTTTAGTCCAGAAGAATATAACTCTTTAATTCGGGTTGCCTAACATATATATTTAAAAATATAGTTAAGGACTTTTTTTTGTTACTAAATGATAATTAAACAAACTAGAAACATAACTTTTAACAACCAACCATAAACAAATAAAATTCTAAAATCACTGTCTCGGGTTATTTATTGGTTGATTTTCTGTTCCGTCATCAAAAAAATTCAAATGTCGTGGTCGAGCTCCAAATTCCGAAGGTTCACCAAACCTATAACCAATATATGTCGTCCGTGTAGATGGTGTTCCAAAATCAGGAGATACGTTAATTCTTGGATCACGATTAGCATTCCCCATTTGTCTTGGTAGTGTCCCACTTAACATTGAAGATGTGCATGCATTAAAGACTGTAGAAGGTGCAGGTGATTGCATCATTTGAGCAGCAGGCGATGGGGGCATATAGGGGAAACTACCAACTCCTTGAGGAAATATCATTTGAAAATAAGGCGCACACATCATTTGCCCAGGCATGTTAAAAGAACTGCCCCATGCCAGCTGAGGGATGAAACTGTAGAGTATCAGGTTGATTGTACTGTGAATTCCTTGATGAATATCAATCTGAACTTCCTGACGATCTTATACTACCACCGCTAGAACCACTTGAAAATGGTTGAAAGTTCTCATAAGCTTTGCCAGTTCTGGTGCCTACCCGATCCACTCTAGTTATACTTTCCAAAATCCAATTCTATCATCATCTGATTGAAATGGGGTGTCCACAAATTTATTACGCCACCATGCATCTTTCTTTAGTAGCTCTACCGATGCTTTCAAAAACGTTTTGTACTTCTCTATCGGCAAAGCATTTACCATTAAAAATGCTTCTTTGAATTTACCATATTCTTCTTGACTAAAACCATTGGGTCGCAATGCTGATACAGTAGCGCGTCGTGCATCAGCCATATCTTGAAATGTCGTGGTAATCGAGCCTTCAAACGCTCGCCTTCGTCGATTACTTCGACTTTTATTACTAGCAGAATGTAGTCGTGAATTGCTTCTCCTTGGACTACTTCCTCCCCGTCCAACATTGTACGAAGTTGCACGACTAGCATGTCTGCCCGAACGACCATGGATTTGTTTTGTTATTTCTACTCCTTCTGTTTCATCTACTTCTTTATCATGTATATCTTCGTATGTTTCTTCAGGATCAATGAATGATGTATATGGTAAATGAGTATTTTCTTCTTGGGTTTGAGGTATGTTTTCATTTGTAGGCGCCTCGTAATTACCATCATCATCCCTACCACCATGACCAGAATCTGAACTGTCATCGGCTCTTTGATAATCGTCTTCTAGTTCTCTACGAGCCTCATCCGCATCATACATGTGTTCAGTTGATACATCATACCACCCATACATTTGTTGCATTGCATCCCAATATTTGGGCGGTTTACGATGACAAGCACTAATAAATCTACTTTCCTGAAAAGAATAGGAAAAAAATATTAGTTGAAATTATTATTTTAAATTTTTTGAAACAAAAACTAATTAGACAACACAATAGTATATTGGCTACCAACATACCGCTTCACGTAATTTCCACCACGAAGCCATCGTAATGACTCATGTCCTATGATCCGCACTAGCACCACTTCTACCCATATGTTCAATCCATTCCTTATGGTTTCTTTTCAATGTATCTATTTTATTTTTTACCATCTTCCACTGATCAAGTTTTTCTCCGTTTTATTATATAATTCACGCATAATACGGTTTCTCTGCGCACCTTTTAGTGCGTACGTATTATAATCAACTTTTTGAAGCTCAGCTTCATATAATTTGACCAGAACACTTTTTCCGTAGATTTCCAAGTTTCTTTCTAAAAAACAAAACCAAATCATATATATATATATATATATATATATATCTATATTTTTCATATATTTATGTACATATATGTACAATAGTACACACCATTATGAAATGTATACTAAAATGATAAATGAATAACTTACGTTTTTTCGTATGTGTGAAGGTCTCATACGATCATTTGAAGCCAAACTACAAGAAAAAATATGTTACTTGTTTTCTCAAATAAAAATATTAAGCGTTTTACTTGACTGAAATACAGATTTACTTTACTAAAATATGAGTCTTCTAAAATATTACTAAAATACAGATTTACTTTTAAAAATTAAATAATTGATAGAACTTCAGATTAACTTAGTTCTATTAATAAACTAATAGTAATTACTTTGACTGAAATTTGTTTTTACTAAAATACTATCATAATAGCAATTTAAAATAGTTTATGTCATACCAAATGTTGTTATATAAAAAAATAGTTATACACATTTTTAGAAGTTACAATTTTCATATTTGTTTATAAACTATTCTAAAATTGTAACGTTATGAGTTTACATATTGTAAAGATTATTGGCAATTAAATAAACAATATTGCATGCATTTTTATCACATAAATACTCTTTTATATACACGTTAATGGAGTTTTCACTGTTTTTATACCTTATGTATAAATCTACATATGCAACTATGTTTTTATTTTTTTATTTTTTTCCCTCAAATGTAATGCTTTATTAAACTGAAAAGATATGATTACAATGTAAAACTTCAGAAAGATATGGTGGAACATAGTAATGATAAAAAATAAAAAAAAACATCATTGGGAGTATTAGTTTTCGCAAGTAAATCAGCAGGGGCGTTTTCCTTCCTTGATATCCACGTAAACTTAACCTCTTCAAATTGACTCATCCATTGCTTTATATCATGGATCCAGTTGAAAACATGAAAGTTGACTGTAGAACCGTTCAACAGATTAACCACCTCTTTGCAATCTCCCTCAAAAATAACTCTCTTATATCCCTTACACCAAGAGTTTTGCATAGCGAATATTAGAGCTTGAAATTCACTCTCTAAAACAGTGATATGAGATTTTCCTTTAGCTTGGCCTGCTCCCGTATAAAATCCAAACTCATCTCTGAAAAGCCAGCCAGCTTTCGTAATTAACCCATCTTCCGCATGAGAACCATCATAGTTACATTTGACCCATCTCATTGGTAGTTTTTGCCATAACTGATGTTGAATTGCACTGTTATGTGCTCTGTTTCCCCTGTTTCCAATTTGGTTTTGAAGAGATTCATCAACCATACCCCACTCTTGCACATCACTCTTAGCTAGTCGTAACACATTTCTCCATGATAGGCTCTTTTGTTGAAAAATCAACAAATTACGACTTTTCCAGAGTCGCCAAAGTATCCAAATAGCTAATTGTTGGTCTTGTAATGATATTATTGAGGTATGAGAAGAAAGGATTACCTCCAGATTTTCTTCCAATGTAGCTGTTGGATTCAATAAACTCGAATTTGAGATTCCAGAAGACCTCCATATAGTTTGAGCATACAAACAACCAAAGAAGATATGATTAGTTGTTTCTTCATGCAAACAACATCGACAACAGGCTGGGAAATGCCTCATATGTCTCTTTCTTAATGTTTCACCGGTCGGTAACGCTTCAGACAACATCTTCCATAAGAAATGTTGTATTTGAGGTGCAGTTTTGATTTTCCATATCAAATTCTTGAGTGTAATATTTCCAGGAGGTGGTACCACTTGATTTTGTCCCGACAAATGAGTAGAAAGCCAATATGCAGATTTAACAGAGTCTATACCATTCTTATTATAATGCCAGCCAAAAACATCTTCTTTTGCCTTGGAGCTCAGTTTTATTGAAAGAACCGTACTAACATCTTCATCAACCACTCTTTCTCTAATTTTTTCCTCGTTCCAATCCGACCCTGACTCATTCATCAAATCCTTGACCATTAGTCTATCTGGTGATAATTTCGAACCTGGTGGTCTTGGTGGATGACATGTTAGCCATGGGTCATTCCATGCACTAACTGTTGAACCATCTCCAATGATAAATCGTAACCCCTTTTTCACTAACTCTCTGCCTTGAAGGAGTGAACTCCAAACGTATGAAGCTTTCTTCTTTTTTGTTGCATTGAGGATATGAGTATCATGAAAGTATCTCCCCTTTAGCATTCTGGCCATCAAGCTCTGTGGTTGTTGAATAATTCTCCAAACTTGTTTCCCTAACAAAGCAAGATTAAAATTCTCAAGATCTCTAAATCCCATTCCTCCCTCTTTCTTTGGTAAACTAAGACGAGTCCAAGAGAACCAATGTATTTTCCTATTTTGATCAGTCGATCCCCACCAAAAGCGTTGAAGTAAACCATTGATCTCCTCGCAGATTTCTTTCGTTAATTTGAAAACATTCATAGCGTAGACTGGCATTGCTAGAGCCACTACCTTTAAAAGAATTTCTTTGCCACCCGGTGAAAGAAATTTCTTGTTCCATCCTTGTGTTTTCTCTTTAACTTTTTCAATAATAAACTAAAAGAGTTCACTTTTCTTCCCACCAAACTGTTCTGGCAATCCCAAATACTTGCGTCCACCTCCATCATTATGAATTCCCATAATTCTACGCATTCTTGTTTTGACTTGATGGTTTACTCGACTACCGAAAGTAATAGCTGATTTCCTGAGATTAACCGCTTGACCCGAGACAGTTTCATACGTAGCTAGAACTTCCTTAAGAGCTTTACACGATTTATCATTTGCTAGAGTAAAAAACAATGAATCATCTGCAAATAATAAATGTGTAAGAGTTGGGCTATGGTTACTGACTTTGATTCCTTGTATCTTCCGTTTAGCCTCTGCCTTGATCCTCATTTGAGATAAAACTTCAGCACATAAAATGAAAAGATAAGGAGACAAAGGATCTCTTTGTCTTATTCCTCTAATAGGTTGGATAAAACCCTTAGGCACTCCGTTGATGAGAACCGAATAACTGACCGACGTAACACACTGCATTATCCATCCTATCCATTGCTCGTTAAAACCCATACTTCGCATTGTTTGCTCTAGGAAACTCCACTCTAAACGGTCATAGGCTTTAGTGATATCCGTCTTAATGGCCATGTAAGACTTTGATTGTCTTTTCCTTACTTTCAAAGCATGAAAGACTTCGTGTGCCATAATAATATTATCCCTGATCATTCTTCCAGGGACAAAAGCAGCTTGATTATCCGTAATGATGCTTGAGAGATGAACTTTTAACCTATTGACCATAATTTTGGAGATAATCTTATAACTTACATTGCAAAGAGCTGTCGGCCTGAATTCCATCATTGATGTTGGCGTTGTAACTTTCGGGATCAGACACAAATTGGTGTGATTGTGAATTTTGTCGAAACAACCTCCTTCAAAAAAACTTTGTATTTCATGTATCATAGCAGGGCTTATTTTTTCCCAAAATTGCTGATAGAAAATTCCTATAAAACCGTCAGGTCCGGGAGCACGATGAGGGCCAATACTGAACAAAGCTTTTTGAATTTCATCCAGAGAAACTGGCCTGGTAAGATCGGTGTTGATCGTGTCAGAGACAGTCACTTGATAATCATGAAAAACCTCCTGCATAATAAAATTAGGAATTCCAGTTGTTGTATATAATCCTTGGAAATATTTTATAGCTACTTCGGCTATAGCTTTATCTCCGCATTGAACAACATCAGCTTCATCAAGGATTGAATGGAGTCTTGAGTAATTCCTTTTCGTCTTTGTTTGATTGTGGAAATACTTTGTATTTATGTCTCCTGCGTTTAACCAACCATTCCTACTCTTATCCAAAAAGATTCTTCATCTATATAAGCTTGATTCAATTTCTGTTTGAGACTTGCTCTTTGTTCCGGAGTTGAAATGCCTGAAGAAATTGATGTATCCAGCCTATATCTTAAAGAGATAATCCTCTCTGCCGTATTGATACGATCACCCTTCTTCCATCCTGAAATTTGTTGTCTACACCTCAGAATACGTGAGTATAGTGATTGTGTAACTCCGTTATAGTAATGAACTCCATTCCAGCCACGCAATACTGTTTCTTTGAAACCTTCCCTATGAACAAGCCTATGATCATATCGGAATAGATGTCTTCGTTCCTCAATTTCATTTGAGATATAAGTTGCCATATGTCGATGATCGGATTCACCAAACTCTAAGAATTCAGTTTCAGAAGCCGGGAAAAGATCTATCCATTCTTTATTAGCCATTGTTTGATCCAGGCATTCAAAGATAAAATGGTCACCACGTTGACCATACCATGAAAACCTATCTCCAATTGACTTTAAATCCGAGAAGTCGCAAGTTTGAACCATTCTACGCATATTTTGAAGAGAAATTTCAGTTCTTACTCTACCACCCTTTTTTTCTTCTTTCTCTAAGATATCATTAAAATCTCCCATAATCAACCAAGGTTGTTTATTTCTAGTAGTTGCTATTCTCTCTAATCTTTCCCAGAGGTGATTTCGAAAATGTGCAATTGGGTGACCATAAACAAAGGACAAGTAGAAACTAAATCCATTCATTTTGACTAAGCAATCTACAAGATTAGGGGATTGGTAAAAGATAGATAAATCTACATCTTGCTTCCAGAAAATAACTAAACCACCACTAAGTCCTAAAGGCGGGACTGTTACATAGTTAAGAAAACCGAGCTCACTGCCTTTGTCTATAATATCTTGCTGCTTTGTTTCCGATAGGCAAATGATGTCCGGGAGATACTTCCTCGTAATCTCCTTAAGGCGTCGAACTGTCAAGTCAATGCCTAGTCCTCGACAGTTCCAGCAGATTGTCCTCATGGTGGAAGAGGTGGTTCAGGGCCCACCTCGCCTCCATTTGATGAAACTGAATTAGGTGCATTAGCAGTTCCACTACATTCGCCTATCTGACGGACTTTGGTCTTGTTAGGTTCTTTGTTTGTGATCTCCTCTTCAAACTTCCTTTTACGTGTCCAAAGATTATCCATTCTTCCATAAACCGGATGAAATGGAAATGGATTGTACATTTGGTCCATCTCCAAATCACGAGCAAACATGTTGGTGCATTGATATTCACCAATCTCAGGATCTCCTGCATCTGTCTCCTCTTCTTGAACATTAGTAACATTCTCTGCTTCACCTTGAATCTCTTCATTAATTTCTGCAATCACCACTCCTGCATTTGGAACCGTTTCCATAGGCTCCATTGAATCAGTGTTATCGTCATCTCCATCGGATGCTTGATCAGGACTCAAAGGATCTGGCCCTCCATTATGAATTAAACAAGCACCCGAATCGTGAGTGAGCATACAACAGATCGCACAGAAACCCCTGAGTCGCTCGTAAGTGAATCGGAGTAGAGTGTT
Source organism: Draba incana (assembly GCA_963576765.1). Classification (NCBI taxonomy): domain Eukaryota; kingdom Viridiplantae; phylum Streptophyta; class Magnoliopsida; order Brassicales; family Brassicaceae; genus Draba; species Draba incana. The sequence goes on along the minus strand of OY755216.1, from coordinate 17,655,135 downwards.
AAATCCTTCTTCAAACTGGAAATTTCTCTGAAATCGCAAAGGATGATCAACATTCCAGTTGATTTTGACTCTAACAAATTCAACCCTTGCCGCTGCTTCTGGAGTGTAATATGTCTCTATGAATTGACCAATTCTGCGACCAATTGTGGTAACCACTCGGAGATTAAGATATTGCACTGGAATTCCTCTAATTTAAATCCAAAAAGGAATAAAATTGTGAGAGAGAGGATCCATTGATGGACTCCATCGATCTAAGATTAACATTCGATCCGCAAACGCCCATGGTCCCCTTTGAAGCACCAACATCATCGATTCTTCATTGGGGAAAACAAATTGAAATAGCCGGCCTTCAATGATACGCCCAAAAGTACGGCCAGAATGACCCTAATAACGAGGCATTAGAGCAATCACAAAACGCATATTCTTTTTTCTGGGCATCGTCGGTCTCCCAACAAGAACAAAACGGTTTTCCTCAACCGCCTGAGTCACAACATTCGTCGGTAATGAAATTGGTTCATCATTGACTCCGAGATCAATGTCTTGGATGGCCCTTCGAAGGTTATCAGCCATCTTGAAAAGAACGTCGTAAAATCGAAAAGGATATTGAATAATTGAGTGTAAACGATAGTTGATTGGAAAAGGATGAGAGGAATTAGGGTTGGAGTCAATTCCTTTAAGTAATGTTTGATATGGAAGAGAAACCAGAAAACTGACATCACGATCGATTAGTTCAACAATCGTGGGAATAACCGTCCGAGAGTGGCCGAAATCTGAGGAATCTTCAAAACCACCACCGTCGTGCTTGAAAACGTCACCAAAGTGGTGAGAAACTGCCGGTAAAAAAATCGTCTTTTTTATCACCATATTTTATTATTCTATTTAAATTAAAATAACAAAAGTCTATGTTTTTGTTAAATTGGCAGAACTATATCTATTATATATTATACAACAAATACTAAAATTTTGATCAAAGAAAAAATAAAAGTTTAACTTACATTAAGCAAAATATTATATGCAAAACAATATTACCTTAATTATATAGTGAGTTATTAACACAAAAGTTTAGATATGTAAAGATTTTGTAGTGGTGTATGTTTTTTTTCAAAGAACGAATGAAGTTGTGTATCAATGTTCAAGTTAGCTCTATTTATAACCATTTTTTCATCACTCAAATTTATATATATTTTGAAATTTAATTAAATTCTTAAAGCAAAAAAAATCTATCCAACCAATCATTCACAGATTTTTCACCTTATCTTTATCTTCTACAACGTACAGCTTTGAAAAAGTTTTTTCTTCTTCCTGCTTTTGTTTCCTGCTTTTTTAATTGGTTAAAGGTAAAGCTGTATATATTTAAAAAAGTTGTACAAGTTTACCAATCAAACTACTACTGTGCGTGCATAGTAACAGTGATGTCTAAAATAAAATAAAATCATGGACATTAAGTTTCCTCCGCAATGTAAATGCAGTTATTGTTGACTTCTTCAATAGATTGTAAGTTAAAAAGAAAAAAAATAGTACAGATCATTGCTTGCAAAACTATATAGTTTCTTTTATAGTTGTGATGTGATGTGCCATTAAGATCGAAATAATATGTGTTCATAGTAGGTGAATTAGGTTAATGATGTGAGTAATTAACTTAAAACTCTATTTAATTTAATATATTATTTTTCCAAAATTATTTTCTTCTTTTTCTTTTATATCAATGTAAAATTATTATTTAACAAAAAAAAATGTTTGTACAGTAAATGTTACTTTTATATTAGGAGTTTGAGAATGAATCTACTCACCAATGTAGAAAAGTCTTTGTGAAGGTGGTTGAGATGCAAACCATTTGATCATTCTCTTGACATAAATGGAGTCTTGGATTATCCGAATAGAGCTCAACCAATTTCTCATCTTAACGAGCCGAAAAGGCATAAATGGAGGCTCTCCATGACGATGTCTATTTCGTTCCATCCAAATTTGTTATAGAGCCGATTGAAACGTGTAACAAAGCAAAAATTGGTTAGTTTTGGAATGTAAAGATAGATGGTCCAAGAAAATTTATCATTTATTTATTAAAAATCTTTGGACAATCGAATTGAGCCACATTTTTCTTTTTTTTTGGCATAGATGCGGGATTTTTGGAATTTGGCAAAATTCCAAAAATTTAATCATCGACTAAAAAATCATTAGCTGTTGTAATTTGTGCTTTCTTTAGCGCGCTAATAAAATTAGGCAATTCCTTAATTTTCACGAATGACGATGAAGAAAACAAAAAGCCATAAACAGCTTCGCAATTCCGATACTTTTAAAACACCTGATTTTATCGCTGTTGCGAGCGGAATAGGTCGACCCACAATTCTCTTCCACATTTTGATCGTCTTTCCGGCGTCGGAACCACCGTATCGTGCACCGTCGCTTTTGCCATTGCTCTCGTTTTGGTCTCTTTTCTCTAATTTTCCGTTACCTCCTTCGCAGGTGAGAAATTCGTTCAATGTTCGTAATTCACCTGCTCGATTTTGTGGGTTTTTAGCATTCGTCTCTCGGATTTGAGTAGAACAACGCACGATTGTTGGATTTTGTGGGTTTTAGGTTATGAATTTCTGTTGATCTCAAGTTCCAGTGTGAGTCTGTAAACCGGTGGAAGGAAGTTTTGGGATTTATGTTCATGCTCCGGCGACTATTGGAGGATTTGAATTTTGATTTGTTGGTGGACGTGGGTCGTATTTCTTTTTTTACTAGATCTTACGGCTAAATTTGTGATTCTTTCTTTGTTCTTGTTTTTCAGAAGCAAGCAGGTGGAAGTAGTCAAAGCTCTATTTCCTCGCTGCACATGGAGTTACTAAAGATTCTTGGGTCCAGAACAAACATTCTGGAGAAACGGCTGTGAAATTCTTATAATAATATCAAATCTCAGAATGTAAGTGGTTTCTTTGTGATTCTAAGGAATAATACATAAGCCTAGGCTTAAACCGTATGCAACATGCAAAGAAGACTTTTTTAACAGACTGATTAGAAGGGGGACCATTGCAGAAAACACCAAATCCTCTCCACAATATTATATGAAACTTCGTTTGTTTTGCTGTCAAACAATGATGAAAAAGAATCACGTTGTTACTGATTTTGCTGTCATTCTCTGCTGACATATATTGAATAGAGACAATGTTCTTTTATCCTGAGACATGGAATTAAACAAGTTCATAACTGGAGTCATGATTTACAATGATTGACTTGTCCTCATTGTTGCCGTTGTTTTCGTTGTGTTTTCTTTTGGAGTAGGATGCGTGAAGAGAGGTGAGGTATGAAGATGGCTACAGGAGAGGATCAGATGCAAGGACCGAGCGGGAGGGAAGAGAAGATTTTTGTCTCTGTTCGTCTGAGGCCATTAAATGTGAAAGAAAGGGTAAGGAACGAGGTGGCAGATTGGGAGTGTATCAATGACGAAACGGTCATATACAGGAGCCATCTTTCCATTTCTGAGCGTTCCATGTACCCCACTGCGTACACATTTGGTGAGACTTGCTTACTTTTTCAGCTTCTTGATCTAAGGTAATCCTTGCTGAGCTTTCCTATGCCTCTAGACAGAGTGTTTGGCCCTGAGTGTTGTACGAGGGAGGTGTATGATCAAGGGGCCAAGGACGTGGCTCTCTCTGTTGTTAGTGGAGTTCATGGTAAGGCATGTCTAGTACTGCTTTCTAGTATTTATCCACTGTGGCTCATGTTTGATACAAGTTTCAACTGGCTTCAGCTAGTGTTTTTGCATATGGACAAACAAGCAGTGGAAAGACATACACTATGAGTGGAATTACTGATTACGGCTTGGCTGATATATATGATTACATTGAGAAGGTGAAGTTAACTTTATGATAGATTCATAGTAATCTTACCGCATTGTTTCCAGTTCATTCACTAACTATTGTCCTTTTCAAAAAATTTATGTGTTTTCTGCAGCACAAGGAAAGAGAATTTGTTCTGAAGTTCTCAGCCATGGAGATCTACAATGAATCTGTACGAGACCTCCTGAGTACAGACATTACTTCACTCAGAGTTCTAGATGATCCGGAGGTAAAAGTTGACATTGGCATCTTACGGAGGGTTACATGCCTGATCTCATTATGCTGGTCATTTTCTGTTTGACAGAAAGGGACAGTTGTTGAGAAACTCATAGAGGAAACTTTGCGGGACTGGAATCATTTTAAGGAGCTTTTATCAATCTGTATAGGTATTGTTTTCGAAACGTGTCTAAAATAATACTTTTGATGTTTAGCATCAGTTTGACTAGTATCATCTAATCATTGCAGCTCAAAGACATATTGGAGAGACAGCTTTAAATGAAGTTAGTTCCCGCTCTCATCAGATTCTGAGATTGGTAGGCATTTTGCTGATTTACATTCAAGATTCGGCGCGGCATTCTTCAGGCCTCTTATTGGAACTAACTTCAGATTCTGACTGATATCTTTTGCAGACAGTTGAAAGCACATTACGTGAATATTTGGCAAATGATAAATTTAGTACACTCACAGCGACAGTGGTATGTACTTTTGAATCCGTCATGTATTATCCTGGAAAAAAGTGGAAATAAATTCATAGATTAACTAATTATCCTGCAGAATTTCATTGATCTTGCTGGAAGTGAACGTGCATCTCAATCATTATCAGCTGGCACAAGGTTGAAAGAAGGTGGTCATATAAACCGAAGTTTACTAACACTAGGATCTGTCATTCGAAAGCTAAGGTTAGCCTGTCTAGCACCTTTAGCTTCAATCACATTACCTGATTTGTGGCACCTTAGTCTTTATTCTTTGAGTTTGTATGTATAAATTCCTTGTCTTTGTAGTTTGGTTGAGCATATTTTCATTGTCTTTGATAGTTGAGTTCTCAAGCTGAAACATATGAATTTTACCAAGTTATTAACAGATTGCTTCTATTAGCATCTAATGTATGTATCGTGTTTGAGTGGCTTCTTTTTACATTACTGAATTAAGTGGCTAGCATAATGCAGTAAAGGAAAAACTGGACACATTCCATTCAGAGATTCAAAGCTGACACGCATACTTCAGACTTCCTTGGGAGGAAACGCCAGAACTGCCATAATTTGCACAATGAGTCCTGCAAGAATCCACGTTGAGCAATCGAGAAATACATTGTTGTTCGCAAGCTGTGCAAAGGAGGTGACAACAAATGCACAAGTCAACGTCGTCATGTCTGATAAAGTTCTGGTGAAACATTTACAAAAGGAGTTGGCTAAAATGGAGATTGAGTTGAAAAGCCCTCGTCAAGCTCTTGTTGCGTCTGACACAAGTGAATTACTCAAGGAGAAGGACCTCCAAGTTGAAAAGGTAATGCGATGTACTTTAGTTTACCGATCAATATATCTAAAAACATTTGTATTATGGAAGTTCGTTTCCACTAATGAATTTTCAACAACCAGTATGACTAGCAGCTGTATTTCATGATCCATTCACTCTAGAGGTTTCATGTTCTTTTCATTATGTACAGCTACATAAAGAGGTATTTCAACTAGCGCAACAATTAGAGAGGGCTCATTCTCGGATTGAGGATCTTCAACAAATTATTGGAGAAGCACCACAGCAAGAGATGTTATCAACAAACTCAGGACAGACAAATGTACGTCAATTTTATCTTTTCATCTTACCGAAAGTATGAATAAACCCTTTCATCTGCTCGATGTATAATCCCGTTTTCCTGTTTGTATAGGTGGTTTTGGGACGTCAATACCCGAGGCTGCGGGTGCGCAGTTCATGGGAATCTCTTAATATAACACCAGAAAGCCCTGTCTCAACTCAACCGTCCAGTATGATTTCCCCACAATCAACCGAGCACGGTTCTGACGAGAATGTCTTCCAGCTTTCAGACTTTAGGATAGATACTGGTGCAAGTAGTCCAGTCCAACAGCTTCCCTTTGTAACTCCTGGGAAATTCACTAAAGTTCGACTTAATATTCGTGGGGCAGAATGTAAAAACCAACCGCGCATTCACAAGGGGGAATCTGTTGATCAATCTCGTGTTCAGGAGGAACGATTTCATGAAATAGTTGAACCAAGTGAGGTGGATTCTGAAGATACTTGCACGGAACTTCCAAGCATAGAAACAGAGAGTCCCGGTATCATCATATATCCAGAGCCAGACGAGTGCGCGGCTGTGAGTGCGCTACCAGTATGTGTACCAGAGTCAAAGAACTTAAGATCACCAACAGAAACTGAAGAGGAGGAAGAAGAAAGAGTAAAGGAAGCCAGTGATGTCGTTATCCAACCAAAGGAAAAAGGTGAACCCATCAAAGTCTCTCCGCGCTGTGTTTCGTCACTAACGGAAAAATCATTTCCCCATCAGTCTTCTAACCCGAGAAAAGACACTACACATTCAGATTCCGTGGCTCCATCTTCTGAAAAGCCTTATGCTTGGCAGCTTGAGAGAGATTCGCAAAAGGAAGAAGGCATGGGGCATACTAGAAGCCATAGCTGCGGAGCAAGCTTGGTATCGAGCTCTTCCTTTCCTTTGTTTGAGGGAGATGCGTATCACAAAGAAAGAGAGGAGAGCAACCTGAAACCGCGCAACATCAAGAGGCCACCAAAACCAAAGCATTCGAGCGGAGTGAGCATGCCAGCAACTTGGTTCGAGGAAAACTTCAACCGCACCCAAAGAATGCCAGGTGCTTTAGATGGTGTTAATAAGAGAAAGTCATCACTGAATGGCTCAGAGGTGTCTACCTCTAAAGCTCCTGAGTATGAACGTCAGACAAGTGATGGAGCCTCCTTCAGCCACGAGGAAGGTGAAGAGACTGCTCCTCAAAGGGACAAGCGAATCATTCATTTATCGGTTAGTATCACTAACTTGGTCAAGCAGAGCTTGCTTTTTTACTTACTTATACTTGATACGACCTTAAAACGTTGTCTTTCTCTTGTGGGCTACCTCTATCTTCAAATATTGCAGATGGAGGAAATAGAACAAAAGTTTGTGGCTCTAAGATCGTCAAAGAGTTTTAAAGACGCTGCGGTGGATCCCATTCAAGACTATTTAACCATGCCATTGGACTGGCTGCTGGAGTTCAAGCGACTCGAGATGGAGATAATAGAGTTATGGCATGCTTGCAACGTATCCATGGCACACAGAAGTTACTTCTTCCTTCTCTTCAGAGGAGATCAGAAAGATTGCCTGTACATGGAAGTAGAACTCCATAGGCTTAAGTACATCAGAGAAACCTTTAACCTCAATAACAAAGCTATTGAAAACGGACGCACTTTGACATCAATGTCAAGGTACACAAAAGAAGCTTACTTTCTTTGATGGTTTATATCAAGAATGTAGTCTATTTTTAACTGTTTGGGCCGTGAAACAGCTTGAGGGCGTTAAACAGAGAGAGATACAAGCTGAGTCAGATGATGCAGAAGAAGCTAACGAAAGAAGAGAGGGAAAACTTGTTCTTGAGATGGGGCATTGGGTTGAACACAAAACACAGGCGGCTTCAGCTGGCGCATCGCTTATGGTCTGAAAGCAAAGACATGGAGCATGTCCGAGAGAGCTCCTCTGTCGTCGGAAAGCTCATGGGGTTTGTGGACATGAATTTGGCGTCCAAGGAGATGTTTGGCCTCAACTTCTCTCTCAAACCCCGTCCCAAGAAATCTAGCCTGTGGAAACGCAGCGTTTTGTCACTCTCCATTTTGTAAATTAAGAAAAAGAAGAAAGGGTCAGAAATCATATATCCAATAGATTCAATGATGAGTACTGAACTGAAATTGGTGTGCTTCTGTGAGAAGTACGTTCAGATTTGCAAAACGATTTCAAATGTAAATTTAAAAAATGTCAATTCCTGAAAATTAAATATTTCAAATATTTTTATGTTTGTTTTTAACTGTTTAGACTTAGGCTAATTGCAATTAGGACTCGGCACTGATACCCGTTATCCGTCCTTTTTTTACTAACCCGGCTCGTTCCCGTCTCGAAAAAAAAGGTACCAGTCATTTTCGAGTCGGGTAAAAGCTATTATAATCCAATTACCCGCCGGTAAGGGTCGGATATCGGATATCAGTTTTTTTTAATTTACATGTTGTATTACTTACTCGCCTGTTATACTAATATCATAAATCACTTTTATTTAATAGATTTAATTACAAATTAAATTATATATAATGCTATAGCATTTGAGTTAAAAACTTCTTTTTTGATAATAAATTTTAAAACATGAGCATATTTTTTTGTAATATAAAATTTTATATGAGTGAATATTTTTACTAATAATTTTGAAGATAATATTACAAGTTTTAAATTTTGAAATATATTATATTATATTTATAAAAAAAAACTATATGTTGTATATTAGCGAATTTGGTTTTAGTGGAAGAGAAATTTTAAGAAATGACACACTTAGTATGCCACTTTTCACAAATGTCATCATCAAAAATATTTTGCAAGGCATGCCACTGTTATTATATCATATTCCCAAAATACCCTTTAATTAAATCTATACTAATTTTTCAAGTTAACCTAACCAAAAAAATCTCTGGATCTTCTATGCCGCCGTCGTCAAAGTCACCGCCGATCTCGCCGTCGGTGTCACCGCCGATCTCGCCGTCGATGTCACCGCCGATCTCACCATCACTAATCTCGTGCATATCATCATATCTCCTTATTGAAATCGGATTCACACTGAATCGAATCCTCCGCCGTCGTCATTGAAATCGAACCTCTCTATTGCAAAATCGATTTCGTCGTCCCTGAAATAGGATCTCTCCATCACTGAAAGCGATCTCTCCGTAGCGAAATCCAGTAGCAGGTAGGTTCCTTAATTAATCTCCATTGATTCGTCATAGATTCTGAAAACGATTCATGGAATTATTCGATCGTAGCATTATAGACTAGTTTGACGATTTTATTGATGTGAATGCAATTGTGATTGTTGATTCAAGCTTAAATTGCAACTTGCAATTGGAATCAATCACCGGTTTTGTTATTGCATTTGGGAGTAAATTTGCAAATTCTTTGTGCAATGTTATGCAGCTCTTTTGCAATGAGTACTTGTATGTGTTAGGGTGCACAAATAAGAAAGGATTGAATACGCCTGGAAACAAAAAAAAAGTGAGTTTATTATGATATTTTAAGCTTTGATAATGGTTCTAGATGATTATCACTGTGTTATGTGTGATGAATGTATGTCAATTGTTGGTATTACAGATGATGTCGAATCCAGATTTGCTGAAAATGGCGACTGAGAGTATGAAGAACATGAAGCCTGAAGATTTGAAACAAGCTTGCGAACAGCTTAAGCATACAAGGCATGAGGATGTGGCTGAGATAGGGGAAAGATGGCGAAAGCTTCCCCTGAAGATTCGTTGTTGTATGAACGGTCTATTGTGGAGTATAAGCTTGGGATGAATGTTTAGAGGTTGCGGTTGAGAAATTTGAACTAGCTGGAGCTTCTGCAACTGATATAGCTGTGATGGTAAAGAATCATTGTTCCAATGAGAGTGCACTTAAAAGTAATCAATTCAACTTACAAGCCGGTGGTTTTTTGTTAATTTTCTTTTTTGTTGCAGTGTAAATTACAGTTATGTAACAAATCTTGCGTTTTTCAAGAAGTTTAAGATACTTCCTTCTTTGAATCAATCTTGCGATAGAAATTCAATTAAGGTTTCTGCTTGGAAATATGAAATTGTTGGGTTTTTGTTGGTTGTCAACCAAACCTTATTGTGCTTCACACGATTAGCCTTCTTGGACTTGAACACCGCACATGACACAAAAATCTAAGTTTCACACGATAAGCCTTCTTGTCTTATAAAGTTTTTAAAGTGTTTTAAAGGTTTGGATTCGGATTAAGGGTGAAATCCGATCGGCAGAAATATAATAACAGTTGGATTCTTTGTAAATACATATTACAAGGTTTTTTAAAACCGATTGTAAGGTTTTTTAAAACAAATTATAAGCTTTTTAAAAATCCTAGAAACTTTAAAAAACTTATAATCTGTTAAATAAAAAACTTATAACGACGTAAAATCTTTTTAAAACATATTATATGGTTTTTGAAAACAGATTATAAGGTTTTTAAAACACATTATAAAGTTTTAAAAGATATTATAAGGTTTTTTTAAAACAAATTGTAAAGTTGTTTGAAGCAGATTATAAGATTTTAAACAGCTGTTATTTTAAAAATTGTTAGTATTATTTTTAAAGCAGAATATAAAGGTTTTTTTAAATCAGATTATAAGATTTTTTAAAACAGATTATAAAATTATTCAAAAAAGATTATAAAGTTTTTTAAAGCATATTATAAAGTTGTTTAAAAGGATAATTTGTTAGATAACACACAAAAAAATTATAATTTACCATCTAACCAATTACCCTAAATCTAATGGTGAAGATCTTGCCACATAGGGTCAAATTGGTTAGATGCTAAATTATAAAAAAAAAATTGGGTAAATTTGTATTATAGGCAACAATTTAAACATAATATGGAAAGTGGGCAAGACACTATTCATAATTGGGTAAATGGGCAACCCTCTAATAGAGGTGGGGGTGTAAAAAGACAAAAAGAACCTTATGCAGAGTTTGCCTTCTATTATCACGTGTAGGTTTAATAAGAATGAAGAATGAAGAATGAAGAATGATTAATAGGCCGAAAGTGGGCCGAATATTAGGCAATTCGCAACAAGGTGAAGAAAATGTGGGTGGTAAAGGCCGAGTGTGATGATGACCTTGAGACTCTGAGAGGAAAACGTAGAGTTTGTAATTAGTAGAGGTACACTTACACATTATTAGAATTAAAATACTTGTAAAGTGACTTACTTCGTCAAAAGTAAAGAGTACATCTTCACCACTAAACTCGGGTAGAGTGTGAGAGTAGTCTTTTCCTGAGTCTGTGCATATTGTGGGGAGTTAGAAAATCAAAAATAAATAATTCAGTTGTACACCAGCCATGTACGCATGAGGTGTACACTGTCAGTTGTACATTTTATAACCAATCAAATAACACATATGTACACCTAGCAAGGTGTACCCTATCTGGTGTACACTCTAACAACAACCTAACAATAACCCATATGTACACCAGACATGTACGCATTAGGTGTACAGGACTATTGGTATACATTCAGTGATTTCTCCCCGTCTCTATCCCATACACGATCTTATACACCGCCACACCAACTTGTATATTGTATCTTATAAAGTGGTGTACATATACTCGTACACCATGGTGTACACACAGTGTACATCGCTCCTTTACCATCACCATCTACACCGCTTGCCATTATCATTGTGTAAGTTGCTTCTCCACCATCACCGTACATATGGCTGTAAAATATCGTGAATGTTCTGACTTTGATTTATTTTTAGATTCCTATGACTTTTCATTTGGGAATGATTCCTTTTAATCCCTCCAAGTTACATTAAAATGAAGTTCTTTAAAATATAAGTCATTCCTCTTCAATCTCAATAAAACTCCAAAACGTTTTCTAGTAAAATGTTGAAAATCCATACAAAAAAAAAACCAATTTGAATGAGAAATCAATTCGAAATCAGATTTTGAGACTCTGATTTCGAAACAGAAAATTTGAATGAGAAACCTTAACCTAATGAGAAAGAGGGTTCTTGCACACCTTCTGTCGGTCGCGATTAACCGAAATACTTGAAACGAAGACTACTCCGGACCGGATTCGTTTTGCCACCGTCGCGTCTCTTCGTATTTTTAGTCGCCGACGATGAAGAACAGAAGAAGCAATTTTAGGTTTTTGGTAAAATTCTTTGGGAGTTTGGCTCCTGAACAGTAAACGAAAGCTTCGAGAATGTCGAAAAAGGAATCTGCTCAAGCATATTCCATTCCGGTTGAATATCAACCGACAACTTAAACGCAGCGGCTTCACGTCGTTGCCGGTGAATATTATTCCGGTTATGATTGTAAAGACGATCACGATGAGCACGATCCTTCTCAGCTTCATGTTTCTTCGCTTCAACTCCTTCGTCACGACGCTGAGGAAGCAGATTCCGTTTATGGTACTGGTTAAATCTCCATTTAGGTCTCTGCGGTGGTTTTTGATATGCTCAAATTAACCTAGAGCTAACTCTCTCAAATTAAGAGATCAATGTAGTACTTTAGGTATCGAAATCCACAGGGAATCAGAAAACACAATAGATTTATGAGTTCGAATTATGCTAAGCAAGATTATAGAAATGCAGAAACAAAGCAATAAAAACTGTTGTAAATCAATTAGAGAAAAGCGCTAGGCACAGGGAAATCTCCAGTGAATCAAAATTGCAGATAAATCAATTGATAGGATTATTAAAGCACAGTTCTTGAACATGAACACGAAAGTAAAACAAACCAGCTTCCGCTGCGAATGTTATCTATGAATAAATCCTAGAAAACCAAATTCCTTTGCGAATCCTATGAATCTAAACAAGCATTAATTTCAGGTTCAATTGTTCACAAAACCCTAAGCCAAATTCCTTTGCGAATAGGAATTTTGCTCATCAAAGACTAGATCAGGAAATTAATCAAACTCTCGTTTCTATTAATTATCCTAAGATCAGATTTCAGTTCATGACGCTAAAATCAGTAATAAAAGCAAGTCAAGATGAAGAACATTCTAATGATATTATCCTAACAATCAGATCAGATCAGCAATTTATCAAACACTTTCGAATAACCCTAAACCTAACAAAGGAAACTACTCAGACATATCGAATAATGAAAACATGATTTTATTAAAAGATAAAATCAAAGAGTTAAGTAAAATAAAGCGTAAGTCTAAACAATGACTTAGAAAACACATATATAGGGGTACAAAGTCGGCTAGAAACATAAAAGTAAACATCTGGAAACTTCGGGCTTCGAACGGACTTTTCTGATTAAAATCTGGGCTTGGTCGCGCAGGATGTCGATCGACACTGATAGATGGTATCGATCGACACCAACTTCAAACTCGGATTCTTCTGCTTCTCAAGTCGTAGTGTCGAGCGATGCTCAGTGATGGTGTCGCTCGACACAGACTTCAAATCTTCATTCCGAACTTTGCATTTTGCCACTTCATTCCGTGAATGCTCCAAAATCTCCAGTAAACATCTTTTAAGCTCCAATCATCCTTGTACCTGAAAAGACTCTAAAACCAACACAAAACATAACAAAGACTCTAGATATAGGACTTATATCATTGCTTAAAAAGGGTAAAAACCATGATATATCAACTCCCCCAGACTTAGCTTTTTGCTTGTCCCTAAGCAAAACAGTGTTATCACTCCTTTAGGAACCACATACCTTTGCAAAGCTAATCCGGTGATACTTCGATGTTTCCCTAGAAGCTTAGCAATCCTCCAGATTGAATCCAAACCCCTTAGAGAAACTCAGACTTTCAGTCGCAGGCCCCTTAAGTTCAATTAGGTGCGGTTTCATCGAGGGAATATCGATCGCTGGACCTTCTAGATTCTTTCGCTTCCTTTAACACTTTTCCCGCGTTTCACCCTCTCTCTTCCCTCTGAAACTGTTTATCCAATTAAGGATATCATAGAGATGCAATGCCTTTCTGTTGAACTTTTTTCTTGTGATGGCGGGTACCTCAGCAGAGGGTCCTTTACCATTTGTATGCTCCATTTTTGAATTTGGTTGCACTTTTCTGCTTATTTTTTTTTATTTACTTGGCATCTCTATGATCACTAGATCAGCTCTCATTACTGGTGTTCTTTTGGAGACAGGGTCATGAGGCTTTCTTTTTTCGATCTAGGACAGTTGTACTCGTCATTCGGGAAGAAGTTTCAAGAGCGGTCCGTCCTCGCTTTCAAGTGTTTGGAAGCTGAATCAAGTCTTGCGATTAGCCAACGCCCTTGACAAGAAGATTAAGATTCGTTAGGGCGGGGTCTTTGACATCCTTTCTGGCGTTCTCCAGAAATTTGAACTCGCTCCGTTAAACCGATCCACTCCCTGTTACCCACCTTGTAAAACCAATCAACTTGCAGTGGAAATGGTCCTTGAATGCTGTTCAAAGCAAGTTGATAGGGGGAGTTTCGACCCGAATAAAAACTCAAAACAGGACTGACTCAATAAAAACTCAAAAGAGAACACAAATGTTAGCGACTACCTCCCCCAGACTTAAACGACACTGTCCCCAGTGTTATTAAGCCTAAGATCGGTGAAACAAGATAAACAGGAATTGAAACGAATGAAAAATCAAGTAAGAATTCGTACCTGGGGACCGTGTCGATCGACACAACATCAGTGTCGATCGACACTCACGTTTCTGTCCCGATTCTGACTATGGATTTTCATGGTGTCGATCGATTCTCCTGTTGGTGTCGATCGACACCTTCAATTGAAGTTCATTCTCACTTTCAATTCGAACGTTTATTTTCCTGAAAATCGACACCAAAAACAAAACCAAAGCGTAAAACTGAAAAAGAAACATAAAAAGAAAACATAAATATTAAACTTACAAATGGGTTGCCTCCCATTAAGCGCTTGTTTTCAGTCTTTAGCTTGACTGTGATGGAACTCGGAACTATGGTGGATCTTTAGGAAGTATCGGACTTCCTCTATCCTGAACGGAACCGGCAACTTGTTTCAAACGGACCTTCTGGACAGCTCCCCCAGACTTATCAGAAACAATCTCAGGAAAAAGTCTCATCGTTCTCTCCATCATTTCCTGAAGAACTGCTTCTCCTTGATCTTTAAGCTCCGGAATAATGATGGTTCGCATCTTTGCGAAAGGCTTTGAACTCCTCTTAGGTTTCACCTCATCTTCTCTTTTTCCTGCAAGTTCATTAGAAAAACCAAGCTTTCGAGGAATTCGAAGCTTGCATGAGCGCGTAACTGCCTTTTTAACAATAATGAAATCGGAAGAGATCGAATTAAGTACAAGGGGTTCATACTTGGGCTCTTCCGGAGGTGTTTCAAGAGATGGTTCTGCGGTGACTACTTCCTCAATGATCGTAGCAGGTATGTCTTTCGAAGGCTCCTTGATTGGCTCGTCTTCCAGCGATGTATCCACAGAGAAAGCTTGACCATCTATGGTGGGTTTTCTCCTAGTACTGTCCATGTCAAATTCCATGACAACATCACCAAGTTCAAGCTTGATCTTTCCTCTTCTGCAATCGATATTTGCTCCAGCTGTTGCTAAGAAAGATCTTCCCAGAAGCAAAGGATCTTGAGGCTCTTTATCGTATTCCAAAACGACAAAGTCTGTTGGAATTACGCACTCCTGAACTCTGATTGGCACATCCTCTAGAATACCTTTCGGGAAACGTTTTGAACGATCAGCTAGGATTAGAGACAATCTTGTCTTCTTGAAGTCCGTCATTCCTAGTCTTTCAGCAACGGAGAGAGGCATAAGATTGATTCCAGAACTCGTATCGCAGAGAGAGTGAGAAAAACTTTCACCAGAGATAGAACAGTCGAGCACAAAATTTCCTGGATCAGGCAGCTTCACAGGAATCCTGCTCTGGATCATTGCAGTAACTTCTTCTGAAAGCATTATGTCCTTCTTCTTTTTCTTAGGCACTGGGACTGTGTTCAGAAGAATAGCTCTGATATCTCGGGTCAGCAATGCTCCTTCCTCAGGACTAATACCATTTGCCACCATTCTCTTGACATATCTCCTTATCGCAGGTGAAAGCTTGACTGCATCAACCAAAGGCATCTCAATCATGATCTTGTCAATCATCTGCTTGCAGAATGCTTCTTCAATCTCCTGCTTGGACCTTTTAACTCTGGGGAAAGGAACCTTGGCCTTGTGGACGTTCTCCTCAGAAGCAATCGCGATAACCGCAAAATTAGGCTCTGTCTGGACGGGGTGTCGATCGACACTCTTTGTAGTGTCGATCGACACTAGATCTTCTGTTTCGATCTCAGATAACTCCACAAGTGGTGTCGATCGATGCTCTGGACCGGTGTCGATCGACACCTGCTCTGTTGTACCAAAAATCTCATCCAATTCTGCGAAATAATCCTTCGTCTCAGTGTGAATAGCATTGCAAACGGTCCTTGGGTTTACATCGGTCTTCGCAGGAAGGAAACCATCTTGTCTCCTAACAGATTCAGCAGTCTGCGCAACTTGTGTATCCAATTGCTTCATATGAGCGCTCAATGACTCGAATTTCCCATTAAGGTCTTGGTAGACTGAGTCCAACTTCCCATTGAAAGTAACTTCCAACTTCTGTTGTCCATCTAGGAGTCGCGCAAGCATGGTTTTCACCTCGTTGTCTTGCTCAGGAGGTTTCTGGTAGGACGAGGAACCATAGCTTCTGTTGAAGTTGTTGCTCTGAAAGGGCTTCTCATAGCCTTACTGACTTCCATACTTCTGAAATCCTGAGCCATTGATGTAATTCACATCCTCTCCTGCTGTCTCAACTTCCTGGGAAAACTGAATAGACTTCTTGCCCACAAGGATACTTTTCATAGAATCCAGCTTCGCGTTCATCTCAGACAAGTGCTTCCCGCCATCTTTGTTTTTGCTCAACTGTTTCCTCTCAAAGTCAGCGTTCTTCGTGTTGTTGCTAGAAGCCAAGTTCTCGATGAGAGTGATTGCATCTGTTGGGTAGTTGGTATTGAAGTTACCACTACTCGCTGCATCCAGTGCCATCTGATACCGCCAGTCTACTCCCTTGTAGAAGATGCCTAACAATTGAACGTCTGTGAAGCCGTGGTGAGGACAATCCCTCTGATAGGACTTAAGTCGCGTCCATGCAGCCTTAAAAGCTTCTGTAGGACCCTGCTTGAAAGAAGTAATATTTGTCCTCAGCTCTTCTGATCTCGCATCATCAAAGAAGTTGTTCAGGAATGCGTTCTTTGTGTCCTCCCAAGTAGTAAGCGATCCAGGCTCAAGCTGCTTCAACCAGTAAGAAGCATCCCCACTAAGAGAGTATGGGAATAGCTTGCAGAAAAGATAATCGCTAGACACTCCTTGAGCCTTGATGCTGGAGGCTAAATCCTCGAAGTTCTCGATGTAATCCATCGGATGCTCATGTGGAAGGCCATGGAAAGGATGTTGAGCTACTAGTGAGTAGTACGCAGGCTTCAGCTCAAAATCATTCCTCTGGAAAGCTGGAGGACGAATCGCAGCTCGATTCGCGTAGAACTGATCAGGCCTGTTGAAATCAGCTAAAGTGCGGTTCTGGACAGGGCGTCGATCGATACCCACCTGGTGTCGATCGACACCTGGCTGTCTGTTGCGTCCAGCGATCTGATTCCCTTGTTGCTCGGCGTGAATCCCATGCGGGTGTCGAGCGACACCGTTATGGTGTTGAGCGACACCAGCCTGATTTTCGAACACTGCTCCTTCGTCAACTGGCTCGACAATCTCCTCGACGATCACAATACCATCGTCGTTAATCCTCTGCCCTTCGGCGTTGTATCTGAGACCTGCCGGATCACGCAGAACTCCATCCTCTCCAGGAATCAGTATAATACGTTCTTGAGCAGCCATTCTAGCTGTTCTTCTGTTCTCACGTTCCAAACGCGCAAGTTCCTTGAGATTGTAACCAACTAGTTCCTCGTGTCGATTGCTCCTGGTATTGCGGTTTCGCATGTACCTGAAACGCAAAACAAAAAGAAACTAGCAAAACAAAAATACAAACAAAAACCTAGACAAAATCCTAATAAAATAAATCTAATGGTCTAGACTCCCCGGCAACGGCGCCAAAATTTGATATGCTCAAATTAACCTAGAGCTAACTCTCTCAAATTAAGAGATCAATGTAGTACTTTAGGTATCGAAATCCACAGGGAATCAGAAAACACAATAGATTTATGAGTTCGAATTATGCTAAGCAAGATTATAGAAATGCAGAAACAAAGCAATAAAAACTGTTGTAAATCAATTAGAGAAAAGCGCTAGGCACAGGGAAATCTCCAATGAATCAAAATTGCAGATAAATCAATTGATAGGATTATTAAAGCACAGTTCTTGAACATGAACACGAAAGTAAAACAAACCAGCTTCCGCTGCGAATGTTATCTATGAATAAATCCTAGAAAACCAAATTCCTTTGCGAATCCTATGAATCTAAACAAGCATTAATTTCAGGTTCAATTGTTCACAAAACCCTAAGCCAAATTCCTTTGCGAATAGGAATTTTGCTCATCAAAGACTAGATCAGGAAATTAATCAAACTCTCGTTTCTATTAATTATCCTAAGATCAGATTTCAGTTCATGACGCTAAAATCAGCAATAAAAGCAAGTCAAGATGAAGAACATTCTAATGATATTATCCTAACAATCAGATCAGATCAGCAATTTATCAAACACTTTCGAATAACCCTAAACCTAACAAAGGAAACTACTCAGACATATCGAATAATGAAAATATGGTTTTATTAAAAGATAAAATCAAAGAGTTAAGTAAAATAAAGCGTAAGTCTAAACAATGACTTATAAAACACATATATAGGGGTACAAAGTCGGCTAGAAACTTAAAAGTAAACATCTGGAAACTTCGGGCTTCGAACGGACTTTTCTGATTAAAATCTGGGCTTGGTCGCGCAGGGTGTCGATCGACACTGATAGATGGTGTCGATCGACACCAACTTAAAACTCGGATTCTTCTGCTTCTCAAGTCGTAGTGTCGAGCGATGCTCAGTGATGGTGTCGCTCGACACAGACTTCAAATCTTCATTCCGAACTTTGCATTTTGCCACTTCATTCCGCGAATGCTCCAAAATCTCCAGTAAACATCTTTTAAGCTCCAATCATCCTTGTACCTGAAAAGACTCTAAAACCAACACAAAACATAACAAAGACTCTAGATATAGGACTTATATCATGGCTTAAAAAGGGTAAAAACCATGATATATCAGTTTTCCGTCAACAAATCGGAAAGCTGCGTCTTCGTCGGCGTTTCCGCCGGAATTCATGAGACCGAATCCTTCGTCTACTGCGAAAGATGTGTAATCGAAGAGAGCGGATGGATCTGACTTAGATCCGGTAGGAGGACGAGCGGATGGGTTAGAGAGAGCTCGAGTCCAATCGGCGACACGACCGAGTTTCTCGGAACGAGAAAAGGAAGCGAAAGGGACGTTTGGGAGGAGATTCGCCGCCGCGACGCTGGTGGAAGAAGCGGAGGAGGATGTATCGGATGCGTGTGGAGGACCCGAACCATCGGAATTGAACAGGACGGTTCCGACTTCGAATGCTTTGAATACCATTGTTTAGAGAACGAACAAAATTACTCCACAAGACCAAGCATCAGCTTTCGCTCCGTCGTATCCTCGCCGTGAAATAACCTCCGGAGCTTAGATCTAGGTTTTCACCGTCGCAAAGAGAGAGGAGAAGAGAAAGAGAGAAACGAGTCTTGAGAATGGGGGTAATTTTGTCTTTTGTGTTTTTAAATGATGGCATACTTTGCAATAGTGGAATTTAATAGTGGCATTGTTAAAATATTCTCTTATTGTAATTGCTATTCATCTTTTGATATATAAATTTCTTAATATAATAGTTTATAAAATAAAATATATTGTAATCATCGGATAAAATTAATTATTGGGTAAGTGAATTTGGTTTTATTGTAATTATATTGTAATTTCTTTAAAATCTTAGGATATCCGTCTTATGCTCAGCCCTAATTGCAATCAGGTCATGGCCCTTGGATTTATATATATTTTGAGCATTTCACTCAAAGGTGAGCAAAGGAGAAATATAGATGTAGTAGTTTCTTATACCATTTCTAATGGTTTGCTCTACTTTTTACTCTAAAAATATAGTAGGATATTATTCTAATGGTTGCATCTATTTTTTTCTATAAAAAATAAATATTATAAATATTTTTTATTTTATTTTATTTTTATTATTAACTTCTTATGAAACTCTTTACTTTTAAAATTTACAAAATTTACCCCATATATATTATTTATACCAATAATTCAACAAAAAATGATATTATTGAAATTAAAATTTGTGATAAAAATAAAATTTTTAATCGTACCACATATAAAGAAAAAAGAATAACTAATACATTTTTTTTTAAGCATTCACATTAGTGTATTTAAGAAACAAACGCATTTTGAAATGAGAAATGAATTTCTTTTTTTGTAGTTACAAATTTTATAAATTATAAAACTAGCTTATGTTCATATGGTTTTATTCAAATATGAAATTAAAACATATAATATTTGTTTAGGTATAAAATGCAAGTATCTAGAAATCAAAAGATCACTTTGTAAAAAAAAAAAGTTATACTCTAAAAATAGAGAAAATGAATAATGTTCCTCCAAATATAGAGATATACTATTCATTTCTCTATTTTTAGAATGAGATATAGAGCACCATTGGAGATGCTCTGAGGCTGATTCCTAGTGAATTACCACTCTAATGTTTGCTTCATTGTGCTTTATTTTTGATTTGCGTCTATGTATTATCATATAGACAGGAGTTGTAGAAACAAGATACATGTAATAGTTGAGCATTTGGTAACTGCTATAAACACTTGTGTTCTAAAAATATGTTAAAAGTGATACAATACTCCAAAGTTTGTTCGATTATTTATTTGTTTGAATAATTTATACCTTTCTTCTCACTTTCTGTTTCCAAAACCCAAGTGTGTCTGAGGTATTTGTTGCCAATCAAAGTGCCAATTCCAAAGGAAAGTAAAAAAAGAGTAATTTTTGTTTGATTGGAACTTTGGGAGATACAAAAGACTAGAAGAAGAACAGAATAAGTTCTTCCTATTGCCCTTTCATACAAAATTCACTCTGCTTCATCCTCAACTCATTGAGGGAAACAAATTGGATAACTTTAAAAAAAAGAAAAAACAAGAAAACAAACATCAAAGCAAATAAAAAGAAAAACGAAACTTTCAAACTCTATAGAAGCAGAGATTAATGTAATCAAGGTTGCTGCTGAGCATCCATGTAACCAGCATCCACAAGCACTTTCTCCCTCTTAGCAAGCTCAAGATCTTCATCAACCATCATCTTCACCAGCTTCTCAAACCCTACTTGTGGAGTCCATCCCAACACTTGCTTCGCCTTGCTTGCATCTCCTTTCAGGTTATCTACTTCAGTCGGCCTGAAGTATCTCTTGTCAATCTCCACATAATCTTTCCACTCAAGTCCCAAATACCCAAACGAAACCTCAAGAAACTCCTCCACTGTATGTGATTCCTCTGTCGCCACAACGTAATCATCTGGCTTCTCTTGCTGCAACATCAACCACATTGCCTCCACGTAATCCCCAGCGAATCCCCAGTCTCTTGACGCCTGTAGATTCCCAAGGAACAGCTTCCTCTGCAAACCCACCTTGATCCTTCCCAAAGCTCTCGTGATCTTCCTCGTCACGAAATTCTCACCTCGGCGAGGCGACTCATGGTTGAACAGAATTCCGTTACAGGCGAATAAACCATAAGCTTCACGGTAATTCACAGTGTACCAATGAGCAGCGACTTTGGAAGCAGCGTAAGGAGATCTGGGATGAAACGGCGTCGTTTCCGATTGTGGAGGTGGAGTCGATCCGAACATCTCAGAAGATCCGGCTTGGTAGTACTTGATGCTCCGGCCACTGTCGGCGGAGTGAGATCTGACGGCTTCAAGGAGACGGAGAGCTCCGGTCGCGACTACATCGGCCGTGTAGTCAGGGATCTCGAAGGAGACAGCGACGTGAGATTGCGCGGCGAGGTTATAAACTTCGTCCGGCTTGATCACGTCGAGCCAGCGACGGAGGGAGGATGCATCGGAGAGATCGGCGTAGTGGAGCTTCATGAGAGCTTTGTCGACATTGTGTGGATCGATGTAGATATGGTTGATTCTCTGGGTGTTGAAATTCGACGATCGGCGAATCAGACCGTGAACTTCGTATCCTTTTCCGAGTAAGAACTCGGTCAGGTACGATCCGTCTTGGCCGGTGATTCCGGTGATCAGTGCGATCTTCCTCGGCTGAGACGGCATTTCCACGGCGTTGGGAGTGGTTTCGGATTCGGATCTGGATCCGTTGTTTTCTGACGCCATTGATGGATTTTGGATCTGGATTTTCGCGGTGGGTCTACGTCGGAGATCTCTGTATTGAAATTTGGCTTTTGTTTTGTTTTAAATAAGATCAGAGCTTGAAGACGAAGGGGTATTGTAGTCAATTTGAAGGTGGAAATGTGCTACTTTCCAAAGTTTATGCCTAGCAAGTTAATGGTTTACTTATTTTATGGTCAAACTCATTAATTGTTTACTATATAATAATATTTTGGCAAACATTCAAATAAAGAAAATTCAAATCATTCAAATCATTTCCTGTTGTGATATAAAAAAAGAGATTGAGAATTGAGTGATGATTTATTCCAATGAGAACAAGAGTATATATAGTGGTACAATAACTTGGAGAAGAATAAAAACTTTGAGAAAAAGAGACTTGGTGAACAAGGCCATAATCATACATGAATATTCACAATAAATGGGGTTTATAACACTTCCCCTTGAATGTCCATTATCTAAAACTACTCTTAATACGCAAGTGATGCTGCCTCATTAAAAACCTTACCAGGAAAACCCAGTGGGAAAAACCATGGTTAAGGGAAAAAGAGTGCAGCTCGTATTTACTTCTCCTGATGATTAGATGACTTGAGATCTTTGAGACAACGCATCTATATGATGAACTTGTTTCTTCAAAGTAGCAGTTGGAAGCGTCTTGAGAAAAAAAACCTGCCAAAGTTTCGTTTGAACGAATATGTCGAACGTGTATATCACCATTCTTCTGCAACTTAGGAATTTTTTTAGATTATCCATCTTGATAATTGTCTATGTTTTCTTAATATCATTCAAGTAAGATATTCATTATAGAGATAAACTTTCATATATCACTCTAATGATAACATTCCTCTTTAAGTGTCTATCATTTGTGTGTTCTTTGATGTCTCGTTAAAAACCTTTCATAGAAAAACTCTATGGGATAAAAACTATGATAAGGAAAAATAGTACATCCACACTCATCATTATATTTCTCCCTCTCATAAGCATCTTCTTCAGGAGATGACTTCTGATCATATGCTATCTTTTCGAATGATTATATGCATAGCCTCAACAAACAAACTTGTATGATTTATGATATCTCCAAATCATTAGACTTCTGGTCCATAACATATTTTCCTTTTTATCATACAAAGTCACATCTTTCAATCATGAAAGAGATCGATAAATTTCTTAAACATCAGTTTAAATTTGGTACTTCAGGACCAAGTATATGTGAATATTCTTATATAGATTATTGCCATGATCTATATGTATTTTTCCAAATCATTTATATAATCTCTTTAGGAGTTCCAGTAATATTCATACAATGTAATCGTCACAAATCCCTTTCTTAAAATTCCTTATGAATATGCAAGGACGAATCATTCTTATATGCTTCTCTTAGAAAATACTCCCCGATATTTTAATCCATAAAGAGAACGATTCAATTTTCTGCAGTTTCCACAAAAAGAATTTTGCTTCTAGCCATTTAAATCCTTCCGGGATTTGTATACGAATCTCATTATCAAGTGATCATTTAGCATAAATTATTGTCATCATACTATTTCAGATAACTCTGAGTTTTGATGATCTTCAAATTAAGAATCACTTTGATCAATATCTTTAGAGAAATCTACATGAGTACACATATACATAATTATATCCTATTTTCTCTTTTCATTTGATCGAGTAGAGTTCTCAAGAACATAGTTTTTGATATATGGGATTATATACATTAAGGAATCCATATAAATTTCCTCATCCAGTGTTCTATCTTATTGCCAGACTTATAAGATATTTCAAAAGTATTGCTACCACCACAAGAGAATATAAATATATCTCTTCATAAAAAATCTTTGTCTTTGTGAAAATTTTACTATTTTCACTATCGTTTTCCACAAACTTTATATCTTTCACTGGTTTTACACTTCAGGTGCATGGACTCCTGGTCCAAAAATTTCTCTTCAAGAGATTATAAGTACAAGACTATTTTTCTTTCCACTTTGGCCAATCATTACTTTGTGTACACATTTCAATAGACTTTCTTTCATGATCCTCTTTTCCATAATATCAACTGCTCATAGCATGCAAAATATTACGACGTCGATTTGCTTTTCGGTTCCCATATTATTTCTAACATGACATAGCTAGCTAGCTCTTTTCATTGTCAAGTACTTGAACTGTTCATTTGTCATGTTGATGTCTCTTCTGGAGATCATTCAAAATCTTTATTACCTCGATTTGGTCATTCTCAATTTCTGCTCCTTTCTTTTTACGAGGATTTATATATGGAACCAAATAGGTCTATCACGCTTCATGCGATCTTTAGACTCACTAGCAGTTTGATATAGTCCTTCTAGGACATACATTTAATTGGAGCATATACAGCTGGCATAGGTGATTTCATCACTATACTGGGATCAGCAAAAACGTATGGCAATTAATACGCCAAGTTTTGCTTATGAATTATCTTTTTGGACATGTAATGTACATTCTCTAGTCTGAGGATCATTGATAATTCATAGCTACTTATATCTTTTCCCAGCTGTTTATTTTCTCCCCCTAATGTTGGAAATTGACTCATTATATTGAGAATATACAAGTCGAGACTTCAATAAATCCTTCTGGGATAGCTCTAGACATTTATTTAATATTCATAGCCAACATATATTTTTCTCCTCTTTTGAGGTTCCATCTTATAGCGCTGTGGTGGAGCATTTTTCATATTCAAATATCATTCTGATGGAAATTATTTGGTTTCTGATCCTAAACCAATAATGATGGGGAGAACTATTAATTATCCATTGGCTTGATGCGAATCAATGGTGTTAAACCATTTTGTGTATGAACATGAACTCCAGGATGTTCGATACTTTATTTATGTGGGTATTCAAACATAAATTCACCAGCATTATCAAATAACCATGCAAA
Source organism: Draba incana (assembly GCA_963576765.1). Taxonomy (NCBI): domain Eukaryota; kingdom Viridiplantae; phylum Streptophyta; class Magnoliopsida; order Brassicales; family Brassicaceae; genus Draba; species Draba incana. The sequence goes on along the minus strand of OY755216.1, from coordinate 17,630,299 downwards.
CTTCAAGTTGTATTTTTATGACAAGGATAAATGTGAATCTTGAGTTGATGTGTCCATCGAGTCAATGCGTCCATTGAATCGATGCATCTATTATCTAAAATTCACATAGTGGGTGATCAACCCATAAATATCTCCTTTTATATACTTCTAGATTTAAACATATTCCAGTTTATTTTTTCAAACTGGTGAATGTCAGATTATCATATTGCTTTCTCAGCAATCAACATATGATAAATGACTAGAAAGAATCTTCTGGTTCTTTACGAAATATCCACACACTATTATAAATTTCCGCATCATCTACTAAATCCAGGATGACCAATCCGGTTAAGCCAAACATATAAATTCTTAGTAAATTTCTGATTTACTTTTCATTCTAAGTAAACTTCTGATTTACTTTTCATTCTCAGTAAACTTCTGGCTTTTCATTCTCGGTAAACTTCTGGTTTACTTTTCATTCTCAGTAAACTTCTGATTTACAAATCTTTGTGTAGTACAATCTAGTACAAAATATGTAGATTCTCTTAAATACTTTCAACCTTGGGAAAAACTTGTGATTTGGAGGTATTCAACAATTCTTGCACTTTTCGTATGAAAAATCTCATAGATTTATTTTTTATGAAGGATTCATCAATCTCATTTTTAGTGTAAACATAATCTTCTGGATGTTTCACTTAAAGTATATGGGATTTTTTAACTCTTCCCCTCGAGATGATAACACTGTAGTTATATTGATCTCGAAATGAATCCCATTTTTAGAATCAATAATATATCCTACTTGGATCATTTCTTTTATCTTAGATCCTTCTTTTTGAGACTTAAGAGTATAGAATGTATCAAATATTTCAATAACATTCTCACACACAATGCTATCTATGTGCTCTTCTGGAGCATTCATATATATGATTTATACTACTTTTATTGTACTCCCACAAGTTTCTTTTTTTCTATTTATTCACTTCCGGTGAAAATATAAATTCTTGATATAAAATCATCGATCTCGATTTTGATTATATTCATATCAAGTTTGACATATGCGACCGACAAATATTATTTATGTGATCCTTTCTTCCTTAGTGTGTTATATCCATATTCACTTCAGGGAATGGAGTATAACCAACATGACATATTTATTTATAGACTTCATATACTTTAAGATTTGGAGGAATATATCTCACAATGCGTTCCCATGTATATGCTCTTCGAGATCCTTTAATGATCTTTATACTCTTGATATTGTATTCACACTAGATACTTTCATTCTCATATGAGAAATATTTTTCTTCTTTCTTACTATCTTTATGTTCTCACTTCTGGTGAGAATATAAGTTCTTGAAAGAACACCTTGATCTCGATCAGGACTATATATATATAGCCACATCTTTGGCTTAGTCTTTACCTTTTCCCATATATAAGATGTCACATTCACTTTCATAACCACTTTTATAACCATTTCTTTGGTTTAGTGTCATAAGTGTGCTCTATTTTTTTTATTTTTTTTTATAGAAAATATACATTCACTTCGGGGAATGAACCAAAAATTAACCGGACGCGATTCTTGAACTTTATCGTAAATTAACAAAATGATAAAGTCAAGCACACTTTATACTACCTCTAGTGGGCAGTAGAATCTCATAATCACGTCATAATTTTAAATAACATGGAATAAAACAAGTATTAAGAATTTGTACATGCTTAAGCGAATGCTAAATTATCATGTATGTCTAGATTTAATTTTATAGACCAATCAAACCAACAAATAATAAACAATTAAAATTAAAAGTGTGTCGATCAAGGCAATAAAGGTTTAACACACGAGATTCTAAGTGAATCATCATGAAGACCAATTAATTATGCTAAAACCAACGTGTGAAATAATAAATCGAATAAAATAAAACATGATTTCATTGACTTAGCTGCTTTGTACTTATGATTTTATCAGGCAATAAATCATGAATATATCAAAGAAAGAACCGAACAAAACCAACAGTTTGTCAAACTAAACAACAAGGACATGTGACGATCAAAATAATAAGACAAAATTATGATCAGGATCGTGATCGTAATTAATAATCAATGAGATATGGAGTACTACGATCGTAAGTGCAGTTACGACACTAACCAATAATAACTCATGCATAAGTGGACAATTATAGGACGTGAGGTTACTTATCTGAGTTATCTCGATGATGATGGTTTTGGAGACGCGTTGGGAAAACGAGACGGTATCGACTCGATTACAGAGGCACCTCGGTTAGAGACGGAGAGATCAGAATCGCCACAAAAGGATAAGACGGCGTCAACGTATAGAGAGCATGGATTAGGGTTTTGCTCAGACGATTAATATTAGTGTTTTTGATCAGGCGGCTAAAGTTTTTTTTTTACTCAGTAGCTAGGTCTATCGTGTTGTGATATGAAAAGAGAGATTGAGAATTGAGTGATGATTTATTCCAATAAGAACAAGAGTATATATAGTGGTACAATAGCTTGGAGAAGAATAAAAGCTTGGAGAGAAAGGGACTTGGTGAACAATGCCATAATCATATGAATATTCACAATAAATGGGGTTTATAACATTTCCAAATTTGTGAGTCAAGTTTATTTTTAAAATTTTACGTAATATAATAAATATCAACTTTTTAAAAAAATAGGCAAAGCAAACATTAAAATATTGGTGTAATATGTATTTAATATAGTCAAATTAATAACTAAGATTCCAAAATTTATAATTTTACAGATAATTTTTTGACATATTAGAAAAACAGTAATTAGAAATGGTGGATAAGTTCAATATTTTAGTAAAAACAAATATTATTTTAGTTAACTAACTATTTTAAAAACATTTGTCATTACATTAATCTTTAGAGTGTTATACAATTTTTTTAAGACAAACGATGAATACAAATACGAAGAGATATACAAAAGATATCAATTGTGGTTTTTTACATTCTTTGTATCATCCGAACACCTACAAAATAACTTGGTACGAAACCCAAATTATCCATTGTTATGCCCATTCTTTAACTATATATACAACTAATTCCAAATGTCGCCGACAAATGAGTAATAAGAGAAATATCACCGGATTATGTTTCTTCAAATACTATATAAAAAAAAAATTCTCAATAACTTCATTCACTTCTAATTCTTGATCTCTCATAATTATGTTTTCTTTTGCCGAAATCAAATATTTTCGGTTAAATACTTTGTAGATTACAAAAATTTACGGTTTGTTAGCATCTCCATATTTTATGAGGCGAACAATACTCCCCCCGTTTCATATTAAGTGTCGTTTTGATAAAATGTATCTGGATGTGTTTTTGAGTTAAATACATCCAAATACTAACCAAATACATTTTATCAAAACGACACTTAATATGAAACGGAAAGAGTATATGATTTCATAATTACGGCGTGAAAGATTTGGCCCACTGATTAGACAACGTACTAGCACATACTTAGTGCCGGATGTGTAGTATACTCTTCTCTTTTAGAAATTCTAGACACCAAATCAACTACTTTCTTCTTTTACTCCCTCTGTTTATAAGTGATGTTTTAGACTTCTACACACATATTAAAAAATCATTAAATTTATCTTGTTTTTTGAAATAAAACAATATTTTTTATTTATCTAAGACATTTCAACCAATAAAAATCCAATCTGCAGAATTTAAAAAGTCAAAAACACTAAAAAGTCAATTAATTATGCATTGATAAAATGAAAACATCACTTATTTATAAACTAAAAAAAACTCATAAAACATAACTTATAAATAAACGTAGGGAGTATTTGTTTGTGAGTGAAAGGTTGGTGTGTAAATTATACATAATCCAACAATTTGCTAATCATTTTCGTTACTTTTTTGGCTGACACAAGTTTTCTTGATTTGACATTACATTATGGTATTTAGTTTGGGTGCATCCTTCCAGTAATATACCACGTGTCCCATATAAAAGAAACTATCTCCATCAGAACAGGTTTCTGAAAGTAAAAATATGAAGGCTACAGGCCGATATAAAGGCTCCGAATGGTGAAAGCGTATCGAGCGGAACGGATCTGGCGGATTTGGCGGAACTAATGCGTATCGAGTGGATCAAGCGGTACAACTGCGTATCGAGCGGATCTAGCGGTCTAAAACATATGTTTGAATGGTGAAAACGGATAACAAACGGTCCAAAATACTGAATTATTATAATTAATATGAAAATTACAATTCTTAATTTTGCAATATTAAAATTTACTGAAAATATATAAATTGTAATCATCGAAATTATAATAATATATAACATACGCGTAGTATTTGGAAAACTTTATGTATTGTCAATTTCATCTCTACAATTTATAAAATAACACTTCTATTATTAATTTATCAAAATTATGTTTAACTTATAACTATGTATTGAGCTAAAAACTAATGGGTTATGTTAGTATGAAATATTTCATACTTTATAGATTATAACGTTCGCCAAAAAAAATTAAAACATATATGTCCTACATAGATTATAATTCAATTCTATAGTTATAATGATTTACAATTAACTATACACAATAATATGTTTCGTTTCAATTATGCAACATGCTTAACTATAATGTGTACGTATATATTTATGCGTTAAAAAAAAGTATACATACCTTCAAAATAATGAGGAGGGGCTCTTGATTTTAGTGTTTATGTGATGTGTGTTGATTTTTTTTCTTTGTGCTAAATAAAATTCTATGAAGCAAACTTACATATTTATAGGAAGCAATAAAATTGCTGAAACAATTATTTTCTTCACAAATAAGTATCTTATTTGTTTGGAATGTGTGCCAAGATGAGATTCAAGTATGAACCAAGATGATAGTGTTGCATTTGGTCCACTCACGTCCTTTCCTTTTCTTTTGTTTTTTTTTTATAACTTTGATTTATTTAAAATTATATGATTTTAGGAAATATAATTCATAAATGAAATAAATATAAATATAAATATATTTAGTTTTATTAAGGGGATGTTATTCACAAATGCAAATAATATATATAACTTATAAATGCAATAAATATAAATATATGAAAATTTAAATAATATATTGGATTTCCTTGATTCAAGTTAAGTTTAAACAATTTAAAAGTGTATAGATACAATTGGTATGTACTGATTTTAAAATAATTAATTTCATGAAAAGTGAAAGAAACACTTGAAACACCCCATCCCACGAATGGTTGATCTGCATGGTGGTTCCTCCTCTTTTTCCCACTAGAAGACAAGAATAAATGGAAATGAGAAACGTTATACGTTTCATCCGCTATTTTCCTATTTTATTTTACATATTGGTGAATGGCAAATAAAAGTGTATCATCCGGAAATGTGGTCGAACCACTTTTTTATCCGCTCCCCATTCAAAGCCAAAATTAGGACCGACTCATTAATGAGATTTTAAAAGAAATAGCCAATCCATTTTTACTTGGAGATATTTGCCAAACTATGACACATTGATTTAGACAATGTTCTAATAGGATTTTTTTTTTTTTATAGAAGTATCTTATTAGGATTTTTAATTCTAAATCCCAATTTTAACCTTAATTTTTAATTATTTTATATTTTTGTTATTTTTTACAATAATTAGAAAAAAAGGAAATAGCATATGTTCAAATATTTTAAACCTGAAAGGAAAAAAATGGGATTTTGGAAACAATAAATAAACCAAATAACTTAAATTATAAATATATATTTAAATATATATATATGTATATATATACTACACGATTTCTACTATTAAAACAAAAATATATAAATTAATGTTTTATTTCAAATTTTTATATGGAACTTGTTTGCAAAAAAATTATATATAAAAAAAAATTAAAACGTAAAATATCTAAAATATCTTGGTATTTAATCCTAGTTTTAAAGAAATTATAACTAATTTTTTAGAATCTACATTCTACTATTCAGTGGATGGTACCTATAAAATTTCAGCTTTGTCAAATATAGACCAATATTTTTTTTTGTATAGGGCTCAAATTTGTTTTCCCTCGACTGTTGAACATCCACAGGGTTGCATCTACAATCACTAATAATCGGTTTCTTACTCAATCTCATAAGGGTGTTGTTGTGAGCCTACTTCTTCAAGTATGTGTATATCTCCTTTGGAAGGAACAAAATGGGCGTATATTTGTCTTTTCCTCACCCACAGTGGCAACCATTAGGACTACCACAAACCGGTTAATGCGAGATCGTCTACTTGCTTTTCCGATTACTAGTGTAAGTTCTCTTTTTCTCTTAGAGGTCTACTATTTCCATTTTGCTAGATGTTTATAAGTCAAATTATTTCCTGCCTTTTTTATGTAATAAGTTGTTCAACAACATTGTATTTCAAAAAAAAAAATGATATTAAATTTAACATTTATTTTTTAAAAAAGATGATTTGCTTGAGCTTTAAATTTGAAGTCAAATAGACAGAATGAAGACAAATTTATACTGTAGCTTGGAAATTCTCCGTTTACCATACCTGAAATTCCGTGTAAAAACTTTTCGGTTTTTGTTTGTGTAGTAACGCAAACCGAATAATTTTCTGGCTAAAAAGTCATTATTGTTATAAATCATAGTGGATTGTCATAACTAGTTCTGGTCCGTTTACGGCCCATTAACACTTAGTCTTTAGGCCGGTTTAATGAATCCTAGTTGAATTAGGATTTTCCTTTTATGTACTTTCCTTTTTCCATTAGGAAAAGGAATTTTCCTTTTCTCTCTTGTAATAATCCTATATAAAGGATCTTATGATTAATGAATAAACACAATCTTCCCCATTCGTTCTCTTGATTCACAACACGTTATCAGCACGAGTTGCTCCCTAAACCCTAAAAACACAAAAAACGCGATTACTGTTCATCGTTACTATTCATCGTACTGTTCATCGCGTACTGTTCATCGCGCACTATTCATCGCGCACTGTTCATCGACGATTACTGTTCATCGACGATTACTGTTCATCCGGCGTTACTGTTCAAATCATAGTTCATACAGCCTTTAAGGTTACGGCGAACTAGAAGAAAGTTCATACAGCCTATCAACGGTTACGGCGAACTAGAAGACTCACGGAGGTTAAGGTAAACAATAAGAAACCCTAATCTAAAGAACCTAGATTCATGATAATCTTAGAAACCCTAATCTAAATCATGCTTGTTATTGTTATTGCTTGCTTGATTGTGTTTATTGATTCATGATTCGTAATCACTTGAAACCCTAACTTGAAACCCTAACCTAATTCAATTAAAATCCAAACCGATTGCATGATCTGTACCCGTGTCGATCGACACTAGTTTTATGTCGATCGACACGTAAACTTCTGCCTGAATTTGTTGTTTGAATTAAACTGTGTCGATCGACACAAATCACCCGTCGATCGACAGTAAACACTCTGTCCAAATTTGGTTGCATATTTATTTGAACTCGTTTGTTTGTTTGCTTGTTTGGATTGATTCGTTGATTGATAAACATGAAACTGAAACTGATTGCATCATATAGACATAACATGCTTGATTAAAATCCGGTCATATCATCATACGGTTTAGAATTTGAATACTAGGCTTGCATCATGAGCATATAAAAACATTATGTTAGGTTGTTAAACATAAAAATCTGGTTTCATAAGCATCATGCATCCGTACCCGTTTATATAAGCACCCATGACCTATTTTGCATCATATGCATAAACTTTAAAATCTTATAGTTCTTAGAGAATAGGATGAATGTTTTCAGATGTCGAAAATCAACAATTTGGATTATGCTGCCCTCAATCTCTCTGGAGACAATTACTTACAGTGGGCGTTGGATACTAAGATAAATCTAAAGTCTAAAGGACTTGGCGAATGTATCATTGAGGATAATAATGAGAATGAAAGGAATCGATACAGAACGATATCGATCATTCGTCATCATCTTGTTGAGGGTCTCAAGGATCAATACCTAACCATTGAGAACCCTTTGGACCTTTGGAAAGAATTAAAGATAAGATATGACCACCATAGAACGGTGTTGTTACCAAAGGCCAATTATGATTGGAGGAATCTCAGGTTCCAGGACTTCAAGTCCGTGGAAGAATATAACTCGGCTATGTTCAGAATAGTTTCTCAATTGAGACTATGTGGTGAGAAGGTAACTGAGAAAGACATGTTGGAAAAGACCTTCTCCACCTTTCACACTAATAACGTGTTACTTCAACAGCAATACCGTGAAAGAGGTTTTGAGACATACTCAAAGCTTATAGCATGTCTATTACTAGCCGAGGAGAATAATACACTGCTAATGAGAAACAGTGAGATGAGACCTCCTGGATCAGCCCCACTTCCTGAAGCGAATGTGGCCACAGATGAAAAGAAAGAAATTAACCACGTCCAAAGTGATTATAGACATCGTGGTCGTGGACGTGGGGGTAGATGGCAAGGACGTGGCCGTGGCCATTTTAATCCATACGGCCGAGGTCAGGGCCGAGGTCACGGATTCCATAACGATCATTCTAACCGCGGGCGAGGACGAGGACGCGGATACCGAACTGACTATGATCGTAATAACCGTGGTATTACTTCTCAACCACGAGAATCAAACCCAAAATCAGTTTGCCATCGATGTGGAATGAGTAATCATTGGGCTAAGACATGTAGGACTCCCAAGCATCTGGTTGAACTCTATCAAGAGAGCCTTAAAGGGAAGAATCCAGAAACTCATATGATCCAGCATGATAATGAAGGAGATTTCGATCATGAGCAAGATGACTTGATGAATTTTGAAACCTCAGATATACTTAAGTGATTGATTTTGATTTTCTGTTTTGGTGTTTTGTGTTTTGCTTGTTTTACGTTTTACACTTTATACTTTGGTTTTGTGTTATTGCTTTCTATTAAACTTTATGGAATGAAAGAGTGTTATTTAAAAGTATCTATTGTTATCTCTTTTGAAGTATGAACGATATGGATGTGTTCATTGTGGATAGTGGATCAAGCCACTCGATATTAAGAGATAAGAGATACTTCATTGATCTTACACTTAAAAAGGCAAATGTAACCACAATTGCGGGTATAGCAAATTTAATTGAAGGCCACGGTCAAGCCCATATTTTATTACCTAAGGGCACGCATCTAGAAATTTCTAATGCGTTATATTCACCTAGTTCAAAGAGAAGTCTATTGAGCTTTAAAGACATTCGAATGAATGGTCTTCATGTTGAAACTAAGGACGAGAATAACAAAGAATTCCTTCAAATCTTTGAAACCGTCCATGGCTATAAGAAAGTCCTAGAGACTATACCTGCCATTTCTGTGGGCCTTTATTGTGCTAAGATCGGAATGATAGAAGCAAATGCTATGGTAAACAAAGAGTTTACTGAGAATTTCACTTTTTGGCATAACCGGCTTGGCCATCCCGGTGCTAACATGATGCGAAAGATATTAGCAAGTACTAATGGGCACACCTTGAAAGAAAGGAGAGTCATCCCAAAGAATCTCACGTGTGAAGCATGTTCACTAGGGAAACTCATTACTAGGCCATCACCAATCAAAGTAACTAAGGAAACGATAAATTTTCTGGAAAGAATTCAAGGAGACATATGCGGACCAATACACCCACCTTGTGGGACGTTTAGATATTTTATGGTCCTTATTGATGCATCCACGAGATGGTCACATGTCTGCCTATTATCAACTAGAAATGTGGCATTTACAAGATTGCTTGCCCAGCTCATACGTTTAAGAGCACACTTTCCAGATTTTCCTTTAAAGACTATACGTCTTGACAATGCTGGTGAATTTACGTCCCAAGCGTTTAACGATTATTGTATGTCCATGGGGGTAAGTGTTGAATATTCTGTGGCACATGTACATACACAAAACGGTTTGGCTGAATCGTTTATTAAACGCATACAGTTGATTGCTAGACCGTTGCTAATGAGATCAAAACTCCCGGTCTCAGCTTGGGGACATGCAGTTTTACATGCAGCAGAGCTAATTCGTATCAGGCCATCTAGTGAACATAAATATTCCCCATCACAGTTAATAACGGGTCAAGAGCCAGACATATCCCATCTTAAAACATTCGGATGTTCCGTTTATGTGCCTATTGCACCACCACAGAGAACAAAGATGGGACCTCAAAGGAGGATGGGGATATATGTTGGATATGATTCTCCTACTATCATTAAGTATCTTGAGCCAACCACGGGTGATTTGTTTAAGGCCAGGTACGCAGATTGTCATTTTGACGAATCTGTCTATCCAACATTAGGAGGAGATAACAGACTGGTAAAGGAAATTATATGGAATCAAACGTCCTTAAAATGGCAAGATCCTCGGACTCAAGAATGTGAATTAGAAGTCCAAAAGATTATACATTTACAAAAGCTAGCTAATCAATTGCCAGATTCCTTTGCTGACCCGAAAAGAGTAACTAAGTCTTACATACCAGCTGTTAATGCACCGATTAGAATTGATGTTCAAGAGGGACACAATCAAGTTGCTACAGAATCTAAACCACACTCAAAACGTGGCCGGCCAATAGGTTCCAAAGATAAGAATCCTCGGAAAAGAAAGAAAGGTGCTGAAATCGTGGTTGAGGAATCTGATGGAACCCCAGACATAACTGAACCGATAGTTCCAAGCAATGAGACTCGGGACGCCGAGTTTCATGGTTCTGACGTTCCTGAAAATAATGAGATCTCAATGAATTATGTTATGTCTGGAATACAATGGAATAGAAAGTGTGTGGAAATCGATGATATATTTGCTTTTAAGGTAGCACTTGAACTTATGGAGGATCTAGAACCCACGTCGATATATGAGTGCACTCAGAGTGAAAATTGGACTAAATGGAAAGAAGCTATAAACGTGGAGTTGAATTCTTTAAGGAAAAGGGATGTCTTTGGTCCAATAATTCGGACACCCTATGAGATTAAACCAGTTGGACATAAATGGGTCTTTGTGAGGAAAAGAAATGAACATGGTGAAATCGTGAGATATAAAGCACGGCTTGTTGCACAAGGATTCTCACAGAGACCAGGAATAGATTATGAGGAGACATACTCCCCTGTGGTGGATGCTACAACTTTTAGATTTTTGATAAGTCTGGCTATAAGAGAAAAGTTGGATATGCGGTTAATGGACGTTGTAACTGCATACTTATATGGTCCACTGGATAATAAGATTTATATGAGATTACCAGAGGGTATTGAGCTCAAAGATAAGAAAGGTTCTCGAGAACAACATTGCATAAGGCTGAACAAATCCCTTTATGGACTGAAGCAAAGTGGGCGTATGTGGTACAATAGATTGAGTGAGTACTTAGTCAAAGAAGGCTATAAGAATGATCCCATCAGTCCATGTATTTTTATAAAAAAGTTTGCAAACAAAGGGTTTGTTATCATAGCAGTTTACGTGGATGATTTGAACATCCTTGGAACCCCTGGTGAAATCGTCCAAACAGTTGAATGCCTCAAGAAAGAATTTGAGATGAAAGACCTAGGCAAAACTAAGTTCTGTTTGGGATTGCAACTTGAGTACATAAATGATGGAATCCTTGTGCATCAAATGGCATATACTGAAAAGGTACTCAAGCGTTTTAATATGGATCAATGTCACCCATTGTCCAGCCCAATGGTGGTGAGATCTCTTGATCTAGAAAAGGATCCGTTTGGTCCTAAGAGAGACTCTGAAGAAGTCCTTGGTCCCGAAGTGCCATATCTCAGTGCCATAGGAGCTTTAATGTATCTGGCAAGCCACACTAGGCCAGGTATATATTTTGCCGTGAATTTATTATCAAGATTTAGCTCATGTCCGACCCAAAGGCACTGGGACGGGATAAAACATATTCTTCGTTACCTACAAGGAACGAAAGACTTGGGTCTATTTTATACTAACCAATCTAAGGACGGTTTAGTTGGTTTTGCTGATGCAGGTTATCTTTCAGATCCTCATAATGCACGGTCCCAGACAGGTTATGTGTTTACTCATGGAGGAACTGCAATATCTTGGCGGTCAATGAAGCAGGCCATTGCAGCTACATCTTCTAATCATTCAGAGATATTGGCAATTCATGAGGCTAGTCGTGAGTGTGTTTGGTTAAGGCTGATGACCCACCACATAAGAGTGGATTGTGGAATGGCCGAAGGTAAGCAGGAATCGACGGTCTTGTTCGAGGACAATGCAGCGTGTATAGCTCAACTTAAGGATGGATACATCAAAGGTGATAGGACGAAGCACATTCTGCCAAAATTCTTCTTCACATCCGATCTACAGAAAGATGGAGAAATTCAAGTGCAGCAAGTACGATCAAGTGAGAATTCAGCAGACCTATTCACCAAGTCACTTCCAACCTCAACGTTCAAGAAACTTACTTATCAGATTGGAATGCGTCGTTTGAAAGACTTGCAGTGAGGTTCAGAACAGGGGGAGTAATACGTGTTGTACTCTTTTTCCTTCACCACGGTTTTGTCCCAAAATGGGTTTTACTTGGTAAGGTTTTAATGAGGCAACATCCAAAGCGTATTACAAGCCCATTAGAGTTATGACATCCAAGGGGGAGTGTTATAAATCATAGTGGATTGTCATAACTAGTTCTGGTCCGTTTACGGCCCATTAACACTTAGTCTTTAGGCCGGTTTAATGAATCCTAGTTGAATTAGGATTTTCCTTTTATGTACTTTCCTTTTTCCATTAGGAAAAGGAATTTTCCTTTTCTCTCTTGTAATAATCCTATATAAAGGATCTTATGATTAATGAATAAACACAATCTTCCCCATTCGTTCTCTTGATTCACAACAATTATAGAATTCTAAAATTCTAGAAACGTTACGCCATCAAATACGAATACTTTAATTATATAAATTCGGAGTAGTACTAGTGGTTAAGACATTCAAAATTACACGCAATTAACTAAAATAAAAATAAAATCGTAACTCTCTTATAGTGACGTCTAAGAAAATAGACCACCACCATAATAATAATAAATAGAAGCAGAGCCAATGGTAGGGTTCTCTGATCCACGCATAAACAATCCTCTCGCCGACGTCTCCTTCCTCCTCTTTCTGTTTTCTCTCTGACTCACGTAATTGACCAATCGAATTCCTTCCAATCTTTAAGAAATCTGTAGATCTAGCGAAATCGTATTGATATACATCTGAATCTGATAAAACGATTAGGTATCCGTTGACTTAGAAAATTTCGATAACTTTTTTTGGGGAAAATTTTGATTTGTTGTTATATGGAGAGATCGAAGAAACCCAGGGTTTCATGGCTACCAGGCCCTAAGCTTTGTCAGGTATTTCAAACAATCGTCCATGTTTTTCTACAGTTTATCCGAAAATTTGATATTGGTTCTTAACCTTTTTAATCGGAATCCGTTCATAACTAGCAAACTTTGAATCTAAATCGGTGAAATTCTCGTTTGAAGTTTTTATCAACCAAAACGAATCATGCGATTCTGAATCGGTGATTAACTAATCGTGTTATTATTTAACTGAATTTAATCGTAAATAAACGAAAATTTGGATGTGAAAAGAAGATACTTGGACCAAGACACAAAGTCTGTTACTTGCACGAGTCTTTTGTATATTTGATCAAAAGCTTTAATCAAAGATAATGAGATTAAGGCAAAACGTATGTAAATTTGATCTCGAGTTTTGATTATTGTCTTGGAATTTTTGATTCAACATTAGTTGAATTTGGATTGGATGTAATTATATGATGAAATTTTGAATACATATCCTTGGTGAATGCATCAGTGCTCGATTGTTCCATATTTGATAGATACACACGAAGCATGAGTGGTTAGTTACATGAAAACCAGCTTTGATCAGCTTCTAACTATGCGGATTTGAGCAGGTTAAGATGTTTCGAACAGAAGATTGTCCGGCCAAAGTTGCCTCTCAGCCTCTTCAGTCATCTAGGAAATCTCGAGCACCAGATCTTCCACCTGGTTTTGAAGGTAATCACTATGTAGAGAAGCCGAATGTCTCAAACATTCCTCGGATAAAATGGAAACGACCTCCTAAGGTATTATACAATCCACAATTTTGGGAAATCCCTTTGAAGCTTTTTTGTATGTGATACTAAGCGTCTTGGACAAAACAGTTCCTCGTCAATGATAGTTGGCTGATTGGAGATGGTGGTGAGAGCACAGAAAGGCGTACCGAAAACTTGAGGATTTCTAGAGTTTTGGAAGCTATCTATCCTCATCGCTCAGCTATCCCTTCTCGGTATTTGCCTTCTTTCATGTTCCCAATACATTTTAGGTTTATCCAACATTGTGTTGCTGTTTTATCCCACTGATCGCTTTCTGTTTTCATACAGGCCCTCTGTCTCACCGGTTGTAGAAGCTGAACGCTTTGATGATAGAAAAACTCGTACCATTCGTCTCACTCCCATTGAGGATGAGTGTGAATCTGCCGAGGAATCATCCCACACTTCACTTGAATCCAGCTTTAACACAGACAAGCAAGATCAGTTGAAAACCAAACTTCCCTGTTCAACCAAAGAACCGGTTTCTGGTCTTGCACCAGACGTGAGTCTGGCTGCTTCTGCTGCTCTGACCGCACTGATGAGAACCAAGGAACAGGGAAGTTTGGTCGATCCTGAACTACTTATCAAATTCCTAAGCGACCCAGAACTTGTCAAGAATCTAATCGCTGACACAACAGGTAAATCCTCTGAAACTAAGAGTCAGCCCGTTGCCACTAACGTCAACCTTACTAGACTTGTTCCGCAACATGTCACCTCCTCACCAATGGTTAGAAAGACGCAGCCAATAGTAATACCTCAAGAACAGAGTTTTGCAGCTTCTCAGCCTTTTACAAACCCCGAGCAGAGACGAGTGTCTCCACCCATGACTGGAAACGGAAACATTTCCCTGAAGCCTATAAATGGAAAGCCGCTTAACATACCAATGCCCGTTCAATCCTCTGTCAGCATAGCTAAAGAACAACCTCTGCCTACTCGGGTTCCATCGAGTTCTCTGCCAATAAACATTAACTTCCAGAGACCTCAACATACTTTCTCAGAACCAAAGGTAATAGTAAATCCTCAACCCCAACTCCAACACAATTCCGCATTCCGCACTTCTGAAATGAACAATGTTCAAACATCATTTGGATTTGGAAGGGGTCCTCAAACTGGTTTCGATAGTTATCCAATGAACTTAAACTGGGTTGATGCTACTAGTAGACCTAAACCAGTAGTGCAATCTATGAAGAATCTAGACTATTTCAAGAACCTTATAAGGGAACATGGCACAGCGAATCATGAAACTAACCAATACAATTCACAAAATGGCAATGGGAAATTTAATGGACGTGTTGATCAAATTAAGGTTCAGAAACAATGTATCTACTATGGCACTGCGAGAGGGTGCAAGCTGGGCGATAGTTGCATCTATGTTCATGACCGATTGAGGCCTAATTTTGAGGCGGAGGCTCCAATGGCTAAGAGATTGAAGTTTGGAAGGTATAAGCAAAATGGTTTATGAACTAAATTCTGACTCTAATTCATTCCAAATCACAAAAGTGAGAGTTTTGTCCATCACTGGTTGAGTAACAAAACCTGAGCTGATTCCACTTTCAATTTTGGTTAATTCCTGTGCACCAAATTTGAGGTAACTGAACAAAGTCTTTATTTTTTGAGCACCGAATTGTAGCCAGAATGTGAAAGGTTGTTAATTGGTCTGAATTTACCAGTTGTAATTTTGGATACATATACGGAGAATTAGCACTCAAAATACAAAACTCTTTAAACAATTTTTACAAGAAAACTAATTTTCGCTCTATCAGTTCCGGTATAATACATTTTGAAGTGAATTATGTATGTAGTCTTTATCTAACAAAATGACGAAATATTCGATTGATGACCGAAGCTGTCGGTTAAAAAACTACTGTGTCGTAAGATGCATCAATAGATAGTTGTAGTGCCATTGCAAAACTTTAACCGTTTAGGATAACTGGATAAGTATATGTAGTAAGAAAATATAAACCATCAAGATTAAGACCCCAAAAATCAATAGTAAATAAATCATAAGTCTACCTTGAAATGGCAGATTGAGTACAAAATATATAAAGCTTCCAACGCCAAAAAATTCAACTATGGGTCTTAAGGATCTAACAAAATGGGGAATAACAAAATCAAGAAAAGCGGAAAACAGAAAGGGTGTGTAGCAATCCAAGTCTACTCTGCCTTGGCTGCTGCTACGGCAGCTTGACCTCTTCGACGACCAGTTCTTCTTGCACCAATTTGCCCAGCCTTTGCCCCAGCAGACTTATCGCGTCTGACGGTACTGGCATGACCAATGTGCTGGTGGTTTCCTCCTCCGTGTGGATGTTCCACTGGATTCATTGCGACACCACGAACCTTAGGCCAGCAGTTTCTCTTCACTCGGTACTTGTGGTATGCATTTCCTGCCTTGAGAAGTGGCTTCTCTGTCCTTCCTCCTCCTGCAACTTGCCCAATCATGGCTCTGCACGCACTTTGGACAACCTTCTTTGTTCCAGAAGGTAGCTTAATCCTTTACATGGGGGAAAAAGATTGTTCCGTGTTAGTATACCATGAGAAACAACACACAGCAAGAAACTCAAAACAAAGACTACTAGTGATTGTTGTGGGAAATACAACCAAAAATGATTCATATTAGTAAACTCCATGTACGATAGTTTCTTAAAGACAATTATCGAGTTTCAAGTCAAGTGTTAGATGATGATGTTCCAATAATACAGTTAGATTGAGACACAAGAAACAATTGCAAGAAACTTCGTTTGGGCATAAGAATATATTACCTAGTGGTGTTATTTTCAGGATTGTGACCAATCACGATGGCGTAATCACCTGAAGCCCTAACGAAAGCTCCACGGTCACCAGCATGGAGCTCAACGTTACAGACAACAGCTCCCTCGGGAATAGATCTTAGAGGAGGAACGTTTCCAACAACAAGATTCGCTTTCTTACCACAGTAAAGGAATTGTCCTGTGTACATACCTTCGGCTGCAACGAACAGTTCCTTCTGCTTCTTGTAGCGAAAAGGATGGCGAAACTCAACACGGGCAAGAGGAGCTCCACGACCGGGATCGTGGATGATCTCGGTCACCAGTCCTTTGAGGTAGCCATTTCTTTCGCCGTAGTCGAGGCTACGGAACTTAGCTGGACCTTTGCGGTGGTGAGTGTGGGACTTGAAGACCGAACCAGCAGCACCTTTACGCTGTGCCTTTTTTCTTCGTTGCCCTCTGCGCACGCTATTCACCTTTTGTCCTAATGTCATATATAAAGCGCGTGTTCGCCAAAAACCCTATTCTTTAGTCGGTTTAAGTATTGGGCCTTTCTGTATCATAGGCCCATTTTTATAAATTGCAAACGGCTAAAAGGATGATTATCAATGGAAAATCCTCTCTCTAATAAGTGGTGATTTGTGAAAAAAATATGACATAACTAATAAATAAATATGACATGGCAAGTAAATATATATGACAAAGTATCACTTTCACAAAATTTTTTATCATATGACAAATCAATAGCTATTTATATACTATGCAAATCTTTAGTGATTATCAACAACAAAATCTTTGCTAATATTTTTTTTTGGACATATAAAATAATCACCATAATAAATAATTTAAAATATTAAAATAAATCCCCTATGTATTATTAGAGAGGTGATTTGTGAAAGAAATATGATATGGCTAACAAATAAATATGACATGGCAAGTAAAGAAATATGACATGACATCACTCTTACAAAAATCTTATCATACGGCAAATCAATAGTTATTTATTACTTATACAAATCTTTAGTGATTATCAACAACAAAATCTTTGCTAATATTTTTTTCAGACATATAAAATAATCACCATAATGGAATAATTTAAAATATTAAAATAAATAAATCCCCTATATATTATTAGAGAGGTGATTTGTGAAAGAAATATGACATGGCTAACATCTGTAGATGTTATTTACCAATTTGTTTGATATTTTGGTTTGAATTAAATTGTGTCTAATGTTTGTGATTTTGTGAATTAAAGTGAAGAATGAGGAAATCTATATACAAAAACATTTGGAAATACGCAAAATAAGCTTGTTTTCATTGAAAATTTGCAACCAATCTCAGGTAAGTACAATATTGCTAACTTATTTACATTCTCCTCCACTCTCTTGGGGTTTAATGCTGCTTTCTTAATGACACTTGGTAATTTATATGTGAATAACTCTCCTATAAATTGTGGTTACGCACTCTCTAAATCCACGAGGACTAAAATATGTGTATAACAACAATATATCGAAATGATGGTTTTGTGGTTATGGACTCTTCAAATCTTAGCCAGGAATAATATATATGTGAATAACACCAAAAATCAATATATTATTTACGAAGTGCGAAAGCTGATGTGTAGCCTGAGGATTTCTTTATCGTCTAGATTTAAATCAAAATGTAATCTTTTGAGATCGTGTAAATTTGAACAGCATATTTATCCTCTAGATTTTAATAAAAAAGTAAATCCTCTTACTATTAAAAACAAAGTTGTTTTATGAAAAGAGCTTAGATGTTTTAATTTGATTGGTTTATTCAACAAAAAATGATGACATAGAATGATGACATGTCTAGGAGAAATGATGACATGGCTTAAATCTCTAACTAACATTTTAACACAATAAAAATTAATAAAACCATGAATAACTCTCTGATTTTTTTTACAAATGAACAACTAATTTCAGATTTTTTTACACCAGTTTCGGATTAAACAAAAAAAAACCTAATAAAAAATTTAAGAAAACACTATCAGTGATTTATAAAACAACAAAATATTATAATATATTTACATTCACTTAATATTATTCTAAGTTTTAATTAATTATGTCTATTATTATTACTAAAATTGATGTAAATTCTTTATTTGTTTGACGTAGATTTAACAAAAAATATCACGACAAGAAAAACATAAAATATTAATCAAATTAACAAATATTGGTGGTACAATAGTTAAGATCTTCTACTAAATTCAAAGATTTTTTATTTTATTATAAATACAAAAGCTATAAACAGTAAAATTTGTAGTTTTGCAACGATACTTATTATTATTATTTTTTTTGTATATTAGTTTCTTACATATAAGTTTTAAAACTAACAATCATTCATATTTTTTTTTCTAGACTATAAATCGTATTACCAAATCTATTGACGTATTCCTCCTTTGTATGTTTTCCTCTTATTTTCTTTGAAACTGTGTCATGTCTTGAACAATTAATAACACGTCTTTGAAAAAATTCTGTCATGGAGCTAACTAAATTTTCTTAATTAATTTTTATTACGTGTTCAGTTTTTTAGGAAGCTATTTATTTGTTACAACAGATAAATTTTTACTTATTATGAATTTATAATAAACACAAGATTTGCGTATAAGATTTTTTCTGGTTTTCCGATTTTAAAACAATTTCTAAAACAAAACACATAACAAAATCACCTTAGGAATATTATGGTTTTGGGTTTTCTAGAACCTATGATATACCAATATATTGGCTAATGTAATATCCAAATAAATCACAAAATAATATATGATAAAATAAAAAAATATACTCTACACTCTTCTAATTTTCTATGACTCTATCAAGATTCTCCATTCGCACTTTTTGACAATATTTTGACATCGTCTGTAACCCAAAACACAAACCATTGTTTTGTGTAAATCTATGAAGTCCACGTGAAATTTAATTGAAATGGTACTGGTAGATGAAAAATTAATTATTCATATGATAATGTAATATTTTATCAATAGAAAAATTTAGGACTGAGTTGGAAATCCAAATCAATGATAAATGTGATATACAAGAAAATGTTTCAAAACCTCCATTGGTTTTTATAGATTTGACTTTTGTTTTGTTTAAATTTTTTAAACCAGACTTATGTTCTTTATCATTTTTCATTATTTTACATATCTTTGAGTAAGTCATATACAATATTTTCAATTTACTTTTACATGCTACGATATCTAAGTTTTTCTATAATTCATAATTTATAATATTTTTCAATATTAATCATGGTACGAAATAATGTTCATATCCGCACACGGTGCGGGAAGTCACCTAGTTATACATTAAGTGCGAAAGCTGATGTGTCAGCCTGAAGATTTTTTGAATTTTCTTTTTATTCGGAATTTTTAATGAAATCTGTATTTATTAATGTATTAATCGTATATTTAACCGAAAAGAAAAGTTTCCTTTATCGTCTAGATTTAAATCAAAATGTAATCTTTTGAGATCGTGTAAATCTGAACATCATATTTATCCTTTAGATTTTAATAAAAAATTAAATTATACTTTAACCGTATAAGATTATCTTAGAAAATTTCCCTTAATCGTGTAAATTTAAATCAAATTGTATAGTTTATTTTATCGTGTAAATCTTAAAAGTATTTTTATCTTCTAGATTATAATTAAAAAGTAAATAATATATTTACCATATAAATTTATGAACTAAAATTTTCCTTTTACGTCTAAATTTAAATCAAAATGTAAAATTTATTTATCGTGTAAATCTTAGTAATACATTTATCCTCTATATTTTAACAGAAAAGTCGATTATAATTGGGTTTGGGCTAATATTTTACGTGGCCCATAAGAATTATATATTCGTGTAACCCTAGCTTTGTAAGAACCTATATATTCGTCGATCGTATTCACCTCACGATCTCCATGCTTCTTCTCTTTATATCTTACTTATTTTTATTGTTTTATATATTTGGTGTTTCGTTTTCGATTGATCGTATTTTTTTAATCATGATCGATTCTGATTTTTTTTTGTTTGTTTTTTTTGTTTTTGTAGGTTCATTCCATACAGTTCCAACGTTGTTAAGGACATTGCTTCACAGATCATGGATGTCTTCTATAAGGTAACTGATATATAGAGCTTTATTATATATATGATTCCTCTTCTAATTACAAACTAATGTTTTACGGTTTATAATGGTTTTAACAATTTTATTTCATATTGTTTGTATTCTTATTTACAGGTTTACATTGACCAATTCTACAATATTATGTTCATTTTCTTATTCTTATTTATGCTTTCATGGTTTCTATTATTGTTGTTTTGTCCCTTTCTGTGGCTAAGTCGATGATGTGTTTTTTGGTTCTTTGTTATTTTTATGTAGATTTTGATTATAGTTTTATAGTGTTTTTGTTAAAGTAAGTTTTGATATTGTTTCATATTCTGTTTTTTTATTCTTACTTATGCTTTCATGGTTTCCATTATTGTTGTTTTGAAAAGTTATTCATGAAGAGTCCAGACATGGTGATGTAGCAACCATGGTAGTGAGTATATGTTACAAGTTCCACTACGTTCCTTTTTTCCTTTGTTATTGTTTCTTTTTTATAAACAAATTTCACATGTTGTATTCATGACTATTTAAGAATATTCAATTGTAAACCTAACTTTGTGTCTTCTTCTTTTGTTTTAGGTTTCAGAGAAGAAGAAAGTCTCCAAACACAGTAAAACTCGGGAACAAAAGCAAAAACTATTAAAACGTTATTTAAACAAATGATCTTCTCCACATTATTCGTCATGATCTCTGGTATATAAAGAACATATAATTTAATTTAATTGTGTTATTTATTGTAGATTGGTCATATATTATTTTATTCTCATTGTATTAATTCTTAATTATTATTCTTTATATTTTCTTATTATGATATGCGAGTAGGTTTTATTTTTTGAGGGAAATAAGTATTATAAACCTTCTCTATATTTTGTAGACTATTATTATGCCCTTTTTTGTTTTCTTTAACCTAATTTGTGTTTTTATGTTTTATTTTGATTGTGTGATTATGATTTTGTGTGCTTGAAATTTGCAGAGGAAGATCGATTTGCCATTGCTAAAAGTTCCTTCAAGTATCTAATGGTTTTTGAGCTCTAATTTTTTTAATCATGTATATTGTTATGTTTCCTTATTATTAAGTGAACTGCGATTCTTCATATTTATTAATTTATCACTCATAATTGAAATATCATATTGTTTTGGTTTTTATATTCGTGTTGAATATTTGTGTATGTATTTTTTATTTTGTTATCATGTTATTATAGGATATTATTGATGTTTTGGTTTCTGTTTTCAGGATTCGACTTTGACGTATGCACCTTTCTTTAATCGATAAGATTGAATTATTAATCAAATTCTATTATTATCTTTCTAAATAATAGAACATATTCTTTTAGTACCTTAGTAGATTTAATTATGGGAATCATATTTTCTTTAATGATAACATGTACGTGACATATTAAACATAATTTTCTTTAATTATGGGAATCATCATATGTACGTGTTATGTTATCTTTATTTTTTATATATATGCAGCCCTCAACAGATAAAGAAATCACTCATGGTGTATGTAATGCATTTCGGTGCTCTCCCCTTTAATAGTTTTTGTAGTTTTTTGTATCATATTGTCTCTTAATCTAATAATTGTATCATTTACTAACGACTTCCAAATTATTTTTTCACTCTTTTGTGTTTGTTCTTTGATGGTTTTTTCTATGCATCTACTATTTTAGTTTCGTTGATTATATATAGAGATTTATTTAATAATTTAATATCTTAAGTCCTTTGTATTCACTACTTTGAGTCCTTATTCGTTTACACCAATCTATCAAGATCATACTGTCTATCGCAAGTACATTTTTTATATTAATCGTGTATGCAAGTATTTGTTGGTTTGGTATCCATGTATGTGTTTTGTATTTTATTTTAGGTATTTTGATATATATGTATTTCCTGTATTGACTGTTTTCTTTTATATTTTTAATCTAATTATTAGATTTATATATTACGTGTATAGGCATATGATTTACATATTTGACTACTTGCCTAATTATTTGTCAAAAATTGGCATGTTATAAAATAGTGAATTTTCAACAGAAAAAAAATATATGTTATGATAGTCATGGTGTTGGATCCCAAGTACCACAACTTCATCTCACTCTTTCCTTCACTGTGACGTCGCTCCTGTTTCTGAAACTTCGACTACATCAAATTTGTAAGTTTTTATTTGTATGCCAGTTTCGATACATGTTGTATATTCAATTATATATTTTTTATTAGGTTATGGCTCTCTCCATTCTCACACTACAAGAAAACACTGTAAATTCCGACGGAATTTTTCATTCCGTCGGAAAACCGTCGGTGCTTTCCGACGGTTTTCAGACGGAATGCCGACTGGAATGGCATTCCGTCTGAAAACCGTCGGTTATGTCCGACGGACACTATCAATCGGTATATTCCGACGGCATTCCAACGGAATTCGGACGGTTATCGATGTCGGCAGAGTTTGAATGGTTGATATATCGTCTGCGGTGGCTGATGTGATTGGTGGGGTGTTATGTCGGATGTATTGACGGATTTCCGACAGAAATCCCCTCTACAGAAGTTTGCACATTTCTTCCGACGTTCATTATACCAACATCTGAAAACCAAACTTAAAAAATTTGAGAGATGAGTTCTTCATATTTTCGGTCATGGATGGACGCACCAATGATGGAAGAGGGGTCGAACTTATTAACGACTGAATACGCTCAAGGTATTTGCGAGTTCATGCAGTTACCTAGAAATCAAGAGGCGGCCAACAAAGGTCTGGATATCAAATGTCCTTGTTCTAATTGCTGTAATAGAATTAGTGGTTCGGTTAGTAAAGTTTGGAATCACTTATATATATATGGATTTAGGCCGGGATATAAGGTTTGGTTTTTACATGGAGAAACCAATTATGAATATGGTAGTAGTAGTAGTAATGCACCTTATTTTCCGGATAGCGTAGGAGAACGTACACCGGAAGTAGATGTTGGGGTAAGTACGGTTGCGATGGTTAACGATGCGTTTAGAGAGAATTTGCAGTCGGGTGGGTATCATGAGGGTGATAGGGTTGAAGAACCTAATTTAGAATCCCGAAGGTTTTTTGAAATGTTAGACGCATCAAAGCAACCGCTATACAGCGGTTGTAGGGATGGTCATTCACCGCTATCTGCTGCTAGTAGGATGATGAACCTGAAGACTGATTACAATTTGTCCAAAGAATGTGTTGATGCATTCGCCGAGTTCGTGAAAGATATTTTGCCAGAAGATAATCTGTCCCCCGGATCATACTACGAGATCCAAAAACTTGTTGCCGGTCTTGGTTTGCCCTACGAGGTTATAGATGTGTGCATCGACAACTATATGATATACTGGAGAGAAGATGAGAACCGAAATAAATGTAAATTTTGCCACAAACCATGGTTCCAGGACACAAGTGGGAGGGCAAAGATTCCATTTAAACGGATGTGGTATTTACCCTTAACGGAGAGGTTGAAGAAGCTGTACAAATCAGACCGCACTGCTAGGGCTATGAGATGGCATGCAGAGCATAGTCAAGATGGAGATATCACACATCCTTCAGACGCGGAAGCGTGGAAGCACTTCCAATCCGTATATCCAGATTTTGCATATGAACGATGGAATGTATACCTCGGCTTATCCACCGATGGTTTCAACCCATTTGGAAAGCATGGAAGAAAATATTCATTGTGGCCGGTCATCGTAACACCTTACAATTTGCTTCCTTCTATGTGCATGCGGCAAGAGTTCCTGTTTCTCTCAATTCTAGTTCCCGGGCCTGATCATCCAAGACGGTCACTCGATATATTCTCCCAACCATTGATCTATGAGTTGCAGATGTTGTGGGAGCATGGTGTCGAGGTATTTGACATTTCAATCAAGCAGAATTTCAACATGCGAGCGGTTCTTATGTGGACCATAAGCGATTTTCCGGCATACGGTATGTTGTCTGGATGGACAACGCATGGAAGATTGGCATGTCCTTATTGCCAAGACAATACTTCAGCATTCCAATTGTAGCACGGAAGGAAGACTTCATGGTTTGATTGCCATAGGTGTTTTTTACCGTCAACCCATCCATATCGTCGGTCTAGAAGACATTTCAAGAAGAATGTACAAGTGTTACATGGTCCACCTCCTGAGATAGATGGTCACAGCATATTAGAACAGTTACGAGATTTTGGTGCAGAGCGAACTCCTGAATGTGGGGGTAATGACCATTACCCCGTCGACGGTTGTGGACAATATCACAATTGGCACAAGAAGAGTATTTTTTGGGATTTGCCTTACTGGAAAGACCATCTACTGCGCCATAATGTAGATGTCATGCATGTTGAAAAGAATTTCTTTGACAACATCATGAACACCATCTTAAACGTTCCAGGGAAGACAAAAGACAACAGAAAGTCTAGGTTAGACTTGCCATTGGTTTGTTCAAGGGAATCTCTTCATGTTTCTAACGATAGATTACCGATGCCTGCGTACCGTTTAGACGCAGGCCAGAAAGAAGTATTTTTTGAATGGATTAAAAAATTTGTCAAATTTCCAGACGGCTACGCATCTAATCTACGTAATTGCGTGGATTCGACGGAAGGCAAGTTTATAGGAATGAAGAGTCATGATTGTCATGTCGTGATGCAGCGTCTTCTTCCATTTGTATTTGCATATCTTCTTCCACAACCAATCCACCAAGCAATTAGAGGTATATTTCGTACTCCCATTAGTTTCTTACTACCATAATATTACTATATATGTACTAGCTAACTTGTTTAATTTTCGTTCATAGGAGTTGGTGCATTCTTCCGAGATTTATGTTCAAGAACGGATACTTGGAGGACAATATCCCGGCTCTCCTTTGTAATCTTGAGAAGATATTTCCACCGTCCTTTTTTGACGTTATGGAACATCTAACTATTCACCTCCCACGAGAAGCAGCCTTAGGAGGCCCTGTTCAATACCGATGGATGTATCCGTTCGAGCGTTATATGTTCCACCTGAAGAAAAAGGTAAAAAATTTGAGCAGGGTTGAGGGATCTATTGTTCAACAAAGCCTAAACGAAGAAGTCTCACACTTTGCCGAAACTTACTTTCCATCGGAAGCTCGTACTAAGGCGAGACGTCCTGCCAGACATGATGATGGAGGTGAGAAAGCTGTCTATGCCGTGGTTGTACCTGAGTTGTTGCCCAAGTTGGTCGACCAATTGTAAAAGGAAAGAAACGCAGACTATCACAACAAGAGGTCACACATTTGCATACGTATATCCTCAGAAACTGTGACGACATTTTGAAGTACGAAAGGTATATAAGTTTTTATGGCAAATTTATGGAAATATATATATGCCTTCATCAACTAACAACTGTTATGTTACAGGATCTACATGTCTCTCACCCGTGAATACCATTCTGATAAGACAGATGCCGAACTAGCTGTCTTGAAAGATGAAGAATTTCCGGGGTGGTTGCCATGTTATGTAAGTTTAAGATAATTACTTACTCTTACTTTTCCATGTTTTCACGTTCATATGTTACTTATATCTTACTTATATCATTTTGTAGGTGTCTGACTGTATAGCACGTGGTGAAGATGTCCCGACATGGTTAGTTGAGTTTGTTCATGGGTTACTCAGCACCGCGACTTCATATCGCGGGTTTTGTACTAGGGGATATTCGTTCAGGATCCGTGAGGAAGGACGTAAAAGGTCAACTTCGGACTGTGGTATTTCGGCGCAATCCGGTGATACGATGTACTATGGGATTTTAAAAGAAATCTTGGAAATCCACTATCCAGGAATGTTGGATTTGCGGTGCATTGTGTTTATGTGCGATTGGTATGACCCATCCAATGGTCGAGGGGTTCGAGTTGACCCTCTTGGTGTTATTTCGATTAATTCAAGCCGGAAACTACAGTATTATGATCCATTTATCCTTGCGTCTCAAGCAGACCAGGTATCAATACAGTAATATGTTTACCTACTTACTCATTGTTAAGGTTTCTTGTTCATGTATATTATCAATAACCACTAATTATTATTAGGTTTGCTACATTCCATATCCTCGAGTTGCCTACCGTACAGATTCATGGATCACAGTAACTGCAATAAACCCTAGAGGAAAAATCTTTGGAGTTCCAGAACATGATGCTCTACAACCATCGAGAAGTGTACAAATGTCACCGGTTGAGGAGATGGATAACATCGACCTTGTCGTTGATCCTAATTATGTCGGGGATGATCAAGTGCATTCGGACGAAGAGGAAACACGTGGAGAATTTGACGACGATTCAGACTCCATCCCTAGTGAAGGTTTCTCCGAAGATTCAGAATAATTATTTGGGAATAAAAATTTGCTTATTAATGCATGTTGTTCTCTCACAATTGTGTGTTCCATATATCATATTATTTAATACTATATATATAGTCATGGACGATGAGTAATTAAAGATAACTAATGTTATTGCAATTCCAATAAAACATTACATTTATTGGAACATAAAATTTAAAACAGATGAAATAAACGTTAACAGTTACATTAGAGAGTTTGAAATTTTTAACACACAACCGTTACGACAAAAGTACATAATAAACTCCTCATTTTACAATCATATGTCGGTTTCCACTCCGAACTTACCATTTGTTAGAACCATTTCCTGATGTGCTTTCCCTTTATTTTCTTTTCTTGAGAATCTACAAATCCGTCGCACAATTCGCTTTTTATTGCATCAACATCTAAATTTAGGTTTGGCTTGTCTGGGCTTTGGGCGAATTCAAAATCATAGTAATGATCCTTTTGTGCACATCTATAAATCCGCCGCACAATTCACTTTTGATTGCATCAACATCTAAATTTAAGTTTGGCTTTTCAGGGCTTTGGACGAATTCAAAATCATACGACTGATCCTTACATACGTTTGAAGTACTTGCACCGTAAGTATGAGACTTTTCCACCAAGTCACATGGTTAAAGTTGTCAACAATCCGTTACAAATTGTTTAACAATTTTTTAAAATTTGTCATATTAATTTTAATAAAAAATGTTTACCAATTCAAACTTTAAACAAATTTAAACCTTTAAAGCATTTTTTACAAGTTTAAAAAATTTGGAAAATTAATGTTAATAAAAATTTTTAACAATTAAAAAATAATAAAATTTAAAACTTTAAATCCTGTACATCAAACAAAACCTAAATCCATGAACTTCGGTTTCTCAATATACAATATAAAAAAACCCAGATTACTTAAATTTAAAAATTGAAAATCACAAAACCACGTAATCCCAATTGAATTAAATTCATTTACTACAAAACTCTTCAATCCCCAATATCCTTAATTCCCATCATCCTAAATTTCCAATTAACTAAATCCCAAAATTTCAAAATCACAAATTCCTATACATTCCAAATTCCATAAATCCCGAAATCTCTAAATCTTAGAATTATGAAAATCGTAGGAATTATGGACAGTTTCATAACTCTAGAGGAGGTGGGAGTTCCAGTAGGGGAGGTCGGACTACGAGTGAGACGGTTATCCCCGAGGATAGTCCCGACTTGGAGACCCAATACATGTCTCAGCCCCCGCCTACAGCCCACTCAGCTCCCACCTCGATGACCATCGAGCAGTTTGTGGCGCAACCCGGACGTGATAGGTTGAGGCGTCTACATCCAGACCCGGCACCTAACACGACCTGGTAAGTCTTATTTAAACATGTAGTGGATTTAATAATTTTAGATAAATATTTAACTAAATGTTTTAATAGGTTCCAATACTCGGGAAACGGTATTACGGGTTCTATCAACGAAATAATGAATTCCATGCTCACTAAACCGTATCCCACATACACCGACATGCCATTGGAGGACCGGGACACTTGGTTCCGACAATTTGCGGTATGATTTTATTTTATTTTTTTCAAATGTATTTTCTATATGACTCACATTTTAATTACTAATGCGGGAATGTGGTGTTTTTTTGCAGCAAGATTTTACGTGGGACCCACAGCAAGATTCCGAAAGGAATTCGACACAAAGGCTGCGAGGAAGTTCTCGTGGAAGATCAACGAGTGGAAAGACTCGTGGTATAAATACGGGAAGGTGCCTAAAGTTTTTAAATATAAACAAGAGATGTGGGCTGGACTACTTCGACATTGGGAACTAGAGGCAACTCGGGTGGACTCCGAGAAACACTCCACTAACCGCAACAGCACCCGGAAGGGGAAGGGAAAGGCGACCCACAACCTCGGAGCAACGAGCAAGGCTTCAGCTGCTCAGAAAATTGTAAGTAGTTTAATAATTCAAAAAAATTTTAAATTCGCTAACGAAATTGTATATGTTAACAGTTTCAGCAGACCGATGTCTATCCTTCCAACCTTGATTTGGTCAAGGTTTCGCACACCAACAAGAAGACCGGTGAAATTCAAGACCCGCTTGCTCGTGAAATCGTGGAAGCCGTGCAGAGGCGGCAGGAGGAGTTCCTGCAATCGCAACCTATCATGGAAGGAACTCCGGCGCCAACCGAAGTTCCAGTCGAGAAGATCAACGAGTTCACGTACGAGGTTAGTAACCGTTTCACTTTTAAAGAAATTTAAACATTTCTTTTAATACAAGTAAGTTATAAAATATAAATTTTTTTTTTTATCGTAGGTGACTCCTAAGACCAGAGGCCGTGTTTACGGCCTCCCTGAAGATAGTAGCTTGTCTGTTTCGACGGTTCGATATGGCGGTGGTAGCAGGTTGGAGGCGGAAAACCGAGAGCTGCACGACCGGCTTAGGGAAATGCAGGAAGAGAGAGACAGAGATAGGGTGGAGTCGGAAAAACGCTTTAAAGCGTTGGAAGATCAGATGAACGACTTCTTCCGTACCCGTAGGCCGGAATAGACATTTATTAGTTTTAAAATTTATTGTAAAACTTTAATGTACTTTTGAAACAATTTTAATTTAATTTGGGTTTTTAAAGATTTTAATTTTAATTTTTAATGATTTATTGAATTGTAATGATTTTAAATTATTTAAATAGTTTTAATTTATTTTAAAAAACATACGAATTCCATCGGAATTCCCTCGGTTACTTTACCCTCGGTATACCGTCGGAAATACCTTACCGTCGGAAAGGCTTCGGAAACTACCGGATCTCCGAACCCGTCGGTATTCCGTCGTCTAATTAAGTTCCGACGGTATAACGACGGCTCTCAAACGGAAAACGGATATCCGTATTCCGTCGGAGTTCCGTTGCAACAAACAGACGGAATTCCGACGGATTTTAAATTCCGACGCTATAGATCCGACGGACCAAAACCGTCGGAAACACATCGGAAATGGATCTTTTCCGACCGAATTCCGACGGTTTTGGCCGTCGGAATAGCGGTTGTTTTCTTGTAGTGACCGCAGAAGCTGGCATTGTTGGAAACACTCTAATGCTCATACTAATGGAGCGATGACGAAAAAGGAAGCATCCGGTAAGAGAAGAGAAGGAAGCTAAAGAAGACAAAGATATGCTATTGGAACTACCAGAGAGGCACATTGAAAGAGTCTTAGTAATACTTTAAAAACGATGACGGAGTTTACGTAATTGGTTTCTCAAGCAAGTGCAATTTTGAGATTTTCTGTATGGAAGACCATTTGCTTCGTTATCAAGCCCATCCCGATCATATCAAGAACACCTAGGCCAGAGTTATATAATGTTATATTATCTATATAATATGTTTTTTATTAAAATAAGATGCAAACCTAAAAAAGGAAAAAGAAAATAAAGAAGAATACAAAAAGCATTATTTTTTTAGTTTTTTAGTTTTTATTGTGTCTGTATTTTTTTCATCCATTTATTTATGTTGAGATCCAATCATGAGCAAAAGGATATGTATGAGGGGAAAGATTGTGAGAACAATGAAGAATACGATAGAGTTGTCTGAGTTTTTATTACTAACAATTCATAGGTATGATTGTGCTGTAATTTTATTTTTATATCTTATCATGTATTACATTGTTGACGAATTCCTCCCTTGACTGTTTTACTTTTGTTAATTTTAGCTAAACATTGTTCAAATTTCAAAACGAGATTTGTAGGTGAGTTTGGAAAAAGTTGATAAAGTGATCTTCCTGACTATGATATTACAAAATTCGTTACAGCTCTCGAGTGGAAAGCTTCCTGAAAAGGGATCTTGAGTGCATGACCATAAAATGTATTACCTGACTGTTTAATTTTTTTTTGCAAAGATATTGACCATCAAGCCGAATGGTTAATGCATATAGAAATTCTATATATATTTTTTTATGTTTACCTTTCGCTGGCTTTTCTTCTTCCCCAAAGACAGCTTCTGCTGTAACCATTCTGTATAGAAATTATAATCTCTGTTTTAATCATTCGAATTTTTACATGTCGGTCACTTTAGATTCTCTCCGAAATCGACTTGCCAAATGTAGTTATCTCATAAACGAAACTGGTGTTTTAATGTGTATGTTGATGCATTGTTTTGTTCTTAAGTAGGCTTATCGTGTCTGTATCATTGTCGGGTTTTAAACTCTTCTATGTACTTAGGAGGTTAGTGGAACTATAGTATTCGTAAGAGTAATATATTTGTGAATCTTTTTTCTTAATCTAAATTATTTGCACCGATATGAAACCGGAATTAATGAACAACATACATAATTACCTGGACAGAGGATTGGGAAATCAAACTTTCATTAACTCAATCAATCAAATACTCTATGTTTCAAGAGACATTTATTATTGATCCTGAATAGGCCTGGGCATTCGGGTATTCGGGTCGGTTCCGGTTCGGTACCATTCGGTTCCGGGTATTTCGGTTCTAGGAAATTTGGACCCATTGGGTATTTATAATTTTTGGTTCGGTTTCGGATCGGTTCCGGGTCGGTTCGGTCCTAGACTACGAGGTACCATAAAATACCCAAAAAAATTCGGTTATCATACGGTTCGGGTATCCAGGAACCGAAATAACAAATTTGTAACCGAATTGTGTAAAAACATACCCGAAATAGTGGTTCTTAGTTCTTACAAAACCCCAAAAGCATAAACTGCAAATGTTTAACCAAAATGACATAAAACATAAAAGTTGAAAGAGATAATGAAAGTCTTCAAACAAAGATCAAAATAGATAATGCAAGTTCAATAATCCGACCGAAATGCAAACAAAAACCTCCATCTTGTAATCTCTGAAACACACCATATTCCTCCATACTTAGCAAAAAACTGCATAAACAAAATGAAAGACATTAGTCAAAAACAGAAACTAATGAAACAATTAACTAAACATAAATGCACTTGGAAGAGTAACACTTACCAAACTTGTTAATTCCTTTATTGATTCACAGAATTGACGTTAATCTTCCAATCCCAACTCCCCAAACTCTGCATTTAAATAAGAAGAAGATATTAGAAGCTATAAACTTGTAGTTAACAAATTAAAGAGACACACATACCTCTCT
The DNA here is from genome assembly GCA_963576765.1 of Draba incana. NCBI lineage: Eukaryota > Viridiplantae > Streptophyta > Magnoliopsida > Brassicales > Brassicaceae > Draba > Draba incana. The sequence goes on along the minus strand of OY755216.1, from coordinate 17,598,011 downwards.
CAAGCTGATCCTGGCATTCAATGTCAACGAGCAATTGTTCAATGGTAATATTAGATCCTCTATTACCCATGCGTATCTCTACCTTCAACCACTGCTCCAGGCACATCAGCACATCTATGGTGTAATGTGTTAGACAACTTCTGTAAGGATCCAAGATGCGACCACTTGTGCTAAATGCAGATTCATATGCAACATTAGACACTTGCATAACAAGTACATCCTTAGCAACTTCTGAAAGAACTGGAAACTTCAAGCTGTTAACCCTCCACCATGAGAGAACATCGTATTCAGAACCTGCAAAGATATGTGGGTTCTCCACATTCTCTGCCAAGTACAATTCCAGCTCAGTAGCAGACTCTTGAAAATCTGTATCCTGGACCCTTTCTTTATAAACTGCAGAGATCCTGCGAAAATCACCACGAGAAGACAATTGTTCTCTGCCTAAGTGTTGTGAATTATACCTTGGCTGAGGAGAAGACGGAGATCCAAAGATTTGTGCCTGAGAAGTAGTTGATGCAGCAGAAGTAGATGGTGATTTCTTCTTCCTTTTCTGATTATACTCATCAAACAGCCTCTTAAGAATATCCATTGTTGCATCATAAAGCTGTGTGGCCTTCTCGCTACCGCTTCCATATAACTCATCAAAACACAATTGTGCAAATTTCATCTTGTTCCTCGGATCAAACACAGTAGCCATTATCAACATCCTGTTCATCTTAGTTTCTTCACCAAAAGGATCCCAATACTTACCCAATTTGGTGATCATAGCTTTGGATTTAGTCTTCAACTCCTCCTCTGGTTTACGGCTCAATTCGGTGAGATGAGTTTGAATGCTCACTATCTCATTGTAGCACTTGTGAGCACTCACAGTGTTAGTTGCTGACAATTCTAGAGTTGACTCGTAGAAGATGGCAAGAAAGTTGAGCAATCTGTCTGTATCATCCCAATCTTTCTTCACAAGTGGTCCAACCCTCTTCTTTCCATCTATTCCTTCATTAAAGTAATCATTGTATGGCTTGTCTTCAGCTTCCATCTTCTCAAATGCCACACGAAATCCATAGCTACTGATCATTAGATAGGTTGAATTCCACCTGGTTTTGCAATCCATAGGAAGACTTCCCCTAGTCATCTTACCTGTGTCTACACGCAGCTGAAATGATTGCAGTCTTGGTGTTGAGGACCTCACATACTGAATCCCATTTTGAATTGCAATTATATTGTGGTCAATATCTTGCAGCCCATCTTTCACAATCAGGTTGAGAATGTGTGTAGAACATCTGACATGCAAAAACTCACCATTAAGTAGAGCATCTTCCCCAACTAAACTGAAAATTTCTTTGAAGTACCTCAATGCGTTACTGTTAGCTGTAGCATTATCAACTGTAATGCAAAAGACTTTCTTGACTCCCAACTCCTCCAAACACTCCTCTAGAACCCTAGCAATAGTAACTCCCTTGTGGTCACTAATGTTTTTGAACCCAATGATAAACTTCTTCAGTTGCCAATTCCCATCAACGAAATGAGCAGTCACCACCATGTAACTAGCTCATGTGGTTGGAGCTACCCATATATCAGCTGTTAAAGACACTCTCTACTTTTTCAAACCAAGCAGCTTCTTCATAAGATTCTTCCTCTTCACAAACATCTCTACTATATCCCTAGTTGCTGTTCTACGAGACACATGCTTGTAGAGTTGCATCTTGTAACAGAAATGCCTCCACGCTAGACTCTCTATGAATGCCAATGGAAGCTCACCTAAGATCAACATCTCATTGGAAGCCTCTCTGAACACTTCTTCACTCACTCTAGAAACCTTGATAGAACCATCAATACTTGGACTAATAACCAGTTGACCATCCTTTTGAGTTGCTTTCCATTTTTGGTGCTCGATGTAATGAATAAGATGCTTCCTCAAGTTAGATGTTCCTGATGTTGAGATGCACCCCATTACTTTTCCTGACATTTTGCCTTCTGCAAATTCGCCTTTGTCTTTGTGAAGTGGTCCCATACAACATACCTTAGTCTCTTAGTCCCATTCTTACCACCTTTCGCATGAGTAGCCTTCCTCTTCCCTTTAGCCTTATCTGTAGCAGGAGTAGGACTAGGAGTTTTTGCTTCTGTGTCTGTCTCAGAAAGTAGATCTTCCATCTCAACATCTTTTTCAATATCAATGTTAACTGGATCCTGATTAGAAGCCATCTGCATAAACAATATAAACATCGTTCAGATTCAGAAGGTCCCTTACTCGATTACAACTTTACAAGGAAAAACCCCAATTCAATTTCAACAAAAAAACCCTAAATTGAAATTCAAAAATCTCAGACAACCTAATTCAATTATAACCCTAAAACATAACTCAAATTGTATATTTTAAACCCTAAATTGAACATCGAAATTGAGTGATTAGACAAACTGGCGAAGCATAATTCATGAACCAAGAGTATTACGACGGTATTACCTCTGATCGGATTCTTGAAGCAGCAGATGAAGCAGCCGGCGATGATACGCTACGGCGGCTGAGATACTGAGATTCCAGTTTGAAATGGTGGCTAACGACGAAGAATTGAAGAACTTACAGGGCTACCTTGGCATGAAATTCTCGATTCGAGGTGGAGAAATCGCATGCAGAGAGACAAAGCCACAAAAGTGAGCTTGAGAAGTGGAAACGTCTGCTTTTTTAACCGAGACTCTCTCGACATGTAATAATGAACCTAAAATCATTAAAAGTTGTATATATATTTCGGTTTTGTATTCGGTTCTCGGTTTTTAACCGAACCGAACCGAGAACCATGGTTCTAAATCAATTGGACCCATCGGTTATTTCATGCCTATCCGAAACCGAACCATTCCTGTTTTTTTGGGTCGGTTTCGGTTCGGTTCTTCAGATCCGGTTACATGTGCCCAGGCCGAATCCTGAGATTCTCTACCACTTTATTGTTGGTACTTTTTTTGATCTCTAAGTTATTCTTTATCGATTTAAGTTGGGAAAATAGTTTTTAACTATCAAGTTCTTATATATTTATGCTAATTGCAAACCATTTGTTCCTGCATTCGAGAAGGACTTGTGACTTATCTATTTTGATAATCTTGACGTGTTACATATTTCGAGCGGTGGAGTATATTTAACACGTATAGTCAAAGACAATAACAAAAATCTACTTTGTAATTAGTACTTTATATTTTTTGAACGTTCACGATTTTTCTTTGTCGAGTAATACTTTGCTTTGGATCTTCATCCGTTTATTTATAAAATTCTGTGTCGAAATTTTGCATTGAGAATCAATAAATAGAAAACGAGTAAGTAGAAGGGGATGATGCTGAGAAAAGCAAAAAGATAAAGAAAAATATATGATGATGGCGATGAAGATGATGAAGAATACGAGAATTGCTGTGAATACGGAAGAAAAATGAAGCTGGAAAGGATTACAATGAAAATATGAAACCGTTAATTGTTAGTCTATTTACAAGAACCGTGATAAGAGATAATACCTTAATACAAAGTTTGTTTTGTTTTTTTTAGGCAAAAAGTTTTGGGATTATATGTATTATGAATTCAAAGTTTAGCTAATTTGAGATATTCATTTTTTTTATTTTTTTATTGCAGTCATGATTTGAAATGAAGGAGGCTTTTGTGGCATCATCCAAGTTGTGTATGGTTTGCTTATCTCCAAGGTAATCTTTGTAAGTAAATCAATTTTTCTAAAATTATTATTCATGTGGAACGATGAGTCTATACCCATATAAAAGCTATACTCGCATCAAATCATTCATATAGATTTTTCTTTCTATTATCTTATATGTGTGTAAGCTTTGTTCAAGTCTTCAAGAGATGAAATTTTCTCTAATTTAGCGATCTCATAGACAAATCATTACCCTTTCTTTTTTTGTAAATTTGCTTCATCGCATGTTTCTCTTTCTTTTCATTTTTCCCTTCTGTTTTTGGAGATTTGTTTGTACAATAATCTCTATGGTTTGAATAGTATATATTCTATCATTTTGTTTTTGTTATACTCGATCATTGGTTTCATTTTTGTTTTGCTTTTTAATAGATTTTCACAGATTACTACGATGTCGATTGGAACATATTTGAATTCATATATTCATTCAGTTAAAGTCCTATCTTTTAATCTGTTGTTTGTTTTGTTAATTGAGTTGTGAAGAATTGTTTTGAAGGTACATGATTAATTTAGTATGATTTCTTATAGCAAGTAGACTCCATCGTAGAATATAGTATCGTTTCTTATAACTTTTTTTTAATATATATTTCTCATTTTTTTTGTTTGATCCACGGTTTGTTAAGCTTATTGTTGATTTTGAGTGCGTCTAATCCAATATTATCTGTCCAATATTTTGGTAGGAAACAAATTACGCAAATAAAGGTTTACCCACCCTAATTTTTTGGGGTTTGAGTTGCATGTGTGGAGAAGAAAGATCAACAAGAAGAAAAATCACTCATTTTATAGTTTTTTATAGGTTTTTTTTTCTTTTTTATACTTTGTTGGATTCCGGTTTGTTAATCTTATTGTTTGTTTGAATGCGCCTATTCCAATATCGTTGCTCCAAATTTTTGACAGAAAAGAAAGAAGGGATCAACGAAAAGCAAAATTTGTACCACCCGAACATTTTTTAGCGATAGATATGTGGCCATGTTCATGTTGCACTACAAGAAAAAAAGGAAAATACCAACGGCCAAATCAGTTGGAAAAGATTTTGGGTTCTTCTACAAGTTAATTTTCAGTTCCATTGTATTAGTGATGTTGAGTTTGAAAGATTTTTATACATGGGTTAAATATATGTTTCTCGACCTATTGCTTCATCTTGCTTTTTTGTAAACCCATTTAAAAACCTAGATATATGCTTAGCTTCTGGACATTTTATCATGGATCTCATAGTAGTGAGCAAGAAGTAAGCTAGGTTTGGGGATTTTTTTCTCTTTTATTTTGTGTTGATCCAGCTCGATAAATTATGATTTTATGTTTTGTTTTTGTTGCACCCTTTGAACCAACCAATAAAGGAAGAAGATTAGTAGTTCTCCACTTGAGCTGCTAATATCTATAACTTCAAATTCCAGATTTGCTTAAGGCTATATTTTGGGTGATCGTTTGATGTTTCTCGATTTTTATGACTTCTAGACTAATGAATCATAAATATGCCAAAAGGTGGTGGGTTTTATGCAGAAGGTCTTAAAGCAAATAATGGATGGCTGAGAAGTTACAATTTAAGGTTTTGTGTTTTCTTGAGATAATGGAGGTGTGTGTTTATATTGTTTTCAATATTTTATGTATTTATGAGGGTTTATGCTCACACGATAGGATTTAGTATCCATTAATTTGCTAAAAAGGATAAAATTATTAATTGAATTTTATTTCTGAATAAAAGCTATATCAAGGTTTTAAATTAGTTATTCCCGCGCAAAAAAATTAAAGTTCACCATAAGATTTTGGGTCTAAGCTGGGTATAAAGCACAATATGATCGTGAAATAAGATAAAATACATCTTTTGGAATGGAACAACTTAAGTTCAAGAAATTAATCCCAATTCAAAATTTTATTTGATATAAATTTTTTAGAACATGGAATTTAACGAATTGGGACTATTTTGTTAGACTTAAGTCGTTTCCATTCCAAAAGTGTAATTTTCTAAATATGCATGTTCCGTTTTTTTTTATAATAATTGTTCAATAACCTTATAAATAATATTAACTATTAATTAGTTTATATTGTTTAATTATTTTTTCGCTAAATGTTAGATGTATTATATATACAATTAAGTGTTCGTTATTCGGAATAAGTATACTTGTTTTTGAAACTCAATAAATAATTAGTTTTGTGTTGAATGTAAAAAACTAAACTAAATAAACCAAGTTACATCTTATAAAAGTTTTTACCTTGGATGAGCCAAGTTTCATGTTATATAAAAGGCAAAATTGGAAGAGTATTAACGTTGTAATGATCTATAACAATAAGGGTTGACTCACGATAATATTTATTTCATTCTTTTTTATAATTATGTGACTTGCGGTTATTTTTTGTTATACATTGTAATCGGTAGGATAAATTCATAAAAAGAAATTAATCTTATGTTCTGAAACATGTAACCTAAGTTTATGGGCGGTAAGCTAAGTTTATGGCATACATAATCCATGGTTTAGAATAAATAATTTGTGAACTGAGTTTTGATGTAAGACATATATGTCAGCTCTATAAAACTAAAATCAACCGCACCAACAGAAAATTCATTGGCATGAAGCTGTTTGTGTAATATACTTTTAGTTAAAATATTCACTAATCACATAACCAAACACATCAATTTGTTAAACCCCAATCAAATTAATTTAATGGACCGTTATATCTCTCGATCTTTTTATATTCGTACTACATTCTCTTTACCCTTCTTTTCCAAACAAATAACAACTATTTAACCTCCCCTTCTTCCATGCTATATAGGTGATTTATGGACATTTATCATTTTGGTCATAGGTCTTAAAAAAACTTCAGAGTTAAACATGCTTAAGCTGATGCATTTTCAAGATGGGTTATCTATTGATAAATCATTTTCAGTATCGTGTGACTGAGGACAAAACACAGGAAAAAATCGCGTGGCCATTTGGAGACAATAAACAAGATTTTCAAGCCTTCCGGACTAACACATCAACCGTCACACAGGGGCCCATGGGCTATGATTGGACACATGCTCATGAAAGGGGCGGTGAGGGCATTACAAGTGGTATCAGAGCGAATCTTAACAAGTGTATGACTCACACTATAATGAGTAACGATCTCCCGGACTGTATACAAGATTATTGAGTCTCCCGGACTAACGCATGGACCGTAACACATAGTGAGACCATGGACCGTAAGTGGGCGCGAGCCCATGGAACGGGCGGTCAAGTGTTACAAGTGGTATCATAGCAAAGCCTAACAAGTTTGTGACTCACACTATCAGGAGCCACAATCTTGGTATGTGTAATGAAGACGTTGTGATTTGTTAATGGGGGTGATTATCACACCTCGGTTTCAAAAAATAAATGGTGTATGTGAAAATTCCTAAAATAATTGATTTGGCTACTTATATCATCAACGTGCACTTATTTTTTTAGTCATAAGTCATGTGAAAACTCTAGATTTAAGCGTGCTCAAGCTGGAACAATTTAAAGATGGATAATCTCGAAGAAGTCATTTCCAATATTGTGTGACTGAGGACAAAACACGGGAAAATAGCGCATGGTGATTGGGGGACAATATACAAGACTTTCGAGCCTCCCGAAATAACACATCGACCAACACATAAGGTGGGCCCATGGGCCGCAAGTGGGCGCGAGTCCCATGGAACAGGCGGTCTGGGTATTATAAGTGGTATCAGAGTGAACCCTAACAAGTGTGTGACTCACACTATCAGGGGTCACAATCTTAGTATGTGTAACAAGGACGTTGCATTTTGTTAGTGGGTTTGATTGTCACACCCCTGTTTCAAGAAATATATGGTGTATGTGGAAAGACTTAAAATAATTAATTTGGCTACTTATCTCACCAAAGTGCACTTCTCTTTTTGGTGATAGATCCTTAGAGAACTCTAGAGTTAATCGTGCTTAAAGTTGAGAAATTTCAAGATGGATGAACTATTGATAAGTCATTTCCAGTATCATGTGACTGAGGATAAAACACGGGAAAAGATCATGTAGTGATTTGGGGACAATATACAACATTTTTGAATCTTCCAGACTAACACATCAACCATTGCGATCTTGGTATGTGTCATGAGGACGTTGCATTTTGTTAGTGGGTTTGATTGTCACACCCCTATTTCAAGAAATATATGGTGTATGTGGAAAGACTTAAAATAATTTATTTGGCTATTTATCTCACCAAAATGCAATTCTCTTTTCGGTGATAGATCCTTAGAGAACTCTATAGTTAAACGTGCTTAAAGTTGAGCAATTTCAAGATGGGTGAACTAATGATAAGTCATTTTCAGTATCGTGTGACTGAGGATAAAACAAGGGAAAAGATCGTGTAGTGATTTGGGGACAGTATACAACATTTTTGAACCTTTCAGACTAACGCATCAACCGTCGCACAAGGTGGACCCATGGGCCATGAGTGGGCACGGGGCCCATGGAACGGACGGTCAGGGTGTTACAAGTGGTAGTAAATGCAAACCCTGACAAGTTTGCAACTCACTTTATCATGGGTCACGATCTTGGTATGTGTAATAAAGACATTGCAATTTGTTAATGGGGGTGATTATCATACCTCGATTTCAAGAAATATATGGTATATGGAAAGACTTAAAATAATTGACTTGGCTCTCATGTTATTAATGTTCACTTATCTTTTCAGTCATAAGTCCTGAGAGTTAAGCGTGCTTAACCTGGAGCAATTTCAAGATGGGTAATCTACGAATAAATCATTTTCAGTATCATGTGGCTGAAGACAAAACACGGGAAAATATCGCATGGTAATTCGGGGACACTATACAAGACTTTCGAGCCTCCCGGAATAACACATCGACCGTCACACAAGGTGGTGGGCCCATGGGCCGGGAGTGGGCACGAGGCCCATGGAATGGGTGTTCTGGGTGTTACAAGTGGTATCAAAGTGAACCCTGACAAGAGTGTCATGATCAATCACACTATCAGAGGTCACGATCTTATACCATTAATATATAATTTTCAGCGATTGTGTGAATGGTCAGTGTTTAAACGTTCATGTTAAGGTTTACCATATCTACTCAAAGAAATTGATGACATACAATTGCTAAAAATGTGAAATTTTATGTGTTTGTATTTGGATTTAGGTTTTGATGCTAGATTTTAGAGTATAAAATCTATTATTTTTTTCAATGTTATGTGTATTTGTAAGAGTTTTGGTTTAATATCCACTATATTCTTTTTTTAAAAGTTGATACTTCATGTATAATTTTAAATTATTTTCTTCAGACAAGAAAATTACAAAAAATAAAACATAAAACTAAGATAAAAAAATGTGGGAAATGAAAAATTAGGATACCAATGATAAATGTTTTTTAGAAAAATATTAAAAATAATAGAATTGGTTATCTTCAAAATCAATTAAAAAATTTACATGTTATATTTGAAAATAATATCTTATATACAAAAAAAATTATTTATACATTAGAATAATAATTTTTGGCAAATTATTTATACAATATTTTTTTAAAAATTCTGGCAAATTTTTCATTCTAATGTGTTTAACGTTTTTTGATATATAATTATAAACAATAATAATTCATCAAACTGATTAATATCATGTTTGTCTTGCGTTTGGTGCGGGTTCTTGATTAATGAAATCAATGTTTTGATATTGTATAAACTGTAATTTATAATATACATACCAAAAATATTTATATTGTTTGTATAAATTTATCATATCCAAAATTTTAATTAACACCTATTTGCTATGGGGAACAACATTACACTGGCTAAGAGAGAACGTCTTGAGTTCCAACGGCTTATTTTTGATAATAAGATAAGACGTCTCGAAACTCCTTACACGGAATGGAAAATACGTAAATTTGAGAAGATAGCACTGTTACCATTTGCTATCAAGACTCTAATACACCTCTCTTCAACCAAATTCAAATTTTGTCCTAAAATCATCACTGTGTTTTAGTTTCCATCAGTTAAATAAGTATCCAAAGAAGAATTGTAAGAATTATGTTTTTACGTAATGGGATTTATGTATTGTGACAATTATGTTTTCTTATATTTATTTATATTTACCATATCATTATTTATATTTTGTATCCTCTGGCCGCAATACATGGTTTCATTAATAAGATTATTTATTTTAGACCAACCAGTTTAAATATACCGATGCTTTTAACGATGGATGCTCAACGTTGTGATCACCATCAGACGTTTTTAACAAATGTATCAATATTCTAACATATGTTTTTATGTATCGCAAATGTTATGGGTCTATATATTATGATTTTCTTAAGGATTATTATGCTGAGATCTATAAACAATACTTATGATTTATTGGATCAATGTATTCATGTGTCATACAATGCTATTTTGATTATTGGATTTATATGTTCATGGTAAACTCTCATTTACTAATTGGATATTTTGTGTCGTTTGTTCTAACCCTTTTAGTTGATAATAAAGTACCAAAAAGCATGTAAGACGTATGAAAGTGTGTTACATGCCATGGCGAGAAATTTGGCTAAGAGAGAATGTCTTGAGTTCAAACGGCTTATTTTTGAGAATAAAATAAGACGTCTCGAGGCTCATTACACGGAATGGGAAATACTTGGATTTGAGAAGATAGCACCGTTACCATTTGTTATCAAGACTCTTATACACATCTCTTCAAACGGATCGAGTTTCCAACCTAAAATCATCACTATGTTTTAATTTATATTGGTTTAATAAGTATCCAAATATGAATTGTGAGATTCATATTTTTATGTAATGGGATTTATGTATTGTAATGATAATGTTTTCGTATATTTATTTATCATTACCGTATTGTTATTTATATGTTGTATCTTCTGGCCGCGCTGGCGCGGGGAATCCTTTAGTATTACTTTAAAACTTTCGGAAAATAATGAATAGCAATTTGTGATGATATGGAAAATAAATCAAGAGAAATCATGACATGCAAGTGTGATAGTGTATGTAACTAATGTTAATCGCATTTTTTGTCTTCTCGTATGCATGTATCGCTCCCTACACTAATTTAATATATGATAGAATGGAAGATGAGAAAAGAGTTTCAAAATGGCTAGCATATGATTTTTTTCTCTCGTGTGTGGCCATAAGCCCATAACATAGCAATGAGGGAAAACCAGAAAAAATACTTCATCAACTAAGAACAAATGGATTAAATAATGCATTTTTAAAATTATACATAACAATTAGATGATCGACCCGCACCATATACGGGTATAAATTTTCTTAGAAATTACTGTGTATTTAACAATATGATTTTATTATTTATTATAATTAAAAAATTTATAATTGTCTTATAATTTAAGTTATAAATTTATATGTATTTAAGAAATTAATATTATAGATACAATATTTCAGAGATGGAGAGAAAAAAATGGATTCGTACGGAAGTATAGTTAATATTATTATTAGTGGTTGTGAATTCATGGAACTTGTTCAAGTGAAGTATAAGACCAACGACTGAGATAGAAGTCGGGTCGGCTTATAAAGAATTATAAGCACTAGGTGAGTACCCGTGCATACGCGCGTGTTTAGGTTAAAAATTGTTTAAAAATTAAAAATATTAAATCCATTCAAAAAAATATGTTTTTTTATCATAACCATTTGAGTGTTTCATTTGCATAAAACTTAACATGTTTTCAAATTATATATTTGTATTAGACTTTAGTTAATGATATTTGTATTGAACGCCTAATTTAGTTTTAAAATTAATTTAATGAAAATTTGATGATCGATGCTTTAGATCAGTGACATTTTGAGAAGATACCATTATTTTTTCCTGAAGACAATGAGTTTATAAGCTTGTGACCAAAAAAAACAAAAAGAGTTTATAAGTTCACTGTGGCGAAGTTACATAATGTCGCAAGCTCCTCATAGGATTAAATCAACCAAGCAAAGCAAGCTAGCAGCGAATCAGCTCGTTCACCTTGCAGCGAATCAGCTCGCGGAACCACCTTGTCACTTCCCAAGCTTGTTTTCTTCTTCAAGTCACCTCACAGCACCGGAGTTGACCTCGCACCGCCGCAAGCTCTCCGGTTCGTCTTGTGAGCTCGTCAATCACTCCAAACCACCTCGCTGCCAGTTCGAGAAGAGTCACGCGAGCTCTCTTCTTGTCTAAATTAACCCACGAGCTCGGCAAATCAACCTCACTGTCTCTTGACTCTCTTCCTCGAAGTCACAACATGGCAGAAGCTTGCAAACGAGTTTACTCACTCACAACTCGCCGATCTCTCTCTTCCTCCACCTCGCGACTTTGTAGCTCCTCCTTTCTCAATTTGAAGCTCGCAACTGGCCTGACCTAAATTCAACTCACCAAAAACAAGAAATCAAGACCCGCGAGCACGAGCTTTATGACCTTGCTGCCTCCTCAATCAACTCGCCGAATAACTAAATCTACCTCGCAAGTGTGGCATCACCACAAATTGACCTCTCTAACCTCGTCGAGTCGCAACACTTTGTTGAAAGTAATTTTAAATAAACAAATGGACCATTAATTTGGGTATTTGGTTTATGAAAAATTGAGTTAAAGTTTGAATGAAAAATTGATTTGGGTCATATTGGAAAAATCCCAAATGGTGTGGAATGAAGTGTGCATGTAAAAAGTTTCACCTCTCTTAGGGGAAACTTTTTCATGTGGTATATAAGGAGTTTAAGATATACATATGTTCAAAGCATAATACCCACACATGGAGAGACACAAGGATACCATGCGCGCACCACCACCACCACTGAACCGAGCCGTGCCGAGCCGGGCTCGGGCTTGGGCTTGGGCTTGGCTTGGGCAATTGGACCGAAGGTTCATTAAGATTATTCTTTTTGGGGAAAATTTTTATTAAAAATCACAACCTTTCGGTTCATGGTATACCGAACAATTGCGACCGAACAATTGCGACCAATAATCGTAGATATATGTTCGTCAGATTACGATTTTACTTACGGTTTTATCCTGGGATTCGTAATCGTATCAAACCGTCTCACTACGACCGATTTTTCGAATTAAGGAAAGAGAGCAATGTCGACTCCGTGTTCATTTTATTATCGAAAATTTCTTCTTCTTCTTAATTCGTATTCATATTTCATTCGGATTTCTCAATTCGGTTTTCGCGGTTCCTACAATCTTTATTCAAAAAATCCGTTCTTCGCTCATCGCTTAGTCGGATTGAGAATTTGCAAAAATTCGTTTGTGATTCGTTTAACATTTCCGCGAAATCATTTTCTTAAAAAATTGTTTTTTCTTTCAAAATCATTAACGAAGTTTGCGATTTGTTCTTACATTTCCGCGAAACGTGTCTGAAGTTTTCAAGGATTTGCGTATAATTTTTTTAAAAAAATTTGTCCGCGGATTTTTTCTTTTCTTTTACGAACGTTTTAACGTTATCACTTACGTCGTTCTGTTTCTGCAAACGATTTCTATAAGCGAGTTTGTAAAACAATTATCACATTCTAATATCATTCTGTTTTTTCAGTTAACAGATGACAACTGATGGTGATGATGTCGATATGACTGGGAAAAGTCCATCTGATGGACAAACTGATACGCATGTGGACTCGGTAGCCCGAGATCTGTTCGGAGTTCGTCTCCACGCGAGTGTTCCCCAATACAACTATCACATGATGTCTCAATTACCCGCAGCCATGGCGCACGGGTTAATGCCAGAAAAATTTGACGGCAAAGGCTTTAAAACATGGCAAAACAAGATGCTTCTGCATGAGTAACTTAAACTGTGAGAAGTTTCTAAAGAAGGATCCACCGATTGTTCCATTCAGAAACAAAGATGCTCACCTTCTTGCTGCTGTTGATGCATGGAAACATGCAAACTTTGTGTGTAGAGGTTGGATCTTAGGCCGCCTTATTGATCTACTGTATCAAGTATACAGCCAGGAAGCACAAACCTCTAAGGAACTCTGGACGGCCTTGGAGAAGAATTACAAGTCTGACGATGCTGGTTGTCAGAAATTTGATGTTGCGTAGTTTCTAGACTTCAACATGGTGGACTCCAAGTCCATCATGGAACAGGTCAATGCATTGAGTTTGCTTTTCCATGAGATAGCGGGCGAGGGAATACAAATTAATCTGTGAGATCTTCACTGTCAACTGTTTCATTGAGAAACTTCCCCCCGAGTTGGCTAAGCTTCAAGAACTACTCAAGCACAAGAAGAAGCATACATCACTCCCAGATGTCATCACGAGGCTCCAAATAGAAGACATGAACCGTGCTAATTTCTCTCCTCCAGAGGAACACAATGTCAATGTAGCTTAGCATAAGAGCAAGGGTAAAGGGAAATGAATATCTCTGCAAAAGTCCCTAAAACATACATCCTCAACAAACTTCAAGAGGGTTGCAAAACCAGGACATATGTTCAAAGGAAAGTGCCACAAGTATGGTAAGATGGGCCACAAATCTGATGTATGCAGGAGCCAACCCAAGGGTAACAGAAAGGCTGAAGCTAACCTCACTGAAGAGGATATATGTGCTGTCTACAATGAAGTGAACATGGTCGATGACAACCCAATAGAATGGTGGTATGACACAGGTGCAACCACCCACACCTGCACTGATAAGTCGATGTTGACCACTTATCAAAAGATCAAATTGGATGAGCAGCTATGCATGGGAAATATGACTTCATCAAAGATTGAGGGTCGCAACAAAGTGGTTATGAAGCTGACTTTAGGACATGAACTCACACTCAACAATGTGAAACATGTGCCAGACATGAGGAAAAATTTGGTTTCGGGAACACTCTTGAGCAAGGCAGGATTCGATACCAACTTCGAAGCTGACAAATTGATACTTAGGAAGAATGGGATGTACCTGGGACAGGGTTATGAGAAAGGTGGACTTATCAAGTTGTGTGTTTTGACAGTCCTTCGTACTGATAAGATTAATAACGCTAATGTTTTAATTGCTAACAATTCTTCTAATAATAATAATAATTATGTTGCTTATTTGGTTGAGTCTTTTAATATTTGGCATGAACGTTTAAGACATGTCATCTATAAATCTATGCAAAGATTGATGAATTTGAACTTAATTCCAAAATGCAAAGTAAATAAGGACAAATGTGAAGTGTGCATACAGGCCAAACTCACAAAAACTCTTTCTCCCCAAGTTGAAAGAACCACATAAACTCCTAGTTTAATACACACAGATTTATGCGATCTGAAATTTATACAAACTAGAGGCGGTAAAAAGTATTTTGTGACATTTATCGATGATAATACAAAATATTGTTATGTATACTTGTTACGTAGCAAAGAGGAAGCCTTATCAAAATTCAAAGAGTATAAGCTTGAAGTTGAAAACCAACTAGGTAAAACTATTAAAGTAGTTCGAAGTGATAGAGGAGGCGAGTATGATGGTCTGTTTAATGACTTTTGTCAACAACATGGCATCATACATCAAACCACAGCTCCTTATTCCCCTGAGTCTAACAGAGTTTCAGAACAGAAAAACCGAACTCTCAAAGAGATGATGAATGTAATGTTGCAGGAATCTCGATTACCCCAGTCAATGTGGGGGAAAGCTTTGCTTACTACGAACTATATTCTCAACAAGATACCACATAAAGTTACTGGCAAAATGCCATATGAACTTTTGAAAGGTGTTTTACCTTCGTACAAATACCTCAAAGTGTGGGGTTGCCTTGCTAAAGCCGTAATACCACCTCAAAAAAAGGTCACAATTGGACCTAAAACAGTGAAATGTATTTTCATAGGATATGCACACAACAGTAGTGCTTATCGGTTTCTGGTTCACAAATTAGACATACCCGATATTCATGTTAATACAGTAATGGAATCACGAAATATGCCTTTCTTTGAACACATTTTCCCTTGTAAAGAAAAACAACGTCCGAAGAGGACATTTGAACAACGGGAAACAAGCTTCACAACAAATGAGGCGAGCACTTCCATAACCTCAACACATGATGTGGAAGACGTAGAAGATGAACCTCGACGTAGCAAAAGAGGTCGTAAGGAAAAATCTTTTGGTGATGATTTTATGATGGTGTTCCTCACAGAGAACGCACCAAAAACTTACTCAGAAGCCATGTCTATACCAGACACACCCTTTGGAAGGAAGCTGTTAATAGTGAGATCGATTCTGTATTGCAACATCATACATATGAGATTACCGATCTACCTGAAGGGTCTAAAGCACTAGGGAGTAAATTGATTTTCACAACAAAAATAAAAACCGATGGTTCTGTGGATAAGTATAAGGCCAGGCTTGTGGCTCAAGAATTCCGACAAAAAGAAGGTCTGGATTTTTTTGAAACACATTCTCCAGTGACGCGAATAACCTCCATCAGACTTTTGGTTGGTATCGTCGCATTAAGAGGCCTAGAAATACATCAAATGGATGTCAAAACCGCTTTTCTACATGGAGATTTAGAAGAATAAATCTATATGAAACAACCTGAAGGATTTGTTATCCCCGAACAAGAACACAAAGTCTATAGACTTGTCAAGTCATTATACGGACTGAAGTAAGCTCCAAAAAAATGACATGAAAAATTTGATAATGTGATGATGTTAAATGGTTTCAGCATTAACGAATGTGATAAATGCATATACATCAAATGTACCCCACAAGGATATATTTTGTTGTGTTTGTATGTTGATGACATGCTCATTATTGGCAACACTAATAACATGATTAGTCAAACAAAGAACTTACTTCATAGTAACTTTGAAATGAAAGACATGGGATTGGTAGATGTCATTCTCGGTATTTAGATTCACCGACATGCTGGAGGAATTATCTTATCACAATCACATTATGCTCAAAAGATACTTGATAGATTCAAAAACTATTCAAGTGAGACTCCAAAAACTCCAGTTGACCCTCATATTCACCTGACTAAAAACTGAGGTGATGCAGTTTATCAGGTGGAGTATGCACGAGTAATCGGAAGTCTGATGTACTTGACAAATTGTACAAGACCCGACCTAGCACTAGTAATCCATGACATAAACATTGGAAATCGATAACTAGAGTTTTGAATTACCTACGTTATACCAAAAATTATGGACTACATTATGGTAAAGAACCAACAGTTTTGAAAGGATACAGTGACGCTAACTGGATTGCGGACTCCAAAAACTCAAAATATGTCTTTACACTTGGAGGTGCAGCAGTGTCCTGGAAGTCTACCAAAACAAACCGTGATAGCCACATCGACCATGGAATCTGAGTTTGTCGCTTTAGACAAAACTGCTCAAGAAGCAGAGTGGCTTCAGAATTTTTTGAAAGATATCCCTATGTGGGAGAAACCAGTGCCAGCTTTACGTGTACACTGTGATAGCCAATTGGCTATCTCTCGGGCACTGAATAATCATTATAATGGCAAGTCTCGTCACATACGACGACGACATAAAACCATTAGAAACTTGATCTCCACCGGAGTACTCATGATAGATTACAGAGTCGTGCTTATAGCACTTCCAATTAGGCTTTTGCCTAGGCCCCCACAAAAAATTGTATATTTTAGGGCCCCTTTTCAAGGATTTACATATGATTTAGTGAGCAAAAAAATCTATTTTACGTCATGGTAATAATCTTCCACAAAGATATTTAGGCAATTCATCTCTAATTTTTTTAATGGGCTTTAAACTCTAGATACCCCCTTTAACATCCTAATTTTATCTTTTTCCGTTTACTTTTAATATTTCTAGTATAACTTTTTTTAACTTGATTTTATATTTTCTCCAGTATTATATATGTAACTTTACAATTATATTTAATCTACAATCAACAAAAAAACATATATATTATATAACAATATTGACTATAGTTTTATATTGAATATACTTTATTAAAAACCATAAAATCCATATATTTTGTGTACTTTTTCCAGAAAAAATCTAGTATCAAAACTGCCTTAGGCCCCGAAAAAGCTAGGCACGGCAGTGATAGATTATATCAAATCTGCCGATAACCTAGCTTATTTGTTCACTAAAGGTTTGGCAAGAGATCAAGTAGTCAAATCATCAAGAGGAATGAGTTTACAAGCCTATGAATAAACTTGAAGTTTGATGGATACCCCACCTACATGACTGGAGATCCCAAGAAATAGGTTCAAAGGGACAACAAATTTAAACTTAAACTGAAAGAACAGTGTGAGATTAATATCCCTACCCAGTTCCTAGGATGACATAGAGTGTTACATCGTTATGGAATAAGGATAAGCTTTTGGCTTTTAATGATTCCTTAGCCTTATAATAGATAGTAATTCAGAATACTTCTAACGATAAGCTAATGAAGATCACTTAGTGAGTGTGAAATGAGGCTGTTTCTAGGAGAATGAAGGAAAAGCTATATTCTCCAAGTTCACTCATGAAAACCAGGCAAGTTCACGGCCAAAATGAACACAATAGAGAACAAGGTTTTATGAGAAAATGAATTTGTGTTATAGTTATTGTCTAGGTCTACATCGAAATCCGGGTGGTTCAAGAAATCATGTTCACCTCCTGGCCAAGTAAATCCAACGGCTACTAACTACGAGTGGTTCAAAGCTGAAAAATTGCTACCAACTCAGATACAGTAATTTTTCGTTATACTCTCGAAAGTCCGCCTGTAGTCTAGTTAATTAAGTTAGTCTAATCAGTAGAGTCTTAGAGTTTATCGAGTCGTCATATGTTTAGAGGTCATTTCTATTCATGTGGGGGATTGTTGGAACTAATTTTAAATAAACAAATGGGTCATTAATTTGGGTACTTGGTTTATGAAAAAATGAGTTAAAGTTTTAATGAGAAATTGATTTGGGCCATATTGGAAAAGACCCAAATGGTGTGGAATGAAGTGTGTATGTAAAAAGTCTCACATCCCTTAGGGGAAACTTTTCCTGGACGATGATGGCGCGCAAGTTTTTAAAGAACCGACGGGTTGTTTTTCTCTGCGAAATTTTTCTAATCGAGAAAAACTTCGATCCTCCACAAAGTAAGTCTCGAGAGTATTCATAGATATTTGTTCGTTAGATTACGATTTTGAGTGTTGCGAAAGCATTTTTACTTATGGTTTTATCGTGGGATTCGTAATCGTATCAAACCGTCTCACTACGGGCGATTTTTCGAATTAAGGAAAGAGAGCAATCTCGACTCCGTGTTCGTTTTATTATCGAGAATTTCTTCTTCTTCTTAATTCGTATTCATATTTCATTCGGATTTCTCAATTCGGTTTTCGCGGTTCCTACACACTTCACTTCGTGACCTTTTCGGATCGACGTAATACCACCTCGCAAGCTCGTCTCTCACTCACAACTATAGTACGACGATCTCGTCACTGATAACTCAATCTCGCCAAAGCTTCATTTCTTCGTCGAGAATCAGCCATGGCTTATAGCCGAGCAATAAATTAGGCTTGTTGATTCTCAATTCACAAAGATGAAAACCGTGACTCACCTAGCCGACTCACAAAACTTCACTTCGGTGTCAACACCATTTTACCGCTTCATCATATCTCTTAGAAGAAGAGTTCACGAAGTAGAGAAGAGCAAAAAAAAAAAAAAAAAAAACAAATGAAATAATGGAGCATGCTCGTACTAAAGATGGGCTTGGGAAATGGAGTTTATGTGGCCCAAATAATTTTGACTTTGTTAGAGCACCTTGTCACTTTGTTTTCTCTTCAAATAAGTTCGTAGATTGATCAGATAATTCTAAGGAAACCGCTAGAGGAGATTTTTTCTCACTCAGCTCGCTCTTATCTTTGAGCAAGGCATCATCGTTTAGTTTGCTCCTCCTCTTGGCAAAATACTTTCATGAAGATCGCCGTTATCTCCGGCAACACATTTCCGTCTGTCTCGCCATAAAACTTCTTGGAACCGGCTCGCCACAAAGCGTCTTTAAACCAGTGCGCCGCTCAGCGTACTCGATCAACTCGTCGAATTCAGGGACAAATTTTTATCACTGGGCTCGCCGACTTAACAACAAGTACTCATTGCTTGTTGATATCGCCGTACACTTGCGGTCTAAACGGAAACCCTTTCTTCGTCTGGACACCCTTACTTCAACACTCCTATCACTAACATTGTTGAACTTGGGGGCTAACTGATTAAGTATATGTCAAACCAGTTATCCTGAGCCAGCTAACCAAAGATTGAACCAGATAAGCAAGGATTTAAGTAGTGGCCCAATTCAAATTAGCCCAGTAGTCAAATCCAGAAGATCAAGTCCCATTTAAGGCCTAGCAAACCTAGTAGCTGTGGTTTAAATGAAAAACCAAGAAAACTTAGGGAAATTTCCTAAGTTGTATTGGGCTTGGCCCAACCGACTTAAAACACTATAAATACTCTTGTATATCCTCATAATAAGGGGATCAAGAAATATCATACGAAAACTCTGTTTAAAGCTTTCCAGCTAATAAAAACCCTAATTCTCATCTTTTGTCTTTTGTCTATGTGTTTTCTAAATCTCAGAAGCTTTCTACTTATCCATTGAACCTTACAAATTAAATTGTGAGAATCCAGCTCCCACAAAAAGTATTGACAAGAAAAGATAATCAAATAAGGAAAATGTGAAGTTTAGTGGATACAGTTGCAAATAAAGAAGGTAATTGTAACATCCTGAAACCAAAATTCTGATTTTGGTAAGGGGGTGTTGATCGACACCAAGTGTTGCGGTTTGGTCGGTTTAAAATTAATCGCTCGGTTTGCGTCGCGGTTAAGGGAAACCCTAGGGCTCGGCTATAAAAGAGATTTTTCATCCTTGGTCGTGTTTTCTAGAGGAGAATCAGAGAGAATCATAGGAGATTGAGAGAGAATTTGATCGTTCTTGAGGATTGTTGCAAAGAAATCCTTGAGACATCGTTTATTCGAGTTTTAGGGTTGTAGGGATCATCGTTCTTCATGATTTTGTGAGGGAATCACTCTGTTCACCGTTAGTTCATGGTCAATTTGTTTCCTTTCCTTTGTTTAAAGCTAAGGTGAGTGCATGATCGTAATTACGGGATTAGTTTGTTAGGGATTGTTGATTGATTTTTGATTGTGATGATTGATATTTCTGTGTGTTTTCTATGTGTCATGTGATAGTTTTGTCGTGATCAGTCTCATGAGGATTTCGACTCGATCTAAGTTTCTGCGAGAGGTGTCGATCGACACCTCTCTTTTGGATCGCGAGGTTTCAGTTTTGGTATTGGAGTGTCGATCCACACCCAGGTGGAGTGTCGATCGACACCACTTGTTAAACTGTGAAAATTTGCATATCTGTTGAGTGTTGCATATATGTTGATCATTGCATATCTGTTGAATTTTGGTTGTTCGCGTAGTAATTGACATGCTATTTCCCTTTTATGTAATCGGTAGGCGGAATGATAGCTTCACTGAGTATTTATGATAATGCTCACGCAACTCTGTTTTTCCCTTTTGAGTTGCAGGTAAAGAAAAAGTTTGAGATCGTAGAATCATGGTTGGGACGAGAGGACGATTAGGATCTCTAGATTATATGTTTTGGTATTACATTTGGTAGAACCTGATAGGTTACTAGAAATGTTGATATGAATTGGAATTTGTTTTAATGGTTTAATGGTTTAATATTAATGTGGTTTCCGCTGGTTATTGGTTGTTGGCTTGAGTTAACCGTTGAGAATTAGTATGTATGGAAATACTTAATTCGGGTTAATTAATTAAAAAAAAAAGTTTGGGTGTTTCATTTTGGTATCAGAGCCCTTACGGTTCTAGGGCTAGTAGTAATTGGATGAACTGAGACTATGTGTTTAATTGATTATGTGTGCTTAGTCGGTTGTAGAGTCTTTGATCATCCTCTCCAAGCCTTCAAAGAGATTTCACGGTATGTGATTGTTTGATGTTTATTCTGTGATTCTAGTAGCTTAGAATGTGCATTTGGTAAGTGCATTGTGTGTTGGCTAGAGTTCCAAGAGGTCGTGGTGGCAGAGTTGGTGGCCATGGAGGTCGGGGTCATGGTCAGGAACGTGTTAGTTCGTCTTTCGAGTGGGTGGCTCAGTATGAGACACCAGAGCATGTGGCTGATTTGTAGGCGGTTCATGAAAGATCAGTGGGCAGCGTCAGCGTGGCGGTTGAGGCTGCTGGTACCGGTACGGGTGCTAGAGCAGTTAGTGAAAATAGAGCCCAGGATCCAGATGATCGCTTGGCGAAAATGTTAGCTTTGATTTTGGAGCGATTGCCGAGTGCGTTTCCGGTGCAGGCTCCGCTAGTGACTCCAGTGGCAGAGGAAACTCCAGATTTTTATGAGATGTGATAAGATGCAGGGCCCCAGGCCCATGTCCTTCTCGGGTAGAGGGGGACCAATGAGTGCCAACGAGTGGAGGTTGAGGACGGAGCAAAGGTTTCGTTCTATCCGATGTCCGGATGAGTACCGTGTGGATCTGACGGTAGAATTTTTGGATGGAGATGCTTATCTCTGGTGGACTGGCGTCGAGGCCAGGAGGAGACAGACAGTGTGGACTTGGGGAGAATTCTTGGCTGAGTTTAATGCCAGGTACTTTCCTCAAGAGGAAGTGGATCAGTTAGAGTTTCAGTTCAGAGAGCTGGTTCAGGGAGACCGGTCGGTTCGTGAGTATGATGCAGAGTTCAGCCGGCTAGTGGTATATGCGAGTAGCGGCATGGAGAGGCTCCAAGTTTGCGTAAGTTTATAGTGGATGATGAGCGAGCTTAGACAGGTAAGTTTATAGGAGGACTTAGGCTTACGCTTAGGAAGTCATGGAGAGGCTCCAAGTTCGCGTCGAGGGCGGAGCTGGTGGAGGCAATTCCAGTGTTTGAGAAGGACCTAGAAGAGCAGGTCTAGGATTGAGCGGTTGTTGTTTCTTTCGGTTTTGTTTCTAGTTTCAAGTTTTGAGCTTTGCGTTGTTGTCTCTGTTTTTTTTGTATTTTCGTTGGTGTTGAAAGATATATATTTTGAAAATTTATAAGATGGAGTTCCTTATTTATTTTCGTATGAGTTATGAGGCGTGTGGTTCTTAGATGTGTTTTATATGTGTGGACCAGTGTTGATCGTTTATTCGAGGATATTCTAGGCTGGAAATATCGAGATTATACCATATTAGGCGACTCTAATCAGAGGAGAGGTCTGTTCTCCTGTATACTTATTGGGAAGTGAGTTCCCAGAATAAGTAGCGAGGGATATGATATCTCTTGCGGGGAGGTGAGTTCCCCAGTTACCGTTGGCTTGAGGGATGCATCCCGAGAGTGCAAGCGGTATGTTTTCTTGTGTGGGTTAGATGGAGCCTCTGAGATCGGAGGAGGACCTCGTGTGGTATTAGCCAAGTCAGGTCAGGATTTTAGTCCATGTTTGGTGGATATTGAGGATTTGGTGAGGATCTTGAGTAGTGTTGTCTGGATAGGTCAAGTGTATGGTCTGTAATAGATGGTTTGGGAGGCTCTTGTTGTGAGCCAAAGTATCGCTGGTCAGGCTAGGCCTTGGATGGAGTTTTGGTAACAGATGTAGCATTTGTGAAATCCAATCAGGACTGACGGGTGGTTGTATATGTTCTTGTTTGATTGTTGTATGATCGATCGCCAGACCTAGTTTGGATTAAGAATGTTGCGTAGTCGGGACTGACGGGTGGTTGTACATGTTCTTGTTTGATTGTTGTATGATCGATCGCCAGACCTAGTTTGGATTAAGAATGTTGCGTAGTCGGGACTGACGGGTGGTTGTACATGTTCTTGTTTGATTGTTGTACGATCGACCGCCAGGCCCAGTTGGATTAAAAAAATGTTGCATTGAAGGTTCAGGGCGAATCTAGATAAGTAATGGACAAATGCGCATGCGGTATGCACGAGATTATTACGACGTGATCAAGGAATTTTGGGAAGTGTCTGTTTCATACCCAACGTTTATATCTTGGATTATTGGAGGAATCCTGAGGAGCATGAAGTTCACTGCGTTTGGTTCTGGAAAGGCTCGGGAGCAAAAGCTGTATGCGGAGTCGAGCAAGTGCGGTTAGAAGGAGCGCCGATTTTTAGTTGTAGGAAGGCAGAGTGGAGAATTTAAAGGTTTAAGGTTCATCGCAATGGATGGCAAAATAGTATTTTGAGGAGTTCTTGGTCTCTCGCGTTATCATCACATCCAGACAAGGGGAATTATCGGAAGGTTGGCGTAGGTTGCGTATCGTTATGTGTTCAGGAGTGCATAGAATGTTAGTGTGGCCTAGGAAAATAATCCGAGTTGGGAGCTGTTTTGAGGCAGTCGGTTCAGTTTTTTAAGTGTCTCCGATTGGGACATTCAGGTGTATAGGCGAGTGTATCGGCCGATGGATGGTTATGCTGAGGCGTCTGGAGTGGATTTAAAACTTGTTGGGCAGTCCAATTTTTGTTTTTCAGTGCTCGGAATTTAATGCTCTAGGGGCTGCGGTCTCGAATAACTCATGTGTTTTGA
Organism: Draba incana; assembly: GCA_963576765.1. Taxonomy (NCBI): domain Eukaryota; kingdom Viridiplantae; phylum Streptophyta; class Magnoliopsida; order Brassicales; family Brassicaceae; genus Draba; species Draba incana. The sequence goes on along the minus strand of OY755216.1, from coordinate 17,573,955 downwards.
GGAGATGTGAGCTCTCCGATATGTTGTTTGGGATGTGTGTTTCCTAGAGACTGTTGATTCGAAGGATGCGTCCCGAGAGTGCAAACGGTATGTTTTCCTGATGGGCCACAGGATGTGTCCTATGGGTGTCAGGTGTAGACTGAGTTAAGAGCAATAGATACATGGGTCGTGCGTTGGTGCTTTGGTTGGTGAGGCGCTTCGGAAGTGAGCGGGGTCATGGAGGATGGTCGGTTTGTTAGCTAAGTGTTTAGTAGGAGTAGAGTTGTTTTGCTAGATTAGGTTATTGCTTATTATTATCAAGGAAAGTATTCCTAGTTTTCAGGTGCTTGTTCACGTATGTGTTGATTACTTTAAGGAAACATTTTTCCTATATAGAGCCAGAGCTTGAGGGAGACGTCCTGAGAGTGGAGTGGCATCGGCATCGTTACCTCAAAGGAGACGTCCTGAGAGTTTGATGATGACGGTATAAGTATGAGTAATCAATATCTGACCATGGCATAAACATGAGACATGATACAAATCTCTTTGATATTTCTTGTGCGTTCGGTTCCAACAACTCGGATATCGGATGTAGTGTCTTGGTTGTGCATGTTCTTGTTTGATTGTTACACAATCGATCGATCCAACTCTGGGTCTACAGCTGGTTGTACATGTTCTTGTTTGATTGTTGTGCGATCAATTGGATAGACCTAGTCACGGTTTGGAAACATTGCATTATGGTATTCCGGGCTAGGAGCCTTGCGCGTTTCTGTTAGAGTAGATTTTATGTCCTTATTGTTGTTATGGGTAGGCGTTTTGGAATTATTACGGATGACTTATGATCTGGAGACGGTGGCTTTCCAGAGTTTGTATCGGGGACGGTGGTTTCCTGTATACCTATTGAGAGACGGTGGTTCTCTCTAGGAGATGGTGGTTTTCCTGCGTACTGATATTGGTACGGTGGTTTCCTTTATAGTACTGAGAGCCTATATTGGGACGGTGGTTTCTACTATAGTGCTGAGAGACGGTAGTTCTCTCGGAGGGACGGTGTTTCCTTAGGGTGTGTGTGTTTGTGGATGAGTTAAAACGTAATAAATATCTAAAAATGTACGTATAAGCGTGGGCTTAGTTGTGGTCTTTTGGGATTATGTGAGAATCTTTGATGGTATGGGCCGGTGCGGCCAGAGTGTGGAGTCTTGTGTCTTGGGATTCGAGGTCGAATCCAGTTTAATGGGAGAGAATTGTAACATCCCGAAACAAAAATTCTAAATTTGATAAGGGGTTGTTGATCGACACCAGCTGTGGGTGTCAATCGACACCAAGTGTTGCGGTTTGGTCGGTTTAAAATTAATCGCTTGGTTTGCGTCGTGGTTAAGGGAAACCCTAGGGCTCGGCTATAAAAGAGATTTTTCAGCCTTGGTCGTGTTTTCTGGAGGAGAATCAGAGAGAATCATAGGAGATTGAGAGAGAATTTGATCGTTCTTGAGGATTGTTGCAAAGAAATCCTCGAGACATCGTTTATTCGAGTTTTAGGGTCGTAGGGATCATCGTTCTTCGTGGTTTTATTAGGGAATCGCTCGGTTCATCCCGTAGCAGTGGGTGGACACTCTGTTCGCCGTTAGTTTGTGGTTAATTTGTTTCCTTTCCTTCGTTTAAAGCTAAGGTGAGTGTGTGATCGCGATTACATGATTAGTTTGTTAGGGATTGTTGACTGATTTGTGATTGTGATGATTGATATTTCTGTGTGTTTTATGTGTGTCATGTGATAGTTTTGTCATGATCAGTCTCATTCGATGAAATGGGACCGAGTCTCGTGAGGATTTCGACTCGGTCTAGGTTTCTGCGAGAGGTGTCGATCGACACCTAGTGGCAGTGTCGATCGACACCACTCTTTTGGATCACGAGGTTTTGGTTTTGGTATTGGAGTGTCGATCGACACCCAGGTGGAGTGTCGATCGACACCCAGGTGGAGTGTCGATCGACACCACTTGTTAAACTATGAAAATTTGCATATCTGTTGATTGTTGCATATCTGTTGAGTGTTGCATATCTGTTGATCGTTGCATATCTGTTGAATGTTGGTTGTTCGCATAATAATTGACATGCTATTTCCCTTTTGTGTAATCGGTAGGCGGGATGACCGCTTCACTGAGTATTTATGATAAAACTCACGCAACTTTGTTTTTCCCTTTTGAGTTGTAGGTAAAAAAAAAGTTTGAGATCGTGGAATCATGGCTGGGACGAGAGGATGATTAGGATCTCTAGATTATATGTTTTGCTATTACATTTGGTAGAATCTGATAGGTTGCTAGAAATGTTGAGATGAATTGGAATTTGTTTTAATGGTTTAGTGGTTTAATGTTAATGTGGTTTTCGCTGGTTATTGGTTGTTGGCTTAAGTTAACCGTTGAGAATTAGTATTTATGGAAATACTTAATTTGAGTTAATTAATAAAAAAAGAAGTTTGGGTGTTTCAGTAATTAAGAAAAAATAGACAAAGAGATCGATTCATTAAATATGATAGGCAAAACAACTTAGAAAAATAAATAATATTGGGGGCATTATAAGATTTGACCGTGGAAGTAATGGGTGCACTTTGTGGATTGAACCACTAAATTATCCATTTTCACATAATTTCATACAAAAATAATTTCTATTAAAAATTTAGTGGGGGCCGTGCCACCCCTTTTCTGCTTCATAGACGCAATCGTAAGTTGAATCCTTTGCAGATGTTATGTTTAATTTCTTATGGTTTCTTATGGTTCACAACACTCACATTTCCATCAGTTTCAAGGTTACTATGGTTGTTCTAATCGATTTTGATATTTTCTTCACATGTGTTTCGTGATCCCAGTAGTTTTCATTCTCTTCCTCTGATGTTGCTAGGATTATCAAGGCGCAGCATGTAGTGCAGACTTGTGGCTAATCGGTCCTCGAAACCAATTGAATCAGTTCACGGTTTACTCTTACAAATCTTCAGATGGCTACAAATTAGTTCTAAAGAGATAATATCATCGGTCGTGGTGGGTATGTAGTTGTTTATAGTGGTTACTGGTGGTACCGGGTTTGACACCCTTTATCCAGATCCGACTTAAGATTGAATCAACTAGGTTACCTATTTGGAGGAGATGAGTTGGAACCTGAATTAACTAGGAAATCCCATTATGGAGGTCAAAGGCCTCTTCTGCATAAGATTACCGACCTTGGATTACTTGGGGGATAAGTAGAGAATATATGAGAATATTGTATAAATCTTCCTAGTTAGGACATTTTCCATACATTTCTAGGGTTTATTCTCTACGATCGTTCGAGTACAAATATATAATGGGAGAATTGCCAAAATACCATACATTTAGTGGCAAAATGTCCCAATATACCTTTAAGAATTCTTTTCCATAATGCCCCTAATTTTATTGAAAATAATTTAAATATGAGGTATTTTATATTATAAAAATTCTGATAATTATAAACATATGAATCATAGTACTTTTTGTGTAAAAAGAAATTTAAAAAAAAAAAAAATATCATGTTTTATAAATGATTTGAGTTTTTCCTTCTACCATTGACAGATATTAGATTCTGCCAATTACTGTTAATCTACGAGGCGTAGAACGTTATTTCTACCTAATTGTTAGTCTTCTATGAGAGCTAGAATCTGAATTATACCATTTTACAGCTATCTACAACTCGCATATTCTAAAATCTACAATTTTACAAATTTCTGCCGCGGCCGGTTTGCCGACTGTACCGCCTCTCCCTACCAATGTAGCTTCTATATGCCGATTTATAGAACATATATTCTACCAAGTGGTTACTACTCCCATAAAAATAGGGAGTAAATTTAGGAACGAATATTCAATTTCCTAAAATGTAATATTCTAAATATATTTAATTTTTGTTTTTATGTTTTTAATTTTAAATATTAATTTCTGAATATTTAAAAAATTATAATTATTTACTGAATACAAAATTTAAATTATAATTATCTGAATTTTTAATTATCAGGGTTTTTATAATTCAAAATACTTATGTAATTATAAATTGAAAATAACTGAATTATAAAAATTGTAATTATTTACTGATAATTATAAATTTTACTCTCTCCATTTTCAATTGTTTGATGTTCTAGAGTTTTCACTTATATTAAGAAAACACATAAATACTTAGTAATAAATGTCTTATTTTTTGCACTAAACAATTTTCCATAACACTAAGCCAATAATATTTCAATAAAACCAATTAATATGCATTGAAATTTACAATTTGTCATTATTGTTTCATAAAAAATGCATAGAAAATAGAGAAAATCAATCTTTTAGAAACAAAATTTTTTTCTAAAACACCAATCAAATAAGAACGGAGGGAGTAATTATGTACTGAATTATTTCAATTCTGATAATTTGTGAAAATATTTTTTTAAAAAAATTAAACATCATGTTTTATAAATGATTTGAGTTTACATCATGTTATATATTTTTATAATTTCAATTATAATTATCAAAATTTTTAATTATCAGAATTTTTATAATTTTCAAAAATGTTTTTTGAAAATTCGTTTATATGCTTTAAAATTAAAATATATATTAATTTATTTATAATTTTACTGAATATTCTTTTTCCTTTCTAATTTCGGATTAAAATATCAGATTAATAAAAAATGATATTAATTTAAATATAAGGTTAATTTTGGGGTTTAGAATTTGGAAAAGCCTAGTCGACCTTAATTGGGGGAAAAAAGTATTAGTGGGACACTTTGCCACTAAATGTGGTTTGATCTAGCAATTTTCTCGTATGTAATCCATTTCACTCAAAGGGGAATCCACAACTCTCTTGAATAACACACATTCTTGGAAACACTCTATATTCTTCTTAGTTTTTCTCAATATTTCGTCCTCAAATCTAAAACCCTACACGTTTGAGGAGATCGAGTTCATTCTCACAAACCTGGTACCTTCAACGGGTGCCCACCGTGGGGCTATAGATTTGTTGGGCGCGCCAAAGAAGCTATTTACGAAACAACCCTCGAAACGATGACCAGTGTTGAAGAACAAGAACGAGAGAACAACACCAAAAACATGGTGAATATCGCGGATCACGGCGACGACAACCAGAACGATGTAGAAGATATCGGGTACTAAACAGAGCGAACCCTGCCGCCGGAAGATAGGCCAGCCACCATCGACGACATTCCCACGATACTCAAACAAGTAATGGAGAAGTACGATAAACAAGTCATGGAAAACCAGGAGATAAAAGACTAAATCACTCTCTTGGCACCAAACTGTCGAACCAAGGGCTAACCCCGTAACCATCATGAGAACGGATCGACTGCTAGGGAATCTTTTCCCAAATCTGCAGACCCCGTTTCCTCTTCCAGTCAGAAACCGATCTACCGCCTTCGCAACCCTAGCCACCGCATATGATATGAGGGATACCAAGATCGCTTCTATGAAAGAGATAATATGAACCATGAAATCTAGGAGGCACCGCGTAGTTAACTCGGTCTTCGAGCTTGACAAAGTGTTGGAAGAAACGAAGCAAACCCCGTTCATGGCTCGAATTGTAGAGACTCCGGTCAAACATCTTGCAAAGATCAAGATCATTCTGTACGACGGAACGACCGACCAAACTTAACATCCCATGACCTTCAACATCGCCATAGGGAGAGTACCTTTCCCGCCCAAAGAAAAGGAGACTGGTTACTGTCAGCTCTTTGTGGAAAACCTGAAAGGCGACGCACTGGCGTGGTTCTCTCAGCTAGAGAGAAACTCCATTGATAATTTCCATCAGTTATCGACGACTTTCTTAAAATACTACTGCATGTACATCGAGAAGCGAGCTTAGACAGACGGTATATGGTCGTTAGAGCAAAAGCAAGGAAAATCTCTTCAGTCGTTTATGCGACGCTTCAAAAGGATCGTATCCAAGATGATCGTACCGGAATGAAGCGGACATGGAAGCCCTCTAAAAGGCACTCCTATCGAAAACACTGTTTTGATAGGAACTAACGATTAAACGACCTGAGACCCTCAAGAATGCCATGCACAAGGCATCCCTCTTCATTGAGCTCAATGAAGACAAAGGGGCTGGAATCGATCCGCAAAATGGGCAACCTGACCTACCAGAGAGGTCCGGTAACAGAAGTCGTGCAAGGCAGAACTTCCAGATCACCGAGGAGGATAATGAACTAGAATCAAAATCTGATGAAAAAATCATCCGAGAAGGCGATGCAGGAGACCCGAAGAGCTGGTGTGAGTATCACCAGAAGTATGGTCACACCACAACCCAATGCTGCCACCACCAGAACATGCTGCTGCTGGAGTACAAGGCCAGAAAACTCCCTACGATTGGTGTTGTACTGATCAAAGTCTGTCGAAACCGGCACGGGTGGATCAAGAGAAGCAACAGAGGGACGAGTTGAATGTAGCACATCTTGGGTAGGAGTTTTTATGCTTACGACATCGACCTTAGATTTATACTTAGCCTCCTCAACATGATAATGCTCCAGCAGGTCAGCAAGAACCTCGTATTCCACAGTAGCCATTTCCGTTAGAGACTGAGCGGCACCCTGGGCAAAATAAAACTGCATAACAGCTTCCTCAACAACATCACGAGAAGTGAGATATGCACAGATCATTTCACGCCGAGCTGCCTGTCTTATTCTCAGCCACGAGTTGGAACTCTCCGCCTCACCTAAACGACATCTCGCATCGTCATAATCCCTACGTAGTCGGTCCTCTTCTGACCTAGATTTCTCTAAGGCAGCCTCTAGCTCGACCTCCTTCATTCTTGATGCCTCCTCGATCTGCGACCTCTCCTCTTTGAGGGCACCAACCCACTCGTAATGCGCCGTCGATTCCTGGTCATTCGTATTAGCCTTAACCTCCCAGGAATCGCCTCGCTGCCTCTGACGCTCCACTTTGGCCCATGCCTCCTCGATCATTGGGCGCTGAGCATGAGTACGTGTTTCCCCTTTGCTCCTTAGGATGTGTGCTTCATACTCGCTCACCAAGTGGTTAAACGAGCAGATCAACTACATCGAAGGACGAAGGAGTGACAAAACTCACATAACAAGCAAAAGCAGAAGGCATTCAAGGACAAAGGAATAAATATACCTTGATCATATCATGAGTAAGAGTATTATACTCGTTGGGACAAACCATGTTATCGACCAGTAGAAGACGAACATCAGGTCCCACGATTTTTCGGATGAGCGTGGTCTGATGAGCCAGAGGACCCAACATCAGAGGGATGTAAGGAGCGCGGTGATGAAAGGTGAATCTACAGTTATAATCAGAAGGAATCTTGTTCTCTCCTCGCCCTCTTAGCCTGGTCAGACGGTCCATCGAGGGATCGTTTTGAACTCTTTTGCTTATCAGTGGGAGTAGAGGTAACGGCCCCGCCTAGGGGAACCGAGGTAGAAAACGGAGTCCCAACTGAATTGACAAGGTCGATATTAGAACAATGAGCTGAACTGCAAGAGCTACATTACAAGAACCCTTCGGTCAAAAGACCACGGAGGGAGTGTTGTTTACCATCATTGAGGGATCGGAGAGGGGGGTGGCAAGGATCTATATCGCCCAAAAGTCAATCAATAGGTGCTTCAGGCGGCGGAGTCCTTTGCACTCCACCGACCTGGATAGGTTAGACCCTCCCTGCAATACGATCGACATTAGCCCGACGACGAGCTCGTTTAAGTTCCCTATACTTATCCCTGAGAACAAGAATTCCCTTACCCTTTGGGTTGATTGCTTCCTTATCCTCTTCATCAAAAGACGACTCTTTGTCGGGTTTCTTAGACGAAGTTGTGTCGTTACTAGAGGGATTCGCATGAGTCATCTTCTGAAAATCAGCGTCAGCGACCTGGTGTTATGACGACGATGGATAAGAGGGGTGTCATCAATAGTCTCCTCTGAATCAAGAATTACGACGGGTGCAGGCGCATCCTCCTCTACCATGACCGACGTACAAACGTTTTTCCTCGAGGGAATCACTGGAGTCTTGAAATCAGGGATCTTCACAGAAATCTTCATCTCCCCTGACCAGTAGTCATGATCCCAAACGTTTGCGAACAAGAGAATTAAAAAAATGCAGTAGGACGGATAATTCAGAAGCAGTTGAGCATGAAGGCACACATACCCAAAGTACGCCGCACTCTCTGAACTCTAGCAATAGTAATATGAGACCAGTCCAAGAGGCCCCCACCTCTCAAGGTCGCCACGTGTCTCCAACAAACAGGGTGCTGGTGGACGGCAGGAGTGGTTGGATGTAGATCTGAAAGGAAAAATTCGTAAAGGGTTGGAAACAATGAGTAAGCACAAAAAATGGTTTATGTTCATGCATATGCATAGTGGGAATCTACCCAGCTTGGGGTTCCATTCGGATCGGTATGCTCTGGTCACATCGTAAACGGAAGCAAAATTAATCTTCACGAAGAAGAACCGGTCTGACCATTAAGAGATCTTGCTTTCTAGGTTAACGATCTTGCAACATGCCTTCATACTGCTGTAGAATCTCCCCAGTGTTGTCAGAACTTTGATCGAAGAAATCTGTTTGTACATCTCGATCGAGAAGTTGATGCTGCTTTGACTCCCAACATCATCTGAGTGACGAGGTTTGTCACCCTGGCGTAGGTCATTTGGGAGAAAGCAATGTTTCTCTGCTCGCAGTATCTCACAAACTGGTACGGAAGAGGGAACCACAAACGGCTCTCCGTGAACATATGTTCGAAGAGGCATGTATATCCAGGAGGGCAGTCCCAAGGGCGTTGGCCACGAAGAGGAGGAAGAAATTCCAGATTGGAGGACATGACGCATGAATGTCGCATGTCCTCGGGGGATCTCTTGGATATAATCGAATCCCGTAAATATTATGCTGATCTGCAACGGCGGCTTCGTCCGGGACTCTGATAGGAGCTTTGGCGGCCGGGATGTCGGCATCTAGAAGAACACAGCCATCGGTTTTGCGAGGGGTGAGGAAATCCCCATCCACATGAGATGTAGGGGTACTGTTGGGAGTTCTCCAATCGAAGGAAGACTCGCCAAGATTGTGAAGAACCCTCGGTGATACAGTAGGACCTACTGGGATTATATCAGCATTGCTTCGATCTCTAGAGGATTTCGACAAAAAATTATCGGAAGGATGCATAGCAAAAAATACGCGATTTGCGAATGCAATGAAAATTATGCAGAGAAAAGGAAAAGTAGACCTAAAGGAGGAAAAGGAGGTTAGCTTTTTCTTGTTTTCGGCTGAAGACTGAAAAGGAAGTTGAAAGGTTGAGCAATATTTATATTCAAGACGGTTATCTAGGGTAATGATTAAAACCCTAGGCGGCAGACGTGAGAGAACCGAGACGTCTTTTTGATGTCCTTTCAAATGCAACGGTTGGATGCAAGCCACGTGGAATAATCGAACAGATGTGTCGATTCAATCCTAAGTTGGATTCAACTTCTTTAGCACACTTTGCCGACCTCGACCGTCACGCTCGAAGATCGAACTTGGGGGGGGGGGGGGGAGGGCTTATTGGTAGTACCGGGTTTGGCACCCTTTACCCATATCCGACTTAAGATTGAACCAACCGGCTTACCTATCCGGAGGAGATGAGCTGAGCCCTGAATCAACTAGGAAATCCCATTATGGAGGTCAAAGGCCTCTTCTGCATAAGATTACCGACCTAAGATTACTTGGGGGATAAGTAGAGAATATATGAGAATATTGTATAAATATTCCTAGTTCGGTTTTTCACCACTGACGGTCAAACTTCAAGATTTTAATTCCCTCAATCTCTTTATTTAATGGTGATGTCTTATATTTCTAGTGGTCAATCTGATAAAGATTTGCGAGTAGAAGTTGAAGCTACAAGTCATGTTTGGCACAAAAACTTGGTCCTTGTCGGAGATTGTATGGAAGGATAGTGGAGGTATGTATGTTTTGTTGTAAATGATATGTAGATTTTCTTCTCAATTTCACTAAACACACGTAATATTGTGTTATGAAATTTAGGATGCTGGTGAACGAGGATGTTAATAATGGAAATATGGAACAATGGCTCTGTGGAGACACTTAAAATCATGAGTATCTACCATGGGAGGCACCTATAAATTTATTATAGGAGCAGCCAAAGCGTAAGTCTTGTGACGTCTTTATGGTTTCTGAGGCGATGGGTGGTGATAATAAGGTGTCCCAATGTATGAGCTTGGGGTGGAGACATATGACAAATCTTCACCGGTATGATTCACGACGCCTAACTTTCTATAGTTCCAAGAGTTATCACTTAAAAAGATTGAACCTTATGAAGTACTAGGTAAAAGGAGCCGTAAAATTCTTATTATACAGAGAATTTTGATAACCCGCAGAAAGTAAAAAATGAAAAACTAATCACTCATGAAAGTAAACAAATTAATATCAAAAACGTTGATATCAAATAAATTTAAAATTACCCTTTATCTTGTTTCCTTATTACGTAGCTACTCATTTCCCAAAATTTTAACAAATTTAATCTCATATTTTTAGTTGTAAACTAAAACTAAAAATGTCAATAAGACTTTCTTCACACAATTGGTTTCCAAAATTTGCTAGAAGCAAATGATGCACAAAATCTTGTAGAGTATTTTTCCTACGTTAAAATAAAATTATATTATATTAATACTCTCATTGATATAAAATAAAAATATGCTACCCTATTTATCAAGTAGTAGAAAATCCATCCCTATAAGTTCATTAATTTCTAATAACATATTACTTCCCACTTTTGGATAAAACGTACTATAATAGAGTTAGAATTTTTTTTGTTAATTTCACAAACTTAAATGGGAGAATTACAAACATGCCACCTTAAAATTTTTTTTTTTTCGTATATGCCACCCTTGAAAATTTATTGCAAACATGCCACTTTTTAAAGATAAAGACAAAGTCATGAAAGAAATTTCTCTCTCTCAAAACCCAAACCCTAAACTCTATCCCCAAAAACTATATCCTAAATATAAAGTAATTAACCCAAACCCAAAAATATAAAAGTTAAGTTAAAAAAAGATGGCATTCTTGCAAAGATTTTCAAACGATGACATAACTGTAAAGTGGCATTCTAAAAGTGGCATATCATGAAAATTTTCAACTAAAATTGATCATCGTAATGTATCTCACCTATTGAAAAGAGAGTAATCGATGTTATTTTTATAATAAAATATGAAATAAAGTTTGTTGAAGAGATTATCGAAATTTAAAATTATTTGGTGGTAGATTGAGTGGGCAAAAAAAATTTGTATATACATAAAATATATTATAATCCATAAAGATTTGGGTTTGTAAATCCAACTCTATTTGAATTAAAAAAAAAAGTGTATTAATTAATATTCTTATGAGAAAATATTAAAACCTATTTCATCTAAAACATGTAAAGAAACATATAATAAAAAAAATTAAAAGAATCAACCTAGTTTAATAACTCATTATTTAAATAAATTATTCATTAGAGCTTAGTTGATTTTCTTTTGATATATATTGATTTTTATAATCTACTTGATAATTATAGATATATAAGTTTTTTTAAAAAGAATAAAATTTGTATGATATATATATAGAAAAATCTAATTGGAATCAAATTTAACACGTGTCAAAATCTCAGATCGATCGATTTGACACGTATCGCGATCGTGTTAGTTATTATTTTTGACGCATCAAGCTTTATATAATAAAATATTTTTTTCTTCTTTTTTTTAGAAAAATATTAGGGAAATGATTCATCCTAAAAAACAAAATTCCAAAACATGTATTAAAAGTCATAGAAGATAAGCTTAGAAAAGTTCCATACCAATCCAAGAAATTTTGTTCCAACATAGAGCTACCTTGATTGTCTAACTTTGTTGCCTTGGGGAAATCATAGGTTCTCCATTTGTAATTGATTTTTTCTTAGTCTCATTTATATATAATCATATTAATTTGGGTTGAGGGCTTTCGTCAGTTCATGTTTGGACATGTTATTGACCAAAACCAATGTTGTGCTTACCATTACTTTTACAAGCTTGTTTATATTGATAGTCTTGATTGATTGGCAACTGAATGGATTTACATTTCTGTTGGGTTTAATCTTCCACACTTGTTGTACCCATCAGCTGATCTTAAAGAGGACAAAAACAACAAGGATGCTTAGTCTAATGAACGAATCAAGCATGGTGAGTCGCTACTTTGGCACATATTAGCATTATTGATTTTGTGGTCTGGAGCTAATAGGAACAAGCTTTGTTAATGTTCTTATGACTTTAAGAGACAATTGGCAAGAGAAGTTTGGGACTGGGTCATCGATCGTTATGGTTGTTGAAGCATTTTCATCATGATATTTTACCGTCCTACACAAAAGAACTAGACAGGTAAGGAAACAAGTTTGGACTACTCTCAGCTGCTTACATAATTTAATGCATACTCAAAATATGAAGAAATAGGCGAAGAGAGATCATGAGAGAAAGAGAAGACAAATAAACTAATTTTAACACAATTTAAAACATGGATAAAGAACAAAGACAGGCTGGAGCTTGAATTTAATCAAGAAGAGACTAAATTTTAGTCAACATTGTCTTTATCTTTCATAAACTAATGGTCGAATGGGACTATGATGGTGTACATAAGACTTTGTATTTAAATAAATTTATATATGGGCTAAAGTTATAGAATTTCATAACACTATTTCCAGAATATAAGAGTTTGAGTTTCACAAAGATTACTTCGGGGGTATTCATCTAGTTCCTATAAAAGCAAGCACTAGGGCTTTCTCCAGATTGCGCCATGTCAGCTCTCTAAATTGTGGAAAAATGAAACAATCTCTATCTCTCTATCGATGCGTGTCTTCATCAACGTATCGTCTCTCCTCTTTTCCTTTCATACTCAATTAAAACTGCAAACTTAGATACTTAATCGATAAGTCAAATGAAAACTCTATTGATTCGAGTTCTGAAACTCCTTTCGTTTCATCAAAGCTCTTCATCTTCGTCCGTAGAGCTTATTTATTAGCTATTGTTGTCATTTTATCTCCGTCTTCAATCTTTTCTATCCTCCAATCACAAATATTCGACAAGGGCTGGCAACCCTAAATCATGTGCTGCGGCTTGCCTAACAAATCTAACCACGAAGCCTCCAACCAAATATGTGTTCACCACCGTCGAGTATATCGGCTCAAAAGGAACGGGACGAGAGATTTCTGAGTGGTTGGGTTAAAATTACGGCAATTCAACTCGAGAAAGAGTTAGTTCCTTCTTTGCATTGGACTTTGGATATGTTCTTAGGAAATTAGCTAACAAATTCAATTTCAGTGATAATCATATTCTGATTAAGGTGATGGCGCTGGTGGCTTCCCACGACGAGGGAGATGTGTTTGCCTACTCAATTTTTCTAACCGGCGAGTCAACATAGGCTAGGCTTCAATTGGGGTATGACTAGTTCCATCAAGGTATTGTCCTTTTCACGTCGATTGGATATGTTCTTTTGATTCAATAGAATTTGTTCTCGATATTTGCTCCAGCTTTTCTTATAATCATGAAGATCTACTTACACAATTATCGACCTGTTTTATGTTAATGTCTCTTGCAAATTTGTTCAGCTATGTATTCCTAATTTATGTCGAGTAGACCTTGGTGTTTTGTTTTATTGCAAGAATTCTAAATTCATGACTTGTAGGGAGGGACTTATGTCACCACAAACAGAGACTAAAGCAAGTGTTGGATTCAAAGCTGGTGTTAAAGAATATAAATTGACTTATTATACTCCTGAATATGAAACCAAGGATACTGATATCTTGGCAGCATTCCGAGTAACTCCTCAACCCGGAGTTCCACCTGAAGAAGCAGGGGCTGCGGTAGCTGCTGAATCTTCTACTGGTACATGGACAACTGTGTGGACCGATGGGCTTACCAGCCTTGATCGTTACAAAGGACGATGCTACCACATCGAGCCTGTTCCAGGAGAAGAAACGCAATTTATTGCGTATGTAGCTTACCCCTTAGACCTTTTTGAAGAAGGTTCGGTTACTACATTCCTCACTATTCCACAATTAACTATTCCTTGTCAAATGCTAGAGAAGTGTAGATACACTTAGGCTTTCTAGGAAATTGATAAATAAGCTTTGTAACTTGTTAGACGTCCGAATGTTTTAACATAATATTCGCAATATTAATTTCTCGCAGTTCAAAAGTTTAGTAGACTAAATAGCTTTTCTGGAAATGAGAAAATAGTACAACGAAGAAGAAAGGACTCTAACCTTCACTCATTTGCCATTCTCCCATGTTAGTTTGAGTTTATTTAATATTATTCTCTATAAGAATCATACAAGAATTCCAAAGGAATTGCACATTTATAACAATTTTTTGCTTTGGAACATTTATTTAGTAGATACAATTATATATATATGAAAGTAGGACGGTCCCTCTCCATCCTTGCGCCACATTAGCTCATAAAAAAAATTGATAAGTGTTTTTTCATTTTGTTTTTTTTATTTAAAATCAATTAAAAAATTGTATTTAATATGAATAATTTAACTCATAGTTGATAATTATTCCAATATTTAACCCAGCTGAGGAAACGTTCACTTTCCAACTTCCCTTTTTGAGCAAACCGATTGATTTATAGATAGAACTCCCAACTAGGAGGAAGAGTACATTGATACAAGAACTTGTTTAGCTAAAGCATCCGCTAAAAAAATTTCCGATCGAGGAATAAAAGCAAAAGAGATAAAAGTGAAGTCCTTTCTAAGACAACGAATGTCGTGTAGGATGAGTTTCAACTCGTTGATCACCTCATCCGCAACGAGAAGTGTGACTAACGAGAGCGAATCCGAGAAACATTTAAGCTTTCTATAACCCTTGATTTTAGCTGCAATTAAGGCAGCTTTCATAGCGAGCGCTTTTTGCGATCAATGCCGAAGATACTCCTTTACGTAATGCCGAGTCTTGAGAAATTATCTCCGAGTTGGTGTCCATGAAGCACCAACCAAGACCACTGTTTTGTGACCCCGTCATCCATGCCACATCAACATAATAGAGTATGGCATTATGTACCAAAACCAGAGGTCTATAAGGAGCTAAAGCTTGCATTGGTTTGACGCTTTCTCCTTGTGCATCTTGCCACGCCCTTGCATCCTTAATCGTCTTGATCACCACTTCTTCTTCTGTGGTACGTCAGTTTTCGAATACTAGATTGTTTCTTGCTTTCCATAAGTTCCAAAGAAGCCATGGGAACATAGGTGAAACAGAGAGCCCCACCAGCGGAAGATTAATATGATGTTTAGCCGAGGAAAAGAGATGGTTTAAGGAGGTCGTAATCAATGGCTCAGGTTTGTGTAGGATAGGAGCTAACTCCCATACTCTTACTGCAAAAGGACACTGTAAAATTATGTGCAACTCATTTTCTAACTCATCACAATACTTACACTTGATCGCATCACCAATACCACTAACCGTTGAGTTGTTTCCCACTGCCAAAGCTCTACTCTTAAGTTTCCATAAGAAAATCTTTAATTTTGGGGCAGTTTTAACTCCCCATATGCTCTATTTCCTATCAAAATCTTCATTCACCGAAGGTTCCACATTAAGTATGGTTAGCGCATCACCGGTCTTCGTCGAATAAATTCTTGATTTTACGGGTAACCAAGCAATCGAGTCCCGCAAAGGAAAATAACTCAATTTAATACTTGTTATGATATCCTCATATTGAGGTAAGGGGAAGCGTATAGCTTCAATGTTCCAAGTGTTGGAATTCTCATGCATAAGTTGTGTAACTTTCATGTTTATAGATGTAAGCGGAGGAGGACAAATAATCCTTTGAGAACACACAGTCGAAAGCCAATGATCTTGCCACATCCTAATGTCTTGTCCATCGCCTACTAGCCAGCCCATACCTTGTTTAAGAACTTCACGACCGGCCAAGATTCTGGTCCAACCATGAGAAGAGCTTGAGGAAACCGTACTTTCAAAGAAAGAAGTTGATGGGTAGTATTTGATTTTGTATATCCTTGTCACCATTGAGTTTGGTTCCATAAGTAGCTTCCAACTGATTTTTGCGAGTAAGGCATTGTTAAATTCTTCTATCTCGCAAAAGCCTAGACCATCCGCCGAGAACGGTAAGGTAAGTTTATTCCACGAAACCAAACTAATTTTCTTTACTCCCGGTTTATCGTCCCACCAAAACCGAGTAAGAGAGGATTGAAATCTTTTACATAAAGATTTCAGTAGCTTAAATCATGTCATAGAGTAAGTTGGTAGAGCCGTTAGAACCGCCTTCAGAAGAACTTATTTCACAGCCGTGGAAAGAAAGCGATTCAACCAACTAAGAGCCCTTTGGTTGATTCGATCAAAAAAACCGGTAAATATGTCTTTCTTTTTCCTCCCGAAAGGCTCGGGTAAACCCAAATATTTTCCCATACCTCCCTCGGTATCAATTAGGAGAAGCCGTTTAACTCTAAATTTGAGTTCCTCCGGTGCTTTTACAGAAAACGTGATCGCCGATTTGCGTAGATTGATCATTTAGCCCGTGACTTTTTCGTATTGGTGAAAAATTCCTTTAAAAGCTTTGCAACATAGTGCTAGTCTTGGTGAAGAACATTGTTTCGTCGGCAAAGAGCAAGTAGTTTATTACCAGACATCTTTGAGCAACTTTTAAACCGGGTAGAGTGCCAACGGTTTGGGCTTGTTTACATAACCCGGAGAGAACTTCCGTATAAAGTATTAAAAGTATGGAGAAAGTGGGTCGCCATGTCGAAGTCCCCGAGAAGGTAATACTTTACCGTGAGGTAAACCATTAATTAGGAACGAATATGAGACCGAAATAACGTATTCCATCAACCAACTAACCCATATCTCATGAAACCCAAGTCTCTTGAGAACCTCTCGAAGAAAACCCCATTCTATTATATTGTATGCTTTAGACATGTCGGTTTTCACCACCATAGCACAACGCTTCATTGCCTCAGAGTGCTTTAAGTAGTGGAGAATTTCGTGAGTAATTAAGACATTATCCGATATAGCAAGTTTAGGGATGAAATCTGATTGTGACAGCGATATAAGCTCGGAGAGAAGTGGTTGAATCCTCGTTGTCAAGATCTTTGCTATTATCTTGTAGTGTGTTGAACAAAGAGCGATCGGTCTATACTCGGAAACTTTCTTCGGACTGATTCTTTTGGGAATGAGACACACGTGTGTTTTGTTGAATCTTGGGTTTAATGAGCTGATCTCAAAGAAGGAACGTACCTCTTTAGCCACATCCTTACCAATAGGCATGTCAAACAGGCCAACCCGGCCCGGCCCGGCCCAAAACCGTAAAACCCGCATATATATAAGGTCGGCCCGGCCCGGTCCGAAAAATATATGGGCTTACTTTTTAAAGTCCGGCCTGGCCCGACTTGGGCTTCAGGGTTTTATGGGTTTTTTCGAGCATTTATTTTGAAAAAAAAAATGAAAAATAATAATTATTTATCGATAAAACCGAGTTTCGTTTCGTCAAACAACTCATAAGAATTATATTCTGACTTTTATCAAGAGAATTAAACACCTACTAATAATTTCCCTTACTAAAAGTCCAATTTAACCAAAAACAAAAATTACACCAAACGAATGTAAATATCAACTGAATCCAATTAACTCTAAATAAATAATACTACCAAACAAAACATAAATCAAAATACTAAAATTCTAGATGATGGAGTTAAAAGTCGGAATTTCGGATTTGTTTTTTAAAACATACAGTAAAATAGAACTAAAAAGTTAAAAGTTTTGGTTTATGAATAATATATATATAATATTTTAATGAAGATATCTTTAGAAAGTGTCTTTAAACAAAATTTGTTGTTAAAATTTTTAAACAATATGATATTTTTCGGGCTTTCCGGGCCGGATCGAGCCCGTCTGGGCTAAGCCCGAAAATTTAAAAGCCCGAATGGGTTAAGCCCGAAAAGCCCATTTTTTGGGCTTATATATTTAAGCCTGAACCCGCTAATTTTCAGGGCTGGGCCGGGCCGGGCTTCGGACTTTGGTCTTAATTGACACGTCTACTAACCAATTATATCCCAAAAAGCTTGGTAAAACGCAGCAGAAAATACATCGGGTCTAGTGCTTTGTCGGAGTGTATTGATAACACTGCTTGGTAAATCTCTTCATCACCTGGTATTTTGATTAGTAAAGCATTTGTACCCTCTGATATACACGGTTCCAAAACATCATGTACCAACTGAAAATTTTCATTACCATTTGACTCAAACAGATTTTGATAATAATCAGAGATAACATCAGCTATTTGACTCTCTTCAAAGACTGAGTTTCCTGCTTCATCTTCAAGAACCGACATATTATTAATCGCCCTTCTTCCTCTAACTGTTGCGTGAAAAAAATCATGTGTTCCTATCTCCTCCTTGAAGTCATTGTACTCTACTCTTTTGTCTCCAAAACATCTCTTCATCTCTGTAAAAGGTCTCAAGCTTTTGAGTAATTGTCTTAATGACTTCTTTATTAGGGAAGTCTGATGAGAGATCTTCATCCAAATCTTCTTGGGCCTTTTTAATCTCCTTAGCATTGTTCTTTTTCTTCTTTTTGGCCCATTTGATAATGTGTTTCCTGCATTTGTCAATTTTACAATTTACAAATTTTGTGACAAAGGATTGCCATAATTTCTTGATAAGATTTCTGAAATCCTCCTTGTCGTATAGAGTTCTATCAAATCTGAAGGCTCCTTTACGTTTTTTTTTCTTCTTTCCAAAGTAGATTATAACGGACAATGGTCCGAGCCTTCAAACCTTAAATAAAAGCATCTCCCTGTGGGATAATTTCCCAGCCAAGCACCATTAGCCATTGAGCGGTCTAGCCTAGCTCTAATAAAGTGAGTGCCTCAATAGCCTCTCCATAATAGAGATTTCCAGAATGTTTTAATTCCCAGAGTCCAGCTTGGGATATAAAGCTGTGAAACCTTGTAAAGGACCCTTCATACCTCTCTGAGCCTCCTCGCTTCTCTGAATTATTAGCAATCTCGTTCAAATCCCATGCGATAAGCCAGCCCTCACCTCTATTGCTCCTAATCACCGTGATAAGATCCCAAAATCATTGTCGATTCTCAACTTGAGATGGCCCATATATGAATGTTGCATAACTCTTCTGGTTTTTGTGTGTGATCTTTGTATCAATGTGATTTAGTGAGAATTCCAGAATTTAGACCTCCATGTTGTTGTTCCACACTAGTGAAAGTCCTCCGCTATGCCCCATCAAGGAAACGGTAAAGTGGTTTGACAAATTTGTGCCCATGAACTCTTTAAGTACTACTTCATCCTTGTTCATTGTTTCCATGAGAAATATTAAATCCGGGAAAGAGGTACGACGAATTCCCTGGATTCTCGAAACTGTAAGGTCACTCCCCATACCTTGACAGTTCCAACTCACAAAGACTAAGGAAGAAAGTTTGGTGGATTCCGAAAATCCACCCTTGATCTCTCCGATGAGGAAATTTGATGTTGAAGTTGTGGTTGAGCAGCATTTTGCATAACCGTATCATAGGGTAAGTTTCTACTAGTTCCTA
Source organism: Draba incana (assembly GCA_963576765.1). Lineage (NCBI taxonomy): Eukaryota > Viridiplantae > Streptophyta > Magnoliopsida > Brassicales > Brassicaceae > Draba > Draba incana. The sequence continues at coordinate 17,554,437 of OY755216.1, read as the reverse complement.
CTCGCTCAGTACCCTTTTTCTTCCTTGATGGGTTGATTAGGCATGAGGCATTACGTTTCCTAGAACAAGCTCGTTGTCAAGGGCTAGCAACTACCTTTTTCTTTTGAGTTTCCTTTACACCCTTAGTACTTTTCCTCTTTCCCAACCCTCTTGAGTTGTTAAGGATGGTAATTTGAACTGAATGTATATCTTGCGATGGAGGCTGCACAATCCTCAATGCAATAGGTAGTCTAGCTTCCTCCCTTTCTAGCTTGTCCATCGTGGAGGCATGTATTAAGACTAGTCCTGTTTCAACATCCCTATCACTGCTATTCGAGAAGCCTCCCGCTAAAATATTCTGATCATTACCCGATGCGTATTGAATTTTTCGATGTCTTGAAGACGTCATAAATCTTCACTAGCTCCATCTCTAAGGCGCTGCAGTGCCGGAGTTCTGGGTTGGGAGAGGCGTTCCAAGGTTGGTCGTCGTGACCTAGGAGTACTCCTTTCTTCCACTATGCTTGAGAGACCTATTGGGGAGATAGGTTCTCTTTTCGGGTTTGGTGGAGGTGTATGAGTTCCCCTTGACTGTGAATGTTAGTTATCAAGAGGTACCTGATTTGAGGCCGGATCTCGCCAGTATTCATCCTCCAAGAATCCAATTTCTCTAGGCTGAGTTCTACTAGGTGTCACTGAGTGAGAGTTATGGACGGATGTATGAAGCACCGGCCTATAGAAGGACGACTATCTTCTTGTCTCATTTCTATCCCATATTCCTTGGTTGCAAGACCTCTCATAATCATATCTGTGACCACTGTTTTTGGATGGATTGTGTTGTCTTTATTGTGATCTATCTAAAGAGCTTCTTGTTTGCGAACGCCGGTACTCTCCCCTAGATTGATATACCTAGTATTTTACCTATTTAACTATCTATTTTAAAGCATTTTCTAAGTATTTTAATAAGGTTTTACACCAAAGAGCTAGTTTTTCCTCGTATTTGTAGTTTTAAAGTGTTAACAAGGAAAGGAGCATAAAAAGGTGTATTCTAAGCTACAGCAAGTTTAAAGGGCCAAAGACTTAGTCCCGGCCTCGAAATTCTCAAGATATCACACTTTTGCTGATTTGGACAGAAACAATGAGTCCGAAGTTTTGCTCCGGACGGACGACCAAATCAAGTTGGATTTTGATGAACGATGGCTAAATTTAAAGATATTTGAGTCAGCTTTCTAATGAAGTTAGAGTTATTTTATTTGGAGCTGTGAGCTAGAAGATATACTGGATTTAATGAAGACATGTCAAACTACCTCAAAGATGAAGAAGGCGCAGAAAGGAGTCAAACGTTGATGGACCTTAAGGCCAATGTTCCTGACCATTATTAGCTCGATTTGAAGACTTTTTAAAGCCCACCATGTGCCTTGGAGAGGAGGTCGGTTGGAGTTATCAAGATAAGGCAGTTTCGACCGAAAAGACCGTTTTGCCCATCACTACAAGAAAACAGTTATTTAGTGACTACTTCTTGTGACTGTTTTTTCAGTCACAAAAATTTGTGACGCATTTATGACTAATCAGTGACACTTTTGTGACTACTAAAAAAAACAGTATGAAATCAGTCGCAAATTTGTGACCAAACACTATTGTCGGAAAAGAGTGTGTAATGAACGACTGGTGTGAGACTGATTTTACATTAGTCACATATTAGAAACCATTTTGCAACTCAAAATTCTCGTGACACATTTGTGACTAAATAGCTTCTACATTTTGAGTCACAGTTTTACCACTGTTTGATTTTAGTCATATATTTGTGACTACCTAGCCACCGTTTAGTGACACTCAGTATGATTTTGCCTAATTCAACATTTGATTATAAGTAAAATATTTATTTAACATACTAACATACATATCAAGTACAATGTATACTTAATCTTATCATATATAAAACATGTCTAACTTTGAAATATGAGGAAGAAATTTTCAACTTCATGACAATGAACCATGGTAAGTAGTTTCATAAGTACTTATGATTCTAATCTAATTTATGTTCGAATTGAGGTAAGTGCAATAACTCAATTTTTAGCATTTTAAGGTTAGCAATATGAAAATTACTATATATTAACTTATGTAAGTATTACCGAATAACTACCATAGCACAATGCATTATTTGTGTAATATTATTTAGATTGATAAAATATAGTGGTGTAATGATGTTAAGAAAAAAAAAAAATATATATATATATATATATATATATATATATATTGGTGTAATATTTCGTATTTTCTAATCTGGATTTTAAAAGGATAAATACAAAATATATATATATATATATATTGGTGTAATATTTCGTATTTTCTAATCTGGATTTTAAAAGGATAAATACAAAACTAACACATATCTATAAACGAATAAATACTTTAGCATAATGAAACTGTACCATTCCTGTAACCGAGAGGTCAAGGGTTCGAGAAAAACTTTGTCCGAAGTTTTTCCATGTCCGTTTTTTCCCTTGTTAAGACAACTACGACAAATATTAAATAATATAACCAATCCAGAATAATCACTATATTCTGATGGAATAACACATTTGGGACACCCTTACTGGACACGGGTTCGACGAGAAGAAGTTGTGATTTTTTACATTTTTTACTCATTTGTCATATATTTGTGACACTTTTATGATCCACTCCGTGTTTAATCACTCATTTGCAACAAATTTGTCATTCCAAAATGGGTTTTTGAGGAAACAATGTTGAGATTTATAATGAATTATGTGATATTCTTGATTACATTTTCATACTAATATTCTAAGATTTAACTCTGATTGTTAAACAGATTAAAATAAATTTCCATTTTTTTTTTCAAAAATCAAACTCTCATATAACTCCTTATCATTTCAATCTCATAATCCTAAAGAAATTGAAAATTTATAAAATTGTTTTGAAACTTGAATATAACTATGTATACTTATCCAAAACTGATGAAATTGATGAAAAAATATATTATAAATGTATTGTTTATCCAATTATACATCTAAATATTTAGGATTTAGGGTTTGGAGTTGTGACCACCTTAGTTTGTGATACATGTGTCACAATTTTGCAACACATTTTATGACAAAATTTTATTTTGGCCTCCCTCCCAAATTGGGTTTTAAAATATTTGGGCTCCCACAAAAAAAATTGGGCTGCCGAAATTTCCCTCCACTTACTTTATCATAACAAAAAAATCAGATTCCCTTTTCACTTATATCAAAAGCCCAAGTCTTTTCATTCTCTCTCTCTCGTATCATGATTCTCTGTTAACTCCTTCAATCTTCATCTAAACCCTAAATTTTCTGAATCTCTATCAAAATCTCTCCTCTAATCCTCAAAATCTCAATCTTTTCCAAACACAAATATGATTGGGTTCCCAGTAGCCTCTCTCAATCCGAAACCTTAATAATCTCTCGATCTGAAACTCTCCAATTCGCAAACCATACTCTCTTTCTCCTTTCTCTCGAATTCTCAAACCACAATCTCTTTCTCCTTTCTCTAGATCTGTTTCAATGACTTCTCATGGAAAATCCAAACGAGGGAGAGGACGGAAAACAAACGCCGACGGAAGAGGAGATACTGGTCTTCGTAGATCAGACGTCGGTGGAGGTGAAACGTGAAACGTCCGCTGGAGTTACTCCAACCAATAGCGTAGATCTTCGATTCATATAGTATTGCTCATATTTAACAGTGGCTCAAATGGAAAAATCTTCATATATAGAAGCTGACTATTTTGTTGCTGGTGATGTTGCTTTTGTTATTTAGGTATTAGAGAAGAAATTTATATGGGACTTTAATTTAAATGCTCAATAGATTTGTAGGAACTTAATATGATGAGAAATTTTGTTGTTGTATATCAATTTTCGGGCTATATACTTAACATTTACCTTCATTTTGGTTCTTGAACAGAACAAGAAAGAGAGGCAAAAGGGTAAGAGAGGTGGGGATTTTGAAGAAGGATCCTGAGCAAATCAAGGAACATATCAGGAAGCTTGTGTAAGTGTTGTAGAATGTCTCTTGTAATTAGTTGTTTGGTTAATGGAAAAACTGATTTGTTGTTCTTTTGATTCGATGATCAATAGAGTAACCAAACGAACTAGTTTTATGATGTATTCATTGTTGGTAATCTAATGTTTGTAGTTAATGGGGTTGAATATGCATTTTCGAGCACATGTATATTTGAAGTGGAGCCAAAGAAGTGTCCCGGTTTCACATTTAGGAAACTGTTTTTTGAGAGAAAAGCATGTAGCTAGTGCGAAAGAAGTCCTGGTCGGGAAAATCTTCCACTGTTGAGTGAGTATCCTATTCCCAACATTTATGACAACAAGGTAAGTTTGCTTTTAGTTTTGCTTGAGTGATTGTACTGTATACGCTTAAGTTTCAGCTGCATAAACGAAAAATATTTTTGAACTACTTTGCATCATTGAATCTGTTTGCACCCCTCGTATTATCATTGTATCATTTTAAGTTGATTCCTTTACATATGTTGTATTCTGGTGAATTCTTAAGTTGTAGATACGAGTTAAGTTAGATACTTGGAAAAATCTCAATGTTTGTCTCAGCCTCTGCTTTAGATAATGGTTTTGAAACTAGTCTTTGCTTTGTTTATTTGTTTATAGGAAGAAGAGACGAGAGAGAGGTTTGGTATATCAAAAACCAGAAACTTTGAGAAGGTATTCAAGATCTTATTATAGATTTTTTTTCTTTTTCTATTAAGATCCTACAAATGGTTAGGAACTGGGCGTGTTTGTATATCTATTTTACATCCTCCTGGTGATGATCCAAGTGGATCGAGGTTGCAAGCGAGCACTGGACGCCTGTTCACACGGTACGTTGAAATTAATCCAACATTATTGCATGTCTCAACAATTTTACACATTCTAAAGACCAAGGATGATGTCATTTCAGGTTGAGAGTATTATGTTGAGTATCATATCAATGCTCTCTGGTTCCAATGATCAATCTCCAGCAAATGTTGCTGTGAGTATTTTATATATTTGATTAGCTATGATCTTATAAGATTCACATTGCCTCTTTGGATTTGCCTTGTATGGGCAAAATCTCAACTGCTTTGACGTGTGATTGCAGGAGCTTGTGACAGCGAAAAAGCAGCAGCTCATACGTACGATCTAGCTACTGCAGGAGCAGCTGCCTCCTAGACTCCTAGAAGACATCGTCTCCCTTCTTTTAAATGTTTTTTGTGTTAAACATGAACTTGTGTTATCTTTTATTCCATTTTTGTAGTAGTATGGAACTTGATATTATATGTGATGTATTTTTTTGTGTTAACAATTTCAATATTCAAATTTTCTTTCTAATTTCATCTTTTTAAATATGATTATATATATATGTGTGTGTGTGTGATATGGTTGCAAACAAGTTGCTAATTAGCCTCTTAATTTATTTGTTTCAAAAAAGTTGCATATATGTAACTACAAAAGCAGTTACATATTAGTCTCATTAATATGACTACCACCATTTGTCACTATTTAGTCTTTAATATGTGACTACTAAAATTAGTATCAAAGTAGTCGCTTATTTGTGACGAAAAAAAAACAGTAACAAGTTAGTCACTTATTTGTGACGAAAAAAAAACAGTCACAATTAGCCACGAACAATTAGCGACTACCGTTTTAGTCACAAAGTAGTCGCTTATTGTAGTTTTGTGACTGTTTTGTGACTCTTTAGGGAGTCACTCATGTTATGTTTTCTTGTAGTGCATGGAGAACCCTAGGAGACCTTAGCACTATAAATACTTGTTTTTAGCCTCTTGATTAGGGTGTGCCAAAATTTATAAACAATTTTTACTCATAGAAGACAACAGTCACACCTCCTTTGGAGGATTGATCATAGATCTTGTTTTAGGAGCTTTGGTGGATGATCTCGCTTTGTACCTCGCTATAGAGAAGAATCTTCTTATCCCTACTCTTTTAATAAAGTTTATCATCATGTTTTCTTCAATCTCTTGTTGTTTTTCGTGCACCATGTCCGAGTAATTTACTTGTTAGGTTTTAGGTTTTCAATGAGTTTCATAATTCGATAATTGATTGATGATTGTTTAGGGATAATAATAGAATCTTCATCTTTACTTATACTCTATGCATAATTGCTTTACCGCGCATTTAGTGATTTGAACTTAGGTTGATATAGATTCCAAAAGCTTTTATGTCGACCGGAACTAGTATTTGATGTAGGCATGTCAAACGGGCCAACCCTGCCCGGCCCGGCCTAAAACCGTAAAACCCGCATATATATAAGCCTGGCCCGGCCCGAAAAATATATGGGCTTACTTTTTAAAGCCCGGCCCGGCCCGACTCGACTCGGGCTTCAGGGTTTTACGGGTTTTTTATAGCTTTTATTTTGAAATAAAAAAATAATAAATAATAATTATTTATCGATAAAACCAAGCTTCGTTTCGTCAAACAACCCATAAGAATTATATTCTGACTTTTATCAAGAGAATTAAACACCAACTAATAATTTCCCTTACTAAAAATCCAATTTAACTAAAAACAAAAATTACACCAAACAAATGTAAATATCAACTCAATCCAATTAACTCTAAATAAATAGTACTACCAAACAAAACATAAATCAAAATACTAAAATTCTAGATAATGGAGTTAAAAGTCGGAATTTCGGATTTGTTTTTTGAAACATACAGTAAAATAGAACTAAAAAGTTAAAAGTTTTGGTTTATGAATAATATATATAAAATATTTTAATGAAGATATCTTTAGAAAGTGTTTTTAAACAAAATTTGTTGTTAAAATTTTAAACAACATGATATTTTTCGGGTTTTCCGGGCCGGCCCGAGCCCGTATGGGCTAAGTCCAAAAATTCAAAAGCCCGAATGAGTTAAGCCCGAAAGACCCATTTTTTTTTTGTTTATATATTTAAGCCCGAACTCGCTAATTTTTAGGGCTGGGCCGGGCCGGGCTTCGGGTTTTGGTCTTAATTGACATGTCTAATTTGATGAGCCTAGCGCCTTAACAATCGAAAGTTTTGTTAAGGAGTTTGGTGGACAATATCATAACTTGAACTTATCTTGCATATTTTCGCCTTGTAATAACCATCGAAAGTTGAGTCTATTAGGGTGAATAAATATAGTAGTCGGAGCCACGAAAATGGGAATGTCTATACCATCGTGTTATGAGTCCTAGATGGTGCGGTATATCCTAAAATCTCTAGATTAAATCAATCATTATTGTTGCATGATTCTCTGCGATTTCCTAAGTCCTAACGCTTTCCTCCCATTGATTTCAGTTTATTTCATATTTGCATCTGTGTTAATTCACAATCACTCAAACGACAACATATTTTGTTCTAGCTTTATTTTATTCATTACAATTCGTAGCGTGGTTAACAAGTCCTCATGGAATTCGATCCCTTAACTATACTAATTGTGATTGTTGTGCACTTGCAGGAAGTAGAATTAAGTGGTAAAACTAATCCCACACGATCATAGATTCAGGTTCATGTCTGCGTGAGAAGGAGGAGACTCGTTCAGGGTAGCGTCTTTCGTATTGGGGCCTCTTCTCCGCTTCCATTCGATTTAAGACTTCCCTTTGATTGATACGCAATTGACTCAAATCTCTAACCCCTGAGTTAATGAAATGATAGTCTTTTTCATCATGAGTTAGAGAGAAACACGAGAAGCAGTGTTTTTCAAGTTTTTCATACTCAAATTTCACAGTTGTAACCTCTTCCTTAGGGATTAAGATCTCCATATTCATCACAAGTGGTTCCATACCGTTGATTTCCACTCTGACTCTATCTTGGTCATCGTCTCTGCCTTTGATTGTGCCCAACTCTTCTCCAATTGTTGTAATTGCCTTATCAGGCGAGTAATGAAGAGGTATCCCGCATATTTTTATCCTGAATGTAATTTGAGAAGGAAAGGTTGGTGAAACGATGGGTTCCCATCTTTGAAAAATAAGCATCCATTTTTTAAAATGGTATGGCCTTTTACTTAGTACTCTTTGGAGGTCTGAATCTGAACTGAAAGGTTTGAGGGCCTAGCTCGCGACCTGTGACCCGATTCTCCAAGTTCCACAGTTGTGGAAGGTAGCCAATTACCGCTCATGGGTGTTGTATGATGGGGTTTTTTACTCTTCCTACAATAGATAGTCTATTCTCAACAATACGAGATGAGTTGTTTACGAAGGGGAGAACGTCGCCGCGGTCTCACGACTGGAGGAATTCATTTTTTTTTGTTCTCGTGAGTAACGATGAGACATATTGGTTTAACATGTTGAGAAAACTCTAGATACATAGTAAGAAGATAATTGACCTCCGAGAGAGCTCAGATCTTGTGGGAGCAGCCACAGTAACACTCGAGAGACCGAGTAACACTAATTAATCTCCAGAGACAGAGTAGCTTGAATCTTAGAAATCTGCATAAAGCAGTAAACTTGGGTTTGTTTCACCAGAGAGAAGATGGCAAGCAAAACAAGAAGAAGTTTCAAACTAAGATTGAGAAATCCATGTCATCTGCTTAAACTGTCGGTGAGAGCTGGGAGCCCGGAGCTCCATTTAGGGTCGCCGGAGCTCAGAACCCAAGTGAGATTTTCTATATATGGAAACGAAAAGTTGGTAAAGTTGGGTGGTATAAAGGTGATTTTGAAAGGAGAACTAAAATTGGTGATAAACCATTGGTTAAAGTTGACTTCTCAGAGCAAACCACCGGTTATTATCCGTCTCGAACATACCCGAGAGAGAAAACGAAGAGGTTGACAAGCTATTAGTTTCCAACTTCCCATGAGTAATATCATTAGTAATTTTTATATTTAAATGCAAAAATAAAATCAAACCTTCTCATGTTTTGATTTGTGTTACTTTTTTGATACATTATAGAATATATTCTTGCAAATAAATACCAATCACATATTTTGTGGAGGACAAGTAAAAATCTAGGTGGAAACTAGGATTATAGCTCATAGTTTTGTTTATAAGATTTTGATTTTCTTCTCATAATTGAGAAGAAATGTTATAGATTGAAGGGTTTTCATAATATGATAAGGTATAATCGGATGATAACAAACACAAAATTTTTTGGTTTTCTTTTTTAAAATAATTGGTTTAAATCATTCTATCTTTGTTCCATTATGTTTGTGAACAAAGCCCTTAGTAGTTTAATCACGTATGTGTTTGTTTCTTTGTTTGTAAGAACTAAGAGCCGAATGGTTTCAAGCTTTATTATAAATGAGAAACATGAAAACAAGAAAACCATGGTCAATGTTCAAATTAGTTAATGTGGCTAGATCCAAACAACAACAGAAAGTGTTGAAATTATTTTATAAGTTATTTAAGTGAAAAGAAAAATCAAAAGACTATTTTTTTGATAAACATTTTTTGATAAAACTATGAAAAACTAGAAATAATTTAGCTACCCATTTTTATAAAGAAACTACTTAACAATTTAATTGTAAATGTAGAAGTCGAAACTCGTACAATTGAATTTGTAAAGGTTGTCGAGGAAATGCGAGACTTCCGAGTTAATCACTATGCAGAAAGATGTTGAGATTTGCGTTTGATGTTAAGAAAGCTTTTATTAATCTTGTTCTCTGAAAAAGTTCTGATCCCTTTCCGGGTGAATACAATGAAGCTATATATAGCTTTTTATCCTAGGTCTAACTACTGGGTTTGGACATGACCCTTTAAGCAATAAATAGGCTTTAGGCCCATAATATCATTAAACTCATTTTGAACATGGATCTAACTCTATTATGGGCCTAATTACAAATTGGGTCATTGTAAGCCTGATTAGAATTCTTCTGGACTTGGCAGAATTATTCTTGTCGTTACATCGATCTCAGGGGGGTGGAATCCGACCCCTACAGTAAATATGAATATACATACATTTAAAAAATATATGGAACAAAAACCCTCGCTAATGCCCTATTTAGGTTTTTTAAAATTTCGAAAATAGACTTTTTTACATTTTTGAAGACTAACTCTTTTTTTTATGAAAAGACCTTTTAATCCTGTTTTGAATTTTAAAAAACAACATATACTATAAAAAATAATAATTAAAATTCCTATGCACTATTATGATTAACGTGTATTTTATTTTTATTTGAGTTAAAAAAAAATTTTAGTTGATTTAAAATTTAAAGATCAATAGATAATTCTACGGACATATGTAAAAGTTAATCTTTTAAGAAGTTTGAATTATAAAAAAAATTATTGTAAATTGCTGCTATAAACAAAGAGAAATCGTTAACTTTGTTTCCTTTAGCACAATAATTAGAGATATAAATAAATATGATAACACAAAAATCCAAATGAAGAAAAAAAAATGAAAGACCAAACTCAATTTGAGAAGAACAAATCAAAGGTTTTCATAAAGATATATGATTATATATTTTCATTAGAATCTCCATTTTAGCTATTTATCATCAGATACATCGTTAGTGTGACACACAATAAAATGTAGTCAAAATTTAAGGAATTAAAATAATGAACAATACAATAACACAATAGTAAATCTAGAAGGTGGAGAAGAGAATAAATTTTAGAAGTGAAATCTATACCATTATTAAGTGTGATAATGGAAATAATAAGATATAATATTATCATACAAACAAACTAAAACATATAAAAATGAATTATTATTCAGTTTTATTGAGGTCATTTTAGTAAATTTAACATTGAAAAAGTGTAGTTTTCAAAAATTTAAAATAAAAGTGTATTTCTCAAATTTGAAAACATAAAAAGGGTATTTTCCAAATTTCGTATTAAGGGAATAAAAGAAGAAACAATGGTCCCACCAATCTAACCATGTTCTCATCACACTTTATATATAGAAATGCAAAGTTTTAAAAGTAGAGGACAATATAAATATTTGAGGTTCTACAACTCTACGTCATTGGAACGATGAAATAACCAGTTATAGAGATTCGATTTACAAGACATAAAACAAGGTGGCGAAGAATGTATTCAGGAAACTTCTGATCCGCAACAACTTTTGTTTTCTATTCTTTAGCATTTTGTTGTATGTTATTAAAAAATATATATAAAGGAGTTTTAAGATATTGGTGTGAAAGTTGTTGTTTCACTCTTTCTCCTCCCTAAGAAAAATGTCCGAATAAATTTCCTTGTTTCTTGCCCTTTCTTTCCCAAGGAAATGCAAACAATAGATTTACTTGCTGTAAAATCTAACTTTCAAATATATGATATTTATGTTTTTAGCACAAAAAAAAAATGTCCGAGGAAACATTTTATTATGTTCGAGGAATTTCATTGATAAATCACGTAGGGATCCGTTGTCGACAATAGGGATCAAGCGTTAAAAAAAAATCGAACATGATAAATACTAAAAACTACATATATATATATACACATAGTACATCATACATGTAGTATATGTTCTAAAATACGCAATAATCAACATTGTTTTTAAATAAAAATTTAGAAAATATTTTTTTTGGTCGGAAAAAATTCAGAAAATATACATAAAGTAGAAATTTATATATTTGTGGAATGGGGCAATTGCAAATATGCCAGATTTGGCAAAATTTTAATCAAATATGCTGCTGTTTACAGAATCATTACGAGTGTGCCACTGTTCACTATCATTTAAAAAAAAAAACAGATTTGACTTTTTCTTCTTCTTCTCTTTCACGATTCCATATCCAAAAATCATCCCTCACAAACTTCGCTTCTCTAAAATTGCAAATCGGATTTGGATTATAAATCTAAAGTTTTTGATTCTCTCTTTGACTCCATTGAACGAAAAAGCATTGAGAAGAGATCTATGATTTTCGATTTTCTCTCGTTACTGTAAATTTTTTTCTTCTAAATAGAAGAAGAAGAAGTTACTCTATGAATTTTGTTGTCTTAGATTCGATTTTGGTTACAAATTTGAGTTTTTGATTGGATTTTTGTTACGAAACTAAGCTTTTTATTCGATTTTTGTTACAAATTTGAGCTTTTGATTCGAGTTTTGTTCAGATTTGAGTTTTGATTATTTTCTTGGCCAGATCTAGGTTTTGCTTGTTTTTTTGTCAAATCTGGGTTTTGCTTGTTTTTAGTGGTTTTCCGTTTTTATAAAGTTTTTAAACAGTTTTATAAGACTTTTATACATGTCATTAAAAACCAAACAGTTTAATAATCTATAAGGTTTTTAAAAGGTTTATAAGATTTTTATAAAGTTTTTAAAAGGTTTATAAGATTTTATAAGATTGTTTAAAAACCTTATAAAACTTTAGAAAAACCTTATAAAACTTTTCAAAAACATTATAAACCGTTTTATATGATTTTTAAATAGTTTTATAAAGTTTTTTTAACAGTTTTACTAAACCTTATAAAAACATTATAATTTTTTTTAACAGTTTTATAAGATTTTTTAACAGTTTTACTAAACCTTAAATGCATAATAGTTAACCCAAACTTCCTTCCACCTCTCCAAAATCTATACTCTAAATGAATAATAGTTAACCCAAACTTGAAAATTTACAGTTGTTTGTGTTTGAATTTGCTTTGAGATCTCCTCCTCGATCTAATCTCAGATCCACGTTCTTCGTTTACAACAACAACGCCTTCTCAAATCTTCTTAGTGGAAATCGCGACAGAGATCAGAGATAGTGAAATTGAAGATGACGAGAATCGAATTTTGACCCCACAAAATTGACAAAAAAAAAACTTAGTAATAGACTTTTTAATAATTTACACCGAGTTGGTCATTATTAAATACAGTCAAAAGTCGTAATATATATTGAACATTTTCGTTGACAAAAATACTATTGAAAATTATTCATACTAACACAGAACCGACGTAGTATATACTATTTAATTTTAAAAAATTAAAAATAAAACAAAAGAAATCTAAAGATCAACATGATAAAACTGATCAAACAGTTTTATTTCTTTTCTATATTACATCAGTTGGATACAAAGGGCGGTTAAACCGCTACATGATTACCAATCGGACGTCCGATTGAAACGAACGATTGAAACGAGCGATTATAACCGACGATTTGAAACGAGATTATTTGGCAAAAACGAGCGGTTAAAACGAGATTTTCAAACGACCGAGTTTATGGGTGATTGACATCGTTTATAAACGGTTTACGTATATATGTGTATTTATTTGTTTTGTTGGGTGTTTATTGTTTTGTTTTGTTTCTTTTATAATTTTGTAATTAGAAACACACGACATTATTTTGTAATCTCGTCATTATTGTTTTGTAATTTTTCCTAGATTATTTCATGCATAGTAGTGAAAAACACACGACACAAGTGCATATGCATGCATGACTACTTTCAAATTCTTTTACTTTGAAAGAAGAGTATGAAGTAACGATTGATGGAGCATATATGACAACAATTTGTAACTAAATTGTAGATATGTTATGGCAAATTTTGTATGATTATTTTAATTTTTATCACCATCAGAAAGATCTATGATTACTTTTATACAATTACTATTTTAAAAATAAAGAAATGTAATATATTTTTTACTAAAAAATTATGTTATTAATTTTAAAGTATTTGTGAATAACTAAAAAGTATATATATATATATATATACACTTTTATATCATATTACCAATATTTTATGGGACATTTACAAAAATGCCATTTTTGACATGCCACTTTTCGAATATGCCATTTTTGAATTATTTTCTTACCAATATGCCACTTATAAATCCGTTTAAAAACCTTATATCTCAAAATTTTCAATTTTAAAAAATATTTTGATCTCTCACAAACCTTAAACCCAAAAAACTAAACCCTAATATAACATAGTTAACCCAAACATAAATGATTTAAAATTTTTGAAAAAGTGATAGTGACATTTTTTAAAAGTGGCATGTTAAAAGTGGCATATAATGAAATTTCTCATATTTTATTATATAATTTTATTTAATTATACTATTTAACCGTTATAGTGCTACCAATCAAACTAATATTTTAATTGCTCTCCGTTACCGAACTGTCTTCTCTAACCACTGTTTTTAACCGCCTTCTTTCAAACGAACTTCGGTACAACCGCTCAAAAGTTTTTAAGCACTCTGTTCAAACGGAGTAACCAATCTGACCCATTGTTTGGAAAACAATTATATATATATATATATATATATATATATATAAAAATTGATATAGTAGTAAAAAAAAAAAATTCCCTAGGATGCTACCAAACAAAGTTTTTGTTCCTTAGATACCATTTTTTCAAAAAAAAAATATCAAAATTTCTAAAAATACCACAAACACAAAAATTGATTTTAAAAGTGTAACATCCGCATTTTTTTTTTTAATAATAATTAAACCAGGGTGAACCATAAGCGGAAATAACCAGCCGAAAACCAAATTCAATTCCAATAATTAAATAACCACTAATCCAGCAAAACCAAATCAGGAAACATCAAGTCTAACAAAATTCCAAATAAAATATCTAGCAACCTAACATGCTACTAAAAATCCATAAACATCAAATAACTCAATTCATATCATCCCCCGTCCTCGCCTCGATTCCACGATCACATTTTTCCTTTACCTGCAACTCAGAAGAAACCGGGAGTTGCGTGAGTATTATCATAAATACTCAGTGAAGCGGTCATCCCGCAAAAAATTAAACATAGATTAACATTATCAATTTACCATATATCAATAACCACAAATTCCACTTTCACAATTTTACAGATTTAAACAATCTTAATTTTTAATAAATTTTTCTTAATTAATAACCAGGTGTCGATCGACACACCACGGCGGTGTCGATCGACACTTGATACTCTCGTACAGAAAACTGTACCGAGTGTCGATCGACACAATCACTAGGTGTCGCTCGACACTCGCTAGCACGAGCATCATTTTCATTTCGTGGTGTCGATCGACACTAACTCTAGGTGTCGATCGACACCCTGTTACAGAACCACTGCCGAGACTCTCCTCTCCTGTCTCGACCCGGAAACACGTTTTTATCAAATTCCGATTAAACAAGCAGTAACATCATGAACACTCAACAACAGATCATCGATCAATCATTCATAAAACACGAAAACACACACACAATCAATATAGACGCTAAACTATGAGAATCCTAGCGATCACGCACTCACCTCGGTGTTTCGAAGAGGATTGAACGAATAAGAGGATCTCGACCCTACTGATCACAGCCTCGACTCTTCGATTCTCCCACTGAAACCACCCGGAAACGTCCACGAATGATTCTACGAACACGAACGGAAAAAGGAACCCGAAACCTCGAACAATTCCGCAACAACTCGCGATTTTTCTCTCAATTCACTCTTCTTCTCCCTTTTTCTTTATGAAAAACCTCCTTCCTCGACGGCTCACGATCCCAAAGGAATATAAGAGTCGAGCCCTAGGGTTTTCGATAACCGAACCGCGTAAAAATCGCAGTTCAAACCAAAACTCGGTTTCCTGAAACTTAGTGTCGATCGACACCACCTATTGGTGTCGATCGACACCTCCCAAAATCATTCGGAAATTGGGCTACGGTCGTTACAATTCTCCCCCACTAACCTTGGATCTTGGATTCGTCCTCGAATCCTAACATAAACCGCCAACTACTGGCCAAAAATCGAAACCCGACCCAAACCGGTCAAAACAATCCGAGATCCTAAAACTCGATCTCCGAGGCTCTAGTTCAGTCTCATGCTTATACGCCCGTTTCTAGACATCTATTACTCTTAACTCATTCCACACCACTCTCACTCGCAGGACGCATCCCTTGAGCTATCGGTGTCTCGTGTCCCTTCTACTCTCAGGACGCATCCTTTGAGCTCCGGGTACACAGGGGAACTACTCATCCTCTCAAGAGAACTAATCATCCCTCGATACTCGTAATGGAAACTAATCATCCCAAAGATTATACAGGAGAACTAATCATCTCCTCTGAGGAACTAATCATCCTCACTGAAGAACTAATCATCTCAGATAAAATGAATGAGTTATTCGGGACCGCAGCCCCTAGAGTAATAAATTTTAAACGTCTATAAACATCTATCGACCCAAACTACCTCACGTGGCCAACCCGATACTCCCTAAACCCGGAATATCACCACGTAACACATATAAGAAAACTCATATTATAACAACACAAAGATAATAAGGAACTACTCCATCTTATTAATCTCAAAACGTAAAAATTGTTACAACGTAAACGAAAATATAACGACACAAAAGCATCAGAATGCTAACAATCGAAACAGGAACCGCAAAGAGAAATAAAGCTCATCTTAACTTTAACTTCATCTTCGCCTCTGGCTCCCAAGTCTCCTCCTGGCAACCGCTAAAATCCCACAAAATCCTCAACAACGGAATCTTCTTCCGACGCAGCTCCTTGACTCCTCTCTCCAGAATCCTCACAGGAACCGCCGGAACCGTCAAATCTGGCTGAAGATCCATACGAATCTCAGGCACTAACTCCTCTGACTCATGTAAGCACTTCCTCAACATCGACACATGAAATACCTTATGAAATGCCTTCATGATCGGAGGTAACTCAAGTCGATACGCAACCGGTCCAACCCGCTCTGCCACAGGAAACTGACCCATAAACCGCGGACTTAGCTTGTTCTCCCTAATGGATCTGTTAGGACCCCTCAACATAGCCATCTTGAGATACACGCGATCTCCAACCGCAAACTCAAGCTCTCGCCTCCGCTTATCAGCGTAGCTCCTCTGACGATCTTGAGCTTCCTTCATGTTCAATCTCACGACCTGGATCTTCTCCGTCGTTTCTTGAACATAAGTAGCTCCAAGAATACTGCGCTTCCCCACTTGGGTCCAGCATAACGGCGTCCTACATAGCCTCCCATACAAAGCCTCAAAAGGAGCCATACCGATACTCGCCTGAAAACTGTTATTGTAAGCGAACTCGACCAAACACAAATGATCCGCCCAATACCGCCCCAATCCAAAACACACATCCTCAGCAATTCCTCCATAGTCTGAATAGTCCTCTTTGCCTGCCCATCAGTATGTGGATGATAAGCTGTACTCATATGCACCTTAGTGCCCATCTCTGCCTGAAATGCTCCTCAGAACTCCGATGCAAACCTGGGATCCCGATCAGAAACAATACTGGCTGGCACTCCATGCAGCCTCATTAACTTAGCCGCTCCATCGGTCTTTTTTATGGCCAAAAAGTGCGCTGACTTAGTCAACCGATCCACGACTACCCAGATAGCATCATATGTCCGCGAAGTAGGCAACCCAACCACAAAATCCATCGTAATCATATCCCACTTCCACTCAGGAATGGGTAAACTCTGCAGAAGACCACTCGGAATTCCATGCTCGGCCTTAACCAACGAACATGTATTACACTTGGAAACATAAGCTGCCACATCTCTCTTCATCCCGACCCAATGATAATACTGTTTGAGATCCCGGTACATCTTAGACACACCCGGATGAATCGAAAACTTGCTCGAACGAGCCACACTCAAAATCTACTGCCTCAATACCTCATCTCGAGGAACACAAACTCGACCACGAATCAAAACCGTCCCATTCGGAGAGACCACATACTCAGAATCCACTGCTCGCGACACACTCAACAAACCCTGATCACTCTGCTGAGCCACTTTGATCCTACTGAGAGGATCTGCCTGATCGACTGCCTCTAAGCCTAAAGGCTCCTCCGAAATGGCACAAAGGCGCAACGTGCTAATCTCGCCTACCAAATCCTCGATATCCTGCTCAAGGGCTGAATCGAACCTCCGTCGACTCAAGGCATCTGCTACCTGATTAGCCTTGCCCGGATAATAAATGATCTCCAGATTGTAATCCGCCAGCAACTCAACCCAGCGTCTCTGCCTCATATTCAACAATGGCTCAGTGAAGATATGCTGCAGATTCTTGTGATCCGTAAAAATCTGCACTCTGCCTCCATACAGATAAAGATCTCCAGATCTTCAGAGCGAACACCATGGCTCCTAACTCTAGATCATGCGTAGGCCGATTACGCTCACTACCCTGCAACTGCCTCGAAGCATAAGCAATAACTCGACCTTCCTGCATCAGAACGCAACCCAGACCAACCCCTGAAGCATCAATATACACAGCGTAAGGCTTCCCCGACTCGGTTAAACCAGGGTGAACCATAAGCGGAAATATCCAGCCGAAAACCAATTCAATTCCAATAATTAAATAACCACTAATCCAGCAAAACCAAATCAGGAAACATCAAGTCTAACAAAATTCCAAATAAAATATCTAGTAACCTAACAGGCTACTAAAAATCCATAAACATCAAATAACTCAATTCCTATCATCCCCCGTCCTCGCCTCGATTCCACGATCAAATTTTCCTTTACCTGCAACTCAAAAGAAACCGGGAGTTGCGTGAGTATTATCATAAATACTCAGTGAAACGGTCATCCCGCAAAATAACATTATCAATTTACCACATATCAATAACCACAAATTCCACTTTCACAATTTTACAGATTTAAACAATCTTAATTTTTAATAAAATTTTCTTAATTAATAACCTGGTGTCGATCGACACACCACGGCGGTGTCGATCGACACTTGATACTCTCGTACAGAAAACTGTACTGAGTGTCGATCGACACAACCACTAGGTGTCGCTCGACACTCGCTAGCATGAGCATCATTTTCATTTCGTGGTGTCGATCGACACTACCTCTAGGTGTCGATTGACACTCTATTACAGAACCAGTGCCGAGACTCTCCTCTCCTGTCTCGACCTGGAAACAAGTTTTTATCAAATTCCGATTAGACAAGCAGTAACATCATGAACACTCAACAACAGATCATCGATCAATCATTCATAAACCACGAAAACACACACACATCAATATAGACGCTAAACTACAAGAATCCTAGCGATCACGCACTCACCTCGGTGTTTCGAAGAGGATCCCGACCCTACTGATCACAGCCTCGACTCTCCGATTCTCCCACTGAAACCACCCAGAAACGTCCACGAATGATTCTACGAACACGAACGGAAAAAGGAACCCGAAACCTCGAACAATTCCGCAACAACTCGCGATTTTTCTCTCAATTCACTCTTCTTCTCCCTTTTTCTTTCTGAAAAACCTCCTTCCTCGACGGCTCACGATCCCAAAGGAATATAAGAGTCTAGCTCTAGGGTTTTCGATAACTGAACCGCGTAAAAATCGCGGTTCAAACCAAAACTCGGTTTCCTGAAACTTAGTGTCGATCGACACCACCTATTGGTGTCGATCGACACCTCCCAAAATCATTCGGAAATTGGGTTACGGTCGTTACAAAAAGGATCTAGAATTTAAATTTTTGGGTTTGAGTTAACTATTGTCCAATTAGGGTATAGTTTTAGGGGGTAGGGTGTAGGTTTAGGGTTTATGGTTTAGTTTTGACTATTTAAAACTAATTTTAATTTTGTGGTATTTTTGGAACATTTAAAAAAATTAGTAAAAAGTGCTATCTAGAGAATTTTTTAAAATTAGTAGTATGGTTGGAAAAAAAAACTTTAAAATGTGTGGTATCTTTGAGAATTGCAAAAAAAAAAAAGGTGTTCCTTACGTAAAAACAAAAACAAAATTAAACTTATGAGGAATTGTCATATAAATTACTAAAATAACTCGGACCGCTAGTAGTACCACTAGTAAAAAAATTGGCTATACCCACGAAAGTTTCGTGGGTAATAGTGAAGAATTTTCGTGGGTGTAGCATCGTGGGTAGAGAATTTAGTGGGTGTTCGTGGGTAAAGCTACCCACGAAAAGCCACGAAATTTTCCGTGGCAAATACCCACGATTTGCCACGATAGTCTTCGTGGGTAAAGCTACCCACGAAATCCCACTAAAACTTTCGTGGGTACGTAGTATGTTTTTTGGAAAAAAACATTTTTTATTTTGAAATTTGTTATTAAAATTATTAATTAAATTAAATACTAAACTAATAATTCGAATAGAAATAAAATATTTTACATAAAATTAAATTGTTCTAAATTAAAAGTTTTCAAATAAAAAAAAAAGCAGAAACATAAAATAAACGACTACGAACCACCAGAGTTTTCGGGCTGAGTCGTCCCGCTTGAACCGCTGCGTCCTTCTAGCTTCCTCAAAATGACATCTATCTTACTCCCCATGCTAGTCATCTCACCCCTCATTTTATCGAGCTCAGTTCGGAGATCCGGTTGTGTTTCCGACGGATGCTGGACGGAATGGTGATAGAACTGCGTCCTCGCACTACCGACGTCGTAGGCATGCCCGTATCTTGGTTGCACCCTCTGCATTTTTAAACAATAAGAGAATTAAAGTCTAAATATACAATAAATAAAAAATTATAATATGAAAAAATTTACCTGAAAATATAATTGGTTAATGAATTCCCGAGGAGAACCACTTGTGGAAAAAGCTGTGCCGGTCGAATCTTGGTGCTGAGAAGCCTCCTCTTCAACCTCCCTCACGAGTCCCTCAATCACCGGATCAACGTAAGTGCCATCCGCGCGTGTATGCGTCTCCTTCACCAAATCCAGAATGGATGGTTCCTCGGATCCCTGCCCCTTCTGCTTCTGCATTATCAAAAAAAATTTTTAACACAATGTAGTGATCATTAACATTACTAACGATATTTAATAGATTTGTAAATTAATATATGGATCAAACTTACCAATTCATAGTTGATCTTTGAGAAAGATCGGGGCCCGGCACTGTGTTTGTGCATTCCTTTGCCGTTGATCGGCGTTTTACGGCTTTCAGCAGCAGTCTTCCTCTTGCTAATGGCTTTCTCAGTCTGCCATTGTTCCAAAAGAATTGCCCAGTCATCCTCGCTGATATAGACGGGCTGCACTCCCTGCCGATGTTTCCTACTAATCTCTTCGCCGATTCCTAACTTCGTCTTTTCCTTCCATTCATAAAAGACGATGTCCTCGAACTCGGGATCCCAATAATAGTTTTGCTACAACTCGCAACAACCATTGTTAATATACAATGTTAATAATGGAAAATTACTAAATGTTTAAATATCCGAATTTTCTAACTTACCACAAATGTTCCCCACCAACTCAGAATTTTTTCTGGAGCGAATTTTTTCACATCGGTCCAGTTCTTCCAAGGACCCCAAAAATTACCCTGCCAGGTCCGTTTAATAAAACTGGTGACCGAATCATCGATCCCAATCCTTTAAAAAATATTTAAAAAGTTAGAAATCAATTAGTAAACACATAGACCTTAAACTTGTTAAATATTTAAGATGTTTACCATAGTCCTCCGTTTTCCTTAAACGGATGGAGGACAGGCTGTGATCTCCTAGTAGGCGCTTCGTATACCGCCTGTAAACGGTAACGATACTCTGCAGAAGCACCTATGGCAGATTTTGGGAGATGGAAACGGGGTCTGCTTCGAACTGAGCCGGTCCCGGTAGACGAAGACATAACTACATGCAAAAAATAATACATCTAATATTTCTTACACTAATAATATTTTCTGATTTTTTGTTAAAAAAAATTAGAGCCATTAATATGTTTTATATTTTAAATTTTCAAGTCTTTATTTTGTCATATATTTTTGTAGAGCCATTAACATTTAATTTTATAACTTATTTTCTCATATATGTTTTTCAAGAATTTAGGATTTGAAGGCATTAATATGTTTTCAAAATTTGTTAACAAGTGACACTTTTATATATAAGTGTTGTACAAGTTGTATTAGATATGTTTTTCCAATTATATAATATTGGTATTAGTTATCTAATTTTTTTCCGATTTTATATATTTTTTTCACTAATTTATAATACTAATATTATATATAATATTTGTATGTAAAAATCCACAAAATTAATATAAAATACCTAAACAATTTTAAAATTTTCTTTTAATTATTAATAAACACTAACTACTCAACAATTTTTTCTACAAACCTTTTAACTTATGTTTTTCAAACAAAAAATTATTTGGAAAATTAAAAAACCCTACACAATACAAGTTGTATTAGATTTATTTTTTCAATTATATAATTTTGGTATTTGTTATCTAATTTTTTCAGGTTTTATATTATTTTTTCAAACTAAATTATAATACTAAATTTATAAAATATGCAATTTGTATGTAAAAATCCACAAAATTAATTTTAAATACCTAAACATATTTAAAATTTTCTTTTAATTATTAGTAAACACTAAATACTCAACAATTTTTTCTACAAACCTTTTAATTTAATTTTTTCAAACAAAACATTATTTGGAAAATTAAAAAAACCCTAAAGTATACACTAACCCAAAATTTTTAACAATCTAAGCAAATTTTTAACAATCTAAGTAAATCAATCCAAATTTCCTTCTCATAAACTACACAAAGCTATTACAATCAAGAGGCAATCAAATTTTGATGATTTACCCGAAACAAAATTGAAGAAAAACAAAGGATTAAAGAGAGGAAAGGAATTTACCTTAGGAGATGCAAAATTGGTGGTGGTGGGTGTCGAAATCGCCGTGTACTCGTCGCTGGTGGGTCGCCTGAGCTTCGCCGTGGACTCGTCGGCGGTGTCTGCGTCGAAATCGCCGGAGGAGATGGAAAGTTCGGTGGTTTTGTCGAATGGAGGAGGAGGATCTGTTTCGATGAAAATAATGACAGTACCCACGAAAACCCACGATTTTTTCGTGTGTATTTAAAAAAAACCCACGTATACCCACGATTATTTTCGTGGGTATTTAAAAAAAGTCACGTAAACCCACGATTATATTCGTGGGTATTTCAAAAAAGCCACGTTTACCCACGTTTTTTTTCGTGGGTAAATTCTTTAATTTTTAAAAATATTTTCCACAACAACTTATTCGAATACGGGTTTGAATTTTTATTAAAGAAAGTTTAAGTAACCATCAAATTATGGTGTTGACGAATCTTATAGATCATCAACATTTAATAGTATTTAAACATAATTATTTTAAATATTCCCTTTTTGCAAAGTTAAAAGATAATTTGATTATGCAACTCCAACAAAATATTACATTTAATGAAACATAAAATTTGAAACAACTATTAAACTGGTAGATAAAAGACTGGAAAATATTAAACATACAATGGTTATGGTACACGTACATATTAGGCACTAAATTTTTATTGCATTTGTCTCTTTTCCACTCCAAAGTTACCAGAAACTTTTCTTTCCTTTCTGTTTCTTTGGTGGAGAATTTAAAAATCCGTCACACCATTCCCTTTTGATTGCATCAACATCTAGATTTAAGTTTGGGCTTTCTGGTCTTTGGGCAAACTCAAAATCATAGTATTGATCCTTGTTTTCATACGAGGAGCTTCCACCGTAGGTATGTGAAAATCCGTCACAACATTCCCTTTTGATTGCATCAACATCTAGATTTAAGTTTGGGCTTTCTGGCCTTTGTGCAAACTCCAAATCACTTGCAGGACTTCCACCGTAAGTATCTGACTTTTCAATCAACAGAGATGGTTGTACGTCTTCGATTTGCCTATACAAAACATCATCGACAACCCGCTTCTGGTCATGACCTTCTAGATGCTTATCATCGACAATCAAATGAGTTCCAGTTTCCCCCAAGTATTTTGGATTGTGGTGGATGTTTTCCAAGAACTGGCTGTCCGGTACTATCGTTGATGTAGAACCATCAGTTGCATAGATTGGTGATTGCGTATCATATTCCCACGAGTAAGTAGGTATCTCTTGAGTGAATTCGTCGCAAAGAGTTTCGGTTTCCCAAGATAATTTTGGAAGAGGGTAAAAATTTGACACGTTTTTTGATTGAGAGTCTTCATCACTTGAGCTAGAAGACATTATTTTGTTATTGATGGGTGTAAAAGATACACTCCATATTTATTTATAGTAGATGTACTGTCTTGTCAAATCACGTTGGTCTGTAACGATTGTATCCCCATGTTTCAATTACATGAATATGTGGTCCATCAAAGTTTCAAGTTATAACATAGAAACAAATAATTTTAGAATCACACATTAATAGAAAATAAGATAATTGAAACTTTGATACAATATTTTTGTTATAAAAGCCGTACATATAATAGCCTTACATAAATAACAACTTTACCATAATAAATCTTGGCCGTTGAATGATGAATCTATAATATCAACCATTCAAATGAGTTGTCAATTCAGTTTTGGTATCCGATTCACTTGTGTCCATATAAATTTTTGGTCTACATTTAAATGAGTTGTCAATTTTTGTATCGGTTTTGAGTTGTCAATTCGGAGTGAATTGTCAATTCAGAGTGAATTCGGTGTTGGTATCGGTAATGAGTTGTCATTAAATATTTTGATTCCTCACAGACAATTACAGTGTCTTGTCAAATCAGTTTCGTATCAAACGATCTTGGCCACAATTTTGCTGAATACTTTTGCAGAGTTGATCTTGGCCGTTGAAATGGGTGTGTAAGACATTAAATATTTTGATTCCTCACAGACAATTACAGTGTCTTGTCAAATCAGTTTCGTATCAAACGATCTTGGCCACAATTTTGCTGAATACTTTTGCAGAGTTGATCTTGGCCGTTGAAAATGGTGTGTGAGACATTAAATATTTTGATTCTTCAAAGACAATTACAGTGTCTTGTCAAATCAGTTTCGTATCAAACGATCTTGGCCACAATTTTGCTGAATACTTTTGCAGAGTTGATCTTGGCCGTTGAAAATGGTGTGTGAGACATTAAATATTTTGATTCTTCAAAGACAATTACAGTGTCTTGTCAAATCAGTTTCGTATCAAACGATCTTGGCCACAATTTTGCTGAATACTTTTGCAGAGTTGATCTTGGCCGTTGAAAATGGTGTGTGAGACATTAAATATTTTGATTCTTCAAAGACAATTACAGTGTCTTGTCAAATCAGTTTCGTATCAAACGATCTTGGCCACAATTTTGCTGAATACTTTTGCAGAGTTGATCTTGGCCGTTGAAAATGGTGTGTGAGACATTAAATATTTTGATTCTTCAAAGACAATTACAGTGTCTTGTCAAATCAGTTTTGTATCTACCTTTACCTGCATAATGCACAACTTATACCATCCATAGTATTATAAATACTTGCCTTATGTGTTCCAAATTTGTTACACCAAACCCATCTAATTCCAAATCTTTTAAGAATCAATACGTATATTTGTTATGTCTTCCTCAAACCATCCAAGAAGATGGATGGATCTCCGAATTGATCCGTCAACAAATACTATTACCGAAGAATTTACTAATGGGATTAATGTGTTTATCACATTTGCTTGTCAACAACCATCATATCAGGCAACTGGATTACTCCTTTGTCCATGCGCACGGTGCAAGAATGAAAAGCCACCAACAAAACCTAGGACGGTGGTGCGTCATCTTTACACAGTTGGATTCAAAGGCAATTACTATGTTTGGAGTAATCATGGAGAATCTTTCATGATTACAGGAGAATCATCTACTGCAACACAATTTCATGGAAGTGCCAACCAAGAGCGTTATCATCACCCTCATGTTGCTGTACAAGAAACATTTCATGAAGGATTCGTAGATGTTGCTGATATTTCAGAGATGCACGATCAACAATATATGGAAGAAGTCGAAGTTCCGGCGTTCGTGGACAAGTCGTATGAGGCCTTCATGGAAGCTAATCAACCTTTATACGAAGGGTGCAATGCAGAGAATACCAAATTATATTTGGCATCATGTATTTTACGTTGGAAGACGGAGCACAATATAGTAGTGGGTGCTGTAGACAACATCGCTAGTACTATCAAAAGGATTCTACCAGGCCCGAATACTGCTCCGGAGTCGTACTACGAAACCAAAAAGATTACGAAGACTCTTGGCTTACCCGTTCATAAAATTGATGTATGCGAGAACAATTGTATGCTATTTTGGCGAGGAGAAGATGCCACGCTCGAGAAATGTCGCTTCTGTCAAACAGACCGATATCATCCGTGGAATGGGCAAGGTAAAAAGATTCCAAAACAACGAATGTTTTATCTTCCCATTACTGATCGTTTGAAAAGACTATACCAATGTCAATCAACTGCGGGACATATGCGTTGGCATGCCGAGCATATGAATGTTGAAGGCGAAATGAATCATCCATCAGACGGGGCCGCTTGGAAACATTTCCAGAGCGTTTATCCGGGGTTTGCTTCTGAACCAAGAAACATCTACCTTGGATTATCAACAGATGGTTTTAATCCACTAGGCATGAGTGGCGAGGCACACTCAATCTGGCCGGTGATAGTCACACCATACAATCTACCTCCTGGTATGTGTATGAACCGAGAATTTTTATTCCTCTCGATTTTGGTTCCTGGTCCAACACACCCGAAGAAAAGTCTGGACGTGTACCTTCAACCTTTAATCGACGAACTACAACAACTATGGACACATGGCGCTGATGTATATGATATATCAACACACAATTCTTTTAAGATGAAAGCGGCGCTTATGTGGACGATTAGTGACTTCCCAGCTTATGGGATGTTATCGGGGTGGATGACTCACGGACGCCTCGCATGTCCAAACTGTATGGATTCAACCAATTCATTCTGGTTGACGAATGGACGAAAACAATGTTGGTTTGACTGTCACCGAAAATTTTTGAAGAGCGACCACCCATATAGGCAGAATGTAGTTGCCTTCACTAAGTCTAAAGATGTCCATGATGAAGCACCGGTATGGCGTACTGGAAGAACAATATTGGACTCCATCAACAGTATAGACGGACTGCAAATGAGTGCCGAGTGTGGTGGCAACGGACACAACGATCCATCTAAAACGGTACATGGTTATGGTCAATATCATAATTGGTACAAAAAATCTATTTTTTGGTCTTTGCCTTATTGGGAGAATCTATTGCTTAGACACAACCTAGATTTTATGCATATAGAGAAAAACTTTTTTGATAATATTATCAAAACTATCTTGAACGTGCCGGGGAAAACAAAAGATAACTTAAAATCTAGGCTAGATATAGCGATAATATGCAACCGTAGAGCGTTGGAGCTTACATATCCAAATATTGCTCCAGTTCCAATATTTCGATTGTCAAAGGAAGCGAAAAAGAAATTTCTAAGTTGGTTGAAGAAAGAAATTCGTTTTCCAGACGGGTATGCTTCCAACTTTGGTAGATGTGTCAATGAAATTAATGCGACTCTTTCAGGTCTCAAAAGCCATGATTGTCATGTCATTATGGAAAGGCTTCTACCTTTTGCTTTGATGGAACTACTCCCCAAGTCTGTACACGTAGCGATTTCAGGTATTAAAATTTTAATTTTTTTGATACACAAATATGACTGACTAATTTAGGTTGTTACTTTTATTACACAGAAATCGCATTGTTTTTCCGAGACATTGGTGCCCCATCATTAAAAGAACAAGATGTTATAACAATGAAGGAAAATATAGCAGTAAAATTATGCAACTTGGAGAAGATATTTCCTCCTTCGTTTTTTGATGTCATGGAGCATCTACCGGTACACCTTCCGGACGAGGCAATCTTAGGTGGACCGGTACAATATAGGTGGATGTATCCATTTGAGCGGTACATGTACCACTTAAAAAAAAAGGTTATGAACAAGGCACAAATCGGAGGGTCTATCGTCGAGCACTGTGTACAAGAAGAAATATCAGCGCTAGCTACCCATTGGCTTGGAAAACCGATCGCTGCAGGTAATGAAGTATGGCATGGTGAAAACATATACTTCTACGCATTCGACGATGTCCCAACAAATTTCAAACAGAAAGGAAGGTTCATTAGTAAACATTCAAAGGGATGGATAACAGACGAAGAGTACAACGTTTTGCAAACTTTTCTCATGAATAACTGTCCCGAGTTAGCACCATATGAAAGGTATGAGTAACCGTCGCAAAACATTATATTCAATAGTTAAATACTTTTTAATTACATAATTTGTATACATAGGATGTTTGAAGATTTCATGCGAACTACATATCCGGCATTGTCTACCACTGACCTACAATCATTGAAAGACAATAACTTTGCACGCTAGTGCAAAGATTATGTAAGTATTTTTGTACTGGGCCATTTTTAATATAATGTTCAACTTATGTATTTATTTTACTACAGGTTAATAATCAAAGGATGGTATCAACAGTGCCACAATGGCTCATTGATTTTGTACAAGGTCCACGTCGTGCTTACACATCCTGGCCCTCGTATGCAACAAGAGGGTTCTTATTCCGAACATTGAGTAGGAGTGCAAACAAAAAGACACAAAATTTCGGTGTTTGCGTGAGGGGAACTACTGATACGGAATATTATGGCGTTGTGGAAGACATCAGATTGGTTGAGTACGACGGCGGTGTCGGGTTGATGTTGGTTATCTTCAAATGTTTTTGGTACGACATCACTAGTGGAAGTGGAATGCGTAGAAGTCGTTCAGGACTGGTGGATGTTGCTGCAAACAAGCAGTATCGACAATATGATCCGTTTATTACTCCTGAACAGTGTGATCAAGTTTGTTACATACCATACCCAAAGGTGAGTAGGAGGCATGGGACGGAATGGTTAGCATGTGTAAAAGTGGTACCTAGAGGTGTTCGAAATGTTACAGATGCTTTACAACATGCCTTTCAAGAGGATTCTAGGAATACTATTGTTGCACCTTCAGGGCTCCTAAGGGTCGAGGCACTCAATGTTGAAGACATGGACAATTATGATGATTTACCCGACCAACATACAAACGACATGTACACATCCGAGCATGAGCTAAGTGATGACGAATGTTCTCAAGCTGATTCCAATGATGAAGATGAATGAAAATTGTGCATCAACGCGATCCTTAATTTTTAGTATTTTATGTAATATTTTTTTCGGCTGTGTTAAGTTTTTAACGTCTTATAAAAGTAGTGGATTATTATCCGTCGAGTGGTTTGTAATAAAATATGTTGTGGATTCATGTATAATATTATGTGGAATATAATTTGTATCTTTCTAAACAGTTATAACAGCTAGCCCTATTTACAACACCCGTGATTGTTTACATGAGTAGAATACTTACACGCCATTCATTTAATTGTCGAAATGTCAATTCACCATCTAGTGGCCGACAGTGTCATTCACAATGTTATTTATGATTCAGTGGCAGACAATGTCATTCACGGACTTGATGTCTTTATTGCACACTGATATGTAATGTCAAATAATGTTTTCATACTTTCTTTTATCCACATATACATCGACACGTTAAGCCTAAAAAATCACTCTGTTTTGCCTATATAAGTCCGAGTAATTCAACACAAAATCATAACACACAAAACAATTTTCAAATGGCAAACAGAGATCTATGGAATTACTATATGCAAAACCGAGCCTCCGTCCAAAACCCTCGAGAAACAACTCGTGTTCCTTCAAGCCCTCCATACGATAACTTATATGTTATTGATGCTCAACAGACAGTTTCACTCCAACCAACACAACGATCTGAAATCCAAACGCCGGTAATTTCGGGACCTGCCCAACTCATACAGCGAGGAATGTTTCGCAAGAGGGCTCACGATAGGAAGGTGTTGAGAGGTGAAAGTTCTCAAACACGCCCAACACAAGATTTCATTCGTGAGGTCATGAATGAGCCACAACAAGGCGACCAAGATTTTAATAGTCCTCGCTGGACTTCTACTATCGATTACATAATCCGCGAAGGTATAGACATATAATGTACTCATTTACCATTACAATAATGATTGTACATGACAAATACTAACTCTGTAATTCATAAATATAGGTACTTATAACAATAGGACCACACCATTCTGGACCCAGGTTGTAGAAATACAATGCCCGCATTCACAGTTTGTGAAAGTGAAAAAGGTTTACGTTGTCGACCAATATTATTTAATTTTACATATACAATGTATCTAACAAGTTAATTTTATCTTATTCTCAGCTTGTCGCTATGTTATCCAGTGCGACCCCCAACGGCCAGGGAGACCTTCTAGTAACCTTAAAGGATCCGTCTGGAATCATCGAGGGAACCATGCACCGTAACATCTTCAACAATGACGAGAACAGAGTCAACACTGGCGTAGGTGCGGTTGTCATTCTACAGAATGTGACCGTAGGCCGTTTTAACCGGAACTCTAAGTACCTCAACATCACTGAGCGGAACATTGTTAAGGTAAATTTTCCATAAGTTTGTAAATATTACTGATAATTATAAACTAAAATCTTTTTTCAAACAGATAATTGGGGCTAATTCGATGATTGCTGAATACGAACCAACCGTACCATTTACTATCAATGAGGAAGCTGAAGGAACTACTGGCTACAAAAATGAAATAGTCCCAGACTCTGATGGTGAATAAACATCCGACCCGTCCATGTTTACGAATAAGCTGGTTAAACACCAGACTCTTTATGTTGCTTTAATGTTTACTATTTTCCTACCATCTATTGTACGCATTTATAATAATGTTGTTGTGTAATGTAATATTTTAATATGTTTAATGAAATAAACCAATATTATATAACAAATGTTTTGTTTTTTATTGAGCTTCCATTTGAATTAACAAAAATCTAATTAATAAGTTTTTAAACCATTATAAG
This sequence comes from Draba incana, assembly GCA_963576765.1. NCBI lineage: Eukaryota > Viridiplantae > Streptophyta > Magnoliopsida > Brassicales > Brassicaceae > Draba > Draba incana. Next base: position 17,523,943 of record OY755216.1, on the reverse strand, counting down.
GTTAATATATTTGTCAATGTTAAAAACAAATCGGAACGGTATAGTTCTAACATTTTGTAAGCACCACCCACGGAAAAATTCGTGGTATTTCGTGGGTATTACAAAACCCACGAATTTTTTCGTGGGTATTAGTGGGTATTGGATTTGCCACGGAAAAAATCGTGGGTAATCGTGGCAAAATTACCCACGAAAACCCACTACCATTTCGTGGGTACAAATTTACCCACTAATACCCACGAAAAGCCACGAATACCCACGAAAAACCCACGAAACTATTCGTGGGTAAGCATATACTGTTCATAGTGGGTTTTCGTGGGTATTCGTGGCTTTTTTGCTTTACCCACGAAAAAATTCGTGGGTTTTTCGTGGGTATTTGCTTTTTTTTTACTAGTGTACTCCATGATTTATAATTATACTAGAGGGGAGACTAATTATATGGAATGGCTCATAAATTAAAATTTTCATCGTTTTACAATATACTAGTAAATTAAATATGGTATATTTCAATAGTTACCTTTATTATTATGATATTAAAAAAAATAGTTTCATCCCAAAATATACTTTGAAACGTAGTCATAATTTAAAAAAAAAAAGACAATTATAACGATGCGCGTAACGTGAGTTAGAAGTTTGAATATTAAATGAGACTAGAAAATAATAAATATGTACTAACCATTTAGAATATACACAAATTTTACAACATGTAAGCACGTTATCTATTTAAGTTCAAATGCAACAATCACAATAAGTCAATAACAAAGAAAATCAAAGATAATCTGTAGAAGAAAATGGATGAGGAAGAGTTTTCAATGAACCTAAGCGAAGAAACAAAGACTCTAATCTCTTCGCTTTCTTCAATAATAGACTTCCAAGGGAACAAGCTTTGCATGTACCAAGGATCATGGTACTACTACGACACTCTCCCAGCAATCCTCAATTTCCAGAGAGGTTTCAAGGCACAAGACACCGATATAATCCTAGCTACGTACCCTAAATGTGGCACAACTTGGATCAAGGCCCTCTCAATCGCCCTGCTCGAACGATCAAAGCACCGTTCTTCTTCTGATCATCCTCTTCGATCCGATAGCCCTCATGAAATAGTACCAATCTTCGAGATTAATTTGTATAAGCAAACCACAACACCAGACCTGACCAAGTTCTCATCTTCATCTCCTAGGTTGTTCTCGACACACATGTCATTGCCTTCACTACAAGAGCCTCTTAAAGACTCTTTTTGCAAAATCGTGTACGTGTGTAGGAACATGAAAGACGCACTGGTCTCGGCTTGGCATTTCAGGTGCAGTCGTCAAAACATAGAAAGGACAAGAAGTGTTCTCGAGTCTATGTTCGAAGAGTTCTGCATCGGTGTTACTACAAACGGTCCTTTTTGGGATCATGTCCTGAGCTATTGGAAAGGTAGCTTGGAAAATCCCAAACATGTTCTTTTTGTGAGGTACGAGGAGTTGAAAACGGAGCCTTCAGTTCAGCTCAAGAGGCTTGCCGAGTTCTTGGGCTGTCCATTCACTAAGGAGGAAGAAGAAATTGGATTGGTTCAAGAAATTTTGGACCTATGCTCTTTGCCTAGTCTGAGCGGTATGGAGGTCAACAAGACTGGAAGATTGGTTACAGGTGTTGCTCACAAGTATTTCTTTCGCAAAGGGATAGTTGGTGACTGGAAAAATCATCTCACTCCTGAAATGGAGAACAAAATTGATATGATCATCGAGGAGAAATTTCAAAGTTCGGGATTGAAATTCTGAAGTGTAGTAATATTTGTGTGTGGTTTTGTGTGCTTTCTTTCATATTTAATTTGCAATAAATGTACTTTCTGGTGTTATGTTCCTTTGATTTTTGGTTGAAGTTCGAGTTTTCTTATGAGTATATGCCATTTCTCACGTGATACAATGCAAAGGTTTTTGCATCAAAAAAGATATTGTGACCCCTTTGTAACAAAATTAAGTTGAATGATTCCACAAAATAAGAACAATTATACTATAGGGATATTATTTCAGAATTCGCAAAACAAGAGAAGAGAAGAGAACTAATGGCTAAAAATGGTTAACTTGATAGCTAAAAATGGTTAACTTGACCGGTTCTTTGCAAAGAGCCAAGCAGCCAATGGAACTAATGGCTTCATCTTCTTCGTATGTTTCTTCACCATAACTTGGTTCTTCTTCTCCTCTTTGCAATCGATGATCTTCGTTAGCAATGGTGGATTTGCAAACTTCACCGAACGCCTCCTCTTCAGACGGCCATCACCATCTCCAGTATAAACTTCATTTTGATCAAACCGGTTCATCTTGATCTTGGTTATGTTATTCGGTTTAATTACCGTGGATTGCTCTATGAATTTGAGGTCGTCTTCGACTTGAGGATGTTCCGGGCATTTTCGTAGTGAGTAATCAAGCTTTTCCTTAGTGGTTTCAAGCTCTTGTGTTAAGGTTTCAAGAAGTTGAGACAAAATCTTGTTCCCTTCTTCGGCTTTCTTCAAACTCTCCCTTGCTTCTTCCAACTCAGCTTCTATGTTTTTGCTTCTAAGAACAACATTTCCGATATCTCCATTGTTTCTCTAACCACAAGGTCGGAAAATCATTGCAACAGATTTAATAAATGATATCACAAATATAAGCAAAAAAAAAAAGAGTAAGTGTGTATGATTTATTATTATATATCTCATTACCTCTACGGACTTGTTGATGTAATTATCTCCAAGAAGAATTCTCTCGCCGAAGAGCGTGACGGCCTCTTTAACAGACCGGAAAGGAGCTCCTGTATCGATCTCGCCGCGAACCATTGCAAAGAACGGAAGCTAATTTTAATGGTTTGTGTTCTTTAAGTTGTATGAGTTAATTGTGGTCCATTTCATGACAAACCCAATCAGCTTTTTATAAAGAAAGAGCCACCCTCTCAATAAGCTTGCAACTGTTGGTTGTTGTTGCTAAATTGGATGGTGACTAGATTAGTATAAATTGACCTCGTTAATTATGATTAAGATTATGTGATGGTGGGAATGGTTCCACCATATTGTATAGTAATGTAACACATTACCGGGTCTAAACTCCCACTAAATGAGAAAGAAAAAAAATGAATGGAAGTAGTTAACTTTATCGTGGTGCGCTTTTTTATTTGTCCCACCATATTAGAAACAGAATATAGTTGGAAAATGGCTTGGCGTTTACTTCACACAAAATATAACTTGTGGTAAATAGAAGTAGAGAGGTTCGTTGGAACGTCCTTCTAATTTCATGTGTTGTGTTACTTATTTTTTTGCTATACCACCAAATTAATCAATCTTCATTACGACAAGGACAGCCTTAATGGGCCTTTAATGGGCCCAAATTGACATAACCGTGAGCGATACAAATCAGCCTAGTAGATAGAATATTGGAAAAGTCAATGAGTAGAAGAAGAAGATTCTTCGTCTTCTTGAGTAGCAAACCTCAAATACTTTCCTCTTGGAGTTGGAATCCCTTTCACTTCTTTAGCTTCTACCATTTCTTCGTCTTTATTGTTGTACACAACACAAATCTGCTCATGAAATTCTTCATCTTCTTCCTCCTCCGATGATTCTGACTTATCGGTGAAATCGAGTAGCAAAGAACGGGTAATACTTATGCTCTTTTCTTCTTTCACGTCCAATATCTCACTCAAGTATCCGGCAACAACCGGAGATGCGATCTTGATCTGCACTTGATGGTCTTCAAAGTTTGGAAATTGAGGAGTGTTTGCTGGTGTTGGAGCGAGAAGGTGAATGAAAGGGAGAGACGTTATTGAATGGGTGAGCTCTGTTCCTTTGTGCAAAAGGGTTTTGACTTGTCCTCTCAAAAGGGCTTCACCAGAACCAGGTGTGTTGTTGATTCTGCTGTTTCTTCTCTTACACATGAACCCTGAAGGAGGCGTCTGCTTCGCTAGACCTACGATTGGTGAGTCATTGGTTATGTCGATTAGTGCACATCTGTCTTCTTCTTGTGCTTTCTTCTTCTTTCTTTGACAGATTCCTGAATCCTCTGTTTAAAATGAAGGAAACAGTCAGTTATCGCTTCTAAAATAGACGCAAAGTTAAAGAAAGATCACTACACGAAGAACATGGAAACATACTTGATGAAAAGGATAATTTGGAGTCATCGAAAGCTTGAGATCTAGTGACTCTTCTTGTTGATGATGGACTCTCCATTTTAATTTCAATCTCGGAAACAAACAACACGAAAGTCGAATTGAGAGAAATCTATCTCCGTTTTCAGTTATTTGAGATAGCAAGAAAGTATGGAAAAAAGAGAGATGAGAAAGAGAGAAACATGTGTGAACAAGGGTTTGTAAAGTCGCAGTATTATATAGGCATGGGGAAATAAGTTTGCCGTTAGAAAGTTATCCATATACAAAGTAGCCGTTGTTTGTGAACACAGAACATAAACACATCCTAAAACTAGCCGTTGGGTCCGTTCCGTCGTGGAAATAATGGTAAAGTAGTTGTGTAATATGGGCCTTTGACGAGCCGGAAGGCTGCAATGAATATTCCAAGCCCGTTTATATATCTCATGCTAATTAAGTTTGCTAATAAATTCGAAAATTCATCTCAAAGCCCATTATTTGTTAATCACTAATATATTTAAGGGATTATGTAGTAAGGCCATGTTACACTAATAAAATAGGATTTTTTTTTATTTAAAACACTAAAGTGTCCTAAAATTAATATTATTTAATTATAAAAAAAAGTTTAGACATTTCCATTGAACATGACCTAACCATGCAAACTGATGGTTGGGATTTTATCCTTACCCGAACAAGCCTCCGTCACGTGGCTTCTCTATTGACCACAACCATTTTTAAGACGTGGCCTTTTTTTTTATTATTATTTTTTTTTTGCTAAAAACGTGGCCTTTTATTCACCGATTAATTGTAGATTTTTAATTTAACGTCGACATAGATCAAAATTTAACCTTGTTAGTGTAAAACTGTAATCGTCCACGATATATGATATGTTGTTTTGGAATGTACCCAAACAATATATAAGAGACGTTACAAAGTTTATAATATTTTGGGTTAATTGGTTCAATAGCCATTAAAAAAAAAAAATCACTCATAAATTAACTAAAACCCTTAGTTAATTTTATTATCCCTGATATTTTTTCTGTAAAAAAAATAAATTACAGATGCATACAAGTTAGTTGAGTAACTTGTGTGTTTCTAGAAAGAAGAAGAGAGAGTAGCGTGGTAGGTAGCGAACGAACTCTTCATTCGCCAGTCATCACAAGCTTTGAAAGGTTTCAGCTACCACTCTCTCTCTTTATATATTTTCATCAAATCTTTCCTCTCTCTCTGAATTTACTCTTTTGCCTTTGTAGTTAACGCTCTTGTTTCTTGATAATATACAATGGCTCCAGGAACTCTGACTGAGCTCGCCGGAGAATCTGAACTCAACTCTAAATTCGTTCGGGACGAAGACGAACGCCCCAAAGTCGCCTACAATGAGTTTAGCAAAGAAATTCCGGTGATATCTCTCGCCGGAATCGACGATGTTGATGGTAAAAGAGAAGAAATATGTCGTCAGATTGTCGAGGCTTGCGAGAATTGGGGCATTTTCCAAGTGGTCGACCACGGAGTCGATACTCATTTGGTGGCTGATATGACTCGTCTCGCTCGTGACTTCTTCGCTTTACCTCCTGAGGACAAGCTCCGTTTCGACATGTCCGGTGGTAAGAAAGGAGGATTCATCGTCTCCAGTCACCTCCAGGTAACGCAAGATCAACCCTTCACTTCCCATTGTGAGATCCTACAGTCATTTCCTCGAGGTTTTTTTATCCAAAAGAAAAAAAACAATAATTTTTGTTTATTGAAACCAAGAAATTTCCAACTTAGATCCATAATCTTCTCGAATCGAAAAATATGAATTATGTAGTTGATCTTCTATGAAAAAAAGCATTATAAACGCAGGGAGAGGCTGTGCAAGATTGGAGAGAGATTGTAACATATTTCTCGTACCCGATAAGAAACAGAGACTATTCACGGTGGCCAGATAAGCCGGAAGGGTGGGTGAAAGTGACGGAGGAGTACAGTGACAAGCTAATGGGTTTGGCTTGTAAGCTTCTTGAGGTTTTGTCTGAAGCTATGGGACTTGAGAAAGAAGCACTGACCAATGCTTGTGTCGATATGGACCAGAAAATCGTTGTTAATTATTACCCAAAATGCCCTCAGCCTGATCTAACTCTAGGACTCAAACGTCACACTGATCCTGGAACCATCACTTTGTTGCTTCAAGACCAAGTCGGTGGTTTACAAGCCACAAGAGACAATGGTAAGACATGGATCACTGTTCAGCCTGTTGAAGGAGCTTTTGTCGTCAATCTCGGTGACCATGGCCATGTCAGTAATACTCTCTCTTTATTAATACTTGTTTTGCCATTTTGCAGTGCCAACTTTTTTATTAACTTTAATGTGTGTTGTTGAAGTATTTGAGCAATGGGAGGTTCAAGAACGCGGACCATCAGGCGGTGGTGAACTCGAACTCGAGCAGATTATCCATAGCTACGTTTCAGAATCCGGCAACGGAGGCTACTGTGTATCCGCTTAAAGTGAGAGAAGGAGAGAAATCGATCTTGGAGGAACCAATCACTTTTGCGGAGATGTATAAGAGAAAGATGGGGAGAGACATTGAGCTGGCTCGTCTCAAGAAGCTAGCCAAAGAAGAACATAACCACAAGAATGCTACTGCCAAGTCTCTTGATCAAATCCTCGCTTAGGATTACTTTTACGTCGGTTTCGGTTTGGTTTGGATCGGTATATGTTGCGTACCGGTGTTAGTGTGTTTTTCTTCTTCTATAAGATAAAACAATAATAATTAATGCATTTCTATTTGTATGTCACCGTCACGTTAACATCATGTTCACTTGTAATTAGGCCTAGGCATTCGGTTTTCCGTTCGGGTTTCGGGTCGGGTTATTCGGTATTCGGGTTTTCGGTTTGATGAATATGAAACCTATTCGGATTTTTAAAATTATCGGTTCGGTTTCGGTTCGGGTACACTCGGATTCGGTTCGGTTTTCGTGTTGGAGGTCAAAACCCATAAAAACCCACGGGATATTTGGGTCCGGTTTATGGTTATCGGGTTATGGGTATTTTTGGGTTTTTAAACCGAAAAACCCAAAATACCCGAAAAAACTGTAAATTTTTGGGTTCAGGTTCGGGTAAACCCGCGTTACCTGCGGTTACCCGAAATTTTTTTTTTTTTTTTTTTTTGAAAATGCATGTTTATGTAAAAAAAAAGTTTTTTGTGTGAATAAAATTTAACATTCATTTTAAACATGCATTTTTGTTTTAAAAAACATGATTCGGGAAATCTATTTTTTTTTTAAACATGCATTTTTTAAATAAACACAAAATTCAAAATTAAATAAAGAAACAAAATCAAATCGACCATAAATTATGGAAATCAAAATCAAATTTACAAACAAAATCAAAATGGAGCAAATTAGAAACAAAATCAAGATCGAGTCAAAATCCAATTCCAAATTAACCACAAATTATCTCCAAAACAAACCGAAAGGGAAGCATAGACCCGAACCCCGCGGTTACCCGAATTACCCGAAATATTTTTTTTTTTTGAAAATGCATGTTTATGTAAAAAAATAGTTTTTTGTGTGAATAAAATTTAACATCCGTTTTAAACATGCATTTTTGTTTTAAAAACTTGATTCGGGAAATCTTTTTTTTGTAAAAACATGCATTTTTTACAAAAACATGCATTTCATTAAAAAAAAAAAAAAAAAAATTTGGGTAATTCGGGTACCCGCGGATAACGCGGGTTTACCCGAACCCAAAACCGAAACCAAAACCCGAGGGCTATAGAACAGATTCGTGTAATAGGCTAAACCCGAACCCGGCCCGAACCCGATTTTTTCGGTTTGGTTTTGGGTTCGGTTTTCGGGTTCGTATAATATGCCCATGCCTACTTGCACTACAAGAAAACAGGCATATTTCCGACGGACATTTTTTTTCCGTCGGAATTCCGTCAGGTAACTCCTACGGAATCCCGACGGGTTCTCGAGGAAAACCAAATCCGTCTCTATTCCGTCGGTTTTTCCCGACGGACAAAAAAGCCGTCGGGAAAAACCGACGGAATAGAGACGGATTTTTTTTCTGTCGCAAAATGGCGACGCCACATCGACGGAAATCGGACGGAAGTAAAAATTTCCGATGTCGGCGACGTCTGAGTCATCGGACTTATTTCCGACGGCTTATATATGTCGGAAACTAGGACGGTATTCCGACGGTATTCCGACAGTTTACGATGTCGGCAAAGTTTGAGTGGTTGAGATATCGTCTGCGGTGGCCGATGGGATGTGGCGGGGTCATATGTCGGACATATTGACGGAAGTCCGACGGTGGCTTGACGGAAATCTATTATACATAAGTTTGCAAAACGGTTCATTCAATTCCATCAGATAAAAATTTCGACAAACAAAAAAAATATAAAGATGAGTTCATATTTTCGGGCATGGATGGACGAGCCAATGACGGAAGAGGGCTCGGACTTATTAAGGGACGAGTACGCTCAAGGATTATGGGAGTTCATGAATTTACCCAGTAATGTAGACGCAGCAAAAAAAGGTCAGGATATTAAATGTCCTTGTTCTAATTGCTGTAATAGAATTAGTGTTGCCGTTCATAATGTTTGGAATCACTTATATAGATATGGTTTTAGACCGGGATATAAGGTTTGGTATTTACATGGAGAAAGGAATTATGAATATGGTAGTACTAGTAGCAATCAACCTTATTTTCCTGATGTCTTAGGGGAACGTACAACGGAAGTAGATGTTGGGGTAAGTACGGTTGCGATGGTTAATGATGCGTATAGAGAGAATAATATGCAGTCGGGTGGGTATGAGGGTGATAGGGGTGAAGAGCCTAATTTAGAATCTCGAAGGTTTTTCGAGTTGTTAGACGCATCAAAGCAACCACTATACAGCGGTTGTAGGGATGGCCATTCACCGTTATCGTCTGCTACTAGGATGATGAACATAAAGACTGATTACAATTTGTCCGAAGAATGTGTGGATGCTGTCGCCGAGTTCGTGAAAGATATTTTGCCAGAAGATAATCTGGCCCCCGGATCATACTACGAGATACAAAAACTTGTTGCCGGTCTTGGTTTGCCCTACCAGGTTATAGATGTCTGCATCGACAACTGTATGATATACTGGAGAGAAGACGAGAACCGAAATAAATGTAAATTTTGCCGCAAACCCCGTTTTCAGGATACAAGTGGCAGGGTGAAGATTCCATTCAAACGGATGTGGTATTTACCCTTAACGGAGAGGTTGAAGAGGCTGTACGAATCAAACCGCACAGCATCGGCTATGAGATGGCATGCAGAGCATAGTCAAGATGGAGATATCACGCATCCTTCTGACGCGGAAGCGTGGAAACACTTTCAATCACTGTATCCAGATTTTGCCGGTGAACGACGGAATGTATACATAGGCTTATCCACTGATGGTTTCAACCCGTTTGGCAAGCATGGAAGGAAATATTCATTGTGGCCGGTCATCGTGACACCTTACAATTTGCCTCCATCTTTGTGCATGCGGCGCGAGTTCCTGTTTCTCTCAATTCTAGTTCCCGGGCCAGAGCATCCAAGACGGTCGCTCGATATATTCCTCCAACCATTGATTTATGAGTTGCAGATGTTATGGGAGCATGGTGTTCTGGCTTATGATGTTTCAGTGAAGCAGAATTTCACCATGCGTGCGGTTCTTATGTGGACCATAAGCGATTTTCCGGCATACGGTATGTTATCTGGATGGTCAACGCATGGACGATTGGCATGTCCTTATTGCCAAGACAATACTTCAGCTTTCCAATTGCAGCACGGCAGGAAGACTTCATGGTTTGATTGCCATAGGTGTTTTTTGCCGCCCAATCATCCATATCGTAAGTCTAAACGACATTTCAAGACGGATGTACGAGTGTTTCATGGTCCACCTCCTGAGATAGATGGTCATAGCATATTGGAACAATTACGAGATTTTGGTGCAGAGCGAACTCCTGAATGTGGGGGAAATGGTCATTACCCAGTCGACGGTTGTGGGGAATATCACAATTGGCACAAGAAGAGTATTTTTTGGGATTTACCGTACTGGAAAGATCATCTACTGCGGCATAATATAGATGTCATGCATGTGGAAAATAATTTCTTTGACAACATCATGAACACCGTATTAAACGTCCCAGGAAAGACCAAAGACAATTGGAAGTCTAGAATCGACTTGCCATCGATTTGTACGAGGCCATCTCTTCATGTTTTGAACGGTAGATTGCCTATGCCTGCGTACCGGTTAGACACTAGGAAGAAAGAAGTATTTTTTGAATGGTTCAAAAATTTTGTAAAATTTCCAGACGGCTATGCATCTAACCTAGGTAACTGCGTGGATTCGACGGAAGGGAAGTTTATAGGAATGAAGAGTCATGATTGTCATGTCGTGATGCAGCGTCTTCTTCCATTTGTATTTGCATATCTTCTTCCAGAACCTATCCACCAAGCAATAGGAGGTATATTTGTTACTCCCATTAGTCTATGTCTATCATTATATTACTATATATGTACTAACTTGTTTAATTTTATTTTGTAGGAGTTGGTGCATTCTTCCGAGATTTATGTTCACGAACGCTTACCGTCCACGGGATACGTAACTTGGAGGCCAATATCCCAGTACTCCTTTGTAATATTGAGAAGATATTTCCACCATCTTTTTTTGACGTTATGGAACATCTCCCAATTCACCTCCCACGAGAAGCAGCCTTAGGAGGCCCTGTTCAATACCGATGGATGTATCCGTTCGAGCGTTACATGTTCCACCTCAAGAAAAAGGTCAAAAATTTGAGCAAAGTTGAGGGATCTATTGTCGCACAAAGCCTAAACGAGAAAGTCTCACAATTTGCCGAATGTTATTTTCCACGGGAAGTTAGTACTAAGGCAAGACGCCCTGCCCGACATGATGATGGAGGTGAGAAAGCAGTCTATGACGTGGTTGTTCCTGAGTTGTTTGCCCAAGTTGGTCGAGCAAGTGGAAAACGAAAGAAACGCACACTATCTGCACAGGAGGTCACACATCTGCATACGTATATCCTCAGAAACTGTGACGAAATGTTGGAGTACGAAAGGTATCTCAGTTATTAAACTAAATGTCTGGAATTATTTGCCTTCATCAACTAACAACTGTTATGTTACAGGATATACATGTCTCTCGCACGTGCTTACCATTATGGTAAGACAGATGCCGAACTTGCTGTATTGAAAGATGAAGAATTTGCGGACTGGTTGAAATGTTATGTAAGTTAATATAATTAATTACGCTTACTTTTGCATATATGTTTGCACGTTCATTTTTTACTTATTAGATATTACGAATATAATTTTTAGGTTTCCGATAGTAGATCAACTGATCAATCAGTCCCGACATGGTTAGTGGAGGTTTCTTATGGTTTACGCAGCACGGCGATTTCATATCCAAAGTTTTGCACTAGGGGATATTCGTTCAGGATCCATGAGGAAGGACGTCAAAGATCAACTTCGGACTATGGTATTTCGGCGCAATCCGGTGATACCATGTACTATGGGATTTTAAAAGAAATCTTGGAAATCCGTTATCCTGGAATGGTGAACTTGAGGTGCATTGTATTTATGTGCGATTGGTATGATCCATCCAATGGTCGAGGGGTTCGAGTCGACCAGCTTGGTGTTATTTCGATAAATTCAAGCCGCAGATTGCAGTATTATGATCCATTTATCCTTGCGTCTCAAGCAGACCAGGTATCAATATTTACACTAATATGTTTACCTATGTACTCATACTTAAGGTTTCTTGTTCATGTATAATAACAATATCCACTAATTTTAATAGGTTTGCTACATTCCATATCCTCGAGTTGCCTACCGTACAGATCCGTGGGTCACAGTAACTCCAATAAACCCCAGAGGCAAAATCTATGGCGTTCCAGAACAAGATGCTCTACAACCATCGAGAAGTGTACAAATGTCACCTATTGAGGAGATGAATAACATTGACCTTGTCGTTGATGTCACTTATGTCGGGGATGATCTAGTGCATTCGGACGAAGAGGAAACACGGGGAGAATTTGACGACGATTCAGACTCAATCCCCAGTGATGGTTCTACCGGAGATTCAGAATAAATACTAGTTGTGCTTATTCATGTTAGTCTCTCACATTTGTGCATGTGTTCCTTATAACATTTTACATTTCATAAACAAAACCGATTGTGGACGAAAATCTGAGTATTACAACTCCAATAAAACATTAAACAATGAAACATATATTTTTAGTTACGAATTTAAAAAAGTACAATAAGGAATTGCAAATTTTTAACACCTAACAATTATGGTACAAGTCCACAATAACCTCCCCAAAGGACTATCAGATGTCTGTTTCCACTCCGAACTTACCATTTGTTAAAACCATTTCATGATGTTCTTTCCCTTTTTTTTCTTTCTTGGAGAATCTACAAATCCGTCGCACAATTCACTTTTTATTGCATCAACGTCTACATTTATGTTTGGCTTTTCTGGGCTTTGGGCGAATTGGAAGTCATAGTAATGATCCGTTGTTGGAGATTCTAAAAAACCGTTCCACAAATCTTTTTTGATTGCATCAACATCTAAATTTAAGTTTGGCTGTTCCGGGCTTTGCGCGAATTCAAAGTCATACGACTGATCCTTAACTACGTTTGAAGTACTTGCACCGTAAGTATCTGACTTTTCCACCAAGTCACATGGTGGTTCACTTTCGGTATCCCGCTCTTGATGAAGACATTGTGGCTGCCTATCGTAAATGTTGTGGATGTTTGGCGCGAACTGGCTGTCAGGCACTACTGTTGCTGTGGAATCTTCTTCATCGATTGGTGAGCACGTATCTAATTCCCATGAGTAAGTGGGAATTTGCTGAGTGAATTCGTCGCATAGGGATTCGGATTCCCACGAGTATTTTGGAACAATGAAAAAATTAGCCACGCCTTTTGTGTTTGAGTCTTCATTAGGAGAGTTGGAAGACATTTTTTTATAATTTGAAGCTGTACACCATAAAAAAACTCGATAGGGAGTATTTATAGAAGACGTTATATGTCTAAACCGTCGATATTCCATCATATACAGTGGCCGTTACCGCCGGAATACTGACGGAATTCAGACAGCACGATGTCGGCAAAGTATGATTGGTCAGTGGGTATGGACGGATTTCCGACACATTAAATCTGTCGTAAGTAATGATGAATTTCCGACGGTATTCATACGGAATCAGATGTCGGCAAAGTATGATTGGTCAGTGGGTATGGACGGATTTCCGACGCATTAAATCTGTCGTAAGTAATGATGAATTTCCGACGGTATTCATACGGAATCAGATGTCGGCAAAGTTTGATTGGTCAGTGGTTATGGACGGATTTCCGACGCATTAAATCTGTCGTAAGTAATGATGAATTTCCGACGGTATTCATACGGAATCAGATGTCGGCAAAGTTTGATTGGTCAGTGGTTATGGACGGATTTCCGACGCACTACATCTGTCAGTAGTAATGAAGAATTTCCGACGGATTACCGACGGACATAAGTAAGTTTTATATAAGCATCCCGGCTCTGCATTCATTCATAAAAAATTTGAACCCATACTCATAACATAAAATATTCTATTGCGTAATGGCTAATAATGATCTATGGAATTACTATATGCAAAACCGAGCCCCTGGTCAAAACACTCGCAACACACCTCGTGTTCCATCAAGCCCTCCTTACGATAACTTAAATGTTATTGATGGTGAACCGACAATTTCACTCCATCCAACTCAACAATCGCAGAACCAAACGCCCGTAATACCGGGACCTGGCCAAGTCGTACGGCAAGGATTGTTTCGCAAGAGGACTCATGATGCAAAGGTGCTGCAAGGTGAAAGTTCTCAAACACGCCCAACACAAGATTTTATTTCTGAGGTGATTAACGAGGCACCACAAGCCGACCATGATTTTAGTAGTCCGCGGTGGACTTCTACTATCGATTACATAATCCGGGAAGGTATATATATATATATATATATATATTTAATTATCATTTTTACTTTTTCAAAACTGAATTAATGTACGTAGGTGACTAATACAAAATCTATCATTCATAAATGTAGGTTCTTATCATAATAGGATCACACCATTCTGGACCCAGGTTGCAGAAATTCAATCCCCGCGTTCACAATTTGTGAAAATAAAAAAGGTTTAGGTTTCCGTCCAATTTTATTAACATTAATTTATAGACACATTTTATCTGAGAAGCTAGTATTTATATTTTATTTAATTTTCAGATTGTTGCTATGCTCTCTTCTTTATCCCCCAATGACCAGGGAGATCTGCTTGTAACCTTAAAAGATCCTTCGGGAAAAATCGAGGGAACCATGCACCATAACATCTTAAAAAATGACGAGTACAGACTCATGACTGGTGTAGGTGCGGTATTCATCTTGAAGAATGTTACCGTTTGCCGATTTGATAGGACCCCAAAGTACCTAAATATCACAGAGCGGAACATTGTTAAGGTAGTTACACCATACGTTTATAATGATTTTTGGGAATGGTTTTAACTATATTCAGTTACGAATCAGATAATCGGTGCTAATTCGATGATTGCTGAATACCACCCAACGGAAATATGCACCATGGAGGAGGAAGATGAAGAAACTACTGGGTACGAATATGAAACAGTGCCAGACTCCGATGAAGAATAAATAATTTAAACCTCTAAAGCTTTATGGTGCAGTAATAATAAATAATGTCGTACTATTTATTGTACGATTTTATAATGTTGTCATGTTTTTTAATTCCTATTATGGAATCAGAAATAGAGGTGTTAAATATGTGTAATACGTTTCGAAGCCGTACTAATATATTTATGTTTCTTGACTGCGATGGTCAAATTAACATTTTAGCGACATATAATTTTGACAAAGCTTAAATTTAATTTTTAAAAACCTTATAATCAACTTTCAAACCATATGATATACTTTTATATCAAACAACTTAATATTTTTATAAACTTTATAATCAACTTTAAATTTGTAGATAATATTTAAAAGGATTAAGGAAAGAAACCGTCGGAATTCCGTCTTATATGAAAGACGGAATTCCGACGGTTTTGGAGTTATATTATTTGTAAACAATTACATAGAATAAAAAATCCTAAACCGTCGGAATATCGTCTAAATTTTAAGACGATATTCCGACGGTTTCGGATTTTTTATTAAATGTAGTTTAATTAAAACACCCAAACCGTCGGAATTCCGTCTTAAATGTAAGACGGAAATCCGACGGTTTTGGGATGTTTTTGATTTTAAAGTTTAAAAGTTCATTATAAGGTTTATAATCACATTATTTGTAATTTTAAAGTTCATTATAAGTTTTAAAGTTATAATCACATAATTTTAGTTTTAAATTTGATTTTAAAGTTTTAAAGTTCATTATAAGTTGTAAAGTTAATCACCCTAATCACATAATTTTAAAATCACATATATATGTTTGATAGAAATAATGTTTTTGTAAGAGAAAATATATAAAAAAATTTACAACTAAATATTTTAAAAGAACAACCGTCGGAATTCCGTCTTAAATGTAAGACGGAAATCCGACGGTTTTGGGATGTTTTTGATTTTAAAGTTTAAAAGTTCATTATAAGGTTTATAATCACATTATTGTAATTTTAAAGTTCATTATAAGTTTTAAAGTTATAATCACATAATTTTAGTTTTAAAGTTGATTTTAAAGTTTTAAAGTTCATTATAAGTTGTTAAGTTAATCACCCTAATCACATAATTTTAAAATCACATATATATGTTTGATAGAAATAATGTTTTTGTAAGAGAAAATATATAAAAAAATTTACAACTAAATATTTTAAAAGAACAACCGTCGGAATTCTGTCTTAAATGTAAGACGGAAATCCGACGGTAACCCTAATTTGCCCAACCGTCGGAATTCCGTCTTAAATGTAAGACGGAATTCCGACGGTAACCCTAATTTGCCCAGCCGCCAAAAGACTTCGTAATCTTCGTCAAAGCGGGAAAACCGTCGGAGGTACCGTCGGAATTTTTTATTACCGTCGGAAAGCCGTCTGATTTCCGTCGGACCCCCTTTTATATCCACAGCCATCGTCTTCTCCGATCTTAGATCAGAAAACGAAAATTAAACAAAACCGCCGATTGCTCGCCGATTGCTCGCCGAATCTCCGATTGCTCGCCGAATCTTCTCCTCCGTCGTTAATCTTTCACCAAAACCAAATCAATGTAAGTTTTCCATATTTTATTAGAAATTTTCAAAAAGTGTTCTTCATGATTCGGATCCGAAATTTGTTCGTGGATTAGTTATGAATTTATTCGTGGATTAGTTAATCGGATCCGAAATTTGTTAGTGGATTAGTAACAAATAATTGCTCATGAGAATTGTTAAGAAATTTTTCATTAGGAATTGTAGATTATTTTGAAAATTTTATAAAAATATTGTGAACGAATTATAAAAATATTGTGAACGAATTATGAAACTTTTATAAAAATATTATGAAAATTTTATAAAAATATTGTAGAAATTTTTCATTAGGAATTGTAGATTATTTTTTTAAAACGAATTATGAATTAACAAATTAAGTAAATAAAAATTTTAGGGTTTATGAGGATGTTATTAATTTATTAGATTAGGTTTCAAATAAATTTGCTGCATTAGTTGAAATTTGAAAATTTTTGGAGTTTACTAATTTTAAGAATTAGATTTTCATTTGTGTTATGTGAGTTTTAGGGATTTATTATGATTTAATATGTAATTAATATATAAATTGTAATTTTCTAAATATCTTATATAGAATATTTGAAGGTAATCTATTTAAATCCGTATAATTTAAAATTTTTATCACATTAATAAAAGACTTTAAACCTTAATAATTTTAACATTATATAAATATAAGTAAATTTAAAACTTTAAATCCTCTAAATTTAAAATTTGATAAATTTAAAATGTATAACGTCGAACAATGTTTCTATTAATTTAAAATGTTAAATCCTCTAAATTTATATATATCATATATATACAAAATTTTATGAAAATGTATTAAAATCCTTACAATTTTAAATAACATTAATAAAACAATTTAAACTTTTACAAATGTAAATTTATACATATCAATTTCCCAACAAAACCTAATTCCATAAACTTCGATTTCTTAATAAACAATATTTTAAAAAAACCCCAACTTAATTCAATGACATAAAACCCCAACTTAATTCAATGACATAAAACCAATAAATTACATAAAACCCTAATCTCCAATATCCTTAAAAACCATAATGTAAAATTTTCAATTAACTAAATTCCAAAATCTGCAACTCACAAAATCTTATACATTCCAATTTTCATAATTCCCAAAAAATCTAAATCTCCAAAATACGGAAATCGTAGGGCAAATTATGGGGATTTTCATAACTCTAGACGTGGTGCGAGTTCTAGTAGGGGAGGTCGGTCTCCGAGTCAGACCGAGTTCCCCGAGGAGACCCCATTCCCCGAGGAGACCCCATTCCCGTCTCAGCCCATGCCTACAGGCCACTCAGCCCCCAGCTCGTTGACCATCGACCAGGTTGTGGCGCAACCTGGGCGTGATAGGTTGACGAGTCTGGATCCAGACTTGCCACCTAACACGACGTGGTAAGTCTTATTTTAATATGTTGTGGATTTAATAATTTTACATAAATATTTAATAAACAATTTAATAGGTTCCAATTCTCACAAAACGATATTACGAGTTCCATCAACGAAATGATGAACTCCATGCTCAATAAACCTTACCCCACGTACAACGACATGCCTCCAGAGGACCAGGACACTTGGTTCCGACAATTTGCGGTAAGAGTTTATTTTATTTGTTTCAATTGTATTTCTTATATGACGCTTAATTTAATTACTAATGCGGGAATGTTTTTTTTTTTGCAGCAAGATTTTACATGGGACCCAGTCCTCACATCCAGGGTCCGAAAGGAGTTCGACAAAAAGGCAAAGAGGAAGTTCTCGTTGAAGATGAACGAGTGGAAAGACAAGTGGTACAAAGAGGGGAAGGTGGCAAAGGTTTTCAAATATAAACCCGCTGAGATGTGGACTGGACTTCTTCGACACTGGGAGTTAGAGGCAACCAAGACGGACTCCGAGAAACACTCGACTAACCGCAACAGCGACCGGAAAGGGAAGGGAAAAGCGACCCACAACCTCGGCGCAATTAGCAAGGCTTCAGCTGCTCGGAAAATAGTAAGTAATTAAATATTTCATAAAATTTTTGAATTCTGTAACGTAATTGTATATGGTAACAGATGGAGGAGACCGGTGTCTATCCTTCCAACCTCGATATGGTCAAGTTTTCGCACACCAACAAGAAGACCGGTGAAATTGAAGACCCGATTGCTCGTGAAATCGTGGAAGCTGTGCAGAGGCGGGAGGAGGAGTTCCTCCAATCGCAACCGATCGTGGAAGGAACTCCGGTGCCAACCGAAGTTCCAGTCGAGATGACCAACCAGTTCACCTTCGAGGTTAGTAACCGTCTCACATTTAATGGAATTTAAACATTATTTTTAATACAAGTTATGACATTTGAAAAAATAAATTTTTGTAGGCGACACCCAAGACCAGAGGCCGTGTTTACGGCCTCCCTGAGGAGAGTAGCTCGTCTGTTGCGTCGGTTCGATATGATCGTCATAGGAGGTTGGAGGCGGAAAACCGAGAGCTGCACGACCGGCTTAGGGCAGTGGAGGAAGCGAGAGCGAGAGATAAGGAGGAGGCCGATGCAAAATTCAGAGCGATGGAAGAGAAGATGACCAACTTCTTCAGAACCGGGAGGCCGGAATAGGCTTTTTAGAGTTTTAAATTTGATTGTAAAACTGTAAAACACATTTTAATTTTATTAGTTTTTAATTTTAAAATTTAATATATATTATTTTAAATAGTTTTTATTTTTCATTATTAAAAATATTAATATATTATATAAATAATTTTTTTTAAAAAAAAATAAAATAAATTAAACCGTCGGAATTCCGTCTGTTAGCCAGAAAACGAAACCCGTCGGAATTCCGTCTGTTATGGCCGGAAAACGGAACCCGTCGGAATTCCGTCTGTTATGGCCGGAAAACGGAACCCGTCGGAATTCCGTCTGTTATGGCCGGAAAACGGAAACCGTCGGAATTCCGTCTGTTATGGCCGGAAAACGGAACCCGTCGGAATTCCGTCTGTTATAGCCGGAAAACCAACTACCGTCGGAATTCCGTCTCCTTTGGGTCGCCGACATAATTCCGTCGGGAATCCGTCGCAAAGTAGCGACGGATTCCCGACGGTTTTTGTTTTTCCGACGTGATAGAAACGACGGCCTGTTCCCGTCGGAAACCGTCGGAATACGTCCTTTTCCGACAGCTTACAGACGGTTTTGGCCGTCGGAAAAGGCCCTGTTTTCTTGTAGTGTTGTAACTGCCTCTTTTGGGATTATGTCAAAAGCATTAATACATCAAACTCCATCTCCAATTCACTGTAATCACGTCTAAATATCTTGCCATTATTGGTAATTCTCATTTGTTTAACACTTTGTTACAACTGTACACTAATCACCATCATGAAAGTTTGCTTATTTTCGGTTCAAATTTGTAAAATAGATTGGTTTGATGCGTGTGGGTTAAAGATGCTACTTTTAATTAATTGCTTTAAAGATATTGACTTTTGCACAGGCGGGAGAACAATGTTATAGGGTGTCAGAATGAGCCAATAGCTCATGAGCTGGTTCAGCTCAACTCAAATTTTCACGAGCGCGAGCTATGTTTTTTAGGATTATTTAGTAAACAAGTTTATTGATCGAGTTTAAATGAGTTGGCGAGTTATGCGAGCGAGCTCTAATGAGTCGTAAGCTAACTCATGAACAATTCATTTTTTAACGATTTAAAATATTATATTGATATATTGTAAATATATTTTAGAATTTATCAACCAAAATATATATTTTTGTTTCATTTTAACTAAAGTAAAAATAGAAATAATCATTAATACATATAATGATGATGAGGATCCTAATGAGCATGATGAGCAAAAAATCCCTCGACCATTTGAAAACTGTCAAATGGAATAGATTCAACAACTCGATGATCATTGCATTATTTTTCTTTAAAATTTGAATTTGGTTCAACATTCGATAACAATACTTATTTGGATTTGGATTTGTTTTTACTATTTTAATATTTAAAGTTAATTTTAGATTTTATATTACTTTTTTTGTTTTTATATTTATTTTTGTATTAGCTCGCGAGCTAGCTCATTTAGCTCACGATCTTGGTGATCTGAGTTTGAGCTTATAAATGAGTTGTGCAACACTCTAGCTCATCATGAGCTGAGCCGAGCCGAGCCGAGCGAGCTAGCTCATTTTGACACCCCTAGTTGTACGTAAGATAATGATTTATTTATAGCTGATTTACGCAACAATTTTAATTAATTAATGAAAGAAAGAAATTGAAATTAGTCTCCCTTTTTCTTCAATTTTAAGATATCTTTCTCTTTTTGAGTGATTTTGATCAAATCAACGACGCGACGGAGATGAATCCTTCTCACGGCGCAGACGGGAAGCAACGACCGGCGATGTATCCAGACATCGATCAATCCATCCCGGATAATCCTTTTGCTCCGACAAATCCTTATCATCCATCTTCTTCCTCTGATCTCTATCCTTCTCCGTCTTGGAACAATCTCGGGTCTAATCTATTCCCAAACCACGGAGATGCATCCACCGATCAGTCACCGTCTGCTCCGCCTCAAGCGACGGAGGAAGTTCTCATTCGTATCCCCGGCGCGATTCTCAACCTCATCGACAAATCCTACAGCGTCGAGCTCGCGTGCGGTGATTTCACCATCGTTCGAATCGTTCAGGGACCGAACATCGTCGCCGTTCTGGCAAATGTTGCCGATGAGATTCAATGGCCGCTAACCAAAAGCGAAGTAGCAGCGAAGGTTGATGGATCGCACTATTTCTTCTCAATCCACCCTCCAAAGGAAAATGGTCATGCCGGATCTGGGTCGGAGGATGAGATTCTCAATTACGGATTGACTATTGCTTCGAAAGGGCAAGAAAATGTATTACTTGTGCTCGATCAGGTTTTGCGAGACTATTGTTGTTTCACTGAGCAGAAAATGTCTGAAAAGGCAAAGGAGACTGGAGTGGAGGTGCTGGGGAATTCCATGGCTGCAGTGACTTCTCCTGAGGAGCTTAAGGGTGAGAGAAAACACATTGTGGAGGGTCAATGTGCGGCGTATTGGACCACACTTGCGCCTAACGTTGAGGACTATAGTAGCAAGACTGCTAAAATGATAGCTTCTGGGTCTGGTCAGCTGATCAGAGGGATACTTTGGTGTGGGGATGTGACTGTGGGGAGACTCAGAAAGGGAAATGAAGTTATGAAGAACAGGCTGAGTCGTGCTGAGAAGGATAAGGATGTTAGCCCTGAGACATTGAGGAGAATCAAGAGGTATTGTGATGTTTTTGGTACCATGACAACTTCCATCCATCACTTAGGAATTTACCATCTTTGAACTTGAACATAATATAGCAGGAATACATATATCTGCTTCTTTTGTTTCATGCTCATTAGTAACCTATATGGAACTTGACCAATTCAATTTCTTGTTAAAATTGTCTAATCATTGACATTATCATGCTAGTATTTCTTAAATGAACAGCTTTTGTGCCTGAGCTAATCTTGCTAGTGTGGTTTCTACGTAAAGGGTCAAGCGAGTGACACAAATGACGGAAAAAGTGGCCACCGGTGTTCTTTCTGGCGTTGTCAAAGTTTCGGGACTCGTCACCGGTTCACTGGCAAACTCTAAAGCGGGAAAGAAGTTTTTTGGTCTCTTGCCTGGAGAGATTATTCTTGCATCCCTCGATGGATTTAGTAAGTAGATTACTTGATTTTGGTTGCTTAAATTGATATCCCTTGCTTGGAAGATCAGGGAGACTTCTTGATTTCACATGAAATGCATGTTTTGATATGACCAACGTTTACAATCATTCTTGTAGATCCACGTAATTTCTGATGACTATTCCCGTACTGTTTCCAATCTTTTTCTAATAATGACATTTTCCAAATCCTAGTTGATACGGTGTTTGGGTCTGCTTCTTGCCTTTTGAGCAATGTAGGCTTTATAGGCTTTGAGGCATTATTCTTTTGGGGGTGTTTGAGTTTAACGTTACCAAACGTTTTGTAGTCTTTCGTTTGCATTATATACCAAATCTTCTTTTTTCCTTTTTTCAAATCATGGGCATAGTTTTTGGCATTTAAACCGGAAGGTTCCGCAACATGAATAACTGTGTCTTACTTTTTTCTTCCTTTCAATAATCTGTTATATAAACTCCAAACTCACACCTTCCTTTCTGAGGCCTATGGCATTAGTAAGCTTGCCTTCTTTGCTTTCTACAGGCAAGATCTGCGATGCTGTTGAAGTGGCTGGAAAAAACGTCATGTCGACTTCATCAACTGTTACAACAGAACTCGTCGATCACAAGTAATTTTTTTCATTGTCATATAAAAACACAATCACATATCTCAGCAAAGAGTTATCTCTAGCAAATGATCAAAGTTTGCCTTAGATGATTAAGAAACCTCATAGAGTTTGCTGCGACATTTGCAGGTACGGCACAAAAGCAGCAGAGGCTACTCACGAAGGGATGGGTGCAGCTGGACACGCATTTGGAACCGCATGGGTTGCGTTCAAAATCCGAAAGGCACTTAACCCCAAAAGTGTCTTCAAGCCTACAACATTGGCCAAGTCTGCTGTTTCTGACTTGAAGGCTAAGAAAGGCTCCAAGTAAGACAGCCTTTCTCCAATTTAGCATCTATACTTGGATTTAGTTTTTCCATTTTTGGAAAAGTATATGAAGATTTATGATGAACTCTGTATCTTTAGTTTTATGTGTATATACTATATAGTGATTCTATATAAATTGTAAACTATATTAACATTTTCTTCTCTTCTTCTTCCAATATATGTTATGTTTACTCTGGTCAATCCCTTTCTTTGTTCTTTGAGACGTTTCGGTTTTCGGTTTGGTTACGGATCGTTTTTTTTTCCAGTTTATTGGTTCTACAAAAACTAAAAACTATATAAAAACTGTTATAAATTATGATTACTAGACCAATACCCGTGCATACACGCGGGTTTCTTTTTTAAATTTTTGTTGATGTTATTCTTAATTTGTTTGCTTCAACAATTTTATGGGAACTAATATAAAAATCTAAAAACCGTATAGCAAGAATAGAGACAAATGAAAAGAAGACAAAGATGTACTGATGAGTTAGAATACCGATGGAGATAACATTTAAAAGAATATAA
This sequence comes from Draba incana, assembly GCA_963576765.1. Classification (NCBI taxonomy): domain Eukaryota; kingdom Viridiplantae; phylum Streptophyta; class Magnoliopsida; order Brassicales; family Brassicaceae; genus Draba; species Draba incana. Next base: position 17,500,511 of record OY755216.1, on the reverse strand, counting down.
TAACATATAGGGTCGCATCTTATGTTAGATATTCTTAGATGCTACCAAAATTTTTATGAAAATTTTTTATCGTGTATTTTCGCAATATAACATTTTAATTGTATCGCACATTGATGAATGAAGTGATTTTAATTATTGTTTTTTCGAATACAGCCTCAAAAAAAATTTCAGAAAGAAAACTACTTTCATTAACACGATCTCCCTTAAAGTATTGTTCTTATTGCCCCTAAAGAATATTGATCAAGTACTACTTTCGTTAATTATTGAGTGAGTACAATGCCATGATTTTACTGATCTCAATATTTATGGAAAAAAAATACCATTTGTATCTTACAATCGCCTTAAATTTTAAATTTCGTGTCCTATAGTCTTCCAATCCTGAAAGTGGTTGCAGTTGGTTAGGACATTCTATGCTAACAACGCAGAATAATACATGTATTTCTTTTGCTAAGATAAAAGTAGAGGTGTCAAAATGGGTAAAATTTCATGGACCAATCCAAACCAAATCAATCTATTAACCCAATGGATAAAAAGATTTGGATCTTAGTGAGTTAATGAGCTTAATGGATTAATAAGTTAAATGGATTGAGTTGAAATGAGTTAGTTTTAAATGAGTTATTGATTTATTCATAACCAAACCAATAAAAGTATAAACCAAAATAAACCGAAATTAGATGTTAAAATCGAATCTAAACCGAAATTTGATATGTAAATAGAATCTAATTTTAGGGTTACAAAAAAAAAATCTGAGATTAGAGAACGATCTGAGAACGATTCTACTCTTCATCGACGATTTCTGAGATTCCGATTTCTGAGATTTACGTTTGCTTTTAATATCATCTGAAATCAATCCAAATCCTAATTTGAGTCTTCAATGTACAAATTCGATTTGAGAGAACAAAAAAGATTTGAGTCTTCAAATTCGATTTCTGAAACTCAAATTCGATTTCTGAAACTCAAATCCAGCGAGAAAAGGTCAGTGACTATCCTTCGTGTTTCTCTGTTTCGAGATAATTTTTCGTTTCTGTTGATGGGTTTGATGAGATGATTGAACAAGCTTTGATATTTGAAGACTCAAATCTTTTTTTGAATTCAATTTTCTTCGTGTTTCTCTGTTCGGTTTTGATGGGTTTTGATGGGTTTTGTTTCCGATGGTACTGCTCCTTTGTAAATTCCCATTGATTGGTGAATTTCTATTGAGTTTCTGTACAGGTTGGTAAGTTCATTGAACAAGCTTATCAATGTTTGTTTTAATGGTTTTTTGGTAATGATTTTTGTAACAGTGTTGACTCATGGTAAAGATACGGAGGAGAAGAGCTTATGTGAGTAACTCACAGTTATTTTGAGCTTTTGTTTCTTTGATTATATGATTATATATTATACGAAGCATGGTAAACTGAATAAAAGCCTTGAGCAAGAGAGTTACATGATAAAGTATCTTCGGCAAGAGTTGAATGAACCGAGGCTGAGCCTGTTTACCCAGAAACAAAAAAAAAGAAACTGAATTTGCATATCTTGTAATAGTTTGTCATATGGTATATACCAAGGTATGGATGTGGATTGATGGGTGGTTTAAAACAGCTTCATGGGATTTATGTCATATGGTATATACCATAGTTTTTTATCTTGACAAATTTGCACTATCAAAAAAATTGTGTATGTGTAATTTACATAATTGAGAAGACTCATTTACTTTGGTCGAATCAAAGAACAATGTATTTTGTTTATTGAGTTAGTGGGTTAAACTCATTTAATCATTAACCCATTAATTTAAATGAGTTATTGGATAAATCCAACTCATTTGCTTATTGAGTTGGATTGATCCATTACCCATTAAGCATTTGAGTCATTTGGGTATGAGTTGGTTTGGTTTGGTTTACCCATTTTGACACCCCTAGATAAAAGTATCGGTATCTACAATTTTACTTCTTGAAAATTAAATTTATATGTTTTGTTTAGTAGTAATTAGTTATAGAGTTTGATGATTAGATGATATTTTTTCCAATCACTTTTCTTTCAAATTCATCCAACATGAGTTTATTATATGCATTTTATCTTATGAATGAATAGAATATAAATATCAAATAGTTATTAGTTCTGAACCTACAAGGTCTCATGACCTCATCAATGATATGACGAGTTGCATGGTTCTTTGCGATATAATTTTTATATAGAAATTATAGAAATTATGTTTAAAAAATAATAGAAATTGTGTTGAAAGCCATTAGAGGCTTTAGAGGATTATTTTGCACTCGATCTTTTTAACATCAAGGTTCTTATTTAAGAAAAATAAATCCAAAAATGAGAAGCATAAAAAAAATTTGAGTTGGAATTTGTAAGAATTATATACAAAAACCTAATAATATAGAACAAAATACATAAACTCAAGACCAATTTTACTATATTATTAAAAAAATTTTGTCTGACTCCAAAATGCATAAAGAAGAAAAGAGTAATGGATGTGATACTAAAAAGTGCCATAATAATTTTCTCTATAATAGCTCTAATAAAATTTAAGATATAAGATATAACCCATGTTCAAAAACGAGACATGGTACGGTGTAATATCTAGCAATTCTGCTCATATCTTCAAATATATATTCATTCCTTGCACTAACAAAAACTCTGATAAAATTATTTTTATGATCATGATATATTTGTATGTACTAAAAGCTATTCAACATGAAAATCGATTTCTTTAGCACGAACACTGAGATCGATGAACTTATTCAGATTACAAAGAAAAGAAAGATGAAGAAGAGAAGATATTCAATTTAATAATTTGATGTTTCATATTTTACATTAAACTTATAAAGATAGTTATTAGGGAAGTTGAAAAGAAAAAGCATATCATAACGTTTGAAGAACTTTTGATTTTTTTTGGACATGTGTCAAGTTATGGTGTGTTTATGTAGCGCAAAGATGGATAGAGATCATCCTCCTTTCATATATATGATTCTATAGTTATTTTTTGTCTTGATTTTTGTCTTATTTAATTTACAATTCAATTTAATCACGTCTTTTAAAAAATATTTGTTTTTTCTCATGTTTGAAATAATTTACTTTTACTATTTTTATATCCTATTTTTTTAATTTTTGTTGAGTTTTACCATATTCTTATTTAAATTTTCAAATTTTATAAATATTTTCTAACCTTTAAAAATATCCAAAAAATGAAAAATCACTGATAGAAAAGTCTCACCATTATTAAGTAGTTTGACTCTTTTCTATCATAATATTTTATTTCATTTAAATTTGTCACATATTTTTTATTAATTAGTTTTTTGTATCCAAAGTTGAATTAGGTTTATTTTTATTATGTGGCTGTTCTTATATCTATTTTTTCAAAACTTTGACGAATTGAATCGTATATTTTAGTCACAAACTAAATTGAAAGTTCAATAAAATTTCTTTCACAAAATTGATTCCCAAGTTTTTCAAGAAGAAAATGATGTATTAAGCCTTGAATAGTGTTTTCCTCTCTTAAAGTAACATCAAATTATAGCTTGACATTAATCAAGTAATTAGTAATACATTTAAAACTCTTTTTGATATAAAAAACACAAACAGTAACCTTTTCATCAAATCATAGAAAATTCATTCTTATAAGTTCATTATTTTTCTTCAAATTTGTCGCCTCCCACTTTTTCATAAGACGTACTACAATACGACGATAAACACAATTTTTCTGTAACTGGCCTATTGTTAAATAACTAATATTTTTTTACTTGAGTAGTCATTGATGGCATGATATCTATGCCATAAACAATAAAACAAGAAAATGGAGTTATGATTTTATTTATTTACTAATCTACAAACTAAAACCAATCTTCATAATTTACTTCACCTATCGAATAAGAGAATAATCGATGTTAGTTTTCTATTAGAAAATCTGAAATAAAATTGTTTAAGAGTTTATTGATGTTTAAAACGGTTTGCTGTAAAAATTGAGAGAGCACAAAAACTTAAACTCAAAATTTTTTAAACGTGCATTGATTAATTAGAGGTTGATTGGGAAATCTTGATAAATTTTTGATTTTTAAATTCTACTTGATAAATATAAATATTTAAGTGTAAAGAAAATGATTTGTATTATATATGTTGCAAAATTTAATTGAAAACATAATTTAACACATGTCATAATCTTGTCGATCGACTTAGTACGTTAATTACAAAGTTAGACGTGCCATAATCTTATCGATAGACTAGTACGTTAATTATAAAGTTAGACGTGTCATAATCTTGTCGATCGACTTAGTACGTTAATTTCTAAGTTAGACATATCAAGTAGATTATAAATAAGATAGATAATGAGAATAAGGGATAGGTTAAAGGGTTTTGGGAAGCCGCCGTTTTCCTTTTGTTTAGATCTAAATGGTTGCTTCCACCGGCCGAAATTTATGACCAGGTTCTAGCACCTACCTCATCGGTCTCATAAAATAGTGAGTATTCTTCTTGTACGTTTTAATTTTGTGATATATAATAACTATTGAAATGGTTTACTCAAACTTGTTTGGTATTTGGTTATACGGTTTGCTACGTTAATGTTGTTGTTTTGATTTAATTCCACAATTGTGAGATACGTAGATTTGTGAGTTGATTGAATTACTTTGTTAGGCAAGAATTAATTTTCTTGCAAATCTGAAATAGTTTTAAGCAAACCAGTAAATGAACTTTTGTTTACTGCAGAATCAAGTTGTACTCGTACATAGGTTTAAAAACTTGTTTTTACTCACTAAGCGATAGTCAGTCTGGAAAACCAAGTTTGTTGGTGCTTTTGGAATTTGGGTTAAGAGCGAGACATGAAGGTTTTATTTTGCTCAGAAAAATATTTTGTATTTTTAATCATGATTTTTAATTTATACTTTTGTAGTAATTTTATGTAATCTGTCATAGTTTCCTTTTCGGAATTTTCGGAGCGTTACAAATCTTCTACCTCTGAATAGCGTGGTCGCGTTACTGGGTCTGTATAGAGTCAGTCCCAAACCGGCTAGTACCATTGTAGAGTTAGATCCAAAGCCTGTATTGGAGCATTGATATATATATTATAATAAAAATCAAAATTAGAATATTATCATTACAAATATTAATAAATTGACATTAGTATTTAGTAATCTATCATAATTTTATATTAATAAAAATTTTAGACCTAAATGATCTCGATTAGTTTTGATCATTATTTATAAATAAATCTAATAAATTAAAAATTAAAAATATAATATTTTTAAATGAAACTATTTCTCCATACCCCTAAATTAAACCATTTCTCCAATAAAACCATACCTTTTATACAAACTAAAGAAATTTATTAAACTTAAGTATTATATACATATTTTTCCATTACTAGTTATATTGAACTAATGGTTTTTATATTTATTATAATAATATAGTTTTCACATTTCTAAGTATATAATGAGTTTATATTGTTAATTTATTATTTAACCGTTTGCCGAATTTGTTAGTGAACCAGTCATAAATATCTTACAAATGTATCCATTTCCAATCACTGCGCCAATCGTATAAACCGCTTGATAACGTTTGAAATCTATTGGCTTCCACAAACTCCCGGAATAGCATCCACAATCCCTGCATTTAAACCAGTCAAACCCTTAGTCTCTTCTGTATCTACATAACCAACATGTAAAGACTCCTCGCATGTAAGGTATCTTCATTTCACCGTAGGCTTTATTTCCAAAGAAAATTATTTTCACTTGGACACTATAATTTTTTTTAGTACATTCAAACAATGGTAGAAAAAAAAAAATTATATTCAAGAAGAGAAAGAAGAAAAACTAATTATTTTCCACAACAAAACCAAAAATTATGTTGGTCTCTAACAAATGTTTCACGTCTCTCTTCGTAATTAACTACATCAAATCAAACATATATATAAACCATGTTTTCTTCTCTTACATGCGAAGAGTCTCATCTTAAGTAAAAAAATTCCTTCTTCATGTCTTTGTCCTTCACAAGAGAATGTATCTTTTTCAAGTTATAAAACACAAATAGAGAATCCATTTTTTTATTGGGATAGCACGCTTGTCGTCACAGCCTCAACCGTAATCATTCTCGGTATGATATAGAGCAAATTATCATTTGGGAGTTTGCTTATGCGATCATTGGTGTTGATCGTTTCGTTAACGATTATCCTTTGAATTAGATGATGACATTTTTTTGGGATAGCTTAAAATCAAGATCATAGCGAGCAAAATTAAAAGCTATCCCAAACAATGTCATCATCTGATTCAAAGGGCAAAACTATCCTTAGTGATGCGATCAACACCAATGATCGCATAAGAAAACTCCCAAATGATATTTTGCTCAAGATCATATCGAGAATGACTACGGTAGAGGCTGCGAGGACAAGCGTACTATCCCAAAAATAAGAAATGCATTCTCTAATTGTGTTTTTATAACTAAAAAATGATTGATTTTCTTGTGAAGGAGAGGGACACGAAGAAGAAAGACTTTTGACTTGAGATGAGATTCCTCACATGTAAGAGAAAAAAAAAGTAGTTTATAGGTATGTTTGATTTGATGTAGTTAATTACGAGGAGAGGCACAAAAGATTTATTGGAGACCAAAACAATATCTAGTTTTGTTGAGGAATGTAATTAAATTTTTTTTCTTTTCCTTTTTGTATTTTTATTTTCCTACCATTGTTTGAATGTAAGAAAAAAGTCATGGTGTCCAAGTCAAAATTATTATGATTAGAACAAGACATGAAATGAAGATACCTAATAGGATCTCAATTTCTCCAATCTCTCTAGGTCATCTAAACTTCTTTTGTATTAGTCAAGTCTACATTCACTTACATCGATCCAAACATTTTCATATAGTCACTTGGTCTACTCATCATGAATTCATGCTGAATGCTTTTTTCCTCCTTAGATTTCATATATATGTCAAACATGTCAAATTAAAACATTATTTCTTTCCCCATCAAAAGACCAATGAAATAATGTTTTAATTTGACATGTTTGACATATATATGAAATCTAAGGAGGAAAAAAGCATTCAACATTAATTCATGATGAGTAGACCAAGTGACTATATGAATAAGTTTGGATCGATGTAAGTGAGTGTAGACTTGACTTATACGAAAGAAGTTGAGATCACTTGGAGAGATTGGAGAACTTGAGATCCCATAAGGTATCTTCATTTCATGTCTTGTTCTAATCATAATAATTTGGACTTGGACACCATGATTTTTTTCTTGCATTCAAACAATGGTAGGAAAAAAAAAAAAAAAAAACAAGAATAAGAAAAAGAGCAAGATAGATGCAAAAAATTTAAGTTGCGATTCTCAATCTTGTAAATACCATTTATTTTTTGGATACTGATCTCTAACACAAGAGCTTCGAGGTAAATGCAAATACAATGACTAAATTCAGGGTCGGCCCTGACCTAAAGCCGATGAAGCAAGAGCTTTAGGCATCACAACATATTGAAAATTTAAGGGCATCATTTCGTAAATATTGATTATGGTGTAGTGGTAGAACTCTAGGGAATTGGCATATCAAATCATGAGTTCGATTTATCATCAATAGCCACTAAGCTTAGCTAACTAACCTACATGTGTCATGTTTTGGGTTTAACACATGTTAGACACTAAGCAAAGTTTTACCTATTCTAAGTATCATTTGTTTATACAAGTGTCATTTGTTTATGTAATCTCTTCTCCTATAAATATGTAAAGGAGAAAGCATGAGTGTGATAAGAATAAGATGAAATAAAAAGAAAATACTACTTCCCATATTCCAGCTGATATGCTCCAAGAAGAATAGATGTCTCGGAAGGAGAATCTATTAAGTCTATGACACGTAAAAGACGTGATAGACTACTTTGGTTCAGAAAATCCTCGAAAATAAATTGGAGTAAAGAAAAAGGAGGATTAAACTCTAAAAGAGAGTAAAGAAACGTGGTTAATAATGAAATCAGGTACTTGAAAGAAATCATTGAAGATGATTTAGAGATCTCGACTAACCATGTAAAAAGAGAGAACCAAAAAGAAAATATATGTCGATAAAATAAATAATAAAGTGCGCAAAAGAAATAATGAGGATTATGACTCCGCTCTGAGGATGAGCGTAGAGAGAAAAGTATTGGCCAATACATTTAAAGGAGGCAATCAAGTCTTTGATACTCGTTTGAAAAACGAGAGATGTTTGGACCAGTAGTCTGAATATCAAGAAGATTTGTCCATAAAGAGGAATGGACAAAATGACTTGGATTGCGCTCAATAATTATAATCCTAGAAGGATTAATGATATCATTATTATGTTCCCGGAACTCTATGCGATTAGAACTCCTAAAGAGTTATCGCAGTTAGTATAATGAAAATAATGTTGGAATTGAAAACCTTGGAAGGAAAACAATCTCCTCAGATATTCCAAAATTAAACATATAATGAAAAATGTCTCAAGGACATAAGTGAAAAGGGTCTAGAAGAACCCGATATAAAGAAACGTCCAGAAGACGTAGAAGAATAATAAATTTTGAGATATCTATCAGCTACGCCCATAGTGAAAAATTATGGGGTAGAAATGATAATGATATGCGAGGATGTACTCTTTTTCTCCTATCATAGTTTTTGTTCCATTGGGGTTTTCCATGAAAAGGTTTTTAATGAGGCAGCATAGAACACGCAAACAACTCCCAAAAGAATGATATATATTATCAAAATGCATCTCATAAGGATGATGTTTCCAGGGGGAGAAATATGATTATGAGCGTGGTTGTACTCTTTTTTCTCTTATCATGGTTTTAGTCCCATTGGGTTTTCCATGACGACGTTATTAACGAGACAACCAAAAACACGCCAAAGATAGACATGTAAGAGAAATGTTACAATGAGAGAAGTGTATCATTCTTCCAAATGTTTTGTCATTCATTAATGAAACCGAGACGAGTGAAGAGAATGATCAAAGTGAATCTCTCTATGGAGTCTGTGAAGAAACAAGACTTATTAGAGGGGGAGATTGCATCTACGAGAATTATGAAGAGAAGATCCTCTCAAGGGGAGAGACTACACACTTTTCCTTACCGTGGTTTTTTCCCCACTGGGTTTTCCATCGAAGGTTTTTAACGAGGCAGTCTGAGACCGACCATGTCAAGGATGATGAATACTCAAGGGAGAGTGTTATAAATTATGATTATTCATCATCAATAGCCACTAAGCTTAGCTAACTAATCTACATGTGTCATGATTTGGGTTTAACACATGTTAGACACTAAGCAAAGTTTTACCTATTCTAAGTGTCATTTGTTTATGTAATCTCTTCTCCTATAAATATGTAAAGGAGAAAGCATGAGTGTGATGAGAATAAGTTGAAATAATAAGAAAATACTACTTCCCATTATTGATCTATCTCCCTGATCTGGTCTCACTATTCTTAGTTTAGTGAAATATATTATCTTTTTCGGTTATTATTCACAACAGAAACCGTTTATATATCGGTTTGGTTTTTGGAAAAGAATTAAAAAATTAAAGAACAGAATCCTAATCATGCTAAAGACGCCTTTACTAATTCAAGCAACAAAATTTTGGCAGAACTACGATGTATCTTATGGGTACAAAAAAGTCTTCGAGACTTGCATTATAATGAGATCATCATTGCATCTGATTGCAGCCGTGGAAGCGTTAACCAAACCGGAAGTCTGGCCTCGGTTTAATGCAATCATATTTCATTTCAGAGTCGGAACTGGACTGGTGAGCTACAGTCTTTATTTCAGAGTTGCGTAATTGAAGAGGACCAGCCACGAGCAAATTATGCATTTCGGGAATTTGCAAAAAATGTGACGCGAGATGGACGATTTGAGTCTTATCTATCCATTGGCGATCTTTCTTTGTTACATGATATTAATCCTTAAGATAGTGTGTGTAGTAACATCTTTCACTTCTTTTCCATCAGAAGCTCGATGTTGCTCGCTGTTTGTGCTCTGTTTTTGTCATGTAAGGAAGAAGGACCGCCATTTTAAAAAAAAATTGGGGCTCGTTAAATAGTGTTAAAAAATTTTATGGGGTCCAAAATTTAGTGTGAATAGTTACATCAAACTAAAACTACTATTAAAATTGGATATGATTTGCCATTTTTAAAAACTTTGGGGCCTTAAAATTTTAGAATATCAATGAACCCACAGGTTCAAATTTTGTTTGATAGACACGGTACTGCATATGTATAAAAAACATGATCATGAAATAGTCAAATTGTTTCAATGAATTTAGATTGGGAAAATGGCTAAAAAAACCCTCAATTACTCACTAAACCATTTTAACCTCCAATTTTTGTTGACTTTCACATTTAAATTTTAAACTTTAATTGACTAAACAAAATTAGAACTGTCGTTAAATCACCTAACAGAATAATTAAACAGAGTTAATCTCCATTACTGTTTTTGTTAAATCAATTTTAGAACCCTAAAAACACAAAATCCCCAAATCAATTTTACTCTTCTTCAATTCTCCTCTGGTCTTTCCACTCTCCACAAAGGCTCTTTTTTGCTCTTGTTCCTCCCGGTCCAGCTCCGGTTCCAGTTCGGGTTGTAGCTCCAGAAGCTCTGGCCCTAGTTCCTGTTCCGGTTCCAGTTCGGGTAGTAGCTCCAGAAGCTGTGGCCCTAGTTCCTGTTCCAGCTCTGGGTCCGGTTAAATCTAAGGAGGTATGTACATATGAAGATTGTTTGGAGGCTGAAGAAGAGAGGAAGAGGGTATTTGTTAACTTTCCAAAGAGAAAAAGAAGCACTCTAGTTCCGGTTCCTCCACCGGATCAGGCTTCTCGAGAATCTGATGACAACGATAGCCAAAGCAGGTATGAGAATTCGCGCATTTATCAATTGGCTTTGTATTGCGAGAAGTGGCTCTAGTCTAACCCTAGTGCCGTGCAATGCAAGTAGTTTCTTGTTTAGGCATCCAATGTATTTTTGGTTTTCTTCCGAGTGTTGTTATTTAGCTTGCTTAAATAATGTTGTAATGGAAGATGGAGAGAGATATTTGTTTTAGATATTTAGTTTAATCTTGATTAATTGTAAAAGAAGAAGCTTAGATAAATAAACTTGGTGAAGAATAACATGCAGAAACCTTGGTTCTACAGGATGTCCTAGCAACATTAGTAAGCAGCGAGTATCAATTCCATACTCTATGACCTCACTAGAAGCATATCTACTTGCCAAATATCATATCTCCAGAATGCAACCTTGACGATCTGACTTTCAAAATCCAACCATGGATTCACAAATTACCGGTGTAGAACTAGAACCTCAGAACCAAACGGATCATTACGAGCCTTTGGTCACTGGATCCCGTGTAGTAGCCTGATACTTGCAATTACAAGCATTGAAATCGATATGAGCGAAACATGAAATCTGAACTCGATATAAGTAGAGAGGTGGATCATCAAGTGAAATCAAGAATCACAGATCAAGTGAATGCATTGCTGCAAAAACAGAGAAATATCTTCACAACCTTGGAAAAACTCAATCCAAGCAAAAATGAATCCAGCAGCAAAGATTGGCTGGAAAGAGGAGGATTAATGTGAATATAGCTTGTCGCCTAAGTCGGGGAAAGAGAGAAAATTGCACAAGGAGAAACAAAGATTCACAATATATGAGAGATGGCGAGATATGATCGAGCAATCACTGTGTTTTCTCCCGACGGTCACCTCTTTCAGGTAGAGTATGCCCTAGAAGCCGTTCGTAAGGGTAACGCCGCCGTCGGAGTCCGATACTGTTGTCCTCGCCGTCGAGAAGAAATCCACCCCTAAGCTTCAGGATTCCAGGTTTACTTCCGATTCGAGTCGGATTTTGGGTTTTTATTTCACCTGGATCGCTTGATTGCTACTTGTCTCATCAATTTCAGAGAAACTTTGATGTTGGGTTTATGTATCACTTCACAACTGAGAATATCGGAGTATTAGATCGTAGAATCGGAGCTGATACCTCCTAGTTAAAAGTCTTTTCTTTTTGTTACGAGAGCCGAAAATGAACCTTGCGTCTAAGATGTGAAAAATTCATGCTTCTTTCGGTTTTTAACCTGCGGAAATTTTAGTATTTGGTGTTCATTTTCCTGCACATTTATCACCTTCATATGAAAATAATCTATAGTTTGTACTGGGTTGTTAAGCTCTTGCCTCAATAGATCTGAGTTTTCCCCCTGCTATTATGGTTAACTGTATGTAGGATCCGGCTTGTGTTTCTTCTGAATCGCATCATTTTTGGTTTTTCACAGATCAGCTAGAAAGATTGTGAGCCTTGATAATCACGTTGCGTTGGCCTGTGCTGGGCTCAAGGCAGATGCCCGTGTCCTGATAAACAAAGCGAGGATAGAGTGTCAAAGCCACAGGCTTACGTTGGAGGACCCCGTGACTGTTGAGTACATCACCCGCTACATAGCTGGGCTTCAACAGAAGTATACTCAAAGTGGTGGTGTGAGACCCTTTGGTCTTTCCACTCTTATCGTTGGTTTTGACCCATACACTCGTATACCCTCGCTCTATCAGACTGATCCATCTGGTACATTCTCTGCTTGGAAAGCTAATGCAACAGGGAGAAACTCTAACTCAATCAGGGAGTTTTTGGAGAAAAACTATAAAGAAACCTCTGGCCAAGAAACTGTTAAACTTGCTATCCGTGCTCTGCTTGAGGTTAGTTTATTCTATCATTTTCTAACTAAACTAACTAGTTTTCTTTTGAGCTACTTCTGGGTGCCCTGTTACTGAACTTGACAATGAGATCATACCTACTGGATTCTTGCTAGCCTAAGCCAGTGAATATGCGACACCTTATAACCACCTGTATAATTCTCCATTCTTGAAAGTTTGCTTTAGGTTAGAGGCAAAGCTAACAAAAGGTGACAGTTGTAAAGAATGTCGAAAATATACAAGGCCTTGCTAGTTGAGGTGGAGACTGATGTTTGATAAGTAGTGAATCTGTAAAATGCTGATAGGGTGTGCAATTTGCAGGTAGTTGAGAGCGGGGGAAAGAACATTGAGGTTGCTTTAATGACACAAGAGGAAGGTGCTCTGAGGCAGCTAGAAGAAGCTGAAATTGATGCTATTGTGGCTGAGATCGAAGCAGAGAAGGCTGCTGCAGAAGCTGCCAAGAAGGGCCCTTCAAAGGAAACATGAGTCAGATTTTACAGTAGCGGCCTCAGATGATGTGATGTAATGTTTAGTTCAAAAATATTTGATCTGGATGTTGGTTTACTAGCCTATTTGACATTCTTGCTTTAAATTTTAATTGACATTTTAGCAAGAGTGAGTACCATAAGAAAACAGCTGTTCATGATACTTGTTGGTTACTTATTTATGACCTTTGCTCTTGTTTCTGTTTGTTTTGTCATGCATAATGTGGAATGTTTGATGATAAATCAAACTGAAAATTGAGAGGGTCTGTTTTCACGTAAATAAATAAACACACAGTGAAGGTCTCCAATTCTTGTTCTAACAGAGTCGGATAGGTTATGCCAATTCTCTATATTGATTCTTAGAAAGAAAAAAAAATCGCCGTTGCCGGGGATCGAACCCAGGTCACCCGCGTGACAGGCGGGAATACTTACCACTATACTACAACGACTTGGTTGTTTATCTTTGACGGAATTTTGGATATTAACAGAATTATTAGGTTTTGTTAAAAGTTGTTAGGAGAAAAACAAACCACTGTATTTCTTCTCCCTCCGCCGCGTTCTCTCTGTCTCTCTCCCAAATTCTCAGCCAGGTAAAGCTTCTTCTGGTTTCCTCTTATGTGTTTTTGTTTCTTAGACCTCAATCTTCTAAGTTTTTCTGTGTCGATTTATAAACTTAATTTGAGACTATCTCTCAGGTATCTGGCCAAACTGATTGCTTTAGGTCTTAATTGTTTTACTCTTACAGTGTTATCGTGGGTTTTCTCGTCTAGAGTTTCATTCAGTATTACATCAATTTGAGAAGTTTTCATCTTTTTATCAACTAGGTTGAATCAGAGTTAAAAAGGGTCTTACACTGAGGCGTAAAGGATGAAGCTTGACGTGAATGTGTTGAGATATCTATCCAAAGATGATTTTCGGGTTCTCACTGCGGTCGAGATGGGAATGCGAAACGTCAGTATTCTCTCTTCTCTTTTATTTTGGAATGGAAAGTTGGGGGTTTAGGGTTTACTGAATTAGCTTTCTTTTTCTTTTTCTGAAAATGTTTTTTTCTGCAGCATGAGATTGTTCCTTGTGAGCTTGTGGAACGCATTGCTGGTCTAAAGTATGCCCCATCTTGATGCCCTGGATGTTTCCATTTTAAATAAGTTTATTTCTTCGTTTTGATTTAGCATATTGTGTAATTCACATACCTGTTATGTTGCATAGACATGGAGGCACATACAAAGTCATGAAGAACTTGCTCAAATATAAGCTTTTGCATCACGACACCTCTAAATGTTAGTAGTTACTTTATCTCTACAGGCATTAGTATTTCTACTGCCAAGCAGAATTGGATAAATACGCATCATCTAATGGTTATTGATTTTCTCTTCTAGATGACGGATTCCGACTCACCTATTTGGGTTACGACTTTCTTGCCATCAAAACATTGGTTAACCGTGGTGTATTTACCGGTGTTGGTCGTCAGATTGGGGTTGGTAAAGAGTCTGGTAAGTCTTTTATTTTAATCCATTGGTGTGTTGAAGAGATATTGATCGGTGGCTGATATTCTTCCTCTTATTTTATGGCTTCTTTGCATATATAGACATATTTGAGGTCGCTCAGGAAGATGGAACTATTCTGGCAATGAAGTTACATAGACTAGGAAGAACCTCCTTTAGGGCTGTCAAATCTAAGCGTGACTATTTGAGGCATCGCAGTAGTTTCAGCTGGTTGTATCTCTCCCGTCTTGCAGCTCTCAAGGAGTTTGCTTTTATGAAGGTTATTGCCTTGTTCCATTAATGTAACACTATTCTTGTCGGTGTCTCATCTTCCTAATGTTTGTTTGGCTTCTGAGTGAGCAGGCTTTGCAAGAACATGACTTTCCGGTTCCAAAAGCTATTGACTGCAATAGGCACTGTGTTATCATGTCCCTTGTGCCAGGCTACCCCATGTAAGGACCTACCTTCGTATTTACACAACGAAATAATGTTATGAATTGTCGCAAGACATTATCTACTGATGCTTGTTGGTTAGATATTATGGGATTTATGCATTGCATTCGATATTCCTTAAATGTTGATCCATTTGCTCCATCCACGCACTAAGAAACAGTTATACCCTTACTGCTGTGAATCACATCTTTTCACATTTTCATGTATAACAGGGTTCAGGTGAAGCAATTACAGAACCCTGAGACAATTTTCGAGAAGATCATTGGCATTGTTGTTCGTTTGGCTGAGCATGGTCTTATTCATTGTGACTTTAATGAATTCAACATCATGGTGAGATACTATGATTCATCTAATTGATTAATGCCTTCCATTTGGAAGTATTTTTTGCTGACAACTTCACTATTATTTTAGGATGCCTTGTTATTTGAGATAATTATTACTTCTGTAAGCATGCTAGCTTTTGTCAGTGCTTGCTAATAATTTTGATTGACACCTTTTGTGTATGTATGTATATCTTAGATTAATGATGAAGAGAACATTACGATGATCGACTTTCCACAAATGGTATCTGTTTCACATCAAAATGCACAGATGTATGTGATATCTCATCTCTGTAGATGCCTCTGTTTTCATTTTTTTTTTCATTTTCCATGAGTGTTTCTTTATTTGTTCATGACTTTTTTCTTTCAGGTACTTTGACCGTGACATCGAATGCATCTTCAAGTTTTTCAGAAAAAGGTTAGTTACCAATTGATATCTTTTTTCCTCCTATATCATTCGTTCACAATACCGGGTAGGAAATGGTCTCATCTCCTTTTCTGTGAACTCTGGTCCTTTCTTCAAGGTTTAATATGTCTTTCCAAGAAGAAAGAGATGAGTCAGATGAGACTGAGGTGGAAATCGATGAGAACAGCAGACCATCTTTCTATGATATCACTAAAGATGCTAATGCTCTGGATAAAGAACTAGAAGCTAGCGGGTTCACAAAAAAGGAGCAGATTGACCTCGATAAAGTATGTGAGCTTAAGTCCTCAGTAATAACACTGCCTTTTTTTTTTTTTGTCACTGGAACCATTTCTTGAATGACACTACTTATCTGTCTGGGGCTTTATGTGCTAATATAATCGATTATTAATAGGTATTGCGTGTATACTTTGAGTTTTAGGCAGGCAAATGTGTTATAAGCACACTAGTCTATATCTGGTTTTGTTTTTTTTTTTATCCCTTTTGGTGTAAATGGAAAATAGAATGAACACATTTGTTTCTATCTTGTGCAGTTTATTGAAGGTGGGCTGGAGAAGAGTAAAGATTCTGAGGAGGATGAAGAGTCTGATGAGGAAGAGCAAACTTGTGAGTCAAATGAAGAAGTAAAACTAAATGAAATGAAATCATTACAGTTGCAACAGAAGGTATAAGATTTTTCAAGTTCATCATATGACTAAAACATGCTTAAGTGGAGGTGTTCTCTGGTTCTGTTGCATCCTCCTCGCGTTTACATTGTATGTTTGGCATGATGTAGGAACATAATAGTTCTGATGGTGTTGAGGCAGAAGTTGAGTTGGATAATACTGAGAAAGGTGAAAACAACGGAGATAAAGCCGAAGTTGGAAGTGATGAGGTTAGTTTCTTTCATACAGAGAGTTATGAGCTAATTAAATCACACTTTAACAAACACACTAATGCCCCTTCCTTTGTGCAGGTGGAGGAGGAAGAAGAGGATGATGCAGAGCTAGTTAAAAAATTGGGCAAGCAAAGACGCAGAGCCATGGCTGCAGCCAGGGGAGGTCGAAAGTCGCAGTCTTCAAGAAACACATATAAGGACAAAGGAGGCCGCTCCCAAAACTCCAAGGTCCACAACAACATGAGCGGTGGTGGCTGGTGAAAACTTTTTACAAGCAATTTTGATACACAAAACCTGTGCTAAGATGTTGAACCAAACAAACATGTATGATTTTCTTCAAATATGGGCCGTACAATTATGTAAACGGGCCAAATAAACCCAAATTGAGACAGAGAATCTAAACGATAATGGATATATGTTTCCTTATATATCATCTGAAATGCGATTTGTCAAAATTTGTTAGATTTTTTTTATTGCGGGGCGAAAACGAAAATACATGAAAGTGAAGGGAGTAGTTGAGAAACGCTCCCTCAATAAACGGAAATGGAAAGAAAAAAAGAAAAAAAAATCGAACGCAACGGCTAGTGATCTCAACGGTCGAATAATTTTAAAACCTTTTTATAATTCCGATCTCTCTCAATCCCTTTTCCATAAATCTCATCTTCCTTGTCACATCAATCTTCCTCTGAGATTCCTTTTGTCTTCTCCTACCAATCCTCCATTTCAGTCCAAAGATGATGAAAGATGTATTCAGACCGACCAAATCCGCTCCGTGTTCTCCAGCAAAGCCACTCGGTATCTCCCGAACCCGATCTGAATCGTTTCATGCTATCCACAAAGTCCCTATTGGAGACAGTCCTTATGTCAGGGCCAAAAACGTTCAGGTGATTACAAATATCCTTTCTTTAGATCTAGGAATCCGAATTGGTGTTTCTGAGTCTTTTTGTATACTGATTGATTTTGTTTTTGCGGTTGGTAATGGATGATTAGTTAGTGGAGAAGGATCCAGAGAGAGCAATTCCTTTGTTTTGGAAGGCCATTAATGCCGGAGATAGAGTAGACAGTGCTTTGAAAGACATGGCTATTGTGATGAAGCAGCAAGACCGAGCAGAAGAAGCCATTGAAGCTATTAAATCTCTCAGAGTTAGGTGTTCTGATCAAGCCCAGGAATCGCTTGACAATATCCTCCTAGATCTCTACAAGGTCCTTACTTTACTACTACACTCAAAAAGAAACCTTTTTTATTCTTCTGTTTCCTTTTGCAGTTTGGTTAATTTTTGTATTGACATGTTTGTTTGGTTGTTGCAGAGATGTGGGAGATTAGATGATCAGATTGGGCTTTTGAAACACAAACTCTTCTTGATTCAAAAAGGTCTCGCCTTTAATGGTAAACGAACCAAAACCGCTAGATCTCAAGGGAAGAAGTTTCAGGTCTCTGTGGAACAAGAAGCCACTCGGTTACTGGTAAGCAATATCACCAACTCAAAATGAATCCTCAAAACCTGCTAATTTGACATGTGTGTTTGTTCTGAAACAGGGAAACTTGGGATGGGCTCTGATGCAAAGAGACAATTTCGTGGAAGCAGAAGATGCGTACAGGAGAGCTTTATCAATCGCACCAGACAACAACAAGATGTGTAATCTCGGAATCTGTCTAATGAAGCAAGGACGGATCGATGAGGCGAAAGAGACATTACGACGCGTGAAACCCGCGGTTGTTGATGGTCCTAGAGGAGTGGATTCACATCTAAAAGCATACGAGAGAGCGCAACAGATGCTCAATGATCTTGGATCAGAGATGATGAGAAGAGGAGGAGATGATAAAGTTGAACAGAGAAGGCTTTTCGATGCAATGTTCGGGTCTTCTTCAATATGGCAGCCTCAGCCTTGTAGAGAACAACAACAACAAACAGTGAAACAACCCAAATCGAAACCGGACTTGGGTAATGATGGATTCGGTGACGAGAACGTGAATGTAGTAGTAAACCCATTAAGGGTTGATGCAAAACCCTTCTTTTCGTCCAAACTGATCATCAACAACGAGAAGCTGAAGAGGACAAGAGTGGGAGTACTGAGTGATGAAGGAGAGACAAGCACGAAAAGAAGATTGTCAATGGAGAAGAAAGCAATAGATTGTGGATTACCAGACAATAAGGAGTTTGAAGAAGCAATGATTATGGCTGTTTTAGGGACTGAAGCTACTACTACTAAAGTGGTGGACAAGAAGAGGCTTAAGGTTTTTCAGGATATTACTTTGTCCTCCCTTAGCCCAAGAGCATGATCTTTTTAATTTAATTTATTAGTTTATTTTTTCTCTTAAGTAAAGTTTGATGATGCAGCAAAAAGGAGATGAGCTCTTATTCTCCTTGGGGTGATTTTTATTAATGTTATTGTTAGCTTAAAAGTTGCTTGCTGCAAATTCTACAATAATAGTTATATAGTAGACGTAACTATAGAGAGAGACTAAAAGGGAAGAAGATGACAAGAGTGGTTTAGTGGGTTACCATTAATCCTCTCTCCTACTGATCTAATTTTTGCTCCTTTTTCTTCTAATTCGCCACTCAATTTTTATGATTCAAGTTTTTAGAAAAATTAGGGGAAATTAGTAACCGTTGACACAAATCCTCTGTGTATATCAAATTTTGTCCCTTCTGATTCCAATTTATAGAAACGTTTGCTCACCTAGCACCAAAGTGTAGTTAATTGGTAATTACCCATAAATTTTATTCGGCCAAAAATACAGCCGTTGAAATTGTAATTAATTCCGGAATTGCCCTTCTAATTTTAGGGATATGGAACGGTGAAAAAACAAACTTTGACTATAAACAAATTTTTTCCATCTTCTCTATTTCAATGTTTGGCATTTTTGGTATCCACATAAATTCAAGTCAAGTAAAACTTTGACTTTAAAAAAAAAGAAGAGATGCTAAAAAGTAAAAAATTGATATATCCATGGTACATTGGTACATGCTGTGATAAAATTGAAAAAGAAAGGTTATATTGGTCAAATGCACTTGGAAGAAAAAGCAAAAGGAAGTGATTTTAATTTGGGGAAAGGGCTCTTCGTCCAAAGCCTATGGTGAGTGTGTGAGGTTAAACTGAAAAAAGAAGTCCCAAATTCCAACTACATTCTTCAAGAGAAGCCACTTCAAAAGCCAAAAAACCCTTGACAATTCATAAAAAACTAATCCTAAAGTTAAACCCTTTGAGAGTTTCTCAGATCAGGACAAAATTAAGATGTTTTCTTTTTCTTTTACTTGCTTTCGGGTTTTAATTTTGACATACACGAGGTAAGCGCACTTCTTTTCACTTTACAAAAATGGTTTGATAGTAGTGAGATCAAGTCAGATTTGTTGAGTAGGCTGAAGAAGAAGAAGATAAGAAACGGAGAAAAAAAAAAAAAAAGATTTTTATTTTTCTTATTATGAGTGCATGGTGAAGAAGAAGAAGAAGAGACATTGATTTGTCGAGAAAATGGGTTGTTGTCAGTCAAGAATAGATAGAAAAGAGATAGTGTCTCGTTGCAAAGCGAGGAAAAGATACTTGAAACATCTTGTTAAAGCTAGACAAACTCTCTCTGTGTCTCACGCGCTCTATCTCCGTTCTCTACGCGCCACCGGCTCTTCTCTTCTCCACTTCTCCTCCATTGAAACTCCTCTCCACCTCCACCACCACAATCTCCCTCCTCCTCCACCACCACCACCTCCTCCTGCTCCACCGCGTCCTCCTCCGCCTCTAAGCCCTAGCTCCGAGACCACTTGGACTTCAACCACCAATTCCTCCGTTCTTCCTCCTCCTCCTCCGTCTTCTACATGGGACTTTTGGGATCCGTTTGTTCCACCTCCTCCTTCCTCGGAGGAAGAAGAGTGGGAGGAGGGAACAACCACCGCGACCGCCACAGCTGCCACGTCGGCTCCGACGACTGCTACTCCTCAAGCTTCCTCTGTAGTGAGTGGATTCTCTAAAGATACAATGACGACGACAACGACAGGAAGCGAGTTAGCAGTAGTGGTGTCTAGGAACAGTAAAGATCTGATGGAGATTATTAAACAAGTTGATGAGTATTTCATCAAAGCTGCTGATTCCGGTGCACCACTCTCTTCTCTTCTTGAAATCTCCACTTCTGTTAACGCCACCCATTTCTCAGCTCATAACAAAGGAGGTAATTTCAATCAAGCTCTTGTCTTTTCTTCTCTTGGTGAGTGATTTTTGTGTTTTTGTGTCTTCCAGGGAAAATGTACAGTAACTACGAATGCAATATGAATTGGAAAAGGGGATTTGCTCCCAAGTTGAATGAATACAGAAACGCAGGAGTGATAGTTGGTGGAGGAAATTGCATTGTTGGTAGCCATTCTTCTACGGTTGATAGACTCTATGCTTGGGAGAAGAAGCTCTTTCAAGAAGTTAAGGTAAATTCCACTCTCCTTTTTTCACTTTTTTTTCTTTCAAAAGTTTCAATCAGATTTAATGTTTTTTCTCCATTTCAAAATTAAATCTTGAAACTGCTTGCTTAGATTTCATCTAAATATGTATAACATAAAAGATTCGAGTTTGCTTGTTTCATGTCGAATTAAAGGATTGTGGTGGGTCCAAGAGTTAGCAGATAGTGTAAGAGACCCACATGTGCACTTAATATGATTCTGACACAAATATGTTGTTGCCAAGCATAGAGTGAGTGAGTGTTTCTTGTTTTTTGTGAATGTGGGGGTTGTTGCAGAATGCAGAGAGCATCAAGCTGGAGCATGAGAAGAAAGTGGAGCAAGTGAGGAGGCTTGAGATGAAGAGAGCTGAGTATATAAAGACTGAGAAAGCTAAGAAAGACGTCGACAAGTTAGAATCTCAGCTCACTGTGTCTTCGCAAGCCATTCAGAGCGCCTCTAACGAAATCATCAAACTCAGAGAGACCGAGCTCTATCCTCAACTCGTCGAGCTGGTGAAAGGGTTAGTTGTGTATTCCATGTGTTTCGTCTTCTTTAAGCATCTTCATTTAGTTGTGAACAAGGGTTCTTGTATAAAATGTAATGTAGGTTGATGTGTATGTGGAGGAGTATGTATGAGAGTCACCAGGTTCAAACTCATATAGTTCAGCAGCTCAAGTACCTCAACACTATCCCCTCCACTGAACCAACTTCAGAGCTTCACCGCCA
Organism: Draba incana; assembly: GCA_963576765.1. Taxonomy (NCBI): domain Eukaryota; kingdom Viridiplantae; phylum Streptophyta; class Magnoliopsida; order Brassicales; family Brassicaceae; genus Draba; species Draba incana. Next base: position 17,478,689 of record OY755216.1, on the reverse strand, counting down.
ATCAACTCTTCAGCTCGAGCTCGAGATCCAACAATGGCATCACTCTTTCTGCAACTTGGTCAAGGCCCAGCGAGACTACATCCAATCTCTCACAGGCTGGCTCAGGTTAAGTCTGTTCCAGTTCAGCAAGAATCCACTTGTTAGGAGTAGCTATGAGTCGAAGATCTACAGCTTCTGCGAGGAATGGCATTTGGCTATTGACCGTATCCCTGATAAAGTAGCATCTGAAGGGATCAAGAGCTTTCTGACCGCGGTCCATGGAATTGTGGCTCAACAGGCCGACGAGCATAAGCAAAAGAAGAGAACGGAATCCATGTTAAAAGATTTTGAGAAGAAATCGGCTGCGCTGAGAGCGCTCGAGAGCAAGTATAGTCCATACTCGGTCCCTGAGAGCAGGAAAAAGAACCCGGTGATAGAGAAGCGAGCGAAAGTTGAGATGCTAAAAGGAAAAGCAGAAAAAGAGAAAAGCAAGCATGAGAAGTCAGTGAGTGTGACTAGAGCCATGACTCTGAATAACTTGCAGATGGGATTCCCTCATGTGTTTCAGGCAATGGTTGGGTTTTCAAGTGTTTGTATGCAAGCCTTTGAGTCTGTTTACAACCAAGCAAAGAGTATCGGTGAGGAGCAAGAGGAGGTCAAGAGGTTGCTTCCTTAGAGAGAAAAAGACACATCAAACTAATTGCTTTTACCATTTGCTCTTTTGCTTTTGGCAAAATGTTATGAATATGCTATTTTCAGATATGAAATTGGTTAAAAACTTTTCACTAAACCATTGCTTGAAATATGATTCATGCACATTGATTGCTAGAGATGTACATAACAGTCAGGTCTGGGCAGTATCGAAAGCATTACATTTCCATTGAAGCCAAGGCAAACGCATGTCACTTTTCAACGACAAGAATGTCTCCCTTGCACTTGGGTTATTGAAGAGCTCAAGTGTTGCAAAGTAGACATTCTCTGCTACGCCGTTAATCTGATCTAGCTCTCTGATACACTCGGCAAGAGAGAATCTGCTACTCAACTGCGCCAAAGCATTCGTCCGTAGCTTCGATGCTGCTGCCATTTCGAATATAGCATTGCCAATAGCAGCCTCCACGCCCCTACTACGCCTCTTCCTCGTAGGAGGACAAACTGCAGCAGCAGCATGCTCTGTTTCGGCTTGAGCAAAGAACGGACGTGTTGTTTCGTGATTCCCGTTCTCGTCTGCGAATATCTGAGAGAGCTGTTTGTAAATTGGACAGCCACCAGTTCTTATAGCCTCTGCATCTGGATACTCCTGAGTCGGAATCACTAATATCAGCAACACATACAGAGAATGAAGAGAGCATAGAGAGAGAGTAAAAGACAAGACCTTTACATATTGGTCCCAAGCTTCATCAGTGGCGATAATGGAAGCATTGGATTCATCAAGAACGAAGTCATCTCGAGCTAGAAGTAACTTCACAAGTGCATATTGGCGTCTGAGAACAGCGAATCTGTTCTTGAGATGTTCTTTATCCCATTTAAAGCCACTTCTTTTGAAAAACTCATCGGTTACAAAATTCCAAGCTTTATTAGAAAAGGAATTGTTTCCTTTAAGGACTTGATCTACTATCAGGTTTGCGAGTAGCTTCGTTAGAAAAGCCGTCCACTTTGGTTGCTCTTGATTCTCTTCTTCGCCGGCCATCTAAGAGATTCACACACAGACCGAATAACCTGAAAATTCAGATACAAATGCAGCGACATCGGTAAACTCTAAACCCTAATCGATTATACCAACGGATCATAGCGATCAGAGAGTGAATTAAAGGTTCAATTTCTGCCACAACCCTAAAAAATTCACCTCAAGGTAGTACCGATGGGAGGAGAGTGAAGGGGCAAGAGATGAATTCGAGAGGGCGTTGAGATTTCTTAGTCTACCAGCCAAACAAGAAAGACATTGGCTTTAGCAAACTTGTAATTTGTTGATGAAATAGGCCACATCTTATAGGATAATTAAAAGAATAGGCCAATTTGTTTTAAAATTTCAAAACTGTCTTTTAATTGGTGAAATAGTTATGGTCTAAAAAATTGCATCAAAAACTCTAATTTTCTCTCAAAGTGTTTTCGCTACAGTAATTTTCGAAAATTTTCTATCTAAGAAAAAAAAAAGTTAATTATAGGTAGTATAAATTTCCACTTTAAAATTTTTAAATAATGTATATTCTAGTAGACCTATATTACGTATATTATTTAACCACTTTTGTGTATACTTTATGTTTAGTATAAAATAAAATACAGAGTATATCTACATAAGATGTACTCTTACCTTCCAGAAGATCTTATTCAAGACAGATGACGTAAGCAATGACGCTACCAATGACGTCATCAACAACTCAAACTGTCGGCACCATAGAAAGACGACACGTGTCAACGCACAACTACTCAAACTGTCGGCACTACGAATACACGACACGTAGCACGCACCAAAGCCTCTTTTCCATTATAAATACCCACCATTGGGTTCAGAAAGAGAACACGAGCAATTTTACACAACTCTCACTCTCACTCTAAAACCTCTCTAAAAATTCTCAAAGCCTTTATTGTAATCTTTTCAAGTTTTATTTTCAAACTTCTGTAATTTTATATTTCAATAAAATTTCAAAATTTTACTCATTCACCGTATAAAGTATTTAAATTTAAAAAAAAAAAAAAAAAAGTCTAACAAACTAGAATCTGGTATCATTTCACCGTATAAAGTATCTAAGTTTTAATAGAAAGTGTCTAACGGTGCAATTCATGTACCCGATAGTATACCATGTTGATACTGTAGAACTAAAAAAAAATAACAATAGCAAACAGTATTAAGATCAATCACAATACAAACGATCTAAATATAAGTCTAACATTCGCTTCTCGAACATTCAGGCGACTGAAACAGTAGTTTACTGTTCCAAGCTTCGATCTTGAATCGATCAATTTCTCCAATCTATTTGGATTAATCTTCCAGCTCTGTCTGGATCTTTCTCTTCTCCATCTTTCTTCCTTCGTTTTTTGTCATGACATGGAATCTCAAAAGGAAATTTGGAGATCTCTGCAAGGGCTTCGCATTGGATCTGAAAGAGGAAAGTGGAAAGTTGATGAAGATGCTCAAAAGGAGTTTGAATTAGACCATCGTCTATGTCTGGTGGCTAAAGGAATCAATCCAGCTCATCAAAATCCGCCTGGGATAAAAGCTTCGCTTCCAGGCACTTGGGGTTTGACGGGTCAGCTGCAGAGCCATGTTAATGAAGATGGGACGGTGAACTTCTACTTCAAGAAAGAGCACCATCTGATGACGGTTTTAGAAAATGCCCCCTATACGTACAAAGGATGGTTAGTCATTCTTGACCGTTGGTCTAATAGGCATAAACCTGATTTCCTCAAATACATTCCTTTTTGGGTAAGAATCGATAAGCTGCCTCAGGAATATAGATACCCTCGCATTGTTAGGAGTATTGGGTCTATGCTAGGAGATGTTATGGATATTTCTATTACTGAGCCTAGTGTTCGTTACAATAAGGTGGCTCAAGTGTGGTTCAAGGTGAATTTCGATGTAGATCACAAAATAATTCTGGTAAGGGAAGTTGAAGTTTTAAGTTCAGAAAAGTCAGTTGAGCTTGAGTTCTTCTATGCTGGTTTAATTAAATTTTGTACTACATGTGGAAGCCTCAAGCATAGTTATGAAGAGTGTCCTCAAGCTCATACCCTTAGTGTGGAAAGAGGCTCTTTTATGATGATAAGTAACGATCCCAATGTGACAGCAGCGGAAAGACAAGAGGCGATATTTGGGTTAAATGCTGAACAAGAGACAGGGCAAGAGGCAAGGCAAGAGGCAGTAGGAGCGTCTGGCTCAGCTTATCAATCTGTTCAAGTAGAGCCAACTTTTCAACAACTTGGTCAAGGAATGTCAAGTAAGGAGAGTATAAAGCAGATGGTAAGTGTAAGGATGGAGGATACAGAGATGAGTGTTCTTGATCAGGGAACCAAGAGGAAGGCAGATGAAGCAGGAATGAAGGAAAGCTCTACTCAAAACTCAAAAAAGAAGAATGATGGATACCATGAAGCTGTTAAAGGTTTGGTGGTTTCCCTTAAACCACCAGGGCCCCCATGAGGATTTTACACCTGAATTGTCAAGGGTTGGGGAACACCTTGACAATTCAGTACCTCAAAGATGTCAGGAGGTCTTCATGTCCTGACATTATGTTCCTCGTTGAAACGAAGCAATCTTTTGATGTTGTATATAGGCTAAGTAAGGAGTTAAATTATGCTCACTCTTTTGTACTGCCATCTAATGGTCTATCAAGAGGTTTAGCAATTTTTTGGGATGTACATGTGCAGCTAACCCTAGTATCTACTCCATCTTTGTATCATAATGATGTTTATATAAATGATGGGGATAAGGTGTTTTGTTTGTCTTATATTTATGGTAACCCAATTGCGAAATATCGTAAGAGGCAGTGGAATGATATGATAAATCAGGAAGAGGAAGGTATTTACTCTAACATTCCTAGAATGGCTTTAGGCGATTTTAATGACATAAAATTTGCATCAGAAAAAGAAGGTGGTCCAAGTAGAACGAATGGCCACTACAGCCATTTTAGAAGAATGCTTTCTGTTTGTGGTTTACATGACATCAGGACTGATGGAGGTTCAGGTGGTCTTTTTACTTGGGTGGGTAAGAGGCGAGCTCATACGGTGAGAACAAGGATTGATAGAGCAGTAGCAAATTCGGACTGGTTTGATCTATATCCTATGGCTTTTGTTGAGCTGCTCCCATGGCATTGTTCAGACCATAGGGCACTGCTTGTTCATACAGAACGCCAAAGATGGAGAGGGATGAAATCATTCAAATATGACCGCCGATGGAGGTATGATTCTGAATTCAATGACTATGTGAAGAGATTTTGGTCAGACCAGTGTGCAAATATTCCTCCCCAAAGCATTAGCAAAGCTTTAAATAGTTGTAGAAGAGGTCTCTCTCAATGGAAAACAAATCATATATCCAATACAGAGAGTCAGATCAAGAGCCTTAAGTTAGCCATACATGATCTATATCAAATGCCATGTATAGATTACACAGTGTTGAATGATCTCAAGTCTAAGCTTAGCTGTGCTTATAAGCTAGAAGAGGAATATTGGAGGGTAAAGAGTAGAGCTTTGTGGTTACAAGCTGGAGATAAGAACACCAAGTTTTTTCATGCAAAGACTAAGCAAAGGAGAGCGTTTAATCGCATAATATCTTTGAGGAATGCAGATGGAGAGATGGTCTTCCAGCAAGATGAGATTAAGAGCTTGGTCATGCAATATTTTACTGATATCTTTTCCCATAATGGTGACCATGGTTCTTTTGATTTTCTCCAGGATATACCAAGTAAAGTTACAGAGGAAATGAATGCATCTCTTACAAGGCCAGTATCTGAAGCAGAGATTCAATCCGCCCTATGGCAAATGCATGGTGAGAAGGCTCCTGGCCCAGATGGCTTAACTGCTGCTTTTTATCAGGATCATTGGACAACAGTTAAGTCATCACTTCTCAAGTTCATTGAACATTTTATGAGGTCTTGTGAATTAGACAATGATCTAAACCATACTCATATTTGTCTCATTCCAAAGATAGAGAATCCTATTCAAGTGAAAGATTTCAGACCAATAAGTCTAAGTAATGTAGCATATAAGATATTGTCTAAGGTGTTGTCAGAGCGGCTTAAAGGAGTTCTTTCTAGTATTATCTCTGATAATCAATCAGCTTTTATTCCGAATAGACTTATTACAGACAATGTTTTAATTGCTCATGAGATGGTGCATTCATTGAAAACTAGGAAGCTGAAGTCTTCTCATATGGCGGTCAAATTAGACATAAGCAAAGCTTTTGATAGAGTTGACTGGCAATTTTTGGAGAAGCTTATGAAGCAAATGGGGTTTGCAGATGTTTGGTGCAGATGGATTATGAAGTGTGTAACTTCAGTCACATATTCAGTTTTACTCAATGGTTCTCCAACTGAAGTTATCATCCCTTCAAGAGGATTAAGACAAGGTGATCCACTTTCTCCATATCTTTATTTAATCTGCACTGAGGCTTTGTCTTTCTTGTTAATTAAAGCCAGGGAGATCAAGTTACTGTCAGGTTTTCAAGTATGTAACAGAGGTCCTACTATAACTCATCTCCTGTTTGCTGATGATTCTCTGATTTTTTGTAAAGCAACATTGGAGGAATGCAATAATCTTCTAAAGATCTTGAAAGTGTATGGGGATGCTTCCGGGCAGGAGACAAACTTCTCAAAGTCATCAATTATGTTTTCAAAAGGTATCAATCAAACTCTCAAAAACCAAATTCTTCAACTCACAAATATTCAGAAAGTAGGGGGTTTTGGAAAGTATTTGGGCTTACCAGAGAACATAGGAAGAAACAAGATGGACACTTTTTCTTACCTCCTTAATAGAATGAGCCAAAAAGTAGAAAATTGGTACTCAAAGTTACTTTCAAATGCTGGAAAAGAGATTTTGATTAAATCTGTGATGATGGCCCTTCCTACTTACTGTATGCAATGTTTCATGTTGCCAAAAAGTCTTCTAAGTCGTCTTCAGGTTATAATTAGAAGATTCTTCTGGTCCACTTCACAAGAGAGGACTAAAATTAATTGGATATCATGGGAAAAGATAACTAATCCAAAATACATGGGAGGTTTAGGAATAAGAGATTTGAAAGAATTCAATGTTGCTCTTTTGGCAAAACAGAGTTGGCGTTTATTACAGGAGCAATCATCAATGCTAGCACAGGTTTATAAAGCCAAATATTACCCCAAGACAACATTGCTAGAGGCCACACAAAAGTGGAACTCAAGTTATGCTTGGAGAAGCATTCTTCAAGGCAATAAGTTGCTCAAAAAAGGGGTAAAATGGAATATTGGCACAGGAGACACGATCCTTTTCTGGAGAGACCCTTGGCTACCAACAAGTCCACCTCGTGCTCCATTGCCTATTGGAGATACTATCAACCTAAATACCACTGTCAAAGAGATGTTACAAGTTAGCTCAAGAAGTTGGAATGAGGATATCCTTCAAAGGTCGGTAAATGCTATAGACATTCCTCTTATCAAGAAACAAATGCCATCTATAACAGGTGCAAATGATCGTATACATTGGTTGTTCAGTAAGCATGGGATGTATACGGTGAAATCAGGATACAACTTGTTAAGGAGCCAGAAAGGTCAGTCTTCTACAACTCTATCATGTTTCAAGCATCTCTGGAATCAAAAATTGCCACCTAAAATTCATCTTTTTTGGTGGAGAATCCTACATGATGCACTTCCGGTTGGTAAGAACCTTAGGCAAAAGAGAATATTACATGAATGTACTTGTCCTTTGTGTGGAGATGAAGAGGAAAGTCTAGTCCATATGCTTTTCACTTGTCGTGTTAGTAAGGAAATTTGGGAGTTGGCTTCTTTTCCGGAAATTAATCATGATATTGCCAATAACAGAGATATCAAAACTATTTATGATCAACTTGTTCAAGATCTTAGAGGTTCAGGGGAAAAACTAAGTGTTTTCTATTTTATAGGATGGAGGATTTGGAAAAATAGAAATGACTTTATATTTCAGAGCAAAAGGTGGCCAATCCCAAGTACAATCAATAAAGCATTAGTGGACTTCAGAGTTTGGACAGATGCAACCAACCAAGAACAACATCATCCAACCAGTACACTATCAAATGGAATAACATCTCTTGATCAGTTAAAGGTAATATCAACAAATGAGATATGCCTAGTTGATGCATCTTGGAAATCCCCATATGAGGTGATAGGCATTGGGTGGAGTCTTTTGGATTCAAATCTTCAGGAGAGAATTTATGCGTCTGGAATTATGAAAAGTACAATCTCTCCATCACAAGCTGAGGTAGAAGCGTTGAGAATGACGGTCCTAGAGCTGAATAAGATCGGCTATAGGAATACCATGATATGTGGAGACTTTAGAGCTTTGTATGATTTTTTGCAGGGAGAGGATTGGGATGTGAACAAAGCTCAACAAGGATTTACTTCCTATAGTGTTGTGTTGCAAGACATCATTAACATTGCTAACAGTTGTAACTTTAAGTTTAGACATGTATCTCGTGATGTTGTATTGCGAGCAGATTTGTTAGCAAAGCATGCTAGGACACATTCCCAACCTTATATTGTAAGATGGACTTTGTATTGATATTGCTTGGTAATGAAGTTTCATTGACGACAAAAAAAAAAAATATAAGTCTAACAAACTAGAATTTTTTCGTTTTTGCTTTGAAGGGGTTCAAACTCCTACAGTTCCGAGGTCCAATCTCTTGGCCCATTATGGGCATGTGAATTATTACACCATCGTCTAATAGTCGATTTTTTATTCCAATAATTTATTAAGAATCGATAATGCAAATCATCATGATAATTGTTTGTCTATGTGATTTGCCTTCAGTCATTCAATAGCCGGCACTAAGTTTAGGAAGACCGCAATCTAGAGAAAGAATTTTTTTTATTATTATTAATTTTTTAAACTGGTATTGTCTTAAGAAATATCTCTCTCTAACCTCTTTTCAGTTTTCGAATCACTAGCTGGCGGTGGCCACCGTCGACGGTTCTCATCAACCATGGCCAGAAAAAAGGGTAAGCCGGGACCCTTGTCAATCCCTAGCAAGATACCAAAAGCCCAAAAACCAAAATCCCCCTCATCTTTTTCCCCCTCAGATTCGGATCTTTCCGGCTCTAAAAAACCTACCATGTCGACGATTACCAAGTCTGTGGTTGTTGGCTCCCCAGTAACTCTTCCGGATACCCCCTCTTCCCCAATAGAGGCTCCAAAGGGATCCTCACCTTTTTCGACTCTCACATGGTGCCAAAGGTTCAAAACAGGCCCAGGTACTCTCTCTAAGTGTGGCATTCCATTCAAGCTTGAGAATGGAGAGCTCTGCATGACAATCCCAAACAAGGTGATAGAAGAAAGTAAATCATTCTGGAAGGATTTTGTGATAGGTTAGTTCTATCGTAAAGCTCCTTCATTCGGCAAGATCCAAGCGGTGGTTAATCTAATGTAGAGCAAATACCACCGAGGCATCACAACCACTAAGCTGGAATCCCCAAATGCCTTTCTGTTCAAGATCCCAAATAATGCGACTATAGATGGAAGTACAATGTTCGTAGCTCCTTGGAGCCCAGGGGTTACGCCAGAGATCCCTGAGCTCAAAATGGCTCCGGTATGGTTAGAAATTTGTAATGTTCCCTATGAATTCTACAATCCTCCTGCTCTGAGCCGCATTGCGAGTCTGGTGGGTCACCCAATCCATTTACACCCACAGACCTTAGCAATGACGAATTTCGAAGTCGCAAAAGTATTCACAGAGATCGTTCTCCACAAGCCCATCTTGGAGTCTATTTGTGCTAGATACGAGTCTGGTGAAACGGTACGTGTTGATATCTCCTGCCCTCACCTGCCTCCGATTTGCTCCTTGTGTAATGAAGCTGGTTATACAGCTAAGCGTTGCCCTCAAGCCCCACCTCTGTGCACGAAATGCAACAAAGCTTACCATAAGGTAGAGCTATGTCCGATGAATAAAAAAAGAAGATGGTTCATAAAGATTCTCTAATCACAGTTGAATTACCAAAAACACAAGAGAGTGTGCATTCTATGCCTTCATCCTCTCATTCGGACTCTAAGGAGTCAAAGGAATCTCTTGAGCCCTCTCTGGCTAAACAAGGGCAGGACGTGGATATTAATGAGACAGTGCCTGGCACTGAACTAAAGGAAGATGGGGAAGGTGAGATGTCCACCTTTACCGAAGTTGTTTCAAAGAAAAAAAAGAAAAAGAGCAGGAAGGATAAGGCTCTTCTGGAAGAGTCTCCCCTTCTCGACCACTAAATAAATAATAATGAAATCTTTTGATGCTGAGTTTCTATTGGAATTTAAGAGGGATCAACGATCCAGATAAGCAGCAATATTTTAGGAGTTGGATGCATCATAATAAGCCTCTTTTTGGATGTCTCGCTGAGACTCATGTTTTGGAGCCAAATGCTGCAAAAATCATTGCCTCAATTCTTCCTGGATGGAGGATGGAGACAAATTATGAGTTTTCTCATATTGGTAAGCTTTGGTTAGTTTGGGATCCAGATTTACCTCTGGTTATTTATAGTAAATCCCTACAGCAGATTACCTGTGGAGTCACTTTGATTGAGAATCAGGTATCTAGAAGTTTTACAGTAACTTTTGTTTACGCCTCTAACCTTCGCATTGAGAGAAGGGACCTGTGGCAGGTTATGCAAGAGATGGCAAGGAACTCAAACCTAGCAGTTTCTCCTTGGTTAGTGGTTGGTGATTTTAACCAGTCTCTTATCCCTTCTGATCACTCTCTCAGGGATGAGTATGAGGTAACCTCTGCAAGAAGCAGAGAATTTCAGCTTTGCCTAAACAACTTTGGTCTCTTTGATCTGCCTTTCACTGGTGCAGTCTACACCTGGTGGAATCATAGAGTTCAGAACCCCCATAACAGTGAAGCTGGATAGAATCCTTGGGAATGGTAGGTGGATTTTAGATTTCCCAGAAGCTAATATCAGCTTTGAGGAACCTTTCTTCTCTGATCACACATTGTGTTGTATTAGGATTCCTGAAACTGCCCCAAAGCCAAGGAAACCCTTTAAATTCAACCTCCACCTGATCCACCATCCTGAGTTCCTGTCACAGGGACTCCTATGAAAAGCTCAAACCCCTTAAAAGAGTCTTGAAGGAGCTAGATCACTCAGCTTACTCTAATATCCAAAAAAGAACTTCAGAGGCCCTAGAAGCTCTAAAAGTCTCTCAAAATGATGATTATATTTATTTTAAAATCATGGCCTATATGAAGATTAATAGTTGTATGACATTTTTGATAATTGATTTTATTTATTATTTGAATATAATCTTCATTATTTTGAGGTTCTTCTTCTTCATTGATTTCCAAGTTTTGGTTACTTGATGATGCATGAGGACTATTTTTTGACTCGACCAGAGATAGTCTTGCATTTATTTGTAACTGATTAAATTCCTGTTTGTTAATTGTAGATTGTAATTCTTTGATTTGTACTTTTATTTATTTAATTTCGTTTTGTAGTTCGCATGTCGTTACTTAATTAAATAAACTTTGAGTTGGATATTTCTCGAATATCTTATTGAGACTAAAAGGTTTTGGTGTAGATATTTGATTTTCCTGTACAATATATTTTAGTTTTAATAAATATTCTTTTTTAATTTCTAGATCATCTATTTTATTTATTAATTCTAACAGAATTTGTTTATCGCTATCCTTTGTTATAACATTGATTTCTTTGCAATTGCATAAATTATCGGATAATCCTTGTGATTCTTTAGAAGAATCACTCGAATTTTCTATCTCATTTATTGAATAGTCACTATCAGTTTCTTCTGATAGTTCATATTCAGAAGTTCATAATTTTGTTAATTTTTCTTGTATATCTGGTTGATCTTGAAATATCTCATTTATTTTCTTTTTCATTTTACATTCATGTGGATTTATGTCCTGGTCTTTACCTTTCCAGCAAACTATTTTTTGTTTGTTTGATGGGTTGAATTTTCTATTACTTTTGGAATAATTCTGATTTTTTTGATAATATTAGTAGGTTTTTTGTTAGAGTTTCTATTTTTCTGATAATACCTAATATCATTAGATTTTCTTTGTTTATATTTTAATCTTTTAACTCTAGATGGTGGATTAAATTTATCATAACCGTATTGTTCACAGAATGAACCCATGGTTATTATAATTTTAAATTTATCATTTCGTTTTTTATTTTGATGTTTTTGAAATATGGATAATCCTTTCTTTTTAATGAATGAAAATAATTGCCCATATGTTATATTATTCCAAGGAACAACTTGTCCCCCAAAATATTCCTTTAATTTATTAACTATTTTTTCTGCAAAAAAGGACGGTAATCCTGCGATAAACCGTTCTTTCCAGAAAAGTTGATTACAATCATGTCTTTGGAATATATTTGCAACAAAGATATCTTTATACCATTTAAAATCTCCTAAGGTTGGACATCTTAAATTTGTTAATATGATTTTTTTACTTTCTAATTATTCGGATGGGTTTCCGATAAAATGCATCATTATCGTATGGATTAATACTTCTATACCATTTTGTTCTTCGGTTTCTATTGTAAAACCTTCATCATCTTCTTTTCTTATCGTTTCAAGATGGTTAATAATAGAATCTTGAGTAATTCTTGAATTATCCCACCAATATGTTAGTGCTCCAGTAAATCCTGCTATTAGCATGACACATATTTGTTTTTCAGTAAAACTATCATTTTTTGCTTTATATGCTAGAGCTGCCATGCCAAATTTTTTGTAATAATTTCATTATTTCATATTCAGAACGTCCATTAATATTCCATTCATGTATATCATTTCCGGTATATATGTTATGGGAATATTTATGATGTTCTTCAAATAACATATTTGGTGGTGAATGTCTTGGATAATATGGTCTGTTAGACCTCATCGTTCGATTTTTTATTCGGTTAATTTCTTGATTATCACTTTCTGATTGTATAGACGTTTGAATAGATTCGTTATCATTTTCATCTATAATATTAATTGCTTTTGCTTTATCTATATTTTCAAGCCTAGCTGCTATTGATTGTAGAATTTTATCTTCAGGAAATTTAACTTGTCTATTTGCAGGTTTAAAGATTGGTGAAGAAGTAGAAGAAAAAAGGATGTTGTACAGTTCTGCCATTTTCTTGATTACTTAATTTATTATCTATATGATCTATTTGTTTAGAACTTGTATGTAGAATTTGACTGATAATTATTTTGTTGATATATTGCTTTAATATCTTGCATATTTACCGGGTCTTTATATTCTTTATTAGCTCCAGTTTTGAAAGGTGTGGCAATTATTTGTCTATTATGAGTATCTATTTTTAAATCCCTTAAGGGTGGATGGACTGATTTAGTTTTGATTCTTTCTTTTAATACCCATGTTTGGTATAAAGAAGAACTAGTATTAATCGTTTTAAAAGGATAATTAATGTCATTAGAAATTGGTATTTCAAAACATTTTCTAAGATATAATATTAACAATCACATAAAAACTCAAAATACAAAAAGATTTTAACATTTAACAAAATTGTCACTATCACCACAAACATTTTGGAAATCAACATCACTAACATCACCAAGAACGGTCACATTATATCATATTGTCTTCCTCTATCGCTTTCCTGCTTGTACATAACAATGCAATCCTCAAGATTATTTTTGGGTAAACCATGGCAATTTCGGATTTTTTTATCTATAATCTCTTCGGAGCTAGAATGATCTTGATAAGTTTGATCGAAGCAAGGATCATGGGAAAACTAGATCTTATCAGAGAAATGACTGAGAAAAGCTCTTCACCACTACTAAAAATCAAGGATTCTCTAAAGAACATTTCTAGAGATAAAAGGCAAAGTTTTGGTGTTAGAAAGGGAAAAGAATGGTTTTCTAAGGGTTAGGGACGCCTATTTATAGAAATCCCAAGAAATCTTGTTTTTCTTAAAACTGTCGCATGGATGCCACGTGCAGTTTTGCGCGCATGTGTAGCACCAAAACTTTGCTACCGCGACTCGATGCTCTCTGCGTCCGAGTCTCTATCTTCAATTTTTGTTTTTGTCATTTTATTTTTTTTACTTTCTAGTCAAAACTTGTTTAATGTGTTTACATTAGACTTTCAAACTTCTCTTTTAATTCTCTTTAGTTTTTCCGTGTAATCAAGAAAGTGCAAGGGGTTTGTCCTTCACTTCTTTGCCTATAAAAGGATTATTATCCTCATAATAAAATTCATCAAACTTTTTACTCTCTCTAATCGTTTGATCTTCGTATTTGTGTGTAATATCAATTACATCTCTATCTTATCTTAGTGCGTAATATCTAAGACCAGATCGAGCTTTGTAGTCTAAGAGATCTTTCATCTCTCTTGGAAGTACAATTCGATTCACCATTTTGATCCGTTCATCTTCCATCAAAAATTCATCCATGTTCATCATTTCCGCATCCAAAACCTTCGAAGGGCGTTCTTTGGGTTTAGATCCTCACGAGGAGTCTATCAAGTGGTAGTTACCGATGACAAACATAAATTTGTTCTTTTTGAATTCGATTCTCACTAATTTGGCTTTGGATACGACAACAAAACTGGGGCGCATTTGATTAAGTTGAGATTAATGATATGGCATTTAGTTTTTACAAAGCTACTCTCAAAAACTGAGACCCTCAATTACAAACCTGTTAAAAATAAAATAGTTTCTATGGATCTGTTTAATGTTGAGATTAGTTGGAAGACGCATAATCAATTAGTAATGCAAAGTTCCTGCGTGTAAGATGTGTATTGCGCAACTGTGATCCGGCCGGAATCATGGTTATCAATAAAGACAAACTATCAATCATTCTACTATGTAAAAAGATGGGAAATTCATAATGCAGATGATTATTTCAAATCATAGGAGTTGATTATGCAACTTACCTACTATTCTTATAAACTACTCCGAAGACAATAGTTTGTGTTGTTAGTTGGTTAAGGGGTTTGCTTAAAGAAGAAAGAAAGCTGCATAATCAAACTCTATCAAGACGCAACAGAAAGGGAAATGAGATTGAGCGGCAGAAAAGACAAGAAGGTCCTTAATTAAATTTGGGACCATAAATAAACACATAATAAATCGATTGGTAAGTTTGGTGTTTAGTTTTTGTTGAAAGCTATTTTAAAAGAGGAAAATCCACAATCGTCGGAATTAGAAAGAGAGAAGAGAAGAGAAGAGAGTTTTTGGTTGGCGAAAAATTGATAATTTTGTCCAGCGGAAGGAACGTTTCAAAGCTAATTAACAACTCTTGGTTTTTGTTTTTGTTTCTGTCACCATCAGTTTTTCAAATTTTGTTTGTCCTCTCTTTCTTTGGGTTGATTAGGGTTTCTGATTTGTGTGTGGAACAAAAGTGTGTTCCTTTTCGAGTCTGCAATAATGCCCAGATGGGTCGATTAAGGTTGAGCATCGAGAATAATAATAATAATAATAATAAGAAGAGGATCTGTAATTGGAGGCGTGTTTTTGAAGATCTAAAGGCTAAGGAAATGAGTGCTTCGAGGTTCGTAAAGTGTGTGACGGTTGGTGATGGAGCTGTCGGAAAAACGTGTTTGTTGATATCTTACACAAGCAACACTTTTCCTACGGTTGTGCTTATCTTCTTGTTTTAGTACATATCTCCATCTTCTTCATAGCAACATCTCTCATGTTCTTGGTTTCTTTAATCATCATATACAGGATTATGTGCCTACCGTTTTCGATAATTTCAGTGCAAATGTGGTGGTTAATGGAGCCACCGTTAATCTTGGATTGTGGGATACTGCAGGTTTTCATATTACAATCTTCTTCGTTTTTTTGCTTTTGGGATTTTGGTGTTTACATTATTTGGATCTGAGATTATGAAAATTTGGGTCTAAAACATAAACAGGACAAGAAGATTACAACAGATTAAGACCATTGAGCTATCGTGGAGCAGATGTTTTCATTTTGGCATTCTCTCTTATCAGTAAAGCCAGTTATGAAAACGTCTCCAAAAAGGTTTTAAAAAATCCATCAAAAATCTTGTTCAATTGTTTAACTCTCTCACAAAGTTTACAATTGTGTTTGTGTTGCAGTGGATCCCGGAGTTGACACATTACGCGCCTGGTGTCCCCATCGTCCTTGTTGGAACAAAGCTTGGTGAGATTTTCATTATTATAACTCATCTCTCACGCCTTTGATTACTATTTGTGACCCAATAGCCTGTGTTGCTGCTCTATAGATCTCCGAGATGATAAGCAATTCTTCATTGACCATCCTGGTGCTGTCCCGATTTCTACTGCTCAGGGAGAAGAGCTGAAGAAGCAAATAGGAGCACCTTCGTACATCGAATGCAGTTCCAAAACACAAGAGGTACACTGTTTGGTGTTAATGTTAAGGGACACATTTCTTATTTTAATGATAATGTTTGAGTGCAGAATGTGAAGGGGGTGTTTGACGCAGCCATCCGAGTGGTCTTGCAACCACCGAAGCAGAAGAAAAAGAAGAGCAAAGCTCAGAAGGCATGCTCCATCCTATGATGATGATTGGAACACACTGTTTTTACATGTTTGGTTTTGGTATATTAATCTTCTAACATTTGCATCAATGTGTCAATGGACAGACACCCAAGTTGGGTTTGGTCATTTTTCTTCTTAATATTATTGGAGTTTGTCTCAATCAACATCTTCTGCTAATGCACAATTTACACACAACCCCACATGTTTTGGACCAGTTTACATCCTATCATTTCTTCAATTAATCATATTTTGCATGCATTTTTGCGTATATTTCAAACTTAGCAAATGTGTTTATTGGTAAAGAATGTAACACTAGGAAAGGAAAAGTGATGATACAAGTTTTATTTCTCAAGATTTTACTTTTATGATTAGAGTCCAACAAGACTAGAAGCTATGATCATTGATGATTAGAAAAGAATGCAAGAAAGAGGTTCATTCAAACCATTCCATTTTGATTTTTTGGTATTTCTCACTCATGCCACCATCCTGCTGTTGTCTCTGAAACTCCATGTAACGTAGGGTGTTGGAAATGAACGACCCTGCGTCTGACTCAACTTTCTTCGTCTCGCATCTGATTAATTCAGCTAAGCTCTGGATTGTATCGCCAGTTACTTGTTGATTTCCTTTTTCCAAGAAGTAGAGATACCTGCATTTCACTCGTAACACCGTTGTTAGAGAAAGTGGTAGCAAAGTACTCAATTACAAGCATTTTGCAGAGATAGTTACTAACTAGGTGTAACTAATACGAGTAACTTACTTGTTCAGAAGTTCGACATATAGAGCCACAGACCCGGTGCTACTGGTACCACGGGATGCATTGGCCATTTGTTGAACAGCATCTGCAATTCTTTGCGCCCTCTTCAGGCAAAGCACAACCCTGTTCTCATTTCAGAAAATCCCATATTAGCTCGAATAGCCAAGTCTCACAGCACAACTATACTATCAGATGCCTCAGATGTCCCCCCTTCTTAATTGTGTATGGATCCCAATCTTAACTTTACGACTTAGTATTTTAGGGTGTGCATTTATATGTAACATACCTCTCACCATCTTTCAGATTTTCGCTCTCGTCAGCCCAGAAGAGATGTGCACATTCGTAAACAGCTCTACACTGATCTGGCTTCTTAAGGAGTCTTGCAGAGTACTGCAACAACAAAATATAATTTAGCCTGGTTAGTATTCAATATAGCACTCACTTACTCAACTAGAATGTCTGGAAATATACCCCTGTGGCCTTGTGAGTGAGAATATCTCTGTTCTCAACATTAAATACACGAATCCGCTGGAGTGTCCCTATTATTAAACGTAGTGCTGTTACTTGTGCCTTTGAATCCTAAAACACCCAAGATTTGAAGGCCACGTCAAGGTTTTTCTTACAGAAAGATGCTTGTAGCCTTGTAAGAAATTTTCACTTACAGAAATTTCTTCTTCATATAGAAGATATGCTTTTGTGAAGAACTCATAAGCGACTGCTTCTAATTCACAGTCATTTGCTGCCTGAGGATTCAGTAAAACAAAATTTCAGGTCATTCACTATATCTTATGGTTTTGATAATGCATACCAAACGATCATATACCTGAGCACATTGCAAGTAGAGTCGCAATGCCAATTCAGATGCTGAAACATCAGATAGAACTTCCACGGTCTGTAAAAAATTGACACACAAAAATCGACGGTAATCATCTTAATTCAGGCAAAGAAAAAACAACTGGGCTTCACTGGAAAAAGCCAACGGAGTTCGCAAGGCAATTAAACCTTCCTCACTCTTTTCTAAAAATCAACGTGTATGTACTATGTACACTTACCTCATTTAAGAGCTGTAGGATTCTCTTCGGTGTTGCTGAAGTGTCATCTCCAAATGGGTTTTCATCTCCACCTCGCAGTCGCCGAATTAACTGCACAAGCATATCAACACAACAAATGTCTATTAAACTTATAAAATACTGGAGACCACAGAACTCCTTCCAAATCTTAGACAGAACTTATACTGTTTCCCAAGTTGGAGAACAGAGTGAACAAGTAATCACAGTAACAAACACAAACCTTGAGAGCGGAACAGACAAGGGGTGGTATTGTAAGAGGTAGACGCTTAGGTCCTCCCGTCAGGATGTGCTTCTTTACTCTGGAAATTATCTGTAGTTGGATGTATGAATTAGGAATGGCACACACAGTTTACACTGATAGAACCTCTGATGTGAAACAATATATAATGTATACACACCTTGGCCATTTCTTCTGGATCATCATTGTAGAGCATGTGAACCAGCCGTGCAACAGAATTCTGCTCTTCCTGAAAATCTTCCTCATCAACCTAGAATGAGATACTTTCCCGTTTGAAACCATGTTGTGTACATTGTACAATAACAGGTAAGTTATCTAAAGAAAAAGTACTCTTTCGACAAACTAGAATACTGTGAACACGAAGTCAATAAGAATTGACAACAAAATGTTATATTACCTCACTATCAGTTGTACCATCAAAATCCTTGATGAGTCCCTTTATCAGTTCAAACAATGCATCGA
This sequence comes from Draba incana, assembly GCA_963576765.1. Taxonomy (NCBI): domain Eukaryota; kingdom Viridiplantae; phylum Streptophyta; class Magnoliopsida; order Brassicales; family Brassicaceae; genus Draba; species Draba incana. The sequence continues at coordinate 17,460,057 of OY755216.1, read as the reverse complement.
CCTGCAAGATGCAATAGAAGGATACACCACATCAATAGAGAACACTAAAAGATGAAACTTAACCAAGAGAAAAACACACCTCATCAGCAGTAGCAATGTGAGTATTGTTTTTCAGAATGCTCTGAATTATAATGATTGACATTGCTTTGTTTGTCTCATGGTCAAGGTATTCCATTACACGAGGATAGTTGGTAAGCTTCAAAAGAGTTGCAACATCATTATACTTCTCCAATGGAGCGCTAAGAAAAGCAACGATCTGTTTTGATGCCTTATCATCACAAAGCTTTCCTGAGGCAGAGAGTTGGCTAACACAAGATCCCTAAAGAAGAATTGGAAAGAGAGACAAAAATGTGTATTAGCAACTTGTAGAACTGATTTAGTTGCACAAACGTAACTCTGAATAAACTTAACACGCTTATACATGCTCGGAAGGCATTATACCAAAACTTGGTCCACATAATCTAGACGATCGGAATGAACATGGAGTGTGAATTTCAGAAGAAACAAATACAATGATACAGATCCTGAGGCCGGCAAGTCCACCTGTGCTTCTACAACCTGAATCAAAATATAAGATGTAGACTCAAGCAACTGTTTATGAAATACAACCGTGAAGAGATAATCAACGTGATACAATCAAAGAGAACTAGCAAAAAAATTAGACAGCATTTAAGAGCAGAAAATTTCATCAAAATACCATGGAGACTAAGCTAGATTTTTTTAGATATTCTCTAATACTAGCCACCCTCATAAAGTGTTAATTGCAATTAGTTCCATTGCCTTCATGATTACAAGATTTACCTTCCCAATGGCATAATTCAACTTTGAAAAGGCATCTACTTGCAGGAAATTAGGCAATGCTTCCACACTAGATGCAGCATAGTTCGAAAGCCTTTCCATTAGACCCGAAAGGACCGTCTTGATATCAACAGATGGCTGACAAAACACAATAAATAAAAGGAAATTAGGGGAAACATTCCGACGGGATGAAGTTCATTTATCAAATACTGCATATAAAAGAAGAAAGGGTAGGTTATAAGAAGTACCTGAAGTTGTGGACAAGCACCTAATAATACATCGAGAGTTTGAAGGTGGAAGTCGTCAGGAAAAACTTGAATAATGCAATCCATTAGGTAGCACTGTGCAAGTTCATCCTTGCAGTTGACAACCTTTTACAACAATGATACATTAATTCATTTCCACCAACAAGTAGACAGAAGCTTGGACGCTGAAACTATCTAAAGGAAGAGAAAATGCAGACCTGCTCCAGTATTCTAGGAAGAAGAGTATCTCTGTAGATGCCAAGGTCAACACCTTCCAACTGACTCAGTACATGAAGGTTCTTCCCAACCTAATCGGGAGTAACAAAAAGAATTTGAGCAAATTGTAAGAATCATTGCTCGCAAATATCTAGAAAGAAGAATCGGCTACAAGTTTAAGCTATTACAAGATCACGTAGTGCATTCCTTTCTTTCTCCCGTTTCTCCTTCTCCCGACTAGGTCCCTGGATACCAGAAAGCATGATCAGACATTGGACTTTCACAATATGCAACCATATCCAATGCTGAATACGAGAGCAGAAATATATCATTAGTATTTCCAACCAACCTGATGTTGCATTCGGACCCATAGTTTGTTCATCTCAGTAAAATTTTGAAGCACGAACTCTAAAGCATCCATGTGTGCATCAGAATCTCTGAAGAAATTTGCAAAGCATTCACCTCTTTACATATATTTCCTAAGTTAGTAACAAGAGGTTGAAGAAGAAGGGAGTTGTGAGGCCTTACCCTTCCACCTCAGAACCAATGCTTGGTAACTTATCCCTAGTAACTTGAGCAAGATAACTTCTCAAGAAGAGACCACGTAAAGGATGTTGAACAGCTCGACACATTTCAACAAGATCCTTAAGTATATCGGTAGCAGTAATTTCATTAGATTTGATATATACAGATCCTATGGTACAAAGAAGATACCTGCAATTCGATTGATTGGTATAAATGTCAAATCAGAGAGTGAAAAGGACAATAATGTATACATTATGAAAAAAACTTACAATCTTGGCAAAATGTTACCGGCATGCTGCACTAACTCGTACAGCTCTGCGATGGAGCAACCACGAGCCGTCTCTTCCTTAAAGAACATGTCCAGTTTCCTCAGTTGATCAAAAACTCGAATATCTGAACAAAATCAGATGGCAGTAAGAAAAAAATACACAAGAATTATCCCCTGAATCCATGCGACTCACAGAGCTCGTAGTATTTATGAGGAGAAAGCTTGGAAGTACGAAGCTCGCTCAGCATCTGAGCAGAAAACTTAAGAGCGTCTTTCAGATTGTTGGAATCCTGCGATTTTAAAATGAAGATCCGTTAACAACCCGGAATTTAGGGTTCGAATGCGGATCCCGATCGAAAAATTGACTGATGAAGAAGAGAGGAGAGAAGAGATACCATTGCTCGCTGCATGTAGAAAGCATTTTGCTTAACGCCGGCGATTGCGGTGGCAAGCCACTTCTCGTCGTCGTCGCCGCCGGTGATCATTCTCGTTCACTACAGAGAATTTTGACCCAATATCTTTTGCGTATTGACTCTCCGCATTTGTTTTTTTTTTTCTTCTTCATCATCCACTTTACCAATTTTTTCAACAATTTTAATTGAATTACATGGTCACACAATAACTCGTGTTAATAAATTGTTCTTTGCTACACAGACCGGCCCAAAGGCAAGCCAGTGAAACCACCGTTTAGGTACTTAAATTTAGACCGGCCCTTTTTAGTTTAAATTTTTGTTATATGTATAATTAAAAAAAAAATATTAACGATTTTTACTATAATAATAATAATATTTGTAAAACATTTTTTCAAAGTCTTTTATAATGTATGTGGGCTTATCTCAAAAAACATGGTAATTATTTATTTTCAAAACTAATATAATTTTATTAGTTAAAATTCATGTTTAGGATAAAAATATCAAACAATGATTCAGTTCTCTCATGCTTCCTCTTTGATCTTCTCTTCTTTGGTCTTACACTGTTGCACAAATTAAAGCCATGGAGTATTAAGTGGATGTTTTCAATCTTGTGAGTGGACTAGTTTTTGCAAAGGCCAGAGTAAAAAAATATTCTAAATCGAGAAAGACGTCTGACAAATAAAGCTTATTGCATATTATTGACCATTCTGGTATCGTAGCCACCGCATAAAAAAGTTTTTCGAAGTTGAATCTAATAAAGAATTATTTGCGGTCTACCATATCATAAGAGAGAATGAATGGGTTGGTTTTGCAAGCAAAAACTCGACTATGTGAGTTTTATGAATGATTAGCAAGCAAAAAAGCATAAAGGGTGATATTTTAAAATAAAATTTTATTTTGTTGTTGTTTTTATTTTCTTACAAACTATGAACAGGTTTACAAAAAAATTTAGTGTTTTTTACTTATATTACTATTTTTTACGATATACGAAAAAGACACCTTTTAAAAAAATTTTTAGGGCACCCAAAAACATTGGACCCGCATTGTTGCTACACCATAAAAATCATTCATTTTGCAAGTTGGTAATCTCAATTACTTCACTATTTTTGCCTCACATTGATTGTGTACTACAGTAAAAACTCTATAAATTAATAATGTTGGGACCACGATATTTTATTAATTTATAGAGTTATTAATTTACCAAAAATGGAAACTTTCCATAATTTTTTTAAAATAATTTTTATTTTAAAATTTTTAATTTATATTATGCTATATTTTTGTGAAATTAATTTATTCTCTTTGTTTGTTTATACTATATCAAATAATGATAGAGTTATAAACAAATTTCAGTTCTAAAAAAAAATAAACAACACTAAAATGATATATAAATATATTTTGGTCAAGTTTATATAGCATATATTAATTTATGATATTATTGGGACCATATATTTACATAGGATTTCTAAAAAAATTATTATCTTATTATCTTATCGAATTGTGTTATATTTTATACCGGCCCGACTCAAGACCGGCCAAATTTATTAATTTAGAGAGTTTATTAATTTATCGAGTATTAATTTATAGAGTTTCTACAGTAGTGTGGAAAGCGTTTTCTCTAAACTGAGAATTGGTAAATCTGACCCTAAATAAAACAAAATTTTAACCACAGAGACTAATTTCTCTTGTGCTATGCAAAGACAGACCAGCATTCCCGGGACAGCTTTCCTTTTAAGACTTCATAGCCTGAATCTGGCAAAGGAGCAACCATATTTTTTTTACATGAGAGTTGGGATTAGATTACTATGTCAGTAGATCACTGTAGCATTTTCCTCTAGACTAGTCTCCATTTCCGCCTCTTTGCATCCTATTCTCAAGCCATGGACTATCTCCTTCAAGTCTACGAGGCCACACCCTGGTATTCGACCTATTTTCCTCTCCTTCACCACCTCTCTCACTCTATCAACATCCTCCCACCGGCCTGTAACACTATAAATGTTCATCAGCAAATGGTAATACTTGTAGTTCAGAGGATCGGTCTCTATCAGAGACTTGGCAATGCTCTCCCCTAGAGCGGGGTTTCCTGTGAAACGCGATGAGCTGAGCAAGTTTGCCCATTTTGCAGATTCTGGCGTCACATCTTCCTCTAGTAACTTTTTCAGAATTTCCTCTGCTTCTTCAGGGAACCCGGCGCTGGTGTAAAGATTAGCCATGCACCATAGGTGTCCAAAGTTGGGTTTGATCTGGAATTCGTCAACCATCAGGGCATAGTAACTTTTCCCTTCAGAAAGAAGTCCAGCTCTAGCACAACCGCAGAGAACACCAACAAACGTTACTTCATCCGGTATGAGCGCACCATCAACCATAGCTTCAAATAATTTGAGCCCATCTTCAGGATTCCCGTGAAGACAATGTGCCAATATCATCACATTCCACGTAACTTTATTCCTACGGGATAGACTGTCGAATATACTACGTGCTAAGTCTACTTCCTTGCACTTTCCATACATGTCAACAAGAGCTGTATCAATGACTATTCTCGAATTCACCAAGGTTCTTATCAAAAAAGCATGAACCGACCTACCTTCCTTCAATCTAGCTGATCTGCCGCAAGCATTCAGCAACATAACGAAAGTACTCTCATTTCCTCTGAACCCTGCTTCAACCATCTCACGGAACAAACGAATGGAAACTCCGGGATTGTTAGCAACCAAGTAAGCCCTAATCATGATATTCCAAGTAATAACATCTTTCTCAGGCATTTTATCGAACAACTTGTGAGCATACAGAAGATCACCGTTTCTCACCGCCCCATCCATTATGGAGTTCCAGGACACAATATCTCTTTTGGGCATTTCAACAAACATCTTCTTGGCAACCTCCAAGACACCGCAACAGGCATACATATGCATTAACGAATTTTGAACAGCCAAAACTTGATCGCATCCATGCTTAATGGCTTGGCCGTGACACATTTTCCCGGAATCAACGCAACACGTCTTTGCGATACAAGGAAACAAAGAGACGAAGGTGTAGGAATCAGGAACAAATCCAAATCTCCGTATATGGAAGTAAAACCCCAACGCTTGTTTGGGATAAGCAGAGACCAAATACGCCTTAAAAACGGGATTTGCACAGTAAAGCTTGCCGAAGCTGCGGAATATGGAGAGTGTGTAGCTAGCGTCTCCAAAACGCGTACAAGACTTCAACAATCTGATAGGCCAAGTGGAATCCCAGAAATTACCAGAGGCGATAAGCCTCGCGTGAACTTGGAAGATGAGTTTAATAGCACTGGATTCGTCGAGAAGCTTGAAACTCTTAAGCAGACCCAGAACAGGGACGTTAGATCTTGACGTGATAGAAGAAGCTCTTGCCATTCATCTCCAGCTTGGATCCTTAGAGTTGAGTCAGGGTTGGATTCGGAGATCGCCATTAACCCACGATCATATCTCTATGTCAGAACTTGAAGAGCGTCAATGGTTCGCACAAGGACGATGAACGAAGTGGGCGGCGCTCAAGTGTAAACCTTAAAGTGAAACCTTCTTAGTGATTCGGAGTGTTCCAGTTTTATCTGAATGAATATATTTAAATGGGAACGAGTTCTTTGTTACAAAAGAAGATAAATCAGGATTCTTAAAATGGTTTTGATTGGGATAAGCCACCTAACTACCTAATTTTAATTACAGACATTTAGAAATTACAACATTTCTTATCTGGATATTTCTAAATATTTGAGATATATTATGCTAAATTATCTGAATATTTCTTCTGTTGAAATCCAGACACACATAACTATACATCTCATTCGAGCCTTTAAATTGGTTTTTAGAATGTGAATAAGGCAAAAAAAAAAGGTTACGTAGAGAGAAATCAAGGAGAGAAAGAAGGTGAGAAGTAAGGGTCTAAAGGTGTTGGTGTGTGAACATAGAGAAAGGTGTTTAACGTACATTCTAATCCATTAGGAGAGGCCTTGCAAATCACGATTCTCACTCTGTTAAATTGATAACACCAAGTGAAGATAAGAAGAAGAAGAAGAAGAAGAAGAAGAAGAAGATGATGATGGGTTTTGACAAGTGGCTTGCTTTCTTGTACCCAAGAGGAAGAAGAGAGGAAGAGTGTTGCAGTGTGTGTTTGATGAGAATGGAGGAAGAAGATGCGATCAAGTCTTTACCATGTTCTCATGAGTTCCATAGTCTTTGCGTCGACACGTGGTTCCATGTTAGCCGCAAGATCTGCTGTCCACTCTGCCGGTTTTCGCCCGCCACCATCCTCCTTACCGATGAACTTTTCCTCTGGTTCTCTTCTTTCCATTTCTGACTCCTCTGTCTCTCTCAGGGGATCAAACATGTTTCTCCTTGTAATGCTATAACTAGTTTTTCTTTCAAGGGGGGAATGTATAACAAGTTTGATTCCTCCCCCTGTATAAAGATATCAAACAAAGCTTTGACCATTCATTTTCTTCTCCTCCGTCTAAAAATGGTCTTCCTTTCTGATTGTAATTGTTCATGTACTCAAGAGCAATGAAACCACCTGCCACACACTAGCCGTAGACATTTTGCCTCTTAGATTCCCTTAGCTCCAAAATTTGACTAGAGTTAGATATTTCATTCCGCAAAAATAATAACTACTTCCAAAGTCATTCACTTATATGTAATACAAAAGTAGACCCAAACTGAAGAGACATTGCCGGGATTGAACGAGTTAGAGATGGTACTACTGACAGATGAAGTAGCAACAACAGGTTAGCGGAGATTTGGTAATCCAACATGTTGAACAAGAAAAATAGCTGCTTAGCTGCTCTAAACATTCGGTAATCAAAGAGATAATGGAAAACAATCGAAGAAAATCATGATCGCAAAGTGGTATAACTCTCTAGTGACTCACACACTCCAAAACATTTATAAAAACCTAAGGCACACACTCAAACATTGTAACTGGGAGATAAACATGGCCACACTCAAACTCATGAATATTGTTTTGCTCATTAAACGGAGATTATCTTTAAATGAAGACAAATTAAAACAAATGGTTTTATGATTCAGAGGAAGGCCAAAACTGGTAGGAGAAGTAGGATGAGAATGGAAGCACCGACTGAGCCAGGATTATCGGCGGAGTTACGAGGGCCAACTGGGGGCGGTGTAGCAACAGCAACAGGAGGAGGAAGACTAGGTGGAGGAGCCTCGATCTCTGGTGGTGGAGGAGCCTCAATCTCCGGTGGTGGAGGAGCCGTAAATGGTAAGCTTTCATCATCAAAACCTGCCATTAACACAAAACACTTCATTAACAATGCTATGTTCCTAGTTATATACAATGATTTCCTGATTTGGTCGCTTACAATTAGAACGCTTCCAACCCAGAATCATCCTTTCCCGGTCAAATACAATGCGGTGGCCCGACATCAAGTTCTCTGCATTCCACACATACTCTCATTATATACATACATGTAATTTGTGCATCAGTATTGACATACTTACGTCCGATGATGTTAATCTTGAGATCTTCACCATTCAGAATACCCATGCAGTACATCGCATTACCCTCCTGTTACTCATGTTCAAAACCAAAAACCAAAATTAAAATAGATACGAAAATACAGGGATGAAAGAAACTTTAAACACTATGTCTTGCCTGAGTCAGCGCTCCAAAAAACGGAGTCAGGAGGCTCATTTTGGATCCTCCTGCAAATGTCATCTCCACTGGAGGTACTTTCCAGGTTGTGACGTTTGGACTACATGTGAAGAGGAAGAGTATCAGAACTCGGATCTGGTACAAATTAGACCATCTCACTAGTAACTTAGCTAGCTTAACTACTAGTCCTACTTTCATATTCTTCTCTAAATTCAAGGTTTCTCTTCTTTCTAATTTTTTACGTGTTCTGTGGCGTGTGCTAAAAAGTCCAACACATTCTACTTATAATAACTACAAGATAAGAGCGTGAGCATGACCTCAAGTCGTAACAAAACTCAAAAGAAATCTGAGGATCAACTGGGCGTCGCTTGTCCTTGACTTGATCATTAAGCTGCAAAAGTAAAACAGTGAATGTCATGTGATGTAAAAAAAAAAAACACAAGCTTGGAATTTTTCTAAGAAATCTTCATTTCAATATCCATTGCAAAAATTACAAACATGAGATATCCAATGATCTAACAGCACAAGATTTTCTTAGAGGAAGAGAGTTTGCACATCTGGTTTGTTAACATGAATCTGGTCAGGCATGCAATAGAATATATGATTAGTGTAATCTAAAAACTTACAGCTTTGGTAAAAAGACCATATGCTGGCTCTAGTAAGTGCGTAAATGATGAGCCAGTGTCGAATTGTGCAAAGAGGCTAGCACCAACAGGATCTCCCCCCACTGATATTTCCGTCACGTTCACACCATATGCCTTGCTAGTTTTTCATTTGGATCAAAAAAGTGAAAAAAAGAACCACGGGAGATAGAAACAGAATCGGTATCGAATTAGTAAACTTTAAGCGGTGTCAATCTGGAATTGTTTATGTACCTTGGTTCAACAGAAATGAATGGAGTTTCCTCCTGGTCTGTGTAGCCTTTGTCTCCGAAACTGATTCTTCCGACAACGCTAATAACACGTCCGAAACACATTGAGAAGGAGTTTGCAGTGATATTAGCTTTCGCCAGAAGGCTCGGAACAGAATAATCTTCCATACCAAGCCCGAGAACACCGTTCACGGAAAAACTTCTCTGGAACAGACCTGTCTGATTCTGACCGCAACTGCATCATAAACAAGGATTCAGTCTATTGCCATTTCTTAAACAGAGAACAGTTGATGGAGCGGAAGCAAAAGGCCTAAACATTTACATGTCCGGAACCCACTTCATATTCATTCTTACCGTTTAATGATTTTGCAATGCAAAGCAATAGTACATGACGGTTTTTGTTAAGAAAAAACAGAGGAAAAGAGTGTCATTACTTACCCAAGCGTGATATTAGCTTTGACAGGCTTTAAATCCACATCCTCGGTGACCAGATGCAATACATCCTGTAACAATGTCCCCGTGGAGGCTGTGGTGAAAGAGTTGGAAACCTGATAAGGGCAATCACTTGCAGGAGAAGAACACCGTCCTGATTCAAAACAACGCTTGTCGCTGCATCCAATGCTTGAACTTGTAGAAGATGCATTGGGACTGTAAAGATTGAGTGGTAGGCTCTGTGTCAAAGAAGAGATACCGAAAGAGTGAGTTAAGGCACACATAGTCTGAAGAAAAGATTTAACTGCTTAGAGAAGGGAGAGGTACCCCCGGAAATCCAGCATCTTTCAAGTCACGAATGCAAGTTGTACCGCAATTGCAAGGCAACCATAACAAATCAGCGCCTGAGTCCAGAGCCACCAAGAACCATGTAGCCGGTGTTCCCACAGAGATATTTGTGTAATGCAGGCTGAAACCATATTGATATGAAAGTTATATTCAATAGGCAATGCATTCGAGCATCATATTAAAGAAGAAAACAAAATGTGATGAATCAAGAGGAGAAGCGTAATTACTGTCCCAAAAAATTGACTGCAACCGTTGTGTTTCCGTCCATGGAAGTGACGGAGCTTTCTTTGTTGTTGGAGGCAAGACCTCGACCTCGAATGAAGCGATCACGGTGTGCCAAAACCTTGAAATATTCCAAACTTTCCTCTTGCGGCACTTGATTGTTAAAGCCAAGATTTTTCTTGACCGCATCGGAGAACATGTGGTGAACTTCGTAGCTAAACTTCCCAGAAGCCTCACATCTCTTCAATCCCCAACTCACCACAAACACAGACAATAACACAAACACTTGGCGTGCAACGGCCATGATTTTACTCCCAGAGGTTTTCCGAGAAAACAAAAAACACTCCGAACGCAAAAAGGTCCTTTTGTCTTCTCAGATAACAAGTTTCACCCGGACGAATCATCCCGTATAAATAAGGAAAATGAGGAATTGAAAAAAGTCAAAAGCTTGACTCGGTCGCTTTGTTCCAGATAAGCAGAGAGAAGCTAAGTTGATTCTTCGAGGTAATAATTGTCTAATCGGAGTCGTAGCCATTATGTTGCTGCTTCGTTTTCTTCGTTGAAGCTCAAGGTTGACGAAACCAGAGTCTATCTGCTGCGGAAGGAGACGACTTTTTAAATGGGTTAGATTATTTATGAGACACTTTTTGTTCTACACTCGTTGCACTTTTTTATTCTTGTTACTTCAACCGTAATAATTTAATTTTTGTTGTGTTTGTTTCTGTTTAAAACTTGGTTCTAGTTTGGTTCGGTTTTCAATAAAATTAAGGATTAATTTGCCTATGGACAACTTTTTCAAAAGTATTATGCCATTTATTATTTGCTATGTGGGCAAAAAACATTGTACATGCATTAGTAAATATCATATACCCCCTTTCCTTTTAACTTAATTACGATTTTGCTATTAAGCCCAATAATCTATTTTGGCCCAAAACTAATACTATTATTCTCTCCCCCAATATTTTACGGAATGACGGAAAAATTTACGAAATGATGTTTTTGGAGGAAAACTTTTACGGAATGATGTTTTTGACGGAAATTTTTTACGGAATAACGATATTTTGCAAGAAAATTTTACGGAATAACGATTCGGCGGGAAATTTTTACGGAATGATGTTTTTTTGCGGGAAACTTTTACAGAATCAGGTTTTTGGTGGAAAATTTTTATGGAATAATGGTTTTGGCATGAATTTTTTACGGAATAACGTTTTTGCGGGAAATTTTAACGGAACGACGTTTTTTGCCGAGAATTTTTATGGAATGACATTTTTGGCTGGGAATTTTTACGGACTGACATTTTTTGCCGAAAATTTTTTATGGAATCACCTTTTTTGCAGGAAATTTTAACGAAATGACCTTTTTGTCAGAAAATTTTATGGAATCACGTTTTTGGCAGGATTTTTTTACGGAATCACGTTTTTTTGCGGAAAACTTTTATGGAATCATGTTTTTGGTAGAATTTTATTGTGGAATGACATGCTTGGCGTGAATTTTTAACAGAATGACGTTTTTGCGGAAATTTTTAACGGAATGACGTTTTTTTGATGGGAATTTTTACGAAATGACGTTTTTGGAGGGAATTTTTTAGAGATGACGTTTTTGGCGGGATTTTTTTACGGAATGATGTTCTTTGCAAGAAACTTTTACGGAATCACGTTTTTTGCAGGAAATTTTTCCGAAATTACGTTTTTCCAGGATTTTTTTACGGAATGACGTTTTTGCAGGAATTTTTTACGGAAGGACTTTTATGGCGTGAATATTTTACGGAATGATGTTTTTGGGGTTTTTTTAACAGAATGACGTTTTTTGCAAGAAATTTTTACGGAATCACGTTTTTTTTGCTGAGAATTTTTATGGAAGGACGTTTTGGCGGGAATTTCTTACGAAATGACGTTTTTGCGGGAATATTTTACGGAATGATGTTTTTGCGGGAATATTTTACGGAATATCATTTTTTAGCAGGAACTTTTTACGGAATGACGTTTTTGGCGGGAACCTATTACGGAATGACTTTTGCGGGAAATTTTTACGGAATTATGTTTTTTTGCCAGGAATTTTTTACGGAATGACGTTTTTGGCGTAAATATTTTACGGAATCACGTATTTTACAAAAATTATTTACGGAATGATGTTTTAGGCGGGAATTTTTACGAAATGACGTTTTTGGCGGTAAATTTTTACGAAATGACTTTTTTGCATGGTGAACAAGGTGTACATCAATGCCATCGTGTACATGTTGGGGGTGGTGTATAGTATGCTCAAAAGGGTTTGGTGGACATGGGTTTGGATACGCTTGGTGTACATACTAATGTAAATGTTTGGTGTACAAGCATGATGTACAAGTATGGTGTACGCCAATGCCATCGTGTACATGCTTGGAATACATACATGGTATATAGTATGCTCAAAAGGGTTTGGTGGACATGGGTTTGGATACGCTTGGTGTACAGACTGGTGCACATGTTTGGTGTACAGACTGGTGCACATGTTTGGTGTACAAGCATGATGTACAAGTATGGTGTACGTCAATGCTATCGTGTACAAGCTTGGAATACATACAAGGTGTATATATTATGCTCAAAAGGGTTTGGTGGACATGGATTTGGATACGCTTGGTGTACAACTAGTGTACAGACTGGTGTACATGTTTGGTGTACAAGTATGATGTACAAGTATGGTGTACGTCAACGCCATCGTGTACATGCTTGGAATACATACATGGCGTATAGTATGCTCAAAAGGGTTTGGTGGACATTGGTTTGGATACGCTTGATGTACAGACTGGTGTACATGTTTGGTGTATATAGTTTATATGTTATACTAACACCCTAAACTCTATAAAAATAATTCATTGAATTCTTATTTTTAGTATCCATTGTTCTTAATTTATTGAACTACATTTCTTATGGGCAATTGGCTAACATTGTCCAATACTAGCCCATTAAACGTGATTCCAAAATCTTTCCGCCAAAAACGTGATTCCCTAAAAGTTTCCTACAAGAAAATGTCATTCCGTAACAAATTTCTGCTAAAAACGTGATTCCATAAAATTTTCCTGCCAAAAGCGTGATTCCATAAAATTTTCCATCAAGAAAATGTCATTCCGTAAAAATTTCCCGCCAAAAACATGATTCCGTAAAAAATTCCTGCCAAAAATGTCATTCCGTAAAAGTTTTCGGGAAAAACGTGATTCCGTAAAAAAATTTCCCCCAAAATGTCATTCCGCAAAAAATTCCCGCAAAAAGCGTGATTCCATGAAAGTTTCTTGCAAAAAACCTCATTCCGCAAAAAACTCCCGCAAAAAACGTCATTTCGTAAAAATTTCTTGTAAAAAACGTGATTCCATAAAAGTTTATGGCCAAAAACGCAATTTCGTAAAATTTTACCGCCAAAAACGTGATTCCATAAAAGTTTCCGACAAAAAACGTCACTCTGAAAAAATCCGCAAAAAGCGTCTTTCCGTAAAATATTCCCGCAAAAATGTCATTCTGTAAAATTCCGCCTAAAACGTGATTCTGTAAAAGTTTCTGGCAAAAACGTCATTTTGAAAAAATCCACAAAAGCGTCTTTTCGTAAAAAATTCCCGCCAAAAACGTCATTCCGTAAAATTTCCGCCTAAAACGTGATTCAATAAAAGTTTCATGCAAAAACGTCATTCCGCAAAAGAAATCCCGCAAATAAGTCATTCCGTAAAAATTTCCCGCCAAAAACGTGATTCTATAAAAGTTGTCTGCAAAAAAACCTCATTCCGCAAAAAATTCTCGCCAAAAACGTCATTCCGTAAAAATTTACTGTAAAAACATCAATCCGTAAAAAATTCCCGCCAAAAATGTCATTCCGTAAAATTTCCGCTTAAAACGTGATTCCATAAAAGTTTCATGCAAAAACGTCTTTCCACACAAAATTCTCGCAAAAAAGTCATTCTGTAAAAATTTACCGTCAAAAACGTGGTTCCGTAAAAATTTATTGCAAAAAACAACATTCCGTAAAAAAAATCCCGCCAAAAACGTCATTATGTAAAATTTCTGCCTAAAACGTGATTCTATAAATGTTTCTTGCAAAAAAAGTCATTCCGTAAAAAAATCATGGCAAAAACATTATTCCGTAAAATTTTCCCGACAAAAACGTGATTTCATAAAAGTTTTTAGAAATAATTATTCTAATATACTAAATAACCCATTATTTCTATGGTAGGGCTATTTGTGTTTTTTTTTGCCCAATTTTTTCTACTAGAGCATTGCCCATTTGCCAAATTATGAATAGTCATTTGCCCATTTTCCAAATTAAGTTCAAAAAGTTGCCTGAAATACTAATTAACTCTAAAATTAATGAAAAAAACTGTTGGTTTATTATGTTTGGTTTTAAGCTAAATACAAATTTAGTTTGGTTTGCTCGGTTTGATATTAATTTCTCAGCTCTGATTAGAAATATTACATTTGTATTTGTACTTGCTAAGTGTAAATTAAAGGCTAGCTTAGTGATTAGTGAAAAGCAGAAGATTAGGCTTTTAACTAGACAAGAGCTTGTTGAGAGGGAAATTTCCTTCTCCGTTACGCAAGTAACCATGACCACATCTAGAGGACTACACAGGGCCGGCTCTGAGGACAAGCGGGCAAAGCCTATGCTTGCGGTCTTTATATCGAACTTCATATTTATTATGAGAAATCAGCCTTCAAATTCTAAAAGTTTCATTAGTTTAGTAGTGAAATAGGCCTATTTTTGTTTTTAGTTTGCGGTCCATTGAAACTCAGGGCCCTGGGACTACATTTACACTTACTATTCGCTTTCTCACACTTGTCTACGAGGAATTAAGGTTTAAACCCCCATGATTCAACAATTATGCCAATTTTGAAAAGATTTGTTATCAAAATGGTTTTTTGTGATTAAACGGTTCAAGTCTTGTTTCTCACTCTAATCAGTACATGTGACGTTCCTAATATATAACTCTGTACAAACTCTCCGAAAGGTTAATAAACCATCCAAGTGTTACCAAAAATCGTCTCTACTAGTGGCAAACGACTGATCGGGTTTCAAAATGGTGTCCTTGGCAATAGTAATGACTTCAATAGACCTGTTTAGTGGCTACGCATTGGATTTGAAGTTCTGTATCTCTCTATGTCTCGGGGGACATTACATGTTTGACAATGCACTTGCTCCAGACACTTTGACACATCCAAAACATTTATATAACAGAAACATACATTGTAACAAGACTATCAAACCAAGGAATTGTTTTGCTCATCAAACAAAGATTCTTATTACATGAACATAAAAATTTTCAAACCAACACAAAACACATGGCTTCTGTGAATCAGAGGAAGGCCAAAAGAGGTAGGAGAAGTAGGAGTTGCGATGAGAGAGGGATGAGATTGGCTGCACCGCCAGGATTGACTGTGGAGTTGCGAGGTTCAAATGGAGGCGGTAAAGCAGCAGCAACAGGAGGAGGAGGACGAGGTGGTGGAGTGGATGCTCTTGGTGGAGTAGCTTCGAACTCCGGTGGTGGAGGAGTTGTAGATTCTAAGCTTTCATCTTCAAAACCTACAATACAACAAAACAATTCAATACCAATGGTAAGCTGTTCCAAGGATTATATATAATCCCTCCCTGATTTGGTCACTCACATAAAGACGACTTCCAGCCCAAAACCATCCTCTCCCGGTCGAATACAATGCGGTATCCAGCCATCAAGTTCTCTGCATCCCACAAATACTCTCATTATTATATGCATATATTTAGAGTTTGTGCATCAGTATTGAGATACTTACGTCCAATGATGTTATTGTTGAGGCTCTTCAGAATACCCAAGCAGTAGATAGAAGTATCGTTCTGTAACTCATGTTCAAAACCAAAATGTAAATAGATACGCCAATACAGGGGAAAAAGAAGAAGAAAAAAAACACCATGTCTTGCCTTAGTCCGTGCCGTAAAAAATGGATTCTTGAGAGTAATTTTGGATCCTCCTACAAAAGTCAGGTCTACAGCGGGAAATCTTATATTTGTAAAGTTTGGACTGCAGACGAAGAAGAAGAGCATCAGAATTTAGACGTGGTACCGATTAAACCATCTTACTAGTTACTTAGCTAGTTTAACTACTCCACATTCTTTATATTCTTTACTAGTTACTTAGCTAGTTTAACTACTCCACATTACGTGTTCTGGCCTGCATTAAAATTCCAACATTTGCTACTAAATGGGTAAAAGCATATGATAACTACACTGATAAGATACCTCAAGTCGTAACAGAACTCAAATGGAAGCGTAGGATCAGCTGGGCGTCGCTTGTCCTCGACTAGATCGTCAAACTGTAAAAGTTAAAGAATAAAAGTCATGTGATGCAAAAAACACAAGCTTGGAGAAATGGCATTTCAATATATTAATAAGAGATATCATATGATTTAACAGCACAAGATCTTTGTGAAGGAAGACAAATTTGCACATATCCAGTCTGTTAACATGAATTTGGTCAGACTTGATTTAATGTATGATTTAAGCACTTACATTTTTGGTAATAGTACCATATGCTGGTTCCTGTAATAGTGAAAATGATGAGCCAGTGTCGAATTGTGCAAAGAAGCGAGCACTAAAAGGATCTCCCCCCACTGATACTCCCGTCACATTCACACCATAAGCCGTACTGGTTTTATTTCAGATAAAAAAAATGTGAAAAGGAGAACGATGGGAGACTAAAACATAATCGGTGTTGGTATACATTGGATTAGAAAACTCTCGATCTGGAATGGACTTAGTACCTTGGTTCAACAGAAATGAATGGAGTCTCCTCCTGGTCTGTGTAGCCTTTGTCTCCGAAACTGATTCTTCCGACAACATCAATGACACGCCCGAAACACATGGAGAAAGAGTTTGCGGTGATATTCGCTTTAGCCAATGTGCTGGGAACAGAATAATCTTTCACACCAAGCCCAAGAACACCGTTCACAGCAAGACTTTTCTGGAACAGACCTGTCTGATTCTGACCACAACTGCACCACAAACACAGATTCAGTTTTTTGGCATCTCCTTGGTTGCCTCATAGGTCCTTTCTTAAACATCAACAGTTGATGTAACCGTACATGAGTTTCTAAGAGAGGCAACAAAACCTATTGGTTTCACTACGCACACCAATAGATGGCGTTAACCGGAAATGGAACTTTTTCTTTAGAGGTGCAATAGCATGGTTTTTTTATTAAGAAAAGATAGAGGAAAAGCTTGATTGCTTACCCAAGCGTGACATTAGCTTTGACAGGCTCTAAATCCTCATCTTCTTTAATCAGATGCAATACATCCTGTAACAATGTCCCCTTGGTGACTGTGTTGGTATTGTAGGGAATCTGATAGGGGCAATCACTAGCAGGAGAAGAACACCCACTCGATCCAAAACAACGCTTGTCACTGCATCTAATGCTTGAACTTGTCGAAGATGCATTGGGACTGTAAAGATTGAGTGGTATACTCTGTGTCGAAAGAAGAGTAAATGAAAAAGAGTAAGAAGCAAAAATATTTCTATCTGTTTTCGAAAAGGGAAAGGTACCCGTGGAATTCCAGCATCTTCCAAGTCTCGGATACAAGTGGTACCACAGTTGCAAGGCAACCAAAACAAATCGCTGCCTGTATCCAGAGCCACAAAGAACCAAGTAGCTGGTGTTCCCACAGAGACATTAGCGTAATGCAGACTGAAACCACAAGAATATACAAATCATGTTCAACAATCAATATCAATAGACTCAAACGATTGCATATTCATTAAACAAGAAAACGAATTTTGTTGTGAATCAAGAGAAGGAAGAGGCATTACGCTCCAAGAGGCCTGACTGAAAGCGTGAGATTGCCGTCCATGAAAGTAATAGGGGTTTCTTCGTTGTTGGAGGCAAGACCTCGACCTCTGATCAATTGATCGCGTTGGGCCAAAACCTTGAAGTACTCCAAACTTCCCTTTTCTGGCATTGAACTGTCAAGACCAAGACTTTGCTGGACCGCATCAGAGAACATGTGGTGAACTTCGAAGCTGAACTTCCCTGAAGCCTCACATCTCTCCAATCCCCAACTCACCACAAACACAGACAATAACACAAACACTTGGCGTGCAACAGCCATGGTTTCACTCCCGGAGCTTTTCCGAGAGAACGATGACTCTACCAGCGTATAAATTCTTTCACCTTCTCGGATAACGAGTCACACCGAGACGAATGACGTATATGTAAGGAGATTGAGGAATTGAAAAAGTCAAAAGCTTGACTCGTTCGCATTGTTTCAGATAAGCTGATTTGATTCCCCGGAGTAATTATTGTTTAATCGGAGTCGTAGCCATTATTGTGCTGCTTCGTCTTCTTCCTTGAAGCTCAAAGTTGACGAAAACAGAGTCTCTCTGCTACGGAAGGAGACGACTTTCTAACTTATATAGTAATAACTTAACTTTTCTTTTGCCGAAAAGTCCCTTTATTCTTCTTCCGTTTTCACTTCTATCCTATTGTTATTTTTATTCTTTCTAATTATAAACATAATTTCACCTAACTTTGCAATTATAGGATGCATTATAGACAACAACATAAAAGTTGACCTTTTCTAGAAAACGTTCACAAAATGGGATGTAGTCGACCTTTTATAGGGTATCAATAATACCTTATTACCTAGTGGATTACTACAAAATTTATTATTATACTACAAATTTATTATTATACTACAAATTATAAACAACAGATAAGCTCCTTTGTGAAGTCGTCAACAAACGAGGAGGGCATGTTATGAATCTTCCCAATTTTTGCTCTATTCCGTTGAGACTTGAACTTCTTGGCTTAATATATCCACCATCTTCCATATTTTTTTTATAAAAAATTTGTCCTAGTTATGTTAAATTTAAAATAATTTCCAAATTAGACTTTTGGATATTTTATAATTTGAGCGAGGAATGGGTAAAAATTGTATTTAAAATCTTTTATTTACAAATGACCTAGTTGGATTAAATGAAAGGGACATGAAACTCAGAGGGTTAATTAAAATGAAAATAAGATATAGCACTAGCACAAGAACTACTATCACAAATATACAAAATAAATGAAACAGAGGATGATGAAAAGTGAAGAAGCATCTAAAGGGTTTAAGCGAGTGGAAGGGTTTTTTCTTGGTCTTAAAGACGGTGTTGGCGGCAGCGAAGGCGGTTTCGCTGATGCAGTAGGTCCCTTTGAACGGTTCTCATCGTTACCTGAAAAATTCAAGAAACAAATTAGTCACAAACATGAAATATCATGTTGTTATTTTTATTTTTGCAGAAGAGTATAATCAAAGTTAGGGCATACAATCAGATTCTTTCCATCCCAAGATCATTTTCTCGCGATCGTAGACGATTCTGTAGTTTGTCATGAAGTTTTCTAACAGACCAAGAAACAATTTATCTGATTAG
The DNA here is from genome assembly GCA_963576765.1 of Draba incana. Taxonomy (NCBI): domain Eukaryota; kingdom Viridiplantae; phylum Streptophyta; class Magnoliopsida; order Brassicales; family Brassicaceae; genus Draba; species Draba incana. Next base: position 17,440,700 of record OY755216.1, on the reverse strand, counting down.
AAATTGGTTAAAAAATGTGCAAAGTTGATTGAAAAGAAAAGAATCTAACAAACGTACGTCCGATAATGTTGAAGTCGACAGAAACTTCTTTCAAGACGGCTAAGCAATAGACTTCTCCACCCTGTAAATGCAATGGAGATTCATATGTAAATATTTATGTAATGATCATTATCATGAATTGATGATATGAGAGAGATGTTTACACTGGTAGTGTCAAAGACAAGTATGGGGCTAAAAACATTATACGTAGCTCCTCCTTTCATCTGAAAACTAATTGAAGGAATCTTATCTTCATCTGAACTGCAAACAACAAACACGCATGCATCAATATTAGTATGAAATTAGATACAAGAAATCGATTTCTTCTTCCATCATATGTATAGCTAAAGATCAGCCTACGCACGCTGATGTGATAATGTAGCAGAACTCAAAGGGATTGTTTTTAGTTGCCGGAAATCGTCTGTCTGGTACAGAGAGATGGAACTGCAAAATACAACACAAGATTTGTATATCTGCTAGTGAATTAATGCTCAAGATTGTTTCAAACTCAATTTTTATGTTGCGTTTAAGGAAATCTTTCCGCTTGCGCTTGATGCTTAAGTTATTAACTATATTAATTGAAGCCAGTATAGTTAGAGGTAGGTACATTTGTGGTTAGAGAAGTGTAGTAAGGCTCGACCAACCATGTAACCGCCGTGCCAGAATCGAATATCGCATCGAATTCTGTTTCCACCGTCACTCTTCCTACCTTCAATTTGGTGATGCTCACATCGTAAAACGGCCTGTGTTTAGATCATGTTAACGCACGTTGCATATTAAAAAAAAAAAAAAAAAATGAAAGAAAAGGTTGCAAGGGGAGTTTACGGAGATAGGGTGCCACTCAATGGAGTCTCGAGCTGGTCTGAGCTGCCTTTGTCTCCGAAACTGATTGTTCCTTTCCCGTTAAAAGTGAAACACATTGAGAATGAGTTTGACGCCACACCGGCTTTAGCCAACATGCTTGGAACCGCTATGTCGTCTATTGACAGTCCCATAATACCATTTACAGCCGATTTTTGGAAAAGCCCTAGTTGGGACTCACTACATCTGCCACAATGTAAGTACATTGCATTTTAATTATCGTTATAAATCTCGCATCTGAATTGAGAAAGAGAACTAAAGTGAAATTAAGAATTACACACCCGAATGTGATCCGAGCATCTCTGGCTTCTCCTTCTTCTGTGCTCATGTGAATCATATCCTCCACCAACACACCTGTGCTTCTGCTTCCGGGAGAGAGATATCGAATTCGGTAAGGACAATCGCTGATCGGAGAAACACATCTATTTCTTAATGCACAAACTGTGCTATTGCAAGGAACCTTTGAGCTTGATGTTGATATGGTTGGATCGTAAATGTTGAGCTTTATCCTCTAATTATTTATACATGTTACATGTATCCAATCAAGATTACTATTATATATAATAACATTAATTCCAATATATGATTTCTTACCTCGCCTTGGTCGGTCTCCATGCTCCGCACGCAAGTGGAATTGCAATTGCAAGGTAACCAGAACAATTCACTTCCTGTGTCTAAAGCCACCAAGAACCATTGAGCCGGTGTTCCAACCGTCACATTCGCATAATGCAGACTAATCATTAAGAATAAAAGCATATCATCAAAGGTCTATTATATAGTACTAAAATGGAAAAAAAAAACAGAGTTTCGATTTTTTTCATACAAACTGATTTCTTTGGTGGAGTTGCCTGGAGCAAAAGAAACAGTCGGCTGATTGTTGTTAGATGTTAGTCGGCGACCTCGATCACGATGAACCAAGGCCGTGTAGTAGTCGAGAGTGCCCATTTCAGGCAAGCCATGGCCACCAAGAACGGTCTTGACTTGCTCTGAGAATCTATGGTGAATCTCATAGGAGAATGATCCGGAAACTGAAACACATCCCAAACTCATAAAACAAAATCCAAACTGAATCATCCATTTCAACTTCCCAATAGTCCAAACCATTCTCCGATCTTGCTCTCTCTTTAGATTCTAATTCTTTTGTTAAATTTGGGAAATATGTGTTGCTTCTTGCTAGTTGAGTTTCTTTTACTACAAGAAACTTTCTTCGTTTCCATAAGGACTTGGTTCTTTTTTTGAGGGAAAAGGTCAACGTTTTGTCTGGTGCTTGGTATTTGTCAACGGATTCTTAAGATCGTTATTGAAGGAATATGTTGCCAACGAATTCCATTGTAGAACACCAACTCTCGTATTTAATTATTTAGATAGAAGAGCAAATTAATAAATCATTAGTATTTTTTTATAATCTTAATTAATAGACAAACTAAAACCAAAAGTACATGATTAAAAACAAAAGAGAGTGGAATCGTTGTGCTTGTGTGGCTGTTTATTTAGACCACTTCCATTAGAGATTCATAGATGAGTATTTTAAATTAAAAATTTAATAAAGTTAGACAAAAAGAAGAGAGAAAATGAGAATTTCTTTTTGATTTTAGAGATTGTAGAAACTCCTCAAAAACCCCATTTAGCAAGTGTTGTTACTTACACTTGTTTCTTAAGAAAGTTCTACAAATAATTTTTTTAAAAAAATAAAAAATAATATAGTATTGTATAAGTTTCTTAAACTTCTCTCCTAAACTTCTTATATAAGCATTTTACAACTTTCTCTCTCTATTCCTAAGAATCCTATAATTATTTATAAATATTTCTCATACTTAAAAGGTATTTAGAACTTTTTTCTCTCTCTTGCCGACAGTTCTCCTTCTTCTTCCCCTTCAAGTTCTCCTCGTTGATTTTTTTTTTTGGCCGGCGCCGGTGGCTCCGTAGCACCGGTGTCGGTTCCCTTTTGATGCTCGAGGTTTGGTTTGAGGTTAAGGTTTGGCAGGGGAGGTTGGCTTCGTGCTGGTCTTTGTCCAAGCTCGCGGTGGAGGAAGCGCCGGTTCTTAGATCGACGGAGGGCCGGATCTCTAACCGGAGCAGCGTTCCGAGAGACTTGGTCGAGATCTGTTCGTCGGAGGTGCTTTTCTCCAATCTGTCTCAAGCCAGTTTCGGGTTGATCTTCAGGGGTCGCTGTTAATGTTTAGTTTTAATGTTTTGTCATTAGCTTTTGAATAAGTTCTAGTGCTTATACTTTGGTTCATCTGATTTTCGAATTAGGTGGTTAGAGAAGTATAGATTTGTGTGATATCGAGTTGGGTTAGTATGTGGCCTTGATTGGTATTGGTGGACTTCAAATCAAGGAAATGTTTCTTTATTTGATATGTCCTCTTTGCCATCGATTTGTGTTTTTAAAAGGTTTTCAAACTCGTTGTTTTGCATTTTCGCTCTAAGTTTGGCTCTGTTTCGGTGGGGTTTTTAGTGTGGGATGGAGAGTTGGAGTACGTGGAATCGGTAGCGCCCAATTACATTGGACTTCGGGGGCCTCTTGAGGGTGCGGCATAGCTGCTTTTCGTTACGGTCGCGTACTTGTCTTCAACTCTAGTTCCAGTGGTAAGTTTTTGCCTCAATTACCGTATCCATTGCTTGTGACGAAAGAGATCAATGGTTGGAAGTGAAGTAGTTGAAGAATCGCTACAACTAGCTTGTTTAATTTGAATTCTGTTTTTATGTAATTTGTAGTAATGGACTGATCTTTTGATCCTATGGTAATCACATTATGAAATAAATAAAACGAAGTTTAGATGTCAAAAAAAAAAAAGGTGTTTAGAACTTTGTTAAGAACCATGGTTGGACATGGTCTAAGCATTTTACAACTTTCTCTCTCTATTTCTAAGAACCCTATAATTATTTATTAATATTTATCGTACTTAAAAGGTATTTAGAACTTTGTTAAGAACCATGGTTGGACATGGTCTAAATGGCGATGTAACATCGAATCTGGCTTGAAAAGAAATAATACATCCGCCTGCTATCTTCTTGTTTCCCGGCGAGTGCTCCGGTGGCTCCGATTAGCACCGGGACTGGATCTATGTCTCTTTTTTCTCTCTTAATCTTTGTTTTTTTGGTGGTTTAGTCAGTTGGTGTGAGAATCCAGATTCGGTTTTTAGATCTGGATTTTTCTAGATCTATTTTTGATCGGATTTGGATTGAGTTTGGTCTCTATCTTTCTGGGTTTGGTTTATCTTCTCCTAATTTGTAGTTTTCGTTTAGATCCTTGTCCTTATGGTTAGATTTTCGGATTGCTTTTTAGCTAGGGTTTATTGTCAAATTTGCAAATTTTCAGGTTCTCTTATGATCTTTGTTTCCTCTCTGGGTCGATCTTGCGCTTACCTCGGTTTGCTGAGACCGGTGCTTCCTGGTTTGGTCTTGCAGTCGCTCCTTGTCACTACCCAACAGATCCGATCGAGATCTGGTCCGTTCATTGCAGCTTCTATTCGGGCGTTCAAATGTCTCGTGTATGACATCACCGCATCCGGGAGAAAAGGTTGAAGACCTTGTTCGTCTTGCCGGGTTACGAAGTATAGGAAATTTGGATTTATGAGGTATATCTTATTCGCTATGGGAGGTCTATGTTTATCAATGTGTCGTCATTGGTTTATATCCAATTAAGATTATGTGGAGCTTTGAGAATTTGCATGTCATGGTGATATCCCTTGATTAGAAGTGTCCCAATCTGTTTTTATGTTTAAGGGTTTAGACCCGATTAGTTCCATCTGCTTTATCGTATGCTCCTCATGTTTGGGCTCCGCTCCTAGACAAATTTGTTCCCGTGCCGGCTCTTGCTCTCGAACGAACGTGTATCCGTGTCGTCTCTTGTTTATGTGTAAATGTTGCTTAACGTTTTAGAAAGTCATAGGTGTGGTGGATATGAATGTTTACACCTATGGACTTAAAACTCTTGTATAGGCCTTTGATCTCTTTTGTGCAATGAAAATTGAGATGGAAAAATAAAAGACATAGTTTAAATGGCTCAATTCCTTTCTAAAATTTAAATTTAATAAAATAACTAAATTATTTTAAAAATATTAATATTTATATAAGAAAGATACCAGAGTATTTCCACCAATGGAAGGTGCTCTTATAACTTTGGTAGAAATGTGAAAAGAGACGTGGAGGGATGTATGTTCCATGATAATTTAGCATGCCTAGCTTCTTCAGGCCCAAGACAATATTCGATAATATAAATTATTTTAAGTTTGAAATATATATTCTGTAAAAAAAATTATAACGTATTATTGAATATTTTTATTATAATCTATATTTGTCATTTTTGTTAACTATAAAGTTAAAAATTTATCTACTACTAATGTTCAAAATATAAAACTAAATGGACTTGAAAAGATTATGCTAGAAAATAATTTGTACACACAAAAAAGTAAACGAAAAACAATAAAAAAAAGAAACGAATGGGACTATAATTAATATTTATGAGAGTCCATTAAAGTCTAGAGATGAAATGAATTAACGCATTTAACATTATAAAAGTTAATTAGAAAATAAGTTATTAGAAATATATTTGAAATTTGATTTTTATATCTATTAAAAGAATAAAAGGACTCTTAAATATGTGATTTAAAATGGGGCCATAGGCAATTGCCTAATTCTTTACATGGTTTGCACGGTTCTGCGCAGCTAGACAATGATAAGATAACATGTGGATGTTTTGGTCATGAGATAGAAATAAGGGGATGAATATGCAAATACTAAAAAGGTATAAAAAGTAGACAACGTTGACTTTGGACAAGTTCATGGCCACGTGTCATGTACATATGGGACCAGGCTTTTTTTTCTTTCTTCGTTTTTGGCTCGACAAGGCTCAAATCGTATTATATAATTTATATATATTTATTATTGTTTTATGTTCGAACAATTCTTGGTTTCACCTCAAGTGAACCTTCTCATTTACCTATTTTCATTAACCAATCACATTTTATTTGTAGGACCACTAATCTAATTAAATTATTTAAAAATATTAAATTGGATAAAATGTGGGATCATAAACAAAAATAAATTTAACTAAAATAAATAATAATTACCTAACTAAACAAAACCTCAAACTCAAACCCTAAACCCTAAAACTATACCCTAATTTGAGAATAGTTAACCAAAAATAAATTCTAACCCAAACTCAAACCCTAAAATCCAAAGCTATACCCTAATTTGGGAATAGATGACCCAAAATAAATCCTAAATTCCAAAATACAACCCTAAACCCTAAAACTACACTTGCAAGCAGATTTGAAGACCTTCGTGCCCAACTCTCGTATTTCTCTCTATCGTGGATCTCCCGATCAGCAAATGTAAAGGCGGACTCATTAGCTCGTTGACGGGCTTCTTCTTTTTCTTATGTAAACAACTTGCCTCCAGTTTGGGTAACCAATCGGGAGCTTTTCTTTTAATTAATGTTCGGTTGACAAAAAAAAAATCCTAAAACTATACCCTAGTTTGGAAATAGTTAACCCAAACCCAAAAAATTAACTACAAAAAGTAATTTTCAACAGATTTGTATTTAAAATTTTTAGGTTTGGGTTAACTATTCCCAAATTAGGATATAGTTTTGGAGTTTAGGGTTTGAGTTTAGAGTTTGGAATTTATTTTGGGTTAACTGATATATCATGGTTTTTATCCAGTTTAAGCCATGATATAAATTCAATATCTAGAGTCTCTGTTGTGTTTTTTGTTGGTTTTAGAGTCTTTACAGGTACTAAGACGATTAGAGCTTAAAAGATGTTTACTGGAAGTTTTGGAGCATTGCGGAACGAAGTGGCGAAGATCGAAGTGAAGAGTCGAAATCTGAAGATGGTGTCGATCGACACCACCATGAGTGTCGATCGACACCCATGTCAACCAAGCCCCAAACTTAATCAAAAGAAGTCCGTTCGAAGCCCGAAAGTTCTAGATGTTTACTTTTAGTTTTCCAGTCGGTTTTGCACCTGTATATATACGTTTTCCAAGCCATTGTTTAGGCTTACGCTTTATTCTATTGAATTCTTAGAGATATCTTTTAATAAAATCATGTTTTCTTCATTCGATATGTCTGAGTAATTCTCTTGTTAGGTTTAGGGATTTTCAAGGGTTGTTAATGATTTGGTAGATCTAATTTTTATTGCATAGGATTAATATCATTAGATTGTTCTTCATCTTGTCTCGTGTTTATTGCTAATTTTAGATTCATGACCTGAAATCTGATCTTAGGATAATTAATAGAAACGACAGTTTGATTGATTTCCTGAACTAGACTTTGATGAGCAAAATTCTTTTTCGCAAAGAAATTTGGTTTAGGGTTTTGTGAGCAACCTGAACATTAATGCTTGTTTAGATTGTTAGGATTCGCAAAAGAAATTTGGTCTTCTAGGATTTAAACATAGATAATCTATGCAGGGAAAGCTGATTGGTTTTATATTCGTGATTCATGTTCGTGAACTGTGCATCATAATCCTATCTTTTATTTATCATCTGCATATCTGATTCACCTGAGATTTTCCTGTGCTTAGCTTTCTTTTAATTGATTTCGCATCCGTTTAAATTGCTTTGTCTACTTGTTTTTGCATTCTTATCACCTTGCCTAGTTTAATCTGTTTTAAATCTATTGTGTTTCCTTGATTCCCTGTGGATTCGATAACCTTAAGTGCTACAACTGATCTCTTAATTTGAGAGAGTAGGTCTAGGGTAAATTTGACCATATCAAATTTTGGCGCCGTTGCCTGGGAATCAATTTCCATTAGATTTATATTACTAGGATTTTGTCTAGGTTTTTAGTTTTGTTTTTATTTTGCTAGTATCTTGTCTCTTTTTGTGTTGAGTTTCAGGTACATGCGAAATTGCAATACCAGGTGCAATCAAGACACGGAACTAGTTTGTTTGAGTCTCGAGGAATTAGCACGGTTAGAGCGAGAAAACAGAAGAGCAGGGACAATGGCTGCCAGACCACAGCTTATACTGATTCCTGGAGAAGATAGAGTTCTGCGCGATCTGGCAGGACAGAGATACAAAGAGCAAGGACAGCGGATCAACGACGATGGAATGGTGATCGTCGAAGAGAAACATGGGAATCTGGAGGATGGTGTCGCTCGACACCACCAAGCCCCTGTCGAGCGACACGACGAGAACATGGGTGTCGTTCGACACCAACCAGCAGGTGTCGATCGACACCAAGTCCAGAATCGCCAAGATTTGCTGAGGAATGAGGAGAATGTTATGCGAGGAAGAGCACTAGCTGATTACAATCGTTCTGATCAGTTCTACGCGAATCGAGCTGCGATTCGTCCTCCAGCTTTTTAGAGGAATGATTTTGAGCTAAAGGCTGCTTACTTCAACCTGGTTGCTCAGAACCCTTACCATGGTCTTCCTCATGAGCATCCGATGGAACACATTGAGAACTTCGAGGATTTAGCTTCTAGCATCAAGGCTAATAGTGTGTCCAGCGATTATCTCTTCTACAAGCTATTCATATACTCTCTTAGTGGGGATGCTTCTTACTGGTTGAAGCAGCTTGAGCCTGGATCACTGATTACTTAGGAGGAAACCAAGAACGCGTTCCTAAATTACTTCTATGATGATGCGTGATATAATGCGTTTTTGGCGCATTCTAACCTTTGTTTTGTTGGGTTTTATCGAGTCTTTCATTCTCTTTTGAGTCATTTTAGGTCTAAAGGAGGCTTGGGAACATGGATTTGCGTTATTGGGGGTCATTGGAGCAAACGGGATGAATTTGGAGAGAAAAAGGCGTTTTCTCATAACCGAGCACCTGCTCGGTCCGCTCTGAGCACCTGCTTGCTTGGGGATTTGAAGACTTTGGAGTCCCTGGAATCGAGACTGACCGGTCCTCCACAAGGGACCGACCGGTTCGCACATTGAAGAGCACGAAAGCCAGCTCCCTGCTAACAGGACCGACCGATCCACTTCCTGGGACCGACTGGTCCCGCCTGAAGACTTGAAGACCGAAGGCTCCCTGGAATCCGGACCGACCGGTCCAGATGAGAAGACCGACCGGTCCCGACACTCGAAGACCCGAAGACCGTAGCTGCTGGAAGACAGACCGGCCGGTCCAAGACCAGACCGACCGATCGGTCACCCAGATCCGATTTTTAACCTACTTTTAATTATAAATAAGAGGTAGCCACCTCAAAACAAAGGGGGGGGGGGATTTATTTCATTTTGCACGTTACTTTTTAAGACATCTTTCAAAGCTCTCTTGAGACTCTTTCCATTGTTCTTTGCTTTTGGATTCAAGATTTGGAGATTCATTCCACAACATCTATTGAGAAGAATTCTAAAACCCTTATCTCTTTCATTATCATTATGAATCCTTCTCCATTGATTGCTGCGTTTTTATTCTCCATGATTGAGTAGTCCATTAGCTAGATTGAGGTTTTCAATGGTGAATTAGGATGTTAGCGACTGAGCCAAATAGGATTGCATATTCATTTGTTTTCTTCAATAGGGATTCTTCATGCTCTAGGTTGCTAGATAAACCTTTGGTGAGCAATTGGTGTGTAACCAACGAGAGTTGATTGTTACCATCAATTGTGAACAAATTGAACCAACTCTTAATGCTTGTTAACATCTCTGGATTCAAACGACAGTTTAGGCATTTAGGTTGTTAGACAAAGTTATTGATGCATCACGACAGTGGGGCAATATTACTTTTATGTTTGAGTTCTAGATCGCGCTTAAATTGAATCCTGAATAGTTGCTCAGTCCTTAATCCAAAGTCACCAGAGAATAACCTTGATCTAGTGCTTGTTTTATCTAAATTTTACATCGAATTTAATTGCTGTTTTCATTGTTTCGTTACAACCAAAAAGCCATATTTTATCTTAGCTTGAAATTGGAATCTATAGTTTCATAGTGTAACCTTGGTCTCTGTGGATTCGATACCATATATACTAATGCGATTGTTTGTGCACTTGCAGAACTATTTTGGGTTAAAACTTAGCTCACACCAAGTTTTTGGCGCCGTTGCCGGGGACCTATTGCGTTACCTTTGAAATTCGATTTTATTTATAGTCTAAGAATTTTGCTAATTTCGTTTTTTGTTTTTATTTTCTTTTGCGTGTGTTTCAGGTGTGTAATTCAGCCAACATGGGCGACGAAACCGACAACCGAGCTACAAATGGTCATGTAGCTGCTGCTATTTGGAGGATGGAACAACAAATAACTCAATTGCATCAGCAGTAAAACAACCACAACATCATCGTACCATTGGGGATATGGACAAACCTCATGCTTTCTATCGGAACCGAGCGACAATCGTTCCACCCGCTGTTGAGGGGCAAAACTATGAGATTAAGCCTCAGATGATATCACTGGTTAAGCAGCACTTGTTCCATAGACTTCCCGCAGAAATTCCGATGGACCATATAGAGAACTTCGAGGAGATTTGCTCCACGACAAGCTCTAATAGAATGAACCCAGATTTCCTGAAATGCAAGCTCTTCCCTTTCTCACTCGCGGACAAAGCCTCCCGTTGGCTCAGGTCGCTACCAGTTGTATCCATCACGACTTGGCTGCAATGTAGAGCAGCATTCTTGGACCACTTCTACACCAAAACCATAACCGTGAGTCTAAGGAACAGGATCTCCACGTTCCAACAACATTCAGGAGAGTCCTTTTGTGAGGCATGAGAACGGTTCAAGGAGTACAAGAGGGAATGTCCACACCATGGGTTTGCCGATGAGAAATTGCTTAGTATCTTCTATGATGGTGTTGATCGAGACTTTAGGAACACTTTGAATGTTGCGAGTAATGGTGATTTTATGACCAGGACCAAGGAAGAAGCATATAGATTGATAGAGAACTTGGCTGCAAGTTCTAGGAATTGATGCCATGACTAAGATGAGCCTATAAATGTCAGCAGTGTTGAGTCACAGAAGATTGATGAGCTGACAGTGAAAGTGAACCTGTTGTTGAAGAGAAATCAGAGAAGTGTCAAGCTTTGTGAGAACAGAGGAAATGAGCTGTATGCTGAGGTGAACTATGCGGGTGAAGACTATGTGTAGAATCAAAGCTTTCAAGCTCATGCATCTAACTCTCAAGACGAACTGAAGTCCCTTATGCAATTGGTTTTACTCAGCCAACAGAAGTCTGCTAATGAGATCAATGTCAAGGTGGACAGCATGTACAATGATCTCAACGATAAGCTTGAAGCTATTTGCACTCATGTGAAGAAGCTTGATATTCAGGTCGCTCAAAACGCCGAGGCAGTCAAGGGTCCACAAGGAGTGCTACCAGGTAAACCAGTTGCAAACCCCAGAGAGTTTGCGAACGCAATCACGCTGAGAAGTGGAAGAACTCATCCACCGATTGTAGGGGCAGCGACTGAAAACTGCCCAGAAAAGTCTCTGGAGCGCCCGCTCCCGGAAGGAGCACTTGCTCCAGGAGAGAAAAAGGATAAAGTGGTTGCTGGACCATCTTCTACAGTGCTTCGACCGAATGAGCTTGTTGATAAGGGTCGGTCGCGTGTATACAAACCCCCAATCCCTTACCTAGTTCCACCTAGAGATCAGAGGTTTCCCATCAATACAGAGAAACTAGATAGTTTTAAGAAGATGGTGAGAAGGATTCCTAAAGGAATCTCCTTTGAAGAGGCTTTGGAAAATCTTCCCATACATAATTTCTTTTGGAATTGCAGAGAGACTCACGAGGAGATTAAGGTAATCTTTGCGCAAGCAAGAAGTACACCACCGCCATTGAGGGTATTGCCTAAGGTTGAAGATCCAGGGAAATTTGTTGTCCATGTTCCATATTTGGAGTTGATTTTAAAGATTCTCTATGTGATTTTGGATCTAGTGTTAACCTCATATCAAGAGATATTGCAGAATCTTTGGGTATTATTGATATGAGAACTTCTCAAATGTCTATCAGGTTTGCTGATGCCTAAGTAACAACTTCACAAGGGTTAATTGAGAATTTAGATATCCAGATTGTGGATTGCTTGATCCCGACTGATTTTCAGGTTGTGGAGATGAACAATGGTTCATACATGCCCTTGATTCTGGGAAGACCTTTCCTTGCGACAGCGGGTGCAGTTGTTGACTTACCAAACAGAAGGATAGTTTTCTTTAACATCGACAAGCGGATCTCTTAAAACGCCATTTCAGCCAATGGTGGCAACAAATATGGCTCTTGTGTTGCCATAAACGATGTAACAGGGAAGGTAAGTGTCTTGCCAGTTGCAGTACTTTGCAATAAGAATGAGGTTAATGAAGTCTTGGATGGAGACACTCGTTCTTATGAAAGGAAACCCAAGAAAGTCAACAAGCGGTACAAACCGAAGCTCGAGAAAAATATTTTAGGTTCGCATATAACCTTGACACCGCAGAGATGTGTTGGAGACACAATTGAGTATAAGCTGAAGGGCAAAGGTATGTCTAGGCCTTTTTCTAAGGTCAAAGCTATCATTACTCCGGAGTTTAATATGCTATGGCCAGCATGCTGAGCAAGGTTCTGCAACTTAATATAAGTGATCAAAAAGCAAGTGGACCACGCCTCAACCCACCTCCACCGAGTCCTGATCCGGACAATAAAGCCTCTAATCCTCATATGGAATCTGCTCACGCATGAAGAGCACGCACGTCAAGCTAACGACGTTAAACAAAGCGCTTGGTGGGAGGCAACCTACCGGTAAGATTTCTTGTACATAAATCGATTTTTATTTTCTTTTATTACCAACATTTTACTCGTGTTTTCAGTACTTGAATTCTAAAAAAAAAAAAAAAAAGAGGGAAGGAAATTTAATCGAGCACCTGCTCAATATCGGGACAAGGCGTTGCCAAGTCTCTGGAAATGCGACCGGTCGGTCCCATCGACAGACCGGTCGATCCAGAGCATTCAAGGGATCGGAGAAGCCCCTGGAAACGCGACCGGTCGATCCGCATGACTCGACCGGTCGGTCCCACGAGTCCCACGAAGCGCCCAAATACACTTGAATTGGGACCGGTCGGTCCACATGTGCCGACCGATAGATCCCCCTCATCCTGCAGATCGTCCAAGGTCCCTGGAATTGGGACCGGTCGATCCGAATACGAAGAACGGTCGATCCCCCTACGTCCCGCGGAACAGGTATGTCTCTGGAAAACAGACCGACCGGTCCAGTATCGGGACCGGTCGGTCCCGTCCCAGGTAAGTGAAATTTTTTAGGGTTTTCCGGTTTAAACCAGTTTGGTTCACTTGATTTGAACCGGGTTTCCCTATAAACACAAAACAACTCGCGACTATACCTCCACTCCCGATCAAAACTCAAAAATTTATCCTCCTTTCGTGTTCTTGGTGAATTTCAAAGAAAACTTCTTCAAAACCTAACTTTTTGAATTCTTAACCGATTTGAACGTTTTGTGGCTCTAATCCACTTGGTTTTTCACGCTCTATCTGATTTTAGCCTCAATTTGTTCGATCTGCAAGGTATGAAGTTGTTATTTTGATGAGAAAGTTCTGGGTTTTGGGTTGTTTTCTCTTTGGATTTTTGATTTCAATTCGTGCGTTTCTTACTTTGATTGGTTTGTTTTTGCAGTTATGGGTCGCCAAAGACACCTCATCACCACCACTTTGGACCCTGAAGATGGCTCGGATGCCGAACGCGAACCTAGAACGAAACGCGTTCACGACAAACCGAGACGTTCGACGAGAAAGGAAAAGGGCAAAGGGATAGCGAGTTCTAGTTAACCGGATGCTCTGCGACGATCGCGAAGCTCGAACGTTCAATGGCCAAGACCGGATGATATTCCTTTCCCTGGAATCGATATTCACCCTAAGTTAGAACGGAAGAAAATTGTTAGTGAACCATCTTATGAGAACAAACGGAAAGGAGACGGTTGGGTTAGATACAATAGCATATGCTATAATGGTCTGCTAACTAGAGTATTATGTTATCAGATGCTGGAAGAATTGGGTATATTGGACGAAGTACTAGCTGTTCTCGATCGCATGGGCTTTGGGACAATGGCTACATACCAGTATCCTTTATATCCTGAATTGGTGCGACAGTTTCTTGCCTCCTGTGAGGTCTATTATGCAGACGCGGCTCATAGGACAGTTGATAGAGGATCCCTCACTTATGTGATCAGAGGGATTGAGTATGTGATCTCCCTTAGGGACTTGTGTACTATCTATGGTTTTGACGAAAGTAATACAAGTCCAGAGTTCCCTGATTGTCATTCTTTTCCTCAAAACGACCGATTATGGAACTTGATCGGTATGGGTCCTGCAACGTCACGCAGCATGAAGCTCACCCTTATCCGGAATCCAATCATCCGTATTGTTGCTAAGGCTCTGAGTACAACCATGTTCTGCAAAGAGGAACCAGGAGCTGTGCGTCTTGATGAGTTATTCTTGCTGCATTTAGGGATGCCAGAGTTTGTGTCAGAGATTTACACAGAGCGTCATCGCGACCAGTGCACTAACTTCGGAGCAGCATTTGCACATTTCCTGACAGAGAGGAAGTTCAGGGGTCTAGCTGGACCTGAAGAGACAAAGTAGGAGGTATGTGGGAGTCTCCTCACTCCCATCTTTAAATTCCATGAGATTGATACGAACAACACTGAGGAAATCCTGGCACTTTCACTCCTAGATATGCAACATTTGACTCAGAGTATATGGATAGTTGGAGGTAAGTGGCGATAATTTGATTTGGATGGGATTCAGAGCTCTATTTCACTACCTAGTGAGCATGCACCACTCACTTCCATGGATAACGTGAGGTTTTTACCGACCGCCTCACCTCATAGCACATATCCAGATGCACCTCTGCGGCGCTTTGGCGCCGCCATGTTAGTAGAGGTGTTGGCACTGCTGGTACTAGCAGTGGTACTGCCCCGCCTGAGCAGAGCTACCAACTTCCACCGTACGAAAACCAGTTCACCGTCTCTCCACTTCGCGACACATGGACTATATCCGAGTACAGGCAGTGGCATCACAGAAGTCTTCAAAAGATGCACAGTATGATGTCCACCATTTGGGGTGCTCTTTCTTGTTCCCGAGGCACAAATGCAGTAGGAGGATCAAGCTTTGCTGGAAGCCACATGCCCCCGCCTGCTGGACCTTCTACCACGATGAGATCAGATGATGACCCTATGGTAGCTGACTCCGAGGATGGTGCGGATTCTGACGAGTCTCCAGAGTTCTGATGACGGAGTTAGATTTTCTTCCTTTTATTTTTCTTTTAGTTTTATTTTTCTTTCGTTTAATAGTCCTTTCCTTTAGATTTTATTTTACACCGGGACGGTGTAAAGTAAGTCTGGGGGGAAGTGGTGTTAGTACTAATTATGTTTTCTGTTTTCTTATGTCTTATTGAGTCTCGTTTTTATTCTCATTTTTATTTTCTGTTTTATTGAGTCAAACCTTTGTAGGGAATCAGGACGTTATCTTATGATGATATTTGAACTATTTATGTTTGATCTTCTCTCTAGTGACCATTTTTACAGAACATGGGTACAAGGAACAACTGGAACACTTCAATACACTATCTTCCAGGTTTCAGATTGACCAAAATTTTCTCTCGTTACTGGCACTAGATTTGGAAAATGAACCATATTCAGGACTCCTTATTCTTTTTACCACTCTTGTTGTTCCTGAATAGCTAGCTCATTTTTAGCTAGTACCCTTCTTAACCATTACCTCTTTTCAAACCCCTAGCATTCTTGTTACTTCATTGTCACATGTGCAGCATATGCGCAAAAGGGCCGGAGAGAATCGAGTCAACACTGCATCTAAATCACTCTTTTTGAAGAACCGAGCACCTGCTCCCTTGAATCGAGCACGTGCTCGCAATTTCAAAAGATTATTTTATAAAGAGGAAGGAATAGCCATGATGAGCTCCACTTGGGTACGTACAAAACTTCTATTTATCTTCGTGTTTGAGAGACACATACTTGTAATGTAAACCCTCTTCATCATTTAAAAAAAAAAAAAACAAAACAAAAATCGATGATGAAGAGTGGTAAGTTGTAAAATAGAGAAAAAGTGTCTCTCTGCACAGTGAGTATACCAAAGGTGGATGATTAGCTGAATGAGACGTTAGAGAGTTTTGGAGAAGAAAGAGTGGTTTAGAGAACGTGGATATCAACGTACTCATTCTCTCTTGCAATTTTGTGCGATATCCTGCATCCTCTACGAAACATCGGATAACCCTTAAACACTCTAAACACCTTGAACTCCACCTCTAAATGGCCTTAAACCCTTAGCGTTGTCTTCCCTAAAAAGGTGCCTTTAGCGAGATCCCCACGCATACTTTGAATGCGTTTAGTTTGTGTTTGGGAAATGGCCTGGTTGATAAATGTGTTGAGGATGTTTTGGTAAAGCTTTGCTATTAGTAATCTGAATTATGTTGTCTGTAGATTGAAGATTTTAAACTCGGTTCACTGAGGATAAAAGAGTTCCCGCGTTTTCAAACTTTTCTCCTTTACTTACTTTTGGGGGAATTGATATAATGCGTTTTTGGCGCATTCTAACCTTTGTTTTGTAGGGTTTTATCGAGTCTTTCATTCTCTTTTGAGTCATTTTAGGTCTAAAGGAGGCTTGGGAACATGGATTTGCGTTATTGGGGGTCATTGGAGCAAACGAGATGAATTTGAAGAGAAAATGCGTTTTCTTATAACCGAGCACCTGCTCGGTCCGCTCTGAGCACCTGCTTGCTTGGGGATTTGAAGACTTCGGAGTCCCTGGAATCGAGACCGACCGGTCCTCCACAAGGGACCGACCGGTCCGCACATTGAAGAGCACGAAAGCCAACTCCCTGCTAACAGGACCGACCGATCCACTTCCCGGGACCTACTGGTCCCTCCTGAAGATTTGAAGACCGAAGGCTCCCTGGAATCCGGACCGACCGGTCCGGATGAGAAGACCGACTGGTCCCGACACTCGAAGACCCGAAGACCGTAGCTGCTGGAAGACAGACCGACCGGTCCAAGACCAGACCGACCGGTCGGTCACCCAGATCTGATTTTTAACCTACTTTTAATTATAAATAAGAGGTAGCCACCTTAAAACAGAAGGGGGGGGGGGACATTCCATTTTGCACGTTACTTTTTGAGGCATCTTTCAAAGCTCTCTTGAGACTCTTTCCATTGTTCTTTGCTTTTGGATTCAAGATTTGGAGATTCATTCCACAACATCTATTGAGAAGAATTCTAAAACCCTTATCTCTTTCATTATCATTATGAATCCTTCTACATTGATTGCTGCGTTTTTATTCTCCATGATTGAGTAGTCCATTAGCTAGATTGAGGTTTTCAATGGTGAATTAGGATGTTAGCGACTGATCCAAATAGGATTGCATATTCATATGTCTTCATCAATAGGGATTCTTCATGCTTAGATTAATGCTGATTACTTAATCTATGAATTTAAGTTAAACTTATTCACGACAGTGCTCTAGGTTGCTAGATAAACCTTTGGTGAGCAATTGGTGTGTAACCAACGACAGTTGATTGTTACTTTTTGAGGCATCTTTCAGAGCTCTGTTGAGACTCTTTCCATTGTTCTTTGCTTTTGGATTCAAGATTTGGAGATTCATTCCACAACATCTATTGAGAAGAATTCTAAAACCCTTATCTCTTTCATTATCATTATGAATCCTTCTACATTGATTGCTGCGTTTTTATTCTCCATGATTGAGTAGTCCATTAGCTAGATTGAGGTTTTCAATGGTGAATTAGGATGTTAGCGACTGATCCAAATAGGATTGCATATTCATATGTCTTCATCAATAGGGATTCTTCATGCTTAGATTAATGCTGATTACTTAATCTATGAATTCAAGTTAAACTTATTCACGACAGTGCTCTAGGTTGCTAGATAAACCTTTGGTGAGCATATGGTGTGTAACCAACGACAGTTGATTGTTACCATCAATTGTGAACAAATTGAACAAACTCTTAATGCTTGTTAACATCTCTGGATTCAAACGATAGTTTAGGCATTTAGGTTGTTAAACAAAGTTATTGATGTATCACGACAGTGGGGCAATATTACTTTTATGTTTGAGTTCTAGATCGCGCTTAAATTGAATCCTGAATAGTTGCTCAGTCCTTAATCCGAAGTCACCAGAGAATAACCTTCATCTAGTGCTTGTTTTATCTGAATTTTATATCAAATTTAATTGTTGTTTTCATTGTTTCATTACAACCAAAAAGCCATATTTTATCTTAGCTTTAAATTGGAATCTATAGTTTCATAGTGCAACATTGGTCTCTGTGGATTCGATACCCTATATACTACTGCGATTGTCTGTGCACTTGCAGAACTATTTTGGGTTAAAACTTAGCTCACACCAATGCGAGATCAGAGGACATGAGAACGAAAATTACTACGTTTCGTCAAGGCCCACCAGAAGCATTCAGGGCTGCGTGGACGCATCTAAAGTCTTATCAGAGAGATTGTCTTCACCATGGCTTCACCGATGTTCAGTTGTTAGGCATGTTCTATAGAGGAGTGGACTGGAGATATCAGATGGCTTTGGATGCAACAAGCAGTGGTAATTTCAATACCAACTATCCAAAGGACGCGGTTACTCTCATCGAGAACTTAGCTTCTAGCAACAACATGAAGAACGCTGATTTTGAGAGGAACCAGATGAGGGAGAACAAGGATGGTGGGAAGCATTTGGCTGAGATGAACGTAAAGCTGGATTCTATGCATAGTATCCTTGTGGGAAAGAAGTCAGTACAGTTTGCTCAGGTAGTTAAAACTGCAGAGGATGTGAACTACATCAATGGTTCAGGATTTCATAAATACAGAAATCAGCAAGGCTATCAGAAGCCCTTCCAGAGCAACAATTACAACAGGAACTACGGTTCTTCTTCTTATCAGAAACCTCCTGAGCAGGACAATGAGGTGAAGAATATGCTGGAACAACTCCTAGAGGACCAACAGAAGATGACTGTGAGCTTCAATGGGAAGATGGATATTCTATATCAGGACCTTGATGGAAATATTTCAACGCTAAGCACTCATGTCAAGAAGTTGGACGTTCAAGTGGCTCAAACCGCCAATTCTATCAAGAGGCAAGAGGGTTATCTGCCTGCGAAGACTGATGCTAACCCAAGAAGTACTTGCAATGCGGTTCAGATTACTCAGGAGGACTATTTTGATGAGTTTGAGGCGATTTTTGGGTCTGCAGAGCCAGTGTCGATCGACACTACAACTGAGCATCGATCGACACTTGAAAAAAATCACGATTTGGGAATCCAGAAGGTAGTGTCCATCGACACTAAGGAGAGTGTCGATCGACACCCCGTCCAGACCGAGCCTGATTTTGCGGCAATCGCGATTTCTTCAGAGGAGAACGTCTACAAGCCTCCAGTCCCTTTTCCCTGAGCTAGAAGGTCTAAGCAGGAGGTTGAGGAGGAGATTTGCAAGCGGATTATTGATAAAGTCATGGTTGAGATGCCTTTAATTGATGTAGTAAAGCTATCACCAGCTTTGAAACGATACGTCAAACAGCTTGCAGCGAATGGTATTAGTCCTGAGGAGGGAGCACTGCTGACCAGAGACATCAGAGCCATACTCTTGAACATGACTCCAGTGCCTAAGAAGAAGAAGAAGGACATAGTGGTTTCAGAGGAAGTAAGTGCTATGATCCAGAGCAGGGTTCCAATCAAGCTTCCGGATCCAGGCAACTTCATGCTTAATTGCTCAATTTCAACAGGGCGTTTTCCTCATTCTCTTTGTGATTTGGGGTCTGGTATTAACTTGATGCCATTATCTATTGCTATTGATCTTGGGATGACTGATTTCAGGGCAAATAGGATGTCTCTTCTGCTAGCTGATAGATCCAGGAGATTCCCAAAAGGAATTTTAGAGGATGTTCCAATCAGGATTCAGGATTGCATTATCCCTGCTGATTTTGTGGTCTTGGAGTATGACGATGAGCCTGAAGATCCTTTGATCCTAGGACGATCATTCTTAGCGACTGCTGGTGCTCAAATAGACGTGAGGAAGGGAAAGATAAAACTTGACTTAGGTGATATTGTCATAGACTTTGACATGGAGAACACAAGGAGGAAATCCACCATCGATGGTCAAACTTTTTCAGTGGAAATTCTAGAAGATGAAGACTCAATCAAGGAGCTGGAGTCTAGTTCTTCATATGTTGCTGAAAACATCATTCCACTTCTCCCAACCCCGATCCTCCCATTGCGCAAAGGTGTGAACCTCCTGTACTTAATTCTATCTCTTCTAATTTCATTAAAGTTGAAAAAGCGGTTACGCGCTCATGCAAGCAACGAGTTCCTCGAAAGCTTGGTTTTTCTTTTGATGATTTTTCAGGAATTTCAAAGGAGTGTCCAAGGACTTCAAAGCCTTTCACTACAATGAGAATCATCATTCCTGTTGCACAAAAGGATAAAGGCGAGACGGTCGTTCAGGAGATGGTGCAAAAAACGCAGAAACTCTTTCCTGGAATTATTCCATGGAAGAATGCAGATCCTCCAGACGTCTAAATTCCTTAAAACAGTTAAGCTAACGGATTAAAAACAAGCGCTTAATGGGAGGCAACCCATTTGTGAGTTTTATATTTATGTTTTCTTTTTATTTTCTTTTACAATTTTATGTTTGGTGTGTTTTTGGTTTTGATTTTTAGGAGATAAAAACGTAAGGATGAACTTCAGGAGCTTCTGTCGAGCGACGCCATGATCAAATCACTTGATACTTGCAAATATTTCATGGTGTCGATCGACACCATTGACAGTGTCGATTGACACCCCCCCTCCAGGTTATTTTTTCTTTTCAAAATTTTGATTCCTTCTATTTTCTACCTATTTTATTTACCGATCTTAGGCTTAATAACACTGGGGACAGTGTTGTGTAAGTCTGGTGGGGGTAGTTGCTAATCATTGTGTTTTATTTTGAGTTTTTTTTGTGTTTTTCAAAAAAATTTTGTTTTATTCGGGTCGAAACTCCCTTTTTCAACTTGCTTTGAACAATACTCAAGGACCATTTCCGATGCAAGTTGGCTTGTTTTACTGAAGTGGGTAACTGGAGGTGGATCGGTTTAACGGAGCGAGTTCAGATTTTTGGAGAACGCCAGAAAGACGTTGTAGACCCCACCCTTAATCAACTTTAAATTTCTTGTCAAGGGCGTTGGAAATCGCAAGACTTGATTCAGCTTCCAAACACTTGAAAGCGAGGACGGAGCGCTCTTGAAACTTCTTCCCGAATGATGAATACAACTGTCCTAGATCAAAAAGAAAAAGCCTCATGACCCTGTCTCCACAAGAACACGAGTAGTGAGCTCTGATCTAGTGATCATAGAGATGCCAAGGATCGAATAAAAAAAATCTACAGAAAAGTGCAATTCCAAAATCAGAAAAATCCTGAAGAAAAAGTTCAACAAAAGGCATTGCATCTCTATAATATCCTTAATTGGATACAGTTTCAGAGGGAAGAGAGAGGGTGAAACACAGGAAAGTGTTCAAGGAAGTGAAAAAATCTAGAAGGTCCAGCGAGCGATATTCCCTCGATGAGACCACACCTTAATAAATGAAAGGGGTTTGCGACTGAAAGTCTGAGTTTCTCTAAGGGGTTTGGATTCAATTTGGAGGACTACTATACTTCTAGGGAAACATCAAAGTATCACCGGATTAGCCTTGCAAAGGTATGTGGTTCCTAAAGGAGTGAGTACACTGTTTTGCTTAGGGAAAAGCAAAAAGCTAAGTCAGGGGGAGTTGATATATCATGGTTTTTACCCAGTTTAAGCCATGATATAAGTCCAATATCTAGAGTCTTTGTTGTGTTTTGTGTTGGTTTTAGAGTCTTTACAGGTACTAAGACGATTGGAGCTTAAAAGATGTTTACTGGAAATTTTGGAGCATTGCGGAACAAAGTGGCGAAGATCGAAGTGAAGAGTCGAAATCTGAAGATGGTGTCGATCGACACCACCATGAGTGTCAATCGACACCCATGTCGACCAAGCCCAAAACTTAATCAAAAGAAGTCCGTTCGAAGCCCGAAAGTTCTAGATGTTTACTTTTAGTTTTCCAGTCGGTTTTGCACCTGTATATATACGTTTTCCAAGCCATTGTTTAGGCTTACGCTTTATTCTATTGAATTCTTAGAGATATCTTTTAATAAAATCATGTTTTCTTCATTCGATATGTCTGAGTAATTCTCTTGTTAGGTTTAGAGATTTTCAAGGGTTGTTAATGATTTGGTAGATCTAATTTTTATTGCATAGGATTAATATCATTAGATTGTTCTTCATCTTGTCTCGTGTTTATTGCTGATTTTAGATTCATGACCTGAAATCTGATCTTAGGATAATTAATAGAAACGACAGTTTGATTGATTTCCTGAACTAGACTTTGATGAGCAAAATTCTTTTTCGCAAAAAAATTTGGTTTAGGGTTTTGTGAGCAACCTGAACATTAATGCTTGTTTAGATTGTTAGGATTCGCAAAAGAAATTTGGTCTTCTAGGATTTAAACATAGATAGTCTATGCAGGGAAAGCTGATTGGTTTTATATTTGTGATTCATGTTCGTGAACTGTGCATCATAATCCTATCTTTTATTTATCATCTGCATATCTGATTCACCTGAGATTTTCCTGTGCTTAGCTTTCTTTTAATTGATTTCGCATCCGTTTAAATTGCTTTGTCTACTTGTTTTTGCATTCTTATCACCTTGCCTAGTTTAATCTGAATTTTAAATCTATTGTGTTTCCTTGATTCCTTGTGGATTCGATAACATTAAGTGCTACAACTGATCTCTTAATTTGAGAGAGTAGGTCTAGGGTAAATTTGACCATATGATTAACTATTCTTAAATTAGGGTATAGCTTTGGGGTTTAGAGTTTGAATTTGGGTTGAAGATTAATTTTGGGTTAACTATTCCCAAATTAGGGTATAGCTTTGAGGTTTGGGGTTTAGGGTTTGGAGTTTAGAATTTATTTTAATTTTTTCAAACAAATTAATGTTATTTTTTAGTTAAATTATATTAGTTATTTTAATTAGATTAAATAGCTTTAGTGCCCTCACATCTTTGTTTTGATTGGTTAGTGAAGAGGGGGGTGAACACAAAAATTGTTCTTTATGTTCACCATTGACTATTGTTCATGTTCCGGCTATGTATTTGGAATTTGGATTTAAATAGGCTCCAGCTTTGTATTTTGTCTGTAAAGATAGTAAGAAAATGGTTTTCAACCCAAAGTTGCAAAAGGTTGTACTCATCTAAACAAAAATTGAGAGAAAAAATGGATTATGCTATCTTTTAATTCTTAAGCTGAAAATGTAAAATGATATATTTAATTATTTCAACGTTGATAAAAATACAATGATAAATAAGGAGTAAACATATATGTAAAAATTATTCCACCAAATAAGAGAAAAAGAATAGACTGATTTTTTTTTCTTTAGTTATCATTTTCGATTATACTGAGTTAGGTTCTCAACAAACACGAAATAGTCTGATTCTTCTCGGGAAAGAGGTTTTAGTCATATACAAATGTGTAATTCTACTTATATAACGAATGTGTAAAAGGAGAAAACGTAAGATATCCAATTCTTCTTCTTCTTTTTTTGAACAAAAGCATGGGTATTTCATTAAACCGGATTTAAACCGTTTGCAAACCATATAGATGAGAAGGCTGATTTTGCCGCTGAATCGGCTACACTATTGAAATTGATCATATCGATCAGTCCCTTCGAATCCGAGGTTAATCGGAAGTTTTGTAAACCGAGGCTAGCTGCATGAAGCAAAGCCTCTTTGATTGCCATCGCATCGGCCATTAGAGGAGAAATTATGCGGGTCTTGATCACCGATCCTTGATTTGTAATTCGTCCGTCTTCATTGTAGATTACCCATCCTTTACCTGCGATTTGTGATTCCTTCTTCCATGCCGCATCCATGAAAATGCGGTGGCTTCCATAGCCTGACTTTGTTGGTAATCCTTAGAGCTAGTCCCAAGCCATATAACAGAGTCAACTGCATCTTTCATATTTGACTTAAGTTCTAGGATATGCTGCTTCCATTCTGCTAAGAACCTTCTTATCTTTCCCACATCCCAGTCTCTAGATATTGGATTGATTAGTTCATAAACCCTAATGTTTTCTTCTTCTTGTCTCCAGGATCCTATGGATCTTACCAGTTCATGAAGGGAGATTGGTTCTCTGATACTATTCCTTGAAGCACATGCTGCAATCGCCTGGTAAGGATTTTTTTTGATAACTTTGTAGTAAACATTACACAAAGCTATAGACACTACTTTAGGACTTAGTACTTTAGGAATTAGTCTAATATGAGTATTGTTGATTGTTCTTGGGAAAATCCCAGATGAGAAATAACCTTGTATCTCTTTAATGATGGCAGGCCCCACTGTGGACCAGTTAGCTTAGTAGAAGTATGCAGAGAAACGATCAGGACCAGGAGCCTTGTCAACATGGATGGAGAAAATCGCTGCTTTGATCTCCTCAGGAGTTGGGTCTTGTATTAGTCTAGTATTCACTTCCTCCGAGACTGAAGGATTCTGAGCTTGTTCAACTATGGACATTGTCTTCAATTTGATTCTCTTCATAGCAAATAGCTCCATTGTATTTTCTAACACTGAGATCTTGTTAATGATTGTTCTGGTTGTGGCATGGAAGAAGTTGGAGTTCCTGTCTCCCAAGTTAAGCCAGAGCTGTCTGTTACGTTGTTTCCAAAAAGCCTCCTCATCTTTACATGCCTGAGCTAGCCATGGCCTCTTCAGTTCTCTTTTCTTAGTTTCAATCCTTTTTTGACTCTTGTTGTATTGTTCTCTGTTCCATAGGATGATTTCCCTTATGCAGCTACATATCCTTTCTTCCATTGGGCATGATTGGTCAGCATTCCATGTTGTATTAATCAGTTCTTTCACTGCTTGATTATCCTTTAATCTTTTGTCAAACCTAAATAACCCTTTTGTTTTTTGTAGCTTTAAAGAAAAGTATGAGACCAAACGGCCTATAATCTGAGCCTTCATAACGAAGGTACTCACTCCGAGCTGCTGGCAACTTCTCCATCTAGGAGAGATTGACCATAGCCCTGTCCAACCTATATAGCACTGTGTGCTGGTGTTTAGCTCCTCTCTATGAAATAAAGTTACCAAAATGTTGCAAATTAAAGAGGTTAGCCTCTAAGATGAAGGATCTAAAATCAGTGAAGGAGCCATATGCTCTGACAGCCCCCCCCCCCCATCTTCTCCGAGTTGTCTAAGATTTCGTTGAAATCCCTAGTTAGGAACCAGGGAGAGTTTTTGAGTTGGCCTAGCAGACCCAACTGGTCCCATACCTCCTTTTTTTTTTCTATCCGAGTCTCCATACACCAAGGTAATGTGACTCTTATTCCCTTTGAAATCCACTTGTGTATCAATGAAGTGCTGGTTGGAGGATAGAACTTCTAGTTTAAATTTAGAACTTCTAGTTTAAATTTAGCTTTCCATATTAAGGCTAAGCCTCCTCCAGCCCCTTCTCGTGGAGGGACTAGAAATTGTGAACTGTATCCTAGTTCACTTAGAGTAGAGGTCACTGTTTCATTTGTGTTTCTTGTTTCTGACAGGAACATGATCTCTAGGGAAATCTTGGCTTTGATAGCCCTTAGTCTTTGGACTGTTATGGAATTTCCCAGACCACAACAGTTTCATCCCACCACAGCTAAGGAAGAGCAAGAGGAGGATCTTGAAAATCCTCCCTGGCCTTAGTCTTCTTGGTAATAGCAGGTATGATATTAACTCTGGGTGGGTCTGAAGAGGAGGCTATATTAGTGTGAACCCTTGGTAGATCCTTCTATCTTCATGAGTTCTTCTTTCTTTGAGTGATAATATTAGTTGATGACAGAGGTTTTTATCCTATAAAATCTACTACAAGTGCACAACAAACGAAGTAGTAATTTAGGGATCAAATCCACAAGGACCAAGTATTATACTACGAATTTATAAGAACGAAATTAAGCTAAGAAGAAAATATGGAAGTTGAATGCAATAATGTAAATGAGAAAATAAATAAAAGATGAAACTAATGAATTAACAAGCGTTAGGCTTTAGGGATATTCGCAGAAATTCAGAGATCATAAATTAAACAATTATTCAGGGAATAAATAAGCACAATCTAGAACTCAAACATGAATTTATGACTTTTCCACTGTCGTGGTTCCAATCACATTATCTAACAACCTAAAATCCTAACTGTCGTTGAACTTAGAATTGTAGACAAGCATTATGAACGGATTCAATATGTTCACAAATTGCCTTAGCATCAGCTTTCGTTGGCTAAGGACAATTTGCTCATCTATGTTCTTTTCTAGCAACCTAACAACACTTTTGATGAGTTAATTCACTTAAGATCATGAGACTTGGTGATCAATCTAGTTCAAGCATTATAAACGACTATAGATGAAGATAACAAAAGATATAAATCCCTATATATGTCTGATTCAATGTATCATAAAATCCCTTGAAAATCCTAAAACCTAACTATGAAATTAATCGGACATGGATGCAAAGAAACAAGAAGAATATGAAGAAAAACTCATAATCAAATAAATAGAAATCCAAAGGGGTTCAGAAATCTTCTCAGAGATGTATAGTCAGAGCTTCGTCTCCCCAAATATTACAGAAACAAAAGTATGAAAAGAAAATAAAAGCTTCGCGTCTAAAGTGGCTAAAAACATGTATTTATAGGTCTAAATTCGTGCTTGGTCGAAATCCCTAGCTAAATCAAGTCAAATTAGGAAATACTGAAGTTTTCCTTTATTTTCGTCGGTTTAGCCAGATTGACATGTCTTCATAAAAATTGGTATAACTCTCTGACCGTTGATCCAAATGACTTGAAACTTCTTCGAGATAAAAGCTGACTCATTCTAATTTCTTGTGTCCAAATATCAGATCAATCCAAGGACTTTAAGGCCTCAAACGTTTGCTTGACATTTGACATTGTATAACTGTCCAATATCTCAATTTCTTTTTCTTTTTACCAGTTGACCTGCAAAAGTCTCTAGACACTACAAAAACACTAAAACCACCACTTAAAGAATAAAACCCAATAAAAACCAGTAGATATAATAATAAAAACCATATTAAAAACTATAAAAACCATGTTACATCAGGTCTGAAGAGGAGGCTATATTAGTGTGAACCCTTGGTAGATCCTCTTATCTTCATGAGTTCTTCTTTCTTTGAGTGATAATATTAGTTGATTTATTCCCAGTTATTCTTCTTCTAGGGGATTTTTGAACACTGCGTACTCTTCTTTTCTTTGTGTTAACCCCTGAGAATCTTGGATTGTTTCGTAATAGGTCTTCCTCTCTTTCTCTTTGCAGGGGCCACCTCTGCATTTTAGATCCCACATGTACTCCCTAGTTGGGGGAGGTCCTCTTCCATTAAAGCCTCAACTAACCACAGATGGGTCATTAATGAGGGGGTAATTATTTGTTGCTGCAGCTATGATGTTACGTACTGTGATAGCCATCATATCCTCTGCTTCCCCTTGGTAAACTCTTTGAACTCTAGCTGCCTTTTCTCTTGGTTCAGGGTCATGAACATAATTTATTGTGACCTCTCTAAGATGCTCCATTACTTGCTCTTTGGAAGGTATGGGGTTAGAAGGTGGATAACTATCTTCACATAAATTCCTTTCTAGGGGAGATCTCCTACTTTGGGAGGAAGCTAACATCTCCTTCATGGAGTTGTCACTAGTGTTATCTTTTTTTCTCCATTGGAGCTGAGGAGTTTTGTAAACTAGGGAAGACCTCCTGAGGTTTAGCTGTGATCTTAGATCTATTCCTTTTTCTCTCTGAAAGGGTCCTAGGTAGAGTCTTTCTTGGGGCTATTTTTGAGCTCATGGGTAAGTCTCAGACATTTAGAACAATGTTTCTCCAGTTTTTCGTATTCCAGACTAATTGGGCATTCCATATCTTTGGAGAAATCAATGATAGAGTCCTTGATGAGGGGTTCCAAGTCATTCATCATAACTCTAATTTTAACTTTGTTTCTAGTTAGGGAGAAACCCTTAAACTTGCCAATAACTTTACCTATATTGTGCAGTATCTCCTCTTTCCAGTAATGTAGAGGGAATCCTTTTACTTGAATCCAAAAAGGGATTTCTGAGGGAAATGAGGGGTCAACCTGCAGGATAATCATCCTGTTTGCAAAGTGGTATCGTCTATTATCCAAGTGTTGTTTTAGATCTTCTTCATAATCAAATCTAAGCTGAAAACAACCATGGCCTAGATCTGCTCCTATTGCTCTGCCTTGTAGGTTCCATCTAGTTGGCAGGAAAAGTATCATAGACCAAAAATTTCTTGATGCTTGGGGTTGGTGACCCTCCCTATAAGTATGAGTTTATTCTCTTGGATTAGGTCAGAGTAATCCATTAATGGAGTTTGGATTCTCTTTGGAGGTGGGGAACATGCCCGGCCCAGAGGGCAAGCCAGTAAAGCCACCGCTTAGGGCCCTAAATTTAGAAGAGCTCTTTAGGTATAATTAAAAAAAAATTATTAATGATTTTTACTATAATAATAATAATATTTGTAAAACATTTTTTCAAAGTCTTTTGTAATGTATGTGAGCCTTATCTCAAAAAACATGTTAATTACTTATTTTCAAAACTAATTTAATTTTATTAGTTAAAATTCTTGTTTAGAAAAAAAATATCAAACAATGATTCAGTTATCTCACGCTTCCTCTTTGGTCTTACACTGTTGCACAAATTAAAGTCATGGAGTATCAAGTGGATGTTTTCAATCTTGTGAGTGAACTAGTTTTTGCAAAGGCCAGAGTAAAAAAAATATTCTAAATCGAGAAAGACGTCTGACAAATAAAGCTTATTGCATAGTATTGACCATTCTGGTATCGTAGCCACCGCATAAAAAAAAATTTCGAAGTTGAATCTAATAAAGAATTATTTACAGTCTACCATATCATAAGAGAGAATGAATGGGTTGGTTTTGCAATCGATTAAAATGGAGATGGTTTAAAAACTCGACTATGAGAGTTTTATGAATGATTTGCAAGCAAAAATGCATAAAGGGCAATATTTTAAAATAAAATTTTATTTTGTTGTTGTTTTTATTTTCTTACAAACTACTCTGGATTATGAACAGGTTTATAAAAAAATTTAGTGTTTTTTACTTATATTGCTATTTTTTACGATATACGAAAATGGCACCTTTTAAAAAACTTGCTTATGGCATCCAAAAATATTGGACCGGCACTGGTGGGGAATCCTCTTCATGAGTCATAATGCCTTTCCCTTTCTCAACAGATGAATAGCGGGGGGGGGGGGGGGGGGGGGGGCATGGGGAACCTTTGAGCCGGACCAAGGCTTATAATTGGAGTAAGCCCGAGAGTAAAGAGTTCTTCAGTGTATCCTTTGATACACTGAGATGGTTGATTCTCCTCTCTTTAGACAAAGGGAAATTTTCCTAGCTATCCATTAGCCGGAACCGACGACATCAATTGCGGTGGCTTCTCAGTTGCAGCAAGGAGATTAGGGTTTTGGCTATTCTTAGTAATTTTTGGTGGTTGAGATGATTGGTGGAAAGGAGATTTTGAAAAAGATTCTAAGTTGGGCAAAGGACTGTTGGATAAAGTTAACTTGTTGAGTAAGTCTGACGGATAACAACTACTCTTGGAAAGAGTGTGTGCGAGAGAATTCTCGGAGAGAAAATGACTCTATTAGGCTCGTCGTGATCAATGTTCTAGATATCCAATTCTATATCATAAATAACATGAAATTCTATATAATCATGTCTAATTAACCCTCTCATTTTGATCTCCTATTTTATTAGGAAGACGTTTTGCCGTCATAGTTTTAAAAGCATATTACATCAAGAGTAGAGTAAAGAAGAATTTTCTACAATAAAAAAAGATGGTAAATCGAATCTTTTGCTTCGATTTTAGTCTTACCACGTCACAATTACCACGCGGGGCCTGCTCAAAATGTGTTTGCATCTCTTTACATTTTGTTTTGTTCATGGTTTAACCAGTCTTTATCTAAGGATCATTTTTTCCAAAAGTCATTAGATCCATCAGGTGAGGATCTTCTTCTGTTGACCTGTGTACAAAGTTACCTACGTGGTACTGGTTTGTGATGTCTAATTAATCTTTTCTATTTAAGTCTTCATTCGTTGATCTGTGTACAAAGTTACGTACGTGGTGCTGGTTTACTATTGTAATGATCTCATTATTTATGGACTCTTCTTGATCAATAATATCCAAATACATTTCTTCACAGAATAAACTCTAATTGAGTAAGAGATGCACACATGTGTAGAAACCGTTGAGTTGATGAGGTCTATGTTTTAGGATTTTTGTAACACACCTATCTTTACATACAAATCGATCGATATAGCAATGTAGTGTATTTAGGGAGTTTTTTGGAGACGATGCATGCATACATATAGGAGAGGCACGTTTCCTAAGATGTGTGTGAATTAGATCAAGCCTTGGTTCTTGAGAAATTGGGAAGAAGGTCGACGCAGTGAATGAATTGAAGGTTGTGTACAAGAGGATTCCCGGTTCTTCTAGGAGGAGATCCTGCGTACCACATTGACTCTCTTGTTCCACCTTCTATTGGCTGCAGCTATCACAATTAATAATATATATATTTAACATCAGTACGTAATATCATATCCATCTAACATTCAAGAACCATGCATGCAGTGGCGGAGGCAGCATGGAAATAGGGGGGTCAATTGACCCATATGAATTTTAAAATTACCTAATATATGTATCTAAGAGTAGTTACATTGACTCCATTATAGAATCATTTTTGACCCCCATGCCAAATTAAATTATATATATATGTAACATAAAAAAAATGCAAATACTTAAAATTTGAGCTCTTGTTACATTTTTGGCCCATAACTTGACTTTATTTGAAAAAATGGTTGATCTAATATCAATAATGTTTGTACTAAACAAATGAATAGAAGATAATAAACATACGATTTTATCAAACTAAATTATGACCCCCGTGAAAAAAATTTCTACCTCCGCTGCATGAACTTTGTCAACAGAAAGAACAATGCATGAAAAGTTTGGGAATATCCATATAGGATTTGATGACCTTGTCGTTTATGCTGAGAACGCCGCTTCTTCCCTCTGAACCTTGTTGGCTGGTAAAAGGCACAAATATGTAAAAGTAGTCATCATCATGGTAAATTTCAAGAAACATATTGAAAAAATAGGAGATGATTTATATATATATATATATATACATATATATATATATATATAACATTTATCATGAGCCTAGATTTCTATCAAACATTTTTAGGTTTTCCATCATATCTATATATATATACGTAAACACAAATCGTCAAACGTAAATGTGCTAACAAAGTAACACATAAACAATGGTGTTACCAAGTGGAGGAGTGCAGGGAACATGAGAGAGGTTTGAGAAAGTCTGGAAGAGAAGAACACACACGACGTGGCTTAGGACAAATAGGTTGCTTCATTGACGGCGTCATCATCTCCGAATGATGTTGCATCTTTTCTATATTTTTTAATCCCATTAAAAGCTATCCTATTGTATAGTGAAGTAGATCTTTTGTTTAACTAAAGCCTAAAAGAAATATCTTAGTTTGAATCTATATATACAAGTAGAGATGGAGACAAGACAATGTATAGCAATACTCGTTAAAGAAGAAAAAAGAAGGATTTTGTAGTGATGAGTGAAGCCAAGGCTGGTTATTCTCAGACAAAAAAAACATTAAAAGAAAAGGTGAGAAATGTACAGGTGGGTGAGTTTCTATGATTCCATTTACTTCTTGGTAAAGAGTGAAAGCAGGCTTAGTATTCTTGACTACTCCCCCTCCTTTTTTGCCTCTTCTTTTCCTTGTGCAAATAATAGAAGTACACACTATGTAATATGTATAAGGCCCAACATGCA
The DNA here is from genome assembly GCA_963576765.1 of Draba incana. Lineage (NCBI taxonomy): Eukaryota > Viridiplantae > Streptophyta > Magnoliopsida > Brassicales > Brassicaceae > Draba > Draba incana. The sequence goes on along the minus strand of OY755216.1, from coordinate 17,408,921 downwards.
TTTCTAAGGCCCATTTGGTGATAACTCTTTAAGAAAGAAAGAAAAAAAAGAGGAAAAATGTGAAAGCAAAGCACATGGGAGAAGTGCAGGTGAGGTGCAGGTGGAGATGGATGTGGATGTGCACACGTATGTTGTATTGAGACAGCTAACGTTTGTGATGTCATTATATCACGTGTCTCTCTTTCAATCACTCCCGACACAGATTTTCGACCTCTCTCCTTTCTTTTTTTTTTTTCCATCTGGTCAATTTTTATTAAAAAGGTCCACTTCAACATCCAAGATTACAAACTAAGAGGGTTAACAAAACCCTTATCCACATCCGATGGAATTATCTATTTTGACTAACATTTATGTCGGATTACAATAGCCGGCGACTACCACATTAGCCCCAGAGTTCTTAAGCCCTACGAAAGGAAGTCACATAGATTAAACAAAAAGAAATAAAACTAAGATGAGGAAGTGAAGATACCAAATCCAACGCCGAACTCTGGAATCTGCATCGAAACAAACCATCTTCTCATCGAACCAATAGACGTCAACAATGCGCCGAAAACCAAGAGAAAAGGAAACAACTCCAAGAGCTGCACAAACCACTCTCTACCAGCAACAGAGGACAAAGAAACTAGCTGAACGAAGAAGAAGCCCAGAGCACAAACACCACACTCAAGTTGCTAAACCGGAGACACCGAGAACTCAACAATCTCTAGGCTCAAAGCCAAAACCTTGTCTTGAGAAGGGAAATCGCCATAGAAGATCAACACCTCTAGCACGCGGACACTCGCAAACTAGCCAAAGACATCTACAGACTGAACACTAGCCACCTCCTCGCAAGAACAGAACTGAAAATCTTCACCACTGCTTCGTCTAAATACCAAACTCATAAAACCAAAGAGAGAAATGGCAGCAGATGACTCCACAGCAATACAACATCACACAAGCAAACCCAATCAACAAGACCTAAAGATGCTCAACCACAAGGAACCACACCAGCAACTAAAAGAGAAGCAGGAATAAGAGCAAATCCAGCAACCAAGCCATCGACCCATAAGAACCCAAAACAAAGACCAATTCAGATCTGGAACAAAGACACCAACCAACAAAGACGAAAAGGGAGAGCGAAAATCCGTCGCTAGAGCTAAAGAAAATGGATGAGATCTTACCTCCGGAAAAGCCGGAATCTTCAGCACGAAAACGCAATCCATCTCCACCACTCCCCACACACGTAGCTCTAGTCATAATCGCTCTCAAATCTTCACCTAAATCCCAAGACCAGAGCTTGCAAAGCATAGATCTAGACCCAAACAAAAGCAAAAGCGAGAACTACCACAAATATAAACAAAAGGGTCGACGCCGGTGCTGAGAGAGCCACCCAACGCCGACCAAACCGAAGCTCCAAAAAGGCGGCGGATCTAGGAGGAAGTCGCTATGTCGGTCGCTCGCTCACCGAACCAAAAATATATCTTTTCTATATTCCCCCTTATTAGATTATGATTGATTTTTTTAATCCATTTGTCTTGACCTCTCTCCTTCTATTACAACACTTTTCTTTTAATATGATTTTTATACCAAATTTCGACCAAACAAACACACTTGCTCTTTCTCTTTTCTTTTCCTCTATAATCTGCAACACTTGATTCAACTTCAATTTAAAAGAAAAACAAAAGAGGGGTAAATAGTTAAAGATATTAGTTAGTGGCTAAAATCGTAATGAATAGGAAAGATAGAGGGACCGGTTTGAGAAATGAAAAGGGATAGGAAAAGTCAAAAAGAAAAACCTGATCCAGTAATTGGGATTGGATTGTCTGGTTAGAAGCAGTGGAGCCCTTTCCTCTCTCTATTTTTCCTTTCTTCTTCTCTTTGCCTGCCTGCCTCTGGGAGAGAAGGTCGACGCAAGTGCTTCACCTTCTTCTTATTCTGGATCTGATTCGAATCACTCTTTTTCTCCCCATCGATCCTTTAGATCCTAAATGGAATCTGTTGACTTGAAAGTCTGTGTGTGACTTGTTCTTCTGAGAATCTCAGGTACTCATCTCTCGATTTTGAAAACAAAGTTAGGGTTTTTTTAAAGTGAATTGCTTAATTGATCCATCATCATCAAATTGGGTTTGCAGATTCTTGACTAGGCTTTAGATCGTGTTTTGATTCATTTGAGGGATGTTGAAGAAAAAGAGGGTTTTTCTGATGAGGTGAGGGATGTTATCAACGTTGATGAAACTTTTGAGTGCTTGTCTGTGGCCTTCTTCCTCGGGCAACAACTCTGATTCGACAGGGAAACAAGATGGATTGCTTTGGTACAAAGACTCTGGTCAGCACTTGCTTGGTGATTTCTCAATGGCTGTTGTTCAGGCCAACAATTTGCTTGAGGATCAGAGCCAAGTCGAGTCTGGTCCTTTGAGTACTCTTGATTCTGGTCCTTATGGAACCTTTATTGGAATCTATGACGGTCACGGCGGGCCCGAGACCTCCCGTTTTGTCAATGACCACCTTTTTCAGCATCTTAAGAGTGAGAAAAACTCAATCATTTGCTTGCTTCTCATTCTAAACTATGCACACTAAAATAATTCTTGTTCAAATCTGCAGGATTCGCGGCTGAGCACGCTTCTATGTCGGTGGATGTTATTAGAAAAGCGTATGAGGCCACTGAAGAAGGCTTTTTAGGGGTTGTCACAAAGCAGTGGCCGGTTAAACCACAGATTGCAGCCGTTGGATCTTGCTGCCTGGTGGGTGTTATATGCGGAGGGATGCTCTACATTGCTAACGTTGGGGATTCACGTGCCGTTCTTGGGAGGGCTATGAAGGCCACGGGTGAGGTTATTGCGCTTCAGCTCTCAGCCGAACATAATGTGAGCATAGAGTCTGTTAGACAGGAAATGCGCTCCTTGCACCCGGATGACTCGCATATTGTCGTGTTAAAGCACAACGTGTGGCGTGTTAAGGGCCTTATTCAGGTACGTGATTTGGAGTATTTATTTATAGTTGCCTTTGTCATGTCAAAGGAAAACTGGAGATATATGAATTATATGACCTTCAACTTATTGCTGGTTTTGGAAGCTAAGGCATATAAAAAATAACCATGAAATCTGATAGTGTTGTTGTAATTTCTGTCTGGAGATGAGGCCCCTGCATTAAATTAGGCTTTACACTTAAAAGGCTTGATTTTGTCATAACGAATACCAAACCCATGGACCCGTAAGAACTGTTATTGAAAGTTGGACTTGGTGGTATCTGAAAGCCAGTTTGTGTATGCTCCTACATTAAGCTAAGATATTATAATCGACATAACAGTTGAACCTGTGCTTTGTTTCAATGACTGCATGTAGACGGCAGTAGGTGCAAATACCTAGATACGTTGTTCCTTTGCCATGTTAAGATGTGTTTGTTCCTTTGCAGATATCTAGATCCATAGGCGACGTGTATCTTAAGAAGGCGGAATTCAACAAAGAACCATTGTATACAAAGTACAGACTCCGGGAGCCATTCAAAAGACCAATCTTGAGTGGGGAACCAGCAATAACGGTGCATGAAATCCAACCAGAAGATGAGTTCCTGATATTCGCTTCTGACGGACTATGGGAGCAGCTGAGCAACCAAGAAGCGGTTGACATCGTTCAAAACCACCCACGAAACGTGCGCAAGCAAGCCCCATTTCTTCTATTTCTAGTTTCAGTATAGACCTTTCGAAACCAAAAGCTTACTCGTCCTACTTTGGTGTGAAAATGAATGCAGGGGATTGCACGGAGACTGGTGAAGATGGGACTGCAAGAGGCAGCAAAGAAAAGAGAGATGAGATACACTGATCTGAAGAAGATAGAGAGAGGAGTGAGGAGGCATTTCCACGATGACATCACTGTAGTTGTCATCTTCCTTGATACCAATGTAGTAAGTTCTGCAAAAGGACCCTCTCTTTCTATCCGAGGCGGGGGAATGACCTTCCCAAAGAAACTCTAAAAGCTACTACTCCACCTTTGTAGGTTCCATCTTTTGTAGAAAAAGGTCACTCCTTGTTGGTATAAGAATGTATAATTTTAACGTGAAAAGCCACACACTAATGACGTTTGAAACTCAAATCCAGTAATTATTAATCTTTATTTGTGTAATCATGTAATTGTTGTTGATGGTGAATGAATGTAGCCCTTCTCCTTTCGTTTTCATCTGCATGTTTATGGTTTTATGCATGTCTAGTGATAGAGATTTGATATAAATCTTTCTAGGTCAAGAAAAGTATAATTGGGTAAGGGAGATAATGTGTGTTGTGCATAAATTAAAGGCAAAGGTGGACCGTAAAGGGGTTGATGTAGCTGAGAGAGAAGTAAATAGGCAGTAGTTCTGGCCTCCCCACCCATAACAAGTAGACAAAAAGGGAATTGGTTATAACAAGCTTTGGTGTTACAATGTGACATTAAAGCTCGAATCTTTCTACTGAGAGAGAGAGAGAGAGATGAGAGTCATTAGGGTTCTTAACTTACTTGAGGTTGTAAAAAGCAGAGAGACCATTAATGTTGCAGGCAGCCAGTGTCCCCTCCTTCTGCGAGATTCCCTCAAATTTATTACAGAGCATCTTCTTCAATGTTTCTTTTAATTCTTCCTCAAAATCTTTTTATTTTTTTTGATATATATATATTTTCTCTGATTTTATTATGGACCTCAACAAGGAAAGACAGAGGAGGAGACAAAGGAGTATAGGTTCACATTGCATAGCCAATTTAGTTGGGAACGATAGTTATGTTGGAATGGAAGTTGAAATGTCAAGAGAGAGAAAGTAGTAAGAGTAAAGAGAGTGAGGCAGCTTTTGTGTATTGGTAGTAGATGTGGTATTAATGCACCATACCTTCCATTTTCCTTGTCACATAACCCCTCTAATTTAATTCCTCTCCTTTAAAACTCCCCACAAACATTCTCACTTCTCCTCACACTTCCCCTCACACTTTGTTTTCTTTCTTTCTTTAGCTCTCTTTGATCTGCAACGAAAGAGTCCCTTTGATATTGGCCTGGTTCACTCAGATCTTCCTGAGTTTTAAGAAAAAGTTCCATATCTGATTGAGCCGCGCCAATATCTCAGTGCTCTCTCGTGTCTCCTTTTTCTTCCCATCCAAGGTACCCACCAAACCCTACATCATCAGCATCCTACCCAAGACTTAAATCTTTTGTTTTTGCTTCATAGATCCTGTTTAAGAATGTATATTTGTGCGCACTGACTTCTTTTCAACAAAACAATGTCAGATACTGATCTTGTTTTGATGACAGCCAAAAGTATACAAAATGCTTGTGTGTTAGCGTTATAAGCTATATTACATTTATACAAAAATCACAAGCGGCGAATTAATTGAAGAAAATGTCACCACAATCACAAAAGATGTTTAAGAGAAGAAACAGAGCGAATGTATTAATGGGAGAGGATCTGACGAGCACGAACCCAAACCTGCAAACGAGCAAGAGCATGCATACAATGTAGAGCTATCCGAGTTTGTCTCCTTACAAGCACTCCTCTCGCAACCGCCTGCAACTTCACCAAACTCTTCAACGCTCTAAACGCTCTTCTTGCCTATACCACTTAATTACAATGGTTTCAGTTTTGTTTCAATTGACATTTATAGAAGAAACGTGTGTTTATTTGATTACCAGGTGACCTCTGAAACAAGCTTGGATTTTAATGGCGGCAATGTCTTCTTTAGTGGTTTCTTGTGTTGATCGAATGATTGTGATTCTGCTGTGAGATCGCCGTAGAAGCTTCCTCCGTACGACGCCGAACAATCTTCTCGAGTTGGCCATGTTTATGGAAAGTTAAAGTCTTGGATCTTTAATTTTGGTTTGGTTTTGTTTATAAATAAACAGTGAAAAGCAGAGAGAAGGAAACGTAAAATGTGAAGACGGTGTCTTTAAGGAATGGAGATGATGTGCTCTCCATTTTTTTGTTTGCTAATCCTAACGAACGTGCTCGCATGCTCTACTTTCTACTTGATTATGCTTTTGTTTTTGTTTACTATTCTTTTTACATTTAGTCAAACCAAAACATTAAAAATTGTCAATGAGATTTTGAGGGGTATAGCAAAAGTTAAGAAACTAATAGGTTAATATATCATCACACCCATTCAAATTTTCATTATGAATTTTGTTAGAAAAAACAGAAGTAGTTTTTTTTTTTTTTTTTTTTTTTTGTCAACAACTCCATATATTAAATCACATTTGGTCAGTAGAAGCATCCCGAAATCGGATGCTTTCCATCGACTCATCGAGATCTACATGGGAAAATAACTAGTTGCGTGTTCGTGCCGCTTTTGCGAGGGCATCGGCACGAGCATTACATGAACGAGGAATATAAGTTAATTGAAAGGACATAAAGTGATCTCTAAGTTCTGCGAAGTGATCTAGCTCAGACTGGAAAGCTGGCCAATCTATCGGATCGTCGGTCATCGTCAATAAGTTTGAGCAATCCGTCTCAAATTGGGCCCTAAGAATACGCTTCTGGATAAGACAATCCATCGCCCAGAGGAGTCCCTCAAATTCTGCATGTAAAGCTGATAGACTTCTTCGGCAACCCTGCTTGCCGGTATGAGTTTGACCTGATGTGTCAGTGAGAAACCATCCGAGACCGCTAGTGGGCCCTTGATTTGCCCAAGATGCGTCCACTTGGCAGATCGGGATAAGTGGGTGCTCGGATCGGGTGGTATCTTCCGTCACTGTAGTATCTCCTTCCTCCCCTCTGTCTTCTTCTTCTCTAGCCAAGTTTGCGCATCTCCAACTTTCTTCCTCTAGCTGGGCTACTTGGAGCGTAATCGCGGCTGATACATTCTTTCCATTAAAGAGCTTGTCGTTCTTAGCCTTCCAAATGAACCAAATGATCCACGGGAATGTATCCCTTTGTGGTTTGGGAAGACCCCTTTCTTTTGCCCTCCAAAATAGGAAATTCATATTTTGGTATAGGGATGTACTCGGGAAATAACCTGGAAGGGATGTATAGTCCGATAAAGCCCACACCTGCAGAGCCAGGGGGCACTCAAAAAACACAAGTAGTTATGTGTTATTAAAGAAGACACATAAATATGTATAAGTGTGTAATCCTCTATATATTCAAGGAGAAGCATTCTACACTAATTTTGTTTATGTGTCATAACCACAATTTTTTTCAAATTTTTACTATTCTTTAACTAGTAAAACTCTTCACACTATCTTAATTGCCAAACACATACTTTTCCAAACAACACTAATCCCGTGATAAAATTAACTATATTCCCAAGTAAAATTAAATACACGAAAAAGGAAAAATAATTTTTAGCTACACAGACAATTAGCTAATATGTTTCTAACCATCCCAAGTATAGGAATGTTCTCTAAACTACTCAAACTAATATATAATACATGGTGACATACACCAATTATATATAAACATGTTAAAAACTACCAATTGGAGTTTTTTTTTTAATTTGTTTTTTATTTTATTATTTTGGGGACATATGTAATTACTTTCTTAAAAAATGATATTCCAAAAACTAATAAACAATAAATCCGAAATTAATTGAAAATAAAAAATCCATATTTTTTTTTGAATATTAGATAAATTAATATTTCAATTTTAGATAAAACCTAAAATAATTTCAATTTTTAAAAATCTCCAAATTTTTAAAACTACAAAAATTCGAAACAACAAAAGTATTCCAAATAATCTCAAGTGTATATTAAAAAACAATTAGCGGTTAATATAAAAAATTAGTTATGTTTTCAAATTTAATTTCGAAAATCAAATTAAATTTCTAAAATCGCAAAATTTTTATTAATAAAAAATTTCAAAATCTAAAAAAATTGCCTAAAAACAATTTGTGTTTTAGATTGAAATAAAATATGTAACGCCCGCGAACCAGAATTGGAGATTTTGGTAAGGGTGTCGATCGACACCAATAATTTCGGTTCAGCCCCGTTCGATTCTAAATCGTTCGGTTTTGTGCGGTTTGGGTTTGAAAAAACCTAGGCTCGTGTTTATAATCGTGAGCAGCCCTTTTCAGAGCAGAAAAGTGGTCTTGATAGGTTTGAGAGAGAAAATCATAGAGTTGTGGTTGATTTGTGTTATAAGAGGGTGATTTTTTTCATGGTTGTCCATAATCCTTGTCTCGAATCAATTAATTCCTAAGGTGAGTGCGCGACCATGGCTTATTTGGGTAATGGAATGTGATGATTATTTGCGTTTTGTTGATCTGTGGATTATTTGATAATGGAATTGGAATTGTTATTTTGTGCTGCTTTTTAGTGTCTTTAGTGTTTAATTTTTAATGTTCTTGGGTTTATCCATGACCTTGAAATAATGCAACTCATGTCCATCTATTTCTATTTATTCAATTGTTAGAAGTAACAGTCATTTGTGGATTTTTAATATCAGCAACAATGCTATTTTAAAAAAAAATTGCTAAAGAACTCAGGTTCACTCCGTTATAGGAAATAATGGCTATGGGAAGAACAAATTCCCTTATGTGAACATCTCATCTCCTCTGTTTAAGACTCTCATATATTGTTAAATATGTTGATTATTTTCCCATGTTTGGTTTACGTGTGTGCATCGACAAGATTAAAATAAAGAAAATGAAACATATGCTAGAAGCATATAATGAGAATAACTTGATATTTTGTAACTACTAAGTCATCAAGGCTCTATTCTTTTCTAATGTTTGTCTCGTCTTGTGTCACTTTCAATTGCTTAAGTATGTTGATTTTTCATTAAACCCTTCATGATTCCATTTGTAGAAGGCTATCATATTTGTAGCTTCTCTAGATCATTGTATAAATAGTTGGATACAAGCTTTTGATGAATTATAGCTAACAATTTGGTTCTTCTCTGATGAATTTGCTCGTGCAGTCAACAAAAATACATGAGTAACTGGAGATCTATTCATAGATGGACGATGAGATTTGATATAGGATAAGTTGGAGAAGACTCGAGGGAAACCTGTCAATATATGACAAGGAAAAGAGGAGTTGTTATCACTTTGTCTTCTGATTATTTGGTTGTACTTATTGTGGCTTTTGCAATCCTTGAAGTCTAATAATGAAAATAAAAGATAATTAGTCATTCTTTGATTAGAAGAAAGCATATATGAAAAAGAAAACCCGCACGTATGCACGGGTATAGACCTAGTATATGTAAAAACAAAATTTCAAGGAGTACTTTAGTGTTTAAAGGAGTACTTTAGTGTTTTTTTGTACGTTTTGTACTCTTCTTTACTGACAAGGAGTACTTTATACCATGGTTTTGTACACTTCTTTACTGAAAATGAGTATTTTAGTGTTTCAAGGAGTATGGTAGACAAGAGTAGGCAAGTTTTGGAGTTAACCATAGGATTGTCAGGTGAAGTGATGTGAACTTTATGAAAGGAACTAAATTGGGAGTTATGTTATAAGGGCAGTTGAACCGCTACCGTCGAGATTGTATGTGAACGACTAAGACTTTTACAGGGAGCCTTAAGGTGAAGAAGATAGGGGAGAAGATGTATGATGTTGTAGCCTATGATTAATTTGGATTTTTGTAAAGGGTTTGATCAATTCGAGATTCAAGTATCCTTTTATTAATGAAATACACAATTAGTAGATGACATGTTTGAAATTCTAGATTTTTATTGGCTGATTAAATATGTCGATGTGGCATCTTTTAGAGCTCACAAAATCTTCTCTTTTTATATAAAAAGATGGATTTATGATAAAAAAAAATCTCCTCAACTATACCTGAAAATGAAAAATCCCCTCAACTATTTTCTTAATGAAATAACCCCTCATCTAAGCTCCGTTAGTGGGAAATTAACCCTCCGTTCACAATAATATTGTGTTTAAATCCTATAAAATTTGTTTTTTTTTTTTTTTAATGGCAGAACATCTCAAATAACGACTAAAACAACATGTAATGTACCATCGTTATCATAATTCAGGGAAAGAACAAAATAAATCCAATCACCAACATAGGTTTTACCAATTCTAAAACCAAAAACAATTACTGCAAGTTTTGTCCAAGTTTTTGACAATTACTGCAAGTGTTTCTGTCAACATTTGACATCTTGTCGTTTTTTTTTAACAGTTTACAATATCTTTTGTAAGGTTTAAACATAACCGTTGACGGAGGATAGAGTTTAGTGGAGGGTTTTTCCACTAAAAAAAAATAGTTGAAAGGATTTTTTACATTTTAGAAATAGTTGAGAGAATTTTTCATTAAAAATGACTTTGTATATTGGAACTGTTAAAACCCAAAAGAAGAAATTGGGCTTAAATTTCGGAAAAGAGGCCCAAATAAAGTCATCCCTTCCCCACAGCTCTCACAATCACATGTTCCTCTCCATTGCATTGTTTCCGACTAAACAGAAAATCAGGCAATGGCCAACTAATCCCCTTGTCTTTCTCTGTCTCAATCGATTCTCCATAACTACAAGATTGCATTTCGAGATCTTCTTTTTTGGCTGATTCTCTCTGAATGTTCGCTTGAGAGAGTCAACCATGGGCGTTTGCTGCCCTTTTCTTCGACCCTGGGATCGAGCTCAGGACCGATTTCTCCTCAACATTCCTTGTCTCTCAGATCCTGGTAACCCTAATTCCCCATCTTTCTAAATTTCCCCTCTTTTCTTCTTTTAGTACCTAAAAACTTGTTTGCTTTGTTTTCCTTCATCTAACAGTTCGAAGATCTTCTCTGCTTCTGAAATTGGCTCTAGTAGCTCTACACCTTATCGTCGTCGGCTTTCTCTTCTTTTTCGATCTTGAGAAAACGAAACGAGATCCATGGTACTTGCTCAATCTTTCAATTACCACACTCTTGTAATTTCTAAATAAGCTTGTGATTCTGTAACAGGTACATGGCTCTTTATTTCTTCTTGTTTTCTGTCACGCTTCTGCAGTATTTTATAACTTCTGGATCTTCTCCTGGGTAAACTCATTATCCATGTGTTTCATTCTGCAATTCAGAAAACATTAGGTACTAAACCTTCCTTCTTTTTCTATTAGCTATGTTGTTGATGCAATGAGGGATGTTTGCGAGACAAATGCAGTGTACAGAAACACTCCAACCACCTCAATGTAAGAATTGTTCCTTGTAAACTCTTGTGGAATTCGATGGAACTATGCGATGGAATTGAATTCTACTTCACTCTTGTATTTATGTCGTTATTTAAGCAAAGACAACATGCTTCCAGAAAAAGTCAGAGCCTACTTATTACTGTGGAAGGAGGAGAATCAGCTTCAAGTGCCACAAGGACTCCAACTTCACCCTGGGGGAAGCTGGTTCTGGACTTGTACCCTCCAGGAACATCCATTAGGTACTTCTCTACTTTTCTTACTATCAGCTTATAAGGAGTTCACTGAATTGTTTCTTTTTACATTACCTGCAGAAATTTGACATGCAGCTATTGTCATGTGGAGCAGGTAAAATTTGAATCTTGTATCATTCATTTGGATACTCTAGTTGTTCACTGAATTGTTTCTTTTTTGCAGCCTCCGCGAGCCAAACATTGTCATGATTGTGATCGATGTGTTCTTCAGTTTGATCATCACTGTGTTTGGCTCGGAACATGTATAGGCCAGAAAAACCATTGTAAATTCTGGTAAGCCTGCAAAAGATGAACTCGTACTTTTACATTCTCCAACAATGGTAGATATAATAACAAAGCTGGATTGCAATTGAGTATGATGTTATGCTTCAGATGTTTTTGTTTTGTTTTTAGACCCTATAAACGTGTTTCCGCGATATCAGGTGGTACATCTGTGAAGAGATGACTCTAAGCATCTGGACACTCATCATGTACATTGACTACCTCAGTAATGTAGTAAAGCCTTGGTATTATACTTTTTCATCTCCCCGTCGTGTTTTGGCCAATTTATTAGCAGCTCCGATTCGTTCAAATATGAATTTTCAAATGGAAATGTGAACAGGTGGAAGAATGCAATAACCATATTACTACTAGTAATATTGGCAATCTCATTGATTTTTGTGCTGCTTCTATTGCTCTTTCACAGGTGGGTATTCACACTTTTTCGCAACCTCATTCCATTTTTGGTCTAATTGCTTCAGTTATTATTTAAAAACTTATTTCTTGCAGCTACCTAATTCTGACGAATCAAAGCACTTATGAACTTGTGAGACGAAGGCGTATTCCGTACTTGAGGTATATAACTTATCTTCTGTCTTCTGTCTTCTGTCACCTAGTACTATACTATAAGGTTCTTTGAAAGAAGTAAACCGTGAAAGTTTGGTTCTTCACGAAGCTGATCGGTTTGTTTGTGAGACATTGGTTGTGTGATGCTAAAGTTGTTTGAATTTTCAGGAATATTCCGGAACGAGTGTATCCTTTTAGCAGAGGAATTCGGGAGAATGTATACAGGGTCTGTTGCGACAACTCTATTCTAGATTCACTGCCCGCTGCCTTTGAACTCGAGGCTAGATCAACACCCTACACTTTCTTCGATATGTTGAAATGTCGCTGCTGCTAAGTTTTTTTGTCTATACAATTACTTCGAATGTTTCTGTCATTAATATATAAAGGTAACATGTTTCCTCTAAAATATGGGTGAAGTTGTATACACACATATGGAATCTAGTGAATTGTAGATCTAATGAATTATATATGCAAAGAGAGTATGTTCAAAAGAGAGACTCTAGATTGGATCATACGCCTGTATAAGCTTTCTAGCGATTCCTCTAGATCTTCAACCGCAACATCTACCTTCTCCAAGCTTGTGATCACACACTTGATCCTTTCCTTCTTTCTCTTTAGCAGAACAGAATCTTTGTAGTTCTTCGTCCATCATCTGGAACTCGTTTCTGTGTCCGGACTGAACATGAACACTTGTACTAGTAACGTTCTTGATCACTAGTTTAGCGACCAAAGCCCATCTGGAAGGTCTTGGTTTTGGTACAACTGTGGATAAGGACAACAAAATTGTCCTCAAGGAATAAAACGTTTGGGAACAAACTTGTCGGAGCAGTATGATCAAAGGATGAGAGGATCCGGACGAGGAATGATCGGTATGTTTAAGCAACAAGAGTAACCTCGTGAGATCCTTATGAACCGCTTTTCGAGAGCAGATAAAGGCTTTAACGTGGCAGCGAATGGTAGAATCTCCACCGTGTCTCCTCCGTCTAAAAGCAGAACGAAGGTCGCGAAGAGAGTCCTTGAAACGGCAAGTGATGTCTCTTAGCTTGGCACACAAGTCAAGGTGTAAAAGGGAGAGATCAAGAAGATGTGTGAAGAAAGAGTGATGAGGGAGTAACAATGAAGAAGGTGAGTCGTTGAAGAGATTAGAGACCGAGTCGTAAAGCTCTGAGAGAAGTGATAGACTATTGTTATTATATGTAGGAACCTTGTTGAGGAGTTGCTGAATCTGGTTAAGGCCATGTGGTTGTAACCTAGCTGGTAAGCTACAAGACCGGACGTGGTAGGAGACAGCCATTGATGGGAGCTTTGAGATAGATGGAGAGAGAGAAAGCTTTAGCTAAAATGAAGTTGAATATGAATTTATAGAGAGGAAGAGGGAAAGAGATAGGTCAAAAGAAATAGGATTTTAGGGTTGTGTAGTAAAAGCCACGTGAAGGGGATAATGTTCTTTTGTTCCATTCTTATGCCCACTTATATGTTTCTTTTTATGCCTCTCTAATTTAATTTTGATCACGACAGATACCATTATAGAGTTAGCTCTAGTTCTATACCTAATTTGCTAATTTCATGTCTTCATATTCATAGCTACTTTTTTTCCTTTTGAAGCAACAAATAGTTAAGGTACGTGCCCACTTCATTAGATCTGTAATTAGGCAAGAAGAATCAAAACAAAGATATTTTGTCAAGCACCTCTCCACAACTTTGGGTATTGATAAACACCGTCATGCATAATTAGTTAAGCATATGTTATCACATATCTGTGTGATCAAAAGAAGATATAACATAATCTAAACACAAAATAATATATTTGAAAATGATCTTTATAAAAGCTGGGTGGTTGAATAATACTAAAGATGGGACCGTGTGCACGAGTGTCTTGTTGAAACTTCTAGAGAAAACGGTACTAATTGATAATCAAATATTACAACCACACCGCTTTCATTTTCTTTAACTAAATATGAATTCATGAATCTTGACTTGTCTCTATCCAACTACAGCCGGCAACTGCATCTCTCATATCATGAGATTAGATCGCTAAATATTTGCTCTCAAAATATCTAATCCTAACTATTAGGCTTTTCATCTTTATGATAAAAAAAAGTTTCTTCGTAAAAATATCTACCCGTGCCTTAGGATTTATAACTTTTTGCTTTTTTGTGCAACTTAATCGGTTCACAAGGAGATATTTCATTTGAGATATTTGTTCGACCCCATGCATTTGTATGAAAACAAATATAACTAAAGTCTCTACTTCCTCTCCAGCTAATCTTTGGTTTTCGTCATATTTAACGATAATAACATATCTCCAACAAAATAAATATATGTAGAAGAAATTGAAACCAACAATAATCAAAGTTTACTACCGATCGGCGTTTTGGAAACCAAACCAAAGTTTAGGTATAACGAGTTTGGGACTATAGACAAGAATAAAGTTAGGCCATGTGAAGTCACGTTACTCTGGAATGGACCCTTTGATACATAGAAATAGCAACTAATAACATTATTGTTTGGGTTTTGTCATTAAATTTTGTTTGGGTTTTGTCATTTTGTGTAATAATTTTGCCACCCAATTGCCATAATTAGAGAGCCACTTCCCCATCACCTCATCTCTATTGCCGCCTCCCCATAACTCCCTCTCCTCTGTCTCTTCTCCTTCTTCTCTCACTTCAATAAAATATTCACACAAAATAATATCATGATATTATAAGAGAGAATTATAAAAGGTATGAAGAAGCCTTCTGCTTTTGTTTCATGCGCCTATGTTTTCTATATCTATTAGGTATATACAAAAGAAAAATCCATTTTTGATAAATGGATACTGTTGGGTGGTTGGTCTTAGAACTCACTTATGAAATTATGAAAACACAAAAAGGGTTCAAATCTATTCGAGCTAAGCTAGGAGATTACTATAATTTGTTTTAGAACCTAATTATCAAACAATCACCACAATTTTTTTTTGTTAAAGAATAATCACCAGAAATTGTCATCGTAAAATACTCATTTGTCAACGTCAAAAGCTCACATCACAAAATTTTGAAAAACGAGCAAATCGAAAGAATTTTTAAGTATCAAAGCGTATGGAATGCACCAGATCAATGTAAATATGTAATGTTAGGTAACATTATAAAAAAGAATTTGGGTGGTTGGTCTTAGAACTCACTTATGAAATTATGAAAACCCAAAAAGGGTTCAAATCTATTTGAGCTAGGAGAATACTTTAATTTGTTTTAGAACCAAATTATCAAACAATCACCACATTTTTTTTTTTGATAAAGAATAATCACCACAAATTGTCATCGTAAAAAACGCATTTGTCAACGTCAAAAGCTCACATCACAAAATTGTGAAAAACGAGCAAATCGAAAGAATCTTTAAGTATCAAAGCGTATGGAATGCACCATATCAATGTAAATATGTAATGTTAGGTAACATTATAAAAAAAGAATTTGGGTGGTTGGTCTTAGAACTCACTTATGAAATTATGAAAACCCAAAAAAGGTTCAAATCTATTCGAGATAGGAGATTACTATAATTTGTTTTAGAACCTAAATATCAAACAATCGCCACAATTTTTTTTTGTTAAAGAATAATCACCACAAATTGTCATCGTAAAAAAACTCATTTGTCAACGTCAAAAGCTCACATCACAAAATTGTGAAAAACGAGCAAATCGAAAGAATCCTTAAGTATCAATGTGTATGGAATGCACCAGATCAATGTAAATATGTAATGTTAGGTAACATTATAAAAAGGAATAAGTAAACCAACGAAAATGGCACTTCTTCATTGCAAAATCCATAGCAACTTATCAGTGTCGTGCCCGGCTCTTCAGCGGCCCTAGACGATATTCGATAATATAAATTATTTTAAATTTGAAATATATATTTTGTGTAAAAAATTATAACCTATTATTAATATTTTTTTAATAATAAGTGATTTATTGTATGAAATAAAAATAAATAATTCATATTTTAATATTATTTATAGGATTGTATGCTTATATTTGTCATTTTTGTTAATTTGAATAAATTAAACGTAACTATAAAGTTAGAAACTTATCTACTAATGTTGAAAATATAAAATTAAATGGGGTTGAAAACATGATGCTACAATATAATTTGAACAACCAAAAAAGTAAACAAAAAATAATAATAATAGGAAACGAATGGGACTATAAGTAATATTTATGAGAGCACATTAAGGTTTACAGATGAAACAAATTAACGCATTTAACTTTATAAAAGTTATATTTACAAAATAGGTTAATGGAAATAGATTTGAAATTTGATTTTTATCTATTAAAAGAATAGAAATTTCAAATTTAGGGGGCCCTTAAATATATGATTAGAAGTGGGACCCTAGACGATTGCCTATTTTTTACAAGGTTAGCACGGCTCTCCAACTAATCATATCGATGTTCAGCTTCTAGTCATTTTGTCATGATATCATCAATTAAAACAAACATTTTTCTTTGGAGAATAATGTGAATTGTTAGAGCTTTAAGGGTGACCGTACAAAATTCATCAAATTGATACATGCATATGAGGACCGGCCAGTGTTCACCATACTCTCAAACATATTTGAAGAGTTTCGTGCACATTTCCCCTCATTCTCTCTCTCATTGATTTCTCATTTTATCAAACATGAAGGATGATGTCTTAACTTTTTCTAGATTTATAGAATTTTCCTTTGTACCGTTGGGAATCAATTGTGTGAACTCTTTCTAGTTATATGTTCCGTTGATAAAAAAAAAATTGTTTTGATTTTTTTGGTCTACACTGATTGTGTATAATAAACAAAATTTAACCTAAATATAGAATTAGACTATCTATATCGCATGAGCAAATCTTGGATCCACATTTTTCTTAATGAAAAAGAGATTACAAATACAAGTTCACAACGCAATAACTTTATTTACTTCTATTTTTATAAACATCGCTTTACGATACGCAATATTATATTTTAATTAAGTGACACATTTTTAATAAAATTTCAGTTTTATACATACCAGTCTAAGTAATTATACAACCTAGATACATGCATTCTATTAGTGAAACCAACATTGCAAGCTAGGCTACAAAATTCTTTTTCAATATTACTGTTTATTATTGTCTTATGATTACTTAAAGGTAAATTATATAAAATTTGAATGGGGTCGGCCTTTTAAGCAACCTTGAACAGTTGGCTCTTGGCTGTGTCGATTTGTGGGGACATTAGGAATCAAAGATCCACTCTTCTCTCTCCTTTTGATTCAATATTCAATAATTTAGCGATTAACTAAATTACTAGACCCATCCAAAATTAAAGATCTTGATCACCGATGATGATGACTTTATCATTGGTGGTTCAAAACTTAATTTATAAAAAATGTCCACACGAGGGAACAGACTTCTACCAATGATCGACCGACATGTCATCATCCATTTACCAATTACCATGACATACCTCCAAGTGTACGGATGCAAATGTAAGGGTTTCCCAATTGACAAGAATTTCTTGGGTATTATTTATAATTAGCGGATAACAAGTACAAAATCTCATTAATTTTCTTCACTATAAGAATCTGTATGTATTTCTATATAATTGTTTGTGTACATTTTAGCTAGAGACTAATAATATAATTAACTAAAAGAACAAAACTAAAAGTGTGTTGTAAGAATGTTTAGCAAAAAAACTCTATATTGAACAAGAGACTTGAAAAGAGAATCAAGTGCAGACTCAAGTCCTTCTGTTCTCTCCTCTAATCTCTCCAACATCTTCTTCACTTCCATGGAGTTGTCTCCATCAGACCGCAAAACCACATCCATATTCTGCAACTCGCTCATTATCGACGACGACGATCGACCACCACTAATAAGCTTAGAGACAAACTTAAGAGCACATGTATTTGTATTCGTTGTTGGCGTAGTTGCCGACAGAAACACGAAGAGAGAGCGGAAGATGGAGACGGCCATTACGGTTGTCTCGGAGCTATCCAACTTCTTGAGGCCTAGAAGAATCTTGTTGGTCTCTTTCTTGATCTTTCTCCTAAAGGAGAAGTACTCTTTGATTTGTACTTGCATGGATTTGCCTTTTCTTCTAAGTGCACTTTGAAGGTTGAGTAAATGCTCTCTTAGGGTAATGAGTAGGTTTCTCGCTGCGTCGCAGGAGTCAAGTAACGTGGCTGACACGTCAAGAGAATGTTCAGCTTGAGCGGTGGGAAGAGAGTGATTGAGTTGGTGGAGAGAATGGTAAAGCTCAGAAAGGTTAAGTAATGAGACTTGAAGAGATTGAGAATCAGAGAAAGATGAGTTTTGACTGAGATGAAGTTGAGATAGTGCAGCTTGGAATTTAGTAGAAGGATGATGTATTCTTGATGGTAAACTTATAGATCTGAAAGGCATATGGAGATTGGATTCAAGAAATGCCATATGTGTTCTTGATTGTATTGTTGAAGAAAAAGAAAGAGGAGAGGTTTGGTATATATATGAGTGAAGGCATGTGCGAGAAACATGGGATATTTTTATTTGTTTTATATATAAACAGTGAAAGTTGGTTTCGTTAAGGCACGACGCACATGGAGGTGAAGAAAGCTTTGAATGCTCTGTTTTATGCTCTGCTTTTGAACGTGAAGCCATTTTTAGAGGACCAGAGAGAGATAGAGCCATAACTTGATGCTGCATATGTGATACCCATTTAGATAGCCAAAGAGAGTGGGCTTGTCAGAGAAGGAGACATGGAAACATTTTAGATTTCAACTCTTTTTGTTTCATCCAATTGTCATCTTTTATCCTATTAAATTATTCACCTTTGGTTCTTGACATATTCCCGAAATGGTCGTGGAGAGGAAGAAAGGTGTCGCAATACTAACAAAGTCATTTTTATTAATTCCTAACCAGGATTATACAACTGTCCTTAAATAAATATTGATTCGAATTTAGGAGGGCGGTTCAATGTTTTGTCTAATGATTCACACAATCAAAGACGTATTATTAAAAGTTTTTTTTAAAAAATTATTGAGTGCTGCAATTGGATTTATGATCAACTGGAAACATTGTTGAGGGGGAGAGACAAGATTATGAATTAAGATAATGTGGACTGTCTCCGTTACAACAAGAGCTATGGCTATATGATCAAGTTGTTTATTTAGAAAAAGGATCATGTAGGTTGTATGTCTACGAATATGATTGATAAAATAAAAAAATTGATTAACGCTAGATCATGGGACGATTTAATGTACGGGGAATCTTAAAGTGGTACGTTTCAGACAAGAAGATCTTCATGGAATTTGATACATTGAACCTCGATTTTTTAGTGCTTTTGAATAATTGATTCAATTGAAATGTGTTTTTATCTAATTAATTTAGCTCATTAATTAGGGTTAACCGGACGATATTGAGTGGTTTAGTTTGGGTTAGAGCCTATAAATAAAATATCGGTTTTAAGAGAGGGTATGCTAAAGGATTAATGCTTTATCTAATGGAGGGTTTGCTTTTATATAGTGTTGAGTTTTTTTGTGTGGGTAAAATGTTAAATTATAAAATGTTACTTTTTTAATGCTCAAGTAATGATTTTGAAGTGAAAGTTTTTGATGAAGTTCAAGCAATCTACGTTAATTTTCACTTTCTCAAAAAGTAGATCAACTGAAAGAAACAAAGTTTCATGTAATTCCAATTTAAAATCAATGGGCAGTAAGTGCATTGAAATGTTTTACAGTTAATTTATTAAAATAAATCATAACCTAATGCTGATTAAGAATTAGGAGGGAGGTTTCAATGTTTTGTCCCCTGACTGACCCCTAAGCAAAGACATATAATAAGAAGTTTTAATTCAATTAAGTGCTTCGAGGTTGGCATTGGATTCATGATCAAATTGGAAACATTGTTGAGTGAGAGAGACAAAATTATGAGTTAAGATATTGGTCTGTCTCCACTACAAGAGCCATCACTATATACGACAAAAGTTGTTTATTTAGACAAAATAATGATCTTATGGGACGAGTTAATGTACGGGGAATCTTTAAAAGTGGTACGTTTCAAACACAAGATTTTGATAGATTGAACATTGAACCTTGAATGTTTTTGATACATTGAACCTCATCTCCAAGTAGGCCTGGGCATAAAACACAAAACCGAAAACCGAACCCGAACTCAAATCGGAAAACCCGGGTTAGGGTATTTGCTAATACTCGAATGGTTTTCATTCTTCTCGGACTTCGGTTTTGGTTTCGGTTTTGGGTATACCCCTGTTACCCGTGGTTAACCGAAAAACCCGGGTTAGGGTATTTCCTAATACTCGAATGGTTTTCATTCCTCTCGGACTTCGGTTTTGGTTACGGTTTTGGGTATACCCCTGTTACCCGTGGTTAACCGAATAACCCGAAACTTATATATCATATACAAAAATTCATGAGTTATTTAGGATTATTTTTTTGTTATTATCGGTTTATTTTCGTATTTGTTCGGATATTCCGAATTACATTGTTTACTTTCGGGTTATTTTCGGGTAATTTTTGGTTTGTTCGAATGTTCAGGGTTCAAAAACCGAAATTAACCGAATTCGAATAAATTTAGGTTAGTTTCGTTTTCAATCCCAAAACCGAAAACCGACCCAAACTGTAAGTGCGAGAGCTGCTGGTACAGGTAGTAGTATAGGAAACAAGCCTACTGGTACGGTTACTACTATAGAACCGGAACACAATGCACAAGGGTTTTCTTCACATAACCTTCACTAGATTGATATAAGAAGAGTACTTACACGTTTCCTATTAATCCAATCAATCCTAGCCTCGTAGTTCAAAGATCACAACCGATCTTAGAACTTCTAACTACCCTTTAACCCTAGATTCAAGATATTGTTTTCTAACCTTAAATCCCTTTGCTAAAGATTGTAATTCTCCATTGTGTTAGCCTGCACAAACCGCAGCTAACTCCCTATATATACCTATAGGAATATTTCCAAATTTGGTAAGATTTGTATCTTCCTAAATCTTCCCAAACTTCCTTAAATCTCTCAAGTATCTTCCCGTATCTTTTTCTCCACGTAAAGATCCCTTGGCCGTCACTCAGCTCCTCTTCATGACGGCTACACACCTAAACCTAGGCCACAACCCAAGTCCTTAAGCCCAACTCCGTTGTACTTGCTCCAGCTGCGTCTGTACCACTCTCGTACAGTAACTGGTACAAGACTTGCTTCTTCAATCTCTTATGCCTCCTTTTGTCTTTACTTCAGTCGGCAGATAATCCTCAATTAGGTTAAAGCCCAAACTCGTTAAGTACAACTCCTTTGTGCTACTTGAGCTCTCGTTACCACAACTGGTACAAAGACATCTTCTGGTACAGTACTCCTTCTAGACTTGCATCTTCAATCTTTGAACTCTTTTATCAACACTCTCTTCTTCCTTAGATGAATACTTATTAAATTCTAAAACTAATGCAGCATACATTTTCATTCTCTCCCTTGATGACTGAGTTTTAGAATTCAAGCACTTCTTTGATGAACTTCTAACTCCCCCTTGATCGTGTGCGAACATTAACTTGTACATCAAACTCTTCATTCTCCCCCTACTTGAATACTAGAACTTAGTATCAACCTCTGCATCAATGGCTTCTTTGTAATTAAGTGACTTTTCTGGTGATACAACACATGCAAATCGAACCATTTCCTTGAAATTCAGTTTCACTCCTCTTGTGGTCCTCTTATCATTAATATTTCCTATCACACTAGACAGTGAATAGTTTTTGGGAACTTGAAGTACCTTTTCTTGTTCTGAACCAGACTTCCCTCCTGCCTTTGGCTGTACCTTGTCTTGTTCTGAATCAGATTTCCTTCTTGAAACAGTCTTTTGATCGGAATCGGAGTCACTGTCTGCGTGTATTCCATACCAACGGCTGAAAGACAAGTCCCTAAATACAACATTGACTAATTCAGTGATTACCTTATTCTGCTTATTGTAGATCCTATAAGCTGTACTACTTTCTGAGTAACCGAGAAACAACCCTTCATCACTGCTAGAATAGTTTCCTTCCTGTCCACGGCTTAATATAAGCAGTTGCAACCAAACACACGAAAGTAACTCAAGTTTGGTGGCTTTTCTTTCCAGATCTCGTAAGGAGTCATTGTTGTTCCCTTCGTAACACAAACTCTGTTGAAAATGTAGCACGCTGTACTTAATGCTTCTGCCCAAAACATGGTTGACACATTATTTCCATCTATCATGGCTCGTGCCATCTCTTGTAGTGTCTTATTGGTCCTCTTCACGACTTCATTCTGTTGCAGCATCCTTGGAATTGAGAACTGATACAGAATCCCATGATTTTTACAAAACTTCACCATTGTCTCATTCTTGAATTCACTACCATTATCACTTCTGACCTTCTTGATACGACCCCTTTGATTGATAAGTCCTAGTGCCCATATCATGAAGCTTTTCACTGCTTCAGATTTCTATCGAATGAATCTAACCCAAGTGTATCTCGAACAATCATCCACTAGTACAAAGACATACCTTTTACCTCCCATGCTCTCGGTTTGCATTGGCCCTATTATGTCCATGTATATCAAGTCCAAAACATCCTTTGATTGTATGTCTTGCATCTTCTTGTGTTGAACTTTGACTTGCTTTCCTTTGTTGCAAGTACCACATACCATCTTGTTTTCTCCCTGAAGCAGAGGTACCCCTTGTACTATCTCTTTGTTAGTTAAAGACTGTAGTTCCACCACGTTCATGTGACTAAGTCGTCGATGCCACAAATTCAAATCATTCTTGGCACTGAAACAGTCGATTTTCTCTTCCCACATGTAATAATTATTACCAGACCTAACTCCATGTAACACCGTGATTCCATCCTTATTAATTTCCTTACAATCAACACTTGTAAAGACAACGGTTAGACCTTCGTCACACAGCTGACTCACACTGATCAAGTTGGCTTTCAACCCTTGTACAAGGTACACATTTGTCAGTTGTGGTAGTCCTGTCTCACCGGTGTTTCCTTTCCCTTGAATCACACCACGACTTCCATCTCCAAAAGTGACTTTTCCTCCTTTCACCTTCTTGATATTTTGGAGATTGTCCACAGTACCTGTCATATGCCTGGAACTGCCGCTGTCAAAGTACCAAGGACATGTATCATCTTGTATCCCTGAGACAGAAGCCATGTTACACTCGAGTTCTGTTCTACTTGACCTGGCTGAGGCACGTCTTGTACCAGTGAACTGTAGATCAGACTTCTTGACCCAAATCTGATTTCTATGATGATTCCATGTGTATTTCCCTTACTGTCTTAGGCATTTGACTCTTTCCTAGAACTTGTAGCAATGCTTCTTTATGTGCCCATACTTCCTACAAAAGTAACATCCACGTTTTAGAACTGTACTACTCACAGTTCTGTGTTCACTCACAAGTCTGCATTTTGCTGCAGGTCTGCATTCTGCTACAAGTCTATGTACTGCTATAGATCTGCGTTCTGCTACAGGTATTTATTCTGTTGCAGGTAAAAACCCTACAAATACAAACTTGGCTCCTTCTGTCCCTACTTCAGCCTGTCCTGTATACCCCAAACCTCTATGATTTTTCTCACTTCGTCCATAAGACAAAATCTTGTCCAACTGCTTTGTCCCAGCAAACATGTGGATTTTCTTGTATTGTAGATCTAGTTGCGACTGAAGCTTCATCGATACTTCTTTCTCAGCTTACAATTCCTTCTCTAACTTATCTGCTTTATTGGCCAGATTAAATTTCTCCCTTATCAGTAACACACTCTCATGGCTGAGCTTCTTTTCAGCATGTAGTTCACTCTGCAGTGCTTCAACCAGTGCTTCAAGACGTACCTTTGCTTTTATCAGTGAAATATTCTCTTTTCCAAGCCTGATAAGTGTTTCCCGTACTTTCTTATAAATTTCAACAAGATCATCTTCGTGTTCTTCATCAGATTCAGATTCAGAGGCTTCTTCTCCTTCAACAAATTCAGTGATGCCTAGAAGCGCCATACAGTTTCTCAAATCTTCATCTTCTGTACTATCTTCTTTTACTTCTAACACCATCTTCTAACTCGTGATTTAACACCTTATAGCTCTCGATTTTCTCCACAGGATCTCACCTGTATAAAATACGAACACAAGTGGCAGCTCTGATACCAAATGTAAGTGCGAGAGCTGCTGGTACAGGCAGTAGTATAGGAAACAAGCCTACTGGTACAATTACTAATATAGAACCGGAACACAATGCACAAGGGTTTTCTTCAAATAACCTTCACTAGATTGATATAATAAGAGTACTTACACGTTTTCTTTTAATCCAATCAATCCTAGCCTCGTAGTTCAAAGATCACAGCCGATCTTAGAACTTCTAACTACCCTTTAACCCTAGATTCAAGATATTGTTTTCTAACCTTAAATCCCTTTGCTAAAGATTGTAATTCTCCATTGTGTTAGCCTGCACAAACCGCAACTAACTCCCTATATATACCTATAGGAATATTTCCAAGTTTGGTAAGATTTGTATCTTCCTAAATCTTCCCAAGCTTCCTTAAATCTCTCAAATATCTTCCCGTATCTTTTTCTCCACATGAAGATCCCTTGGCCGCCACTCAGCTCCTCTTCATGACGGCTATACACCTAAACCTAGGCCACAGCCCAAGTCCTTCAAGCCCAACTCCGTTGTACTTGCTCCAGCTGCGTCTGTACCACTCTCGTAGAGTAATTGGTACAAGACTTGCTTCTTCAATCTCTTCTGCCTCCTTTTGTCTTTACTTCAGTCGGCAGAGAATCCTCAATTAGGTTAAAGCCCAAACTCGTTAAGTACAACTCCTTTGTGCTACTTGAGCTCTCGTTACCTCAACTGGTACAAAGACATCTTCTGGTACAGTACTCCTTCTAGACTTGCATCTTCAATCTTTGAACTCTTTTATCAACACTCTCTTCTTCCTTAGATAAATACTTATTAAATTCTAAAACTCATGCAGCATACATCTTCACAAACCCGACCCTAACCAAACCGAATCCGAACCAAATTTTTATAAAACCCGAAAACCGAATTATTCAAACCGAAAACCGTTTGGTTAAGCGAATGCCGAGGCCTATCTCCAAGTCAATCCACACATGTGTTCTTCTCTGTATGTAGTAGAACCAATTCAAAAGAAGGCCTGATGAAGTAAGCCTAAATCCATCAATTATTGGGCCCATGACAATTGAATGATTTACGTACCACGGACTGTAATAATAATGATTTCAGATTTCAAAGATTCTTCTTCCGAGTCAAACTTTGTCATCTTGTGCCACGTTTTCTTTTCTTTTCTTGTTTTTTAGTCTCTTTTATCAGCTCCAGAAATTTGGAGTTTGTGTGTTCATCATCTTCTCCGAAATGCCTCAATTTTTGTCCTCTCGTTTCATCTTCATCTCCACAATCATTCCTTTACTCGTCTCTATCGTTCTCTACCGACTCGATACCTTTGACCCAGCTCCGATTCCTTCCGAGGCATACGATCCTCCGACTACTTCCAACCCGCCTCTTTACAACGACAGATTTCTCACCGGAGCTGAGTTTATCGGCGTCGGGCATCTCCATAAGCCCGAGGATATCATCTACCACCGAGACTCAGGTCTCATCTACACTGGATGTGTTGATGGGTGGGTCAAACGAGTCAGCTAATGACTCAGTCGTTGAGGACTGGGTCAATACCGGTGGTCGACCGCTTGGTCTCGCTTTCGGACTTGACGGTGAAGTTATTGTCGCAGATGCAGACAAGGTTTGGTTTTTGCCGTGATTTAGATAAAATCTAACCTTGAATAATCTTAAGAGTAATGGTAGTTTTGTGTGTGTGTATATATATAGGGGTTGTTGAATATAAGCAGTGATGGGAAGAAGATTGAATTGTTGACTGATGAAGCGGAAGGAGTTAAATTCAAGATCACTGATGCAGTTGCTGTTGCAGATAATGGAGTTTTGTATTTCACTGATGCTTCTTACAAATACAATCTTCTTGATTATTCGTTTGCTGTTTTAGAAGGAAAACCACATGGTCGTCTCTTGAGCTTTGACCCCGTTACTCGAACCACTCGTGTCCTTGTCAAAGACCTTTACTTCGCTAATGGCGTCTCTATGTCTCCCGATCAAACCCGTCTCGTCTTCTGCGAAACCCTCATGTACATTGGCTTCCAATGATTGAATTTAATTAGTCCACGCTATAGAAATCACCTTCTCAACTTCTTGTCTTGGTTTTGGTTACAGGAGAAGATGCAACAAGTATAACATCCGTGAAGAACGTGTGGAGCCATTCATTCAAGGCTTACCTGGATATCCTGATAACATTCGGTATGACGAAGACGGACATTACTGGATTGCAATGCCTTCGGTAATATATATATATACAAGTTTTTTTTTTCATCTTTGCTTGGTTGGTGTTAAAAGATGTTGTTTGCGAAAACAGGGAGTAACAAAGTTGTGGAAGCTTTCGATGAAATACCCTTTCGTGAGGAAAATCACTGCCATGGCGGCTAAGTACGGTATCGAACCTATGTTTATGGAGAATTCAGGTGTTATGCAGGTGGATTTGGATGGGAATCCTGTCGCATTGTACCATGATCAAACTCTCTCTCACCTTAGCACCGGCCTCAAGATTGGGAAATATCTCTACTGTGGGAGCCTCTTGCATTCCCACATTACTCGACTCGATCTCCTCAAATATCCTGCTCAAAGGAAGCCTTGAACATCAAACACCTTTTACATTTTGAGTAGTCACTTCACTGTAATCTCACTGTCCTTGGGCATGAATAATGATGTTAGGATTGTATCACTCTTTCTTCCTCGGATTTTACTAGCATGAATGAAACATTGATTCCAAAACATGTAAGGTGTAAGATATGACATACCTAGCAAAGCATATTACAAGATTCCTTAGAATGCGTATTAGTCTACTTCAATCGACATGGTCAAGTCGATTTCTAACATGTTATCATAGTCCGAATTGACTTGATTTCTCACTTTATTGTTTACTAGATGAATCCCCGTGTTTTACGCGGATTAGTATTTTTTAAAATCAAATAAAACTAAAAATTTATCTGGATTATATATATATATTTATGAACCAAAACGACGCGAGGATTCATACAACAAATATTTAAAACAATTTCTCAATATCTTATTTATTCCTTCAAGATCAAGATTATATGTAGAATTTCGATTTATGTATTTTTAATTTCATTGTTTTATTTTTTGTTAACATTTTTTTATTATTAGTTTTATTTGATAAAGAATAACTTAAAGAAACAGTAAATATTAGATCCATCTCATAGATTATGAGAGGAATATATTTAGACAATATTATTTATGAAAAAATTGATATAGAACAAAAAGAAAATTATTCCTTCAAAATCACGATTATATGTAGAATTTGAATTTATTTATTTATTTTGAATTTAGTTTTATTTTCTGTTAATTTTTATTATTATTATTAGTTTCGTTTAGTAAAGAATAACTCAAGGGAATTAAAATATTAAATCCATCTTATAGATTATGGGAAGAACAATATTGTTTAAAGAAAAATTTATATCTGAGTAAAAAGAAAATTGTTGTAATATTAAATTTTCATCAAAATGGTATATTTTCTTCTTGAATTTGAATTACTTTTATTTCATACTGAAAATAATTAGTTGTTTTGATTTTTTTTGTAGGTGATATATTGTGAAGAGAATACATAATTTTTTTGATTTGAATATAACTTTATTTATTTATTTGAATATTTTAAATTATTCTTTACATGGATTATTGTATATATTCGAACAAAATATTAGCAAATATTTTGTTGTTGATTATCACATAAGATTTTTATAAGTAATAAATAGTTATTGATTTGCCATATGATAAGATTTTTTGTGAGAGTGATGCCATGTCATATTTCTTTGTTTGCCATGTTATATTTTTTTCATAAATCACCTCTCTAATAATATACATAGGGGTAGGGGATACCAAGATTCAATGATTTTACCTTATTAAATTTGTTTTTTTTCTTTTTCTTGAAACTATCTTATTAATTTGTTCAGAAGGTTATTTGTAAAGGAGAGACGAGAGGCTTAGATCGAGTTTGCCATCAAGCTACTCATACCACGAATTTTACTTTAAGGAATAAATGATCGGCCTCGAATGGCAGTGTCTTCTGTCTTTTATCTTTCGTCTTTAAGACATAATGTTGGCATTCAGTCTTATCTTTTTTTTCTAGAGTGAATTTGGTAAGTGACAAGATGTAATTAACTTATTAAGAAACTAGCAAAAAAAAATTTGGTCTTAAGAACTAACATTACAACACCAAGATAACATAAAATCACAAGAGATGAAAACAAAACAACACGTTACATAATGTATTTTGTAACACGCTACATATAACATTATGAACATTAGGATCACTATGAACATCGTTAGTCCCTTGCTTTTACGCCTCCTTGCTCTGAAGTTCTTGTGGCTCTCTGATTGTCACTACAAGAAAACACCCCCTTTAGCGAGGGTGATTTTCGTCGCAATTTCGTTGCAAATGATCAACAACAACGGTTTTGCGACGATTTCTGGTTTGTCGCAAGCGGCTCGTCGCAAACCAAAAATCGTCGCAAAATCATCGCCAATTTAGAGTCATCGTAATTCTGTCGCTCATTTAGCTACGCAGTTGCGTGGTCGACAATTGCGAGAAATTTGCGGCTGTTTTTCATCGTCGCATGTGGCCGGCGAATTTGCGGTGGAATTAGTTGCGAGGATTTTGCGTCGAACCAAT
Organism: Draba incana; assembly: GCA_963576765.1. Classification (NCBI taxonomy): domain Eukaryota; kingdom Viridiplantae; phylum Streptophyta; class Magnoliopsida; order Brassicales; family Brassicaceae; genus Draba; species Draba incana. Next base: position 17,380,069 of record OY755216.1, on the reverse strand, counting down.
TTCCGACGAAATTGCGGTGGAAATCATTGCGACGATGTTGCGACTGAATGTGTTCGTCGCAGATGACCGGATATGTGCGACGTTTTAGCGACGAGATAATTTGCGACGGTATTGCAGGTCATTTTATGCTATGTGTTTGCGACGATTTTGGGATTTCTTTTTATATACTTTAACAAAAAAAATTTTTAATACGTTTTAAAATTTAAAATTTTAAAAATCCAAAAATATTTAAAAACAGAAAAAGTTTATTACATTAAAAACTAAAACCGAAAACAAATCTAATCATCGAAGTTGATGTCATCTTCGATCGGATGCTGGGTCGATGTACCTCCTTCGTTTGTTTCTTCGGCTTTGTCTTCGGCTCTTGCCCGTGCTGCTGCTTCTCTCTTCGAAGCCAACATGTCAGTGATGACGTGGTTCCTCTTCGCTAACTCCTCGAACATGGTATCGCGTTCTCGGTTGTCTCTAACCTATGAACCGTTTGCTGAGCCGTTTCTTCGTTAGCTGGAGCTCCTTCGCTATTTGAGGATCTGAAGCATATCTCGATACGGGACAATACGAAAATCCTTGCTCATCCATCGTGATGGATCTTGTAAATGTCATCTTTCCCTTCTGGGTACGAGGAGCCATCTAATAAATGAAAATAAAAGTTTAGAATTTTAATTTAATGTTAATAATATAATAAATATTAAATGCGACCCGGTTGATCTCCAACGGTGTCATTTGAGTTGGTAGACCATCGGGAGTAAGTTGGGATGAGAGGTGGTTGACCCGATCGATCACGTCATCGTGGAGCTTCTGGACCCGTCCATCAACCCAAGTCCCGTCTTTCTTGCGGTGGGTCACCTTCCAAAGATCTGGCATTGTTGCGGGAGATCCTGTATCTACAGCCTGAAAAGAAATACATGTTATATAAATTGTTATTTTTGTAAACATTAAAATAATTATAAAAATAATAATGATAACAACTTACAATCTTGCGAGCTTGCTCCGCATAAAAAATCTGTCCCAAACAATGCTTCGACGGCTGATCACCGAAAACCGGCGTCAATCGAGCCTTCGAACACTTGGCAGACTTCTGCTGAGAAATGTCCAACTCCCAAAAGGCGACAAGACCATTCCAAATCGTTGGGTTAAAGAAAGATGACATACACTGAATCGGATACAGGTTCTTTTGCCACTTCTTCTTCCATCGTCCCATCTGGTCGCCAAGACGGTTCTTCGCCTTCTCGTCGAATTCATCCCGAACAAGTGTGTTGATCGCTGTGTCCCAATAGTACCGTTGCTATAATAATAAGCACAAATATATATAAAAAATGTATTTTAATTTAAATTAATTTAAATTAAAAAGAGAAATTTTAAGATATGCCACTTTTGAGTTTTGACATGCCACTTTTCAAAAATGTCACTATCACTTTTTCCAAGTTATTAAATCATTTATGTTTGGATAACTATGTTATATTAGGGTTTAGTTTTTTGGGTTTAAGGTTTCTGAGGAATCAAAATATTTTTTAAAATTGAAAATTTTGAGATATAAAGTTTTTAAACGGATTTATGAATGGCATATTGGTAAGAAAATAATAAAAGAGTGGCATATTTAAAAAGTGGCATGTTGAAAGTGACATTTTTGTAAATGTCCCAATAAAAAATGAAAGATTAAAAAAAAAATATTACCGCGAATTGTTTGTACCAATGATATATCATGGTTTTTACCCATTTAAAGCCATGATATGAGTATGTTTTTGGAGTCTTTTGGGTGTTTTCTGTGTCTTTTAGGTTCTTTGCAGGTAAATATGGAATTGGAGCTAAATGGAAGATTTTGGAACATCAAGAAAGAAAATGCTAAAGGATCAAGGCTATGTCGATCGACGGAGCAAGATGAGCGTCGATCGACACGTGTTTGGCGTTTCAAGAAGATTTGGACAGAAGGTCTAATGTCGATCGACAGGAACATCTGTCGATCGACACGTGTTTTTAATGAAGACAGATCTTTCACGGGCCCAAGTTTCCACACGTTTCTCCTAAAGCCCAATCCGATTTTTACCTCTTGTATATATAGTTTTGCCTAGGTTTTTATGAAAGAGAGTTCTATTCTATTGAGACTTAGCAAGAGAGAGATTGAGAGCTTTTAGGGAGACAAGTCAACTCTTTTCAGAGATTTCATCTTCGAACCCTTTTGTATCTCTATCTTTATCTTTTAATGCAGTATTATTCAGTTATTATGCTTGTTTCAATCGTCATGTCTGAGTAATCCATTAGTTAGGTTTAGGGTTTTCAAAGGCTGATGATAAATTGTTAGAAATTTATTACTGTTGGGATCAATCTAATCTGAGTTCTTCACCTTGATAGTTTTAATTCTATTTTAGGATTGATCACCCTGAATTAGATATGATAGGTTGATGGATAGATGCGATAGCATTATTTGTTAGCTGGAACAATATCATAGGTGAGCAGAATTACCTGGATGCAAAGGAATTTGGTTTAGGAATTCTGTGAACAATCAAACTAGAACTTAATGCTTGTTTAGATTCAATAGATTTGCAAAGGAATTTGGAATCTAGGGATCTAGGGATAGATAGTTTCTGCAATGGAAGTTGATTAGCTTTACATTTGTGTTTGAGTTCAAGAACAACTCTTAATAAATATCCCGACAGTAATTTAGTGCTTAATTTAGAGTCATGCCTGCGAAATATCCGATGCCTAATGCTTCGTTTCATTGAATTAAACAACAACAACCATCGTTTGCTTTCTTCTACTTACTTGCATTTACATTATACATTATTTACTTAGCATAATTCAAATTTGGAATTTCATTCTGTGAATCTTTTCCCTGTGGATTCGATCCCTAAGTACTACTACGATCTCTTAATTTGAGAGAGTAGCTCAGGGTAAATTTGAGCATATCAAATTTTGGCGCCGTTGCCGGGGAATTTGATTTCACGATTAGAATTGCAATACTAGAGTTTTGTCTAAGTTTTTCTTTTTTTGTTTTAGTACTACTAACTAGTTTCTTTCCTTTGTTTTTTTTGTTTTGGGTTTCAGGTGTATGCCAAGGCCTGTCACAAGAAGCACAACAGACAAGGAATTGGTTGGATTTGATCTTGATACTTTAGCTCTTCTTGAACGAACAAACTACAAAGCGGCTAGAGGATCTAAGATGGCAGACGCTCAGATACCACCGATTGTCTTGATAACTGGAGCAGACGGGGTTCTGCGCGACCCAGAAGGGAACGTTTACAATGCAGCTGGGCAAAGGCTTGATGATGCTGGGAACGCAATTGTGCAACCGCTTGTTCAGGGAAACGCAGGTGGCAGAAACGGACGTGGTCCAACTTTGGGTGATTACAATCGCCCCGATCAGTTCTATGCCAACCGATGTGCTATTCGCCCACCTCCGTTTCAGAGAAACGACTTTGAGCTAAAACCGGCATTCTTCAGTCTTGTAGCTCAGCATCCTTTCCATGGGCTTCCACACGAACACCCAATGGACCACATTGAGAAGTTTGAGGATTTGGCATCAAGCATTAAGAGCCAAGGAGTGTCAAGTGACTACCTATTCTGCAAGCTCTTTCCCTACTCACTGGGAGGAGATGCTTCTTATTGGCTCAAGCAGCTCGAGCCTGGATCTTTGACTACTTGGGAGGACACCAAGAATGCCTTCCTCAACAACTTCTTTGATGATGCAAGGTCTGAAGATTTGAGGATGAAGATTGCTACTTTCCGTCAGCATGATACTGAGGCATTCAAAGCTTCATGGGCTCGATTCAAGTCTTATCAGAGAGATTGCCCTCATCATGGATTCACACCAATCCAGTTGCTTAGGATTTTCTTCAATGGAGTTGATTGGAGGTATCAGATGACCTTAGATGCTGCGAGCAGTGGAAATTTCACTACTAACTCAGCGGAGGATGCCATTGCGCTCATCGAGAACCTAGCCTCAAGCAACAGTAGCAAGAACGCAGATTTCGAGAGGAAGAAGCTCAGTGGCGACAAAGGTAGTGGTCAGTTTGCTCAGGAAGTCAAGGCCAAGATTGATGATGTGCATAACTTTCTAGTGGGAAAGAAATCAGTTCACTTTGCTGCAGAGGTTGAGACTTTCGAACCAGAGGTTGAGAATGAAGAAGAAGGAGTGAACTACGTCAATGGAACTGGATTTCAGAGTCAGAGGTATGGGAATCAGAATGGGAACAGAGGTTATCAGAGCAATTACCAGAATAACAACTATCAGAAACCTTCAAGCCCGAGCTATCAGAAGAATGACTTTCAGAAACCTTTCCAGAGCAGTAACTACACAAGGACATATGGTTCTTCTTCTTACCAAACGCCTCCTGCTAAGACTCCAGATAGCGAGATGAAGTCGATGCTTGAGCAGATTTTAGAGGGTCAGCAGAAGTTGACTGTGAACTTCAATGGAAAAATGGATGCTATGTACCAGGATCTGAACGGGAAGTTTGAGGCGTTGAACACCCATGTCAAGAAGTTGGACACTCAGTTTGCTCAGTCGGCAGAGAACTCGCAAAGACAAGAGGGATTTCTTCCGTCTAGGACTGATTCCAATCCCAAGCATTCAGTTGCTGCTATCACCACGAGGAGTGGAAGGACTCTCCCAGGGCCGAAATTGACTAAGGGATTGAGTGCAGAGCAGTTGGACGAGCTTCAAGAGGTTGAGGACGAAGAAATTTTGGCAGATACTCCACCGTCGATCGACAGGGCTGAGCATCGATCGACAGGTCCTGAATTCCACGATTCTGAAGTTTTTCCAGAGACTCAAGCGTCGATCGACACACCTACCCCCGTCGATCGACACGGCTCCCGAACAGAGCCTCCTTTGTCAAAACCTTCAGATAAGTCGGAGGAGAGAGTCTACAAACCCAAGTTGCCTTACCCTAGGAGGGAGAGGAAGTCTAAGGTCGAGCTAGCGGATGCTAAGTGCAAAGCTATTATGGATAAGCTTGTTGTTGAGCTCCCTTTGATTGATGCAGTTAAGATAAGTCCAGTGATCCGAAGATACGTGAAGAGGATGGTCACTAAGAACTTGGGGTTTGAGGAAGGAGCTTCAATGATTTCAGAACAAGTGAGTGCAGTGATTCAGAACAGGATTCCAGAGAAGCTCACGGATCCAGGGAGTTTTGTGTTGGATTGTTTCATCTTCAAGGATAGGTTCCCAAGATCTTTATGCGATTTAGGCTCAGGTGTCAACCTCATGCCACTGTCTGTTGCTGTTAAGCTTGGAATGACTGATTTTCAGCCTACTAGGATCTCTCTTATCCTAGCCGACAGATCAGTAAGGATCCCAGAAGGAGTACTAGAGGATATCCCAATCAAGGTTGGAGAGTGCTTGATCCCTACTGATTTCGTGGTCTTGCAGTACAGTGAGGAGCCAAAGGATCCACTTATTTTGGGCAGACCTTTCCTAGCCACAGCTGGTGCTATGATTGACTGCAAGGGAGGCAGTATTACTTTAAGCGTGGGGGATCTTGAGATGAAGTTTGAGATGGACAAGCTAATGAGAAGACCTACCATAGATGGTCAAACATTCTTTGTGGACACGCTCACTGACCTCGCACAGGAAGTTTTCAATGAGGTGCATCCCATTGATCCTTTGGAAAGGACTTTGGTGAACTCTGTTATAGAGGAAGATCAGCTTGACGAGGACGCGAGAGGATATGCAAGGATGTTGAGTACTAGCAAGGAATTGAAACGGTTAGTCTTTAGTGCTGATTTGGGAGTGACTTCAGTGAAAACCACTAAGGATAGTGACTGGAGTGAACAAAAAGCTCCAAAGCTTGAACTCAAGCCACTTCCAGCTGGGCTAAGGTACGCATTTCTTGGTCAAAATTCCACTTATCCAGTTATTGTTAGTGCTACTTTGAATAACGTGGAACTCGCATTACTACTGAACAAGCTGCGCAAATTTCGCAAAGCTCTTGGGTACTCTCTAGATGATATTGCAGGTATCTCCCCAGAATTGTGCATGCATAGGATCCATCTTGAGGATAAGAGCAAATCATCTATTGAGCATCAGAGGAGGCTTAATCCAAACTTGCAGGAAGTTGTCAAGAAGGAGATCTTGAAACTTCTTGAGGCCGGGATCATCTATCCCATTTCAGACAGTGTTTGGACTAGCCCAGTTCATATCGTGCCGAAGAAGGGAGGAGTTACAGTGGTGAAGAACGACAAGAATGAGCTGATTCCAATGAGAACTGTGACTGGACACAGAATGTGCATAGACTACCAAAAGCTCAACACAGCCACCAGGAAGGATCACTTCCCGTTGCCTTTCATTGATCAGATGCTGGAGAGGCTTGCGAATCACCCATATTACTGTTTCCTTGACGGATACTCGGGATTCTTCCAGATCCCCATTCATCCAGAAGACCAGGAGAAGACTACGTTTACATGTCCATACGACACCTTTGCATATCGCAGAATGCCCTTTGGACTCTGCAATGCTCCTGCAACATTCCAGCGGTGTATGATGTCTATCTTCACCGACATGATTGAGGACTACATGGAAGTCTTCATGGATGATTTCTTAGTGTATGGTGATTCTTTCGAGGGCTGTCTTGGGAACTTGGAGAAGGTGCTTGCTCGATGCGTGGAGAAGCACTTGGTTCTGAACTGGGAGAAGTGCCACTTCATGGTGAGAGATGGCATAGAACTTGGCCATAGAGTTTCAGCTGATGGAATCGAGGTTGATCGCGCAAAGATCGAAGTGATGACAAGTCTTCAACCGCCCACCTCAGTCAAGGAGATTCGTAGTTTCCTTGGACATGCTGGATTCTACAGGAGATTCATCAAGGACTTCTCCAAAATCGCTCGCCCGCTCACCGCTTTGCTCTGTAAGGATGTTAAATTTGACTTTGATACTGATTGTTTATCTGCTTTTGAGCAAATTAAGCAGGCTTTGGTGAGTGCTCCCATCGTGCAACCTCCAGACTGGAATCTACCATTCGAGATTATGTGTGATGCCAGTGATTTCGCAGTGGGAGCTGTTTTGGGTCAGAAAAAGGACAAAAAGCTTCACGCTATCTATTATGCAAGTAGAACACTTGATGAAGCGCAGAGGAATTATGCGACGACGGAAAAGGAACTGCTGGCTGTGGTTTTTGCCTTTGAGAAGTTTAGGCCATACTTGATTGGAGCTAAGGTGATAGTGCACACGGACCATTCCGCACTCAAGTATCTAATGCAGAAGAAAGATGCAAAGCCAAGATTGTTGAGGTGGATTCTCCTTCTTCAGGAATTCGACATAGAGGTTAAGGATAAGAAAGGAGTGGAGAATGGTGTCGCAGATCATTTGTCGTGCATTCGGATTGAAGACAGCATTCCCATTGATGATTATTTTCCAGAGGAAAACGTCCATTTTCTTGATATTGGGTCCCAAGCGAGTAAGGATGCGATTTGACAGAGTAAAATTGATCCAGAGACCTACCTGTCGATCGACGAAGACCTGTGTCGATCGACACGGGATTTTAAACTCGAATCCAAAATTTCTCCAGAGACGAGTCTGTCGATCGACAGTACCCTACGTCGAGCGACACGAGCTGCGACAATTGGATATCAGGTTGTTTGCGCGGTTTTCGGATCCGATAGGCCTTGGTACGCTGACATTGCCAATTACCTAGCTACAGAGGATGTTCCTAGTGACCTTAAAGGCTATGAGAAGAAGAAGTTCATGAGAGAGCTTAGGAGGTATTACTGGGATGAGCCTTATCTCTATAGGCATTGTTCAGATGGTCTCTACAGGAGATGTATTGCAGAGAGTGAGACTAGAGGAGTGCTATATCATTGCCATGGTTCTGAGTACGCAGGACACTTCGCCACTTTCAAGACTGTCTCCAAGGTTCTACAAGCAGGTTTCTGGTGGCCTACGATGTTTAAGGACGCCAATGCCTTTGTTTCACAGTGCGATGCTTGTCAGAGGAGAGGAAAGATCAGCAAGCGACACGAGATGCCACAGAACTTCATCCTTGAGGTTGAAGTCTTTGATTGCTGGGGCATTGATTTCATGGGTCCGTTCCCGTCTTCTTATGGGAATGAGTATATTTTAGTCGCGGTGGACTATGTCTCTAAGTGGGTTGAGGCAATTGCTAGTCCGACGAACAATGTTGCGGTGGTTATTAAGCTGTTTAAGACCATCATCTTTCCGCGTTTTGGAGTCCCCAGAGTTGTCATCAGTGATGGTGGAACACATTTCATTAACAAGGTTTTCTCTAACCTTTTGACTAAGTATGGTGTTCATCATCGAGTGGCTAGTCCCTATCATCCTCAGACGAGTGGGCAAGTGGAAGTCTCGAACAGGCAGATTAAGGAGATCATTGAGAAGACTGTGAGTGTTACAAGGAAGGATTGGTCTAACAAGCTGGATGATGCATTATGGGCTTACAGGACAGCTTACAAGACGCCCTTGGGAACTACTCCTTTTCACTTGCTATATGGGAAAGCATGCCACCTTCCAGTGGAATTAGAGCACAAGGCAGCCTGGGCAGTGAAACAAATGAACTTCAACATCAAGCCTGCTGTCGAGAGGAGATTGATACAACTGAACGAACTGGATGAAATCAGACTTCAAGCCTATGAGAACTCCAAGATATACAAGGAGCGCACTAAGTCTTATCATGATAAGAAGATCATCTCCAGGAAATTCGAGCCAAACGACCATGTACTCCTGTATAACTCTCGTTTACATATCTTTCCTGGCAAATTACGCTCTCGTTGGTCTGGTCCCTTTACTATCAAGGCAGTTAGGCCTCATGGAGCAATCGTTCTCCTAAGTCCAAAAGGGAATGAGTTCATTGTCAATGGCCAAAGGGTGAAGCACTATTGGGCGAAAGCCGAGATTCCAGCAGGGAACATTTTTCCTCTGGACGACGCACCCGTCGCCTAGACCTGACAGAGTCAAGCTAACGACTGAAAACAAGCGCTGAGTGGGAGGCAACCCACTGGTAAGTCTATTTAAGTTTTGATTTTCGTTTTGTTTTACTTAAGTGTTTCAGAAAAAAAAAAAAAAAAAAAAAAATTGATGAGTTTAGACAGAGAGGTCAGTGTCGATCGACAAGCCTCTCTGTCGATCGACACGAGGCGCGGACAGCACGAGAAGCAGTTTCTAACACTTGATCAAACCTTTAAAATGGTTTGCCATCATGCAAACTTTCGTCAGAGACTCCACCGTCGATCGACGGGGACCTCTGTCGATCGACGGACTTCATTATAAACATCACAGAACTTTGACGTGGACCTCACTGTCGATCGACGGAGTCTTCAAAAATCGGTACAGTTATTCTTCTCAATCAAGTTCCATTTTCCTTTGATTTTTTTCGCCAATCTCGGGCTACATAACACTGGGGACAGTGTTGTTTAAGTCTGGGGAAGGTAGTTGCTAATTATTGTGTTCTGTTTTGAGTTTTTATCGAGTCAGTCCGGTTTTTATGTTTTATTCGGGTCGAAATTCCCCCTTTCCACTTGCTTTGAACAGCACTCATGGACCATTATCAACGCAAGTTAGATGGTTTTATTAGGTGGGTAACTGATTGTAGATCGGTTTAACGGAGCGAGTTCAGACTTCTGGAGAACGCCAGAAACGTTGTTGGAAACCCCGCCCCTAATGAACTTTAAATCTCTTGTCAAGGGCATTGGTTATCGTAGGACTTGATTCACCCTTCAACACTTGAAAGCAAGGAAGGACCGCTCTTGAAACTTCTTCCCAGTGACGGATATATCTGTCCTAGATCTGGTGGTAAAGGACCCTCTGCTGAGGTAACCGCCATCATCAAAAGCCTCATAGAACAATAGTAATGAGAGGTGATCTAGAGAAGTCATAGAGATGCCAAGGAAAGTAAAAAAATTCTGCAGAAAAGTGCAAGCTTCTAGCTCAGATGGTAAAGGACCCTCTGCTGAGGTACCCGCTATCACAATATTCTTGGTCACCAATAAAAAAAAAATAGAGAAAAAGGCATTGCATCTCTATGATATTCCTTAAGAGGATACAGTTTCAGAGGGAAGAGAGAGGGTGAAACGCAGGAAAGTGTTAAAGGAGGTGAAAGAATCTAGAAGGTCCAACGATCGATATTCCCTTGATAAGACCGCACCTAATTGATTAAAGGGGTTTGCAATAGAAGAGTCTGAGATTTTCTAAGGGGTATGAGTTTAATCTGGAGGACTGCTAAACTTTTAGGGACACATCGAAATATCACCGGTTAGCTATGCAGGGGTATGTGGTTCCTAAAGGAGTGATTACATCTGTTTTGCTTAGGGACAAGCAAAAAGCTAAGTCTGGGGGAGTTGATATATCATGGTTTTTACCCATTTAAAGCCATTATATGAGTATGTTTTTGGAGTCTTTTGGGTGTTTTCTGTGTCTTTTAGGTTCTTTGCAGGTAAATATGGAATTGGAGCTAAATGGAAGATTTTGGAACATTTTGGAACATCAAGAAAGAAAATGCTAAAGGATCAAGGCTATGTCGATCGACGGAGCAAGATGAGCGTCGATCGACACGTGTTTGGCGTTTCAAGAAGATTTGGACAGAAGGTCTAATGTCGATCGACAGGTACATCTGTCGATCGACACGTGTTTTTAATGAAGACAGATCTTTCACGGGCCCAAGTTTCCACACGTTTCTCCTAAAGCCCAATCCGATTTTTACCTCTTGAATATATAGTTTTGCCTAGGTTTTTATGAAAGAGAGTTCTATTCTATTGAGACTTAGCAAGAGAGAGATTGAGAGCTTTTAGGGAGACAAGTCAACTCTTTTCAGAGATTTCATCTTCGAACCCTTTTGTATCTCTATCTTTATCTTTTAATGCAGTATTATTCAGTTATTATGCTTGTTTCAATCGTCATGTCTGAGTAATCCATTAGTTAGGTTTAGGGTTTTCAAAGGCTGATGATAAATTGTTAGAACTTTATTACTGTTGGGATCAATCTAATCTGAGTTCTTCACCTTGATAGTTTTAATTCTATTTTAGGATTGATCACCCTGAATTAGATATGATAGGTTGATGGATAGATGCGATAGCATTATTTGTTAGCTGGAACAATATCATAGGTGAGCAGAATTACCTGGATGCAAAGGAATTTGGTTTAGGAATTCTGTGAACAATCAAACTAGAACTTAATGCTTGTTTAGATTCAATAGATTTGCAAAGGAATTTGGAATCTAGGGATCTAGGGATAGATAGTTTCTGCAACGGAAGTTGATTAGCTTTACATTCGTGTTTGAGTTCAAGAACAGCTCTTAATAAATATCCCGACAGTAATTTAGTGCTTAATTTAGAGTCATGCCTGCGAAATATCCGATGCCTAATGCTTCGTTTCATTGAATTAAACAACAACAACCATCGTTTGCTTTCTTCTACTTACTTGCATTTACATTATACATTATTTACTTAGCATAATTCAAATTTGGAATTTCATTCTGTGAATCTTTTCCCTGTGGATTCGATCCCTAAGTACTACTACGATCTCTTAATTTGAGAGAGTAGCTCAGGGTAAATTTGAGCATATCAACCAACAATCTCGAATCTCTGTTGGAACAAACTTCCAACTCGTGTATAGTACTTTGAATATCCTTACCGACTTTATTTTTAGTAAACCTGAAAAATAATTTACAAACATATCATATTTATAAAGAAAATTAAATTAAATTAATTTTTTAAACAAAAATAAATAAAATTTGTGTTTAGAAATTTAATTACCACACATCGTTGCCGGTCGATTCAGGATCTAAGTGCAGAAGAACTTGTCGTGCGGGACTAACGAGAAGCTCCGACAAAGTCATGTCATCCATGGACGGCAGACGTCTACCATCGCCCTCGGCATGTGGGGTCGGTTGCGTCTCGGGAATCGTAGATGGGCAGCCAGGAGAAGAGCAAGGAGAAGGGCCCGGAGGATGGGAGAAGTGACCCAGTCGTGAAATAGGTCTATCACGACTAGTATCGCCTAGGAAGTCACGAAATTCCCGACATCTACAAAATATTGAAAAAAACTAATATTTAGCAATCCAAAAAAAAATTTCATATCTAATTAATCATAACAATTCTATGAAATCATTCTAAATAATCATAACAATTCTAATAATAAACATTTAACAATTCAAAAGTTTATTTAAATAAAAGAGAAGGAAAATTTTAAGAATTTACCTTAGAATTTTTGGTTTTTTGCAAAAGAGAGATGTGAATTTTCGTGTAGAGAGAGAGAGAGAGAAGAGAGGTGCGAGTTGGCAAGAAATTGGCCGAGCTCCTATATAGGATTATGGATCGTCGCTAAAACATCGCTAAACCGTTGCAACTGCCTCGCAAAACCCGAATTTTTTGCAAAATAAAAAAATTACCGCCAAATAAATCTCGTTTACCGCCACAATTCGTCGCAAATCCGAAGCCAACTTTTTTTGCAACCGTCGCAACCGCCTCGCTCAATACAATTATTAGTGCGGATTTAATGTTGTTGACCGAGTTAATGACGTCGGAAAAGAAAACTTATTTTGCGTGGACTTTGCGTCTTAATCGTCGCAAAATCGTGGCAAAACAAAGTTAGCTACAGATTTGCGATGACTTCGACACAAATACCACGCAAAACATGTTTAGGGTATACTTAGGGTTTCACATGTTTTAACCCTTATAAAGATTCATAAAGGGTAAAGATACAAGTTTAAGGATCCTTAGTGCATGTAGGAACCAAGTTTAAACATGTAATTGGAATATTTTGAAAAATCGTCACCGCTTGTAGATTGATAATATTCATCATATAAGTGTATGATATATATATATATATATAGTTAAGTTTTTCGCTAATGTTTGATAAGTGTTGAAATCGATTAAATTTGCAAATTTTTTTATTCATTACAGAACCCATACGAATAGTTTTGGTACCATGCATATTGGATGTTTAAACGTTTAACGGGTAAATAATGTGTCGTTTAGGGTATAGGGTTTGGCCAGTTTGCCACGATATTGCGAGGGTTAAGTCGCAAATGCGTCGCCAATAATAAACAAATTGCAACGATTTACCGACGGTTACGTCGCAAATTCGTAGCAAATCAATATTAGCTACGTATTTGCGACGACGGCGACGCAAATACCACGTAAAATAGGTTTAGGGTATACTTATGGTTTTAGATGTTAACTCTTTAAAAAATTCTTAAAGGGTAAACATACAAGTTTCTGGATCCTTAGTGCATGTAGGCACCAAATGTAGACATGAATATTTTAAAAAATCGTCGCAAATGCTTCGCAAAATGGAAATAATTTTCGACGATTTAGCGACGAAAGGCTCACAAAATCGTACATTTTAAATAAAAAAATTTACACAACTCTAAGAGAAAAAAATACACAAGTGTTATTGCACAAATCAAATACACTTGAAAATACATTTTAGTTATTCTTCATCAGAGTCACTAATAGAAGGATGTGCTTGATCATCATCTTCATCCTCGTCCTCTTCGTCCTCGTCGTCGTCTTCTTCAAACTCCTCGCCGTTTCCATCTGAATCTTCGCATATCACTTCAAGACCACTATGGAGCGGATTTATTCTTGTCAAATTATTGCCATCGTCTGTAGGGATCGTACTAGAGGTTGATCATCATCACCATTTGCTGCTAACCCCCCAACAATTCGACCCCTTGGGTTAACTTTTATAATGGATAACCAATCTCGATCCCGTCGTGCACTAGTACTAGGGAATGGAATGAAGACTACTTGCTCAGCTTGTGATGCTAACACGAATGGCTCAAACTTGTCATTGTAGCTCATGTTTCCTTTCACGTCCACAACTCCAAATTTGCTAGTTCTAACCCCGAGGTTGGATGGATCAAACCAATCACAATGAAATAAGACAGTTTTCAAGTTGAACACTCCAGCATACTCGATCTCAATTATTTCTTTCTAAATACCATAAAAGTTTGTATCATCCGGGATATGAACACCATAATTTGCAGTCGCTTTATTTTGACCGTGTGCAAATGTGTGAAAAATAAAGCCGCGAGTACAATACATCTTACTCATTTTTATGCTTGCAATAAGCCCCAAAACAAACTCATGTACCCATAAAGGCCATGGCCGCCGAGATTTCTTCGTCACCTATTCCCAAATTGAAATACTTAGTACTTATCTCTGCATGCATGCATGTGTGTAAAAACTAATATAACTCAAGGGCTATAGTTCACCTTAGCAAAATGATGTTCTATGGCAGATTGAACTTCTTAGTCGTTTAGTTCAGGAAATGCTTCTCGTATTTGTCCTGCTAACATTCTCTAAACCCGTTACTTGAACATATATATATATATATATATATTAAATAATACATTGTCAATTATAAATATTTCATTCGAAACAATGTTTGGGAATCACTAAGCCAAATGGGATCCACTCGCAATGTCATGCTAATGACAGGGATTTTAATGAAATCACGGGACACCACGAGAAAACCAGAGGCCAAACGAGACGAGAAAATACCTTTTTAGATTTTCGTCTTATGTGGAGTAACTGTGGTATGATTGACTTTCCCTTCTCGGGGAATCCCTTTTCTTGGGTAGGTAGAAGAGGACACCATGTCATGCGCTGCCGTTTGGACAGAGTAATGGGTAACGAGGATTTGCACGATAAAGTTTCTCACACCAAATCAGAGTACCTAAGATTTATGGGTTTAAACAATCGGCCGATACTTACTCGAATTACAGCTAGAGATTTCCAGGGAACGAAAAAGTTCAGGTTTGACAAACAGTGGTTATCAAAACCTAATTTTGAGAACATTATAAAGGAAGGGTGGACCCCAGATGACTCTGATCCTAATTTGGAGATCAATGATCGTATTTCGTTATGCCAAAAACTTAATTCTCGATGGCGAAAGACTGACCAAAATCACTGGTGAGACTATTGAGAATCTGAAGGTGGTTTTGGATAGGCTCCAAAGTGATGAATCGGCATCTCAAGATGATGTGGTGGAAGTGCAAGAGAAACTTTGGATCGCTTTGGCATACGAGGAAATTTTCTGGCAACAAAAAAGTAGAGTGTTGTGGCTGGTCGCCGGTGACTAGAATACCCAATTTTTCCATGCCTCCATGAAATAGAGAAGGGCGAGGAACCGGATTATAGGCATTTTAAATTCCACTGGGACATGGACCGAACAAGAGGCGGAAATTGAGCAGATAGCGATTTCATATTTCGAAGATATTTTTGCCACGGCGGGCACTTCGGACCTAGAAACATCCTTGAGGCATATCCCATGTACGGTAGAGATGAACGACAATCTCACACGACTAATCTCAATGACAGAGGTCAAATCCGCAGTTTTCTCAATCCACCCCGAAAAAGCCCTGAGGCCATGGGATGACTACTCTTTTTTTTATCAGAAGTTTTGGCATATTATGGGACCGCAAGTTGTCGCTATGGTTCAGAAGTTCATGGCATCTGGGACTATTAAAACTAGTATGAATGAGGTCAACATCTGTCTTATACCCAAAACTGAGACATGAGTAAATTATATGATCGCATTGAGTGGGGCTTCCTAGAATGTCTTCTACGGAAAATGGGTTTCTCAAAAAAATAGATATCATGGATTATACCGTGCGTGAACTCGGTTACCTACCACCTACTACTTGATGGAGAACCCCGTGGTTCAATTACCCCTTCAAAGGGAGATCCTCTCTCACCGTACTTATTTATTCTCTGTACGGAAGTCTTAATTTTTAATCTAAAGGCAGTGGAATGAGAGTACTCACATGCCTCAAAGTAGCCTATGCTAGCTCCCTAGTTTTCCACCTCCTGTTATGATAGTTTGTTCTTTTGTAAAGCAAACATTGAACAATGTGATAAGATCTTACAGATTCTTATGCAATATGGGAATGCCTCAGGACAACAAATTAATTTTGACAAGTCTGCTATTACCTTTGGCAAGGAGGTACCTCCACAGGCTCGGTTGACCATACATCAACGTCTAGGGATTATGAACGAGGGAGGCTCCGGCAAGTACTTAGGTATTCCAGAACAGTTACACAGTTACAGAGGTCCAAACTCAAATATCGGCGGGTTAATGGATGGTTTATAAAATTCTTATCTAGGGGGGGGGGGGGGGGGGGGGGGGGGGTATTGGATTTAAGCAGGGTGGTATTAGATTTAAGTCTTAATCAAAACTTCTTTACCCAAGAAGCAGGGTGGTATTGGATTTAAGTCTTTTGAAGATTTTAATCAGGCCCTCTTAGCAAAACAGTGTGGAGATTACAACAATACCCTGGTAGCCAGGGTCCTAAAAGGCCAAACCATACCGCCCACCCTACGGGTGACGAAGTGTATGGTCATCGAAGAGGTTAGTGGTGGGTAATGGGTACGGTACGGTGGTCTGGGAAGACAATTGGATACTAACCCACCCTCAGCTTCAAGTATCAGATCTCATCCACCAACAGAGCCGAAAGTGGAATACTCAGGCAATACGAGCAAACGTGCACCCCCAGGATGTCTCAAGCATAAGGCTCCCTCCAAGATAGGAGGACAACTTTTGTTGGCATTATACAAAATCTAGGCTCTACTCGGTTAGATCGGGTTATGATCTTGCCATGCAGATATTCATTTTTCCCTCTAACTACCATTTGATAATCCGCTCAAGGCCCATGTTTGGAAATTACTAGCTCTAAACAAATTATGTCATTTTATTTGGCAATGTCTAGCGGAGGCGGCGGCGGTAAATGAGAGGCTAAAGTTTATACACATCAGGGAGCTTGCGAACTGCCCAAGATGTACTGACCTAATTGAATCTATTAACCACACGGTGTTTATTTGTACGATAGCAAAGGAACTTTGGTCCCTTTCCGGCCTTTCCATGGATGACCAAGCCTTTCCGAGAACCTTAGAACTAACTTTGGTTTCCTCTTCTGGCGTATCCCTTGGTCTAGTCAATGGATCATATGGTATATCTGGAAAGCGCGAAATGACAAGGTGTTTAATACGGTGAACCGCGAAGTGGCAGCGACACTAGCAGTGGCAATTAAGGAGGCACGGAAATGGACCGAGGAAAACACCTCAGATCAAGTGCTACCCTTGCAACCCCCTTCCACATCAGCCACGCAGCCACCTTCACATGCTTCGTTGATGGCTCATGGAAGAGAGAGGACAGTACAAGTGGAGTGGGTTGGGTTTTGCAACTACAGGATGGGGACTTGCTGGGTCTACAAGGAAACAATCGGAGTATCTCCCCCCTCCATTCAGAGTTGCATGGAGTAGCCCAATTTTGAACCAGAGTTATGTAAATTGGCATGCCTTCTGGAGTCCTTCCCCGAATTCGATCTCATCTACCGTCAACGGGAGAATAATACGAGAGCGGATTTGTTAGCAAGGAATGCACGCACGCGAAACATGATTTTTTCTTTTATTAGCACTTTTGTCCCTTATTGGTTTACTGATACAGAAAATGTATTTGCTTAAACTAATAGAGAAGTGTGTTTTATGACAAAAAAAAAGAAAAGAATTTTTGCGATATTTTTACATTGACATTGGGTGGTGTAACATCCGCGAACCAGAAACAGGATTTATGGTGTTCGTGTCAAGCGACATAGGAGCTGCTTCGATCGACACGAGGGATTAAGGGATGTCGATCGACACAGTTTGTGCTATCGCTCGACACTTGCAGAACCGAACCGAATTGATTTTTTATCACGGTTTCTGGCTCGATTAAGCGTTTATAAGGGCCCTAGGGCTGCGAGGGTTCTGGGAGCCGTCGAAGAAGAGAGTTTTGAGAGGAGAACAATTGAGAGAAAGGAGATTCGGTGCTTTGAGATGATTGTTGCAAAGAAATCCTCCCGAAACCGTTTCTTCGTGTTCTAAGTTCATTAGGATCATCCTCTCATTGCGTTGTTTGTGTAATTCGATCCGATCAAAAGCTTCTAGTGGGGTTGAAGGTCTGTTCGTGGTAGTTTTTGTGTATCTAAACCGAATCCAATCACCGTTATTGCAGAGGTGAGTTGTGACCGCGGTTTCAAGGCAATGAGGATAAATTTTATGTATTTTGTGATTGTTTTGGATGAGATTTTGTGTGATGATTATGGTTGTGGTTCATGTGGATTGTATTGTCGTTTTGTCGTGATTTTCTGTGCAGGTTTACGACTCGTGTTCATCGGAATCGGGTTGAGAGAGGAGAAACTCGGTTCCGGTGAAACACAGAGGTGTGTCGATCAACACCAGGAGGGTGTCGCTCAACACGAGGTTTGGTCGTGTGTCGATCGATGATCGACACCAGACTTTTGGTCGCGCTCGACACGAAGCTCTGTTTTTTGAAAAGTGCCGATTTTTGTATCTTTGAGTTATGATGATGTGTTGAAGTGGTTATATTGTTAGTTGTAATGTTTATCTGAGCCTGCTTGTTATGCCATGCTTGTTACGCCAGTAGGCGGGATGAGCAACTCACTAAGTATTTATGAAATACTTACGCAACTCGTTTTCACATGTGTTGCAGGTAAATGGAAAATGTGATCGCGGAATCATGGCGTAGGAAGAGGATGATAGGGTTATGCTTGCGTTTAGTCTAGTGAACCGAATAAGTTAGGCTGTTAGTTTCGTTATGGTCATTCCTGAATATTATGTTGTTTTGATATATGAAATATTTAATGGTTTAAATTATTCTTGAGTTATTTCCTGAATTTATTTCCTGAGAACTTCCGCGTAGTAACTGTTAGGGAATAATCTTTGAGGGTTAATACTTATGGAGTATTAATCTGAATTATTTAATTAAATATAAAAAAAAGTTTGGGTGTTACAGGTGGTTTAGGTTCCCATATTAGGGATTAGTACCCGTTACATTGGCAAATATAGTCAACGCAATTTTCAAAATTGTTCAATATTTTATGTACATTTGTGAGGGTTTAAGGTCTCTTATTAATTTATATTTTATGTATATTTTAATAATTTAATACTTTAAATAAATGGTTAATTAGGTGTATAATAGTTTTAGAGATCATAATTAGGTGTATAACATGACCTAAATAGAATTTCGGTAACTAACATCCACTTAAATAAAATTGACTAAAATACCCTTAATGATCTAATTAGTTATAAATAGTTGGCTATTATGTTACTTAAAATAGTTGACTATATGTTAATTAAAATAGTTGACTATGTAAAACCTTTTCTAAGTAAACGTGTGTTTGCTATTCTAATTATAATATAGTTTACTTTGTGATTAATTTACTATGCTTATAGTTGACTATTTATGCATGTATAGTCAGTTATTCGGTTCTTTTTAACAGTTATCTACAAATAATCAACTATCATTTCAAAACATAGATGACTATGTATAACATTGTTTATGTAAAAGAGTGTTTGCTATTCTAATTATAATATAGTTCACTTTGTGATTAATTCACTATGATTATAGTTAGTTACTTATGCATGGCATAGTCAGCTATCCAATTTTTTTTTCTAATATTTATTTGCGATTAGCCAACTATCAGAGATCAAAATATAGTTGACTATTTATGTTGTAACTGAAAATAAGGCTAAAATGGTCATTTTAGATATGCTCCATCTTATTTACCTAATTATAATTTAGGTTATGTTAGATACTTAATTATTGGTGCAATGGGTATTATTAATGCTAATTTCCCTTAAATAAACTCCCATATAAGAGTTGTGCCACTAAATATATCTTAATAAAATTTAAATAAATTTATATAGAATACAATTTTGAAACATGTTCGGATGTGGTATCCACAACATTAATTCCATTTTATTTGATAAAAATGTAAAAGGTGTATATATAATATAGGCTTGGGTTTTTTAGCCGTATCCGACCAAAAATAAGGGTTCGGTATGGGTATGGGTATGGGTGGATCGTTTTATCCGATCGGTTTCCATAAATCAATCACACGGTTATCCGAACCCGATCGGTTATTACCCGATAACCGAATTTAACCGAAACCCATCCAAAGATTATACACACATGTATAGTCTATGATCGTAACCCTACAGAAAATAATATTTTCCTTTCTTTTCTCCTTTTTGCCTCAAACCTTGCATGCTCGAGTACTTTGATCTTCCAATCTGCAATCGAGAAAATTTTACTCGATTTTGAAGCAGAGAAGAGGGTATATATCATGAAGGTACATTCTGAGTCAGTCCAAAGTTCTAGAAAGTTCTAGAAAGTTCTAGAAGTGTGGAGGATAAGCTTGTAGGCGATCCTCATCTCAAAGATCCAAGTTGATCCCTTGGAGAAAATAAAGGATAACTACAAAATGAGAGATTTGTCATTATCTCTATTTGGGTAGTTGTTTAGGGTAAAAGTGACGTCCTATTATGTATAAATAGGAGTCATAGGTGTTTGTAGATGTCAACCCCATCATGATATAGAGAAAATTCCTAGTAAGGGTTTTGGGGGTTCTTATAAGAACACAAAAACAAAGGAGCTTAGGGTTTCTCTTGAGAGGTTCTTGGATCATGTATAGATCATTGAATATGTATGCTAGATATATTGTTTTAGGTGAAACTTGTAAGTACATCTAAAATATTTTCTAGAAATATTTCTTGTGAAGAAACATTTGTGCCAAGTTCTGTGTTATTTTCTGTGTTACTCGTAGTTCTCGCATTTACATATCACAAGTTCAAATCTGGATATCCAAACCATTTGCGATTTGCTTCATCTCAGTCATCTCTCATACCTACTGTTTTTGTATAATCGTTCTATTTGTTCAATTTTGGTTGTGTTTTTAATCAATTTCAGTTTCAATTTTGATTTTAGGGTTTCTCAGTTTCAATTTTAGATTCGATTTTGGGGTTTCTCAGTTTTAGTTTCAATTTTGATTTTAGGGTTTCTTAGTTTCAGTTTCAATTTCAATTTCATAATTAGGGTTTCCCAATTCCAAATTCAATTTGAGGATAATAGTTTCTGAAATATTGGATTATTGATAAATTAGTTATTAATTGTTGCATGTAAATGGAAGTTTAGTTAGTTCTAATTATTGGAAGGAAATAAAACAAGAAGAAGAGGCCAAGTTCGGTTGGATTTAAATGAGAAAGGGACAATGCCCTTGGAATGGAAGGGAATGAAAAGACAGTGTTAGGGAAGGAAGAGGGGACAATGGATGATGGAAGTTGCTCTCATCATGTGATCGGGATTTCAGCCTATTCCCCCATGAACTATACATCCCCTGCAATTTCCTACATGAAGTATTACGGTCGGGAAAAACCCCCATGAACTAACTAAAATTTTGAATAACCCCCATGAACTAACTACAATTTTGAATTTCCTACATGAAGTTTTAGAAGTCGGTCGATTCCCACAAACCGATATTAAACCGTAAACAAATTGATTAGACCGTAAACGGATTGATTATTCCGTTAGCTAATGCTCCGGTTTTAAATGTTTTGCTCGGGTTTCGAATTGATAAAAATAAAAAAGAGATTTTTTAGTTCCATATTCTGTAAATAAATACTTTTATCGCGTAGTCCAAAATTTAAAGTTTAGAGGAAATTACGGTTGCAATTCAATAAAGTTTAGTACGAAATAACAATACCCAAAGTAGTTACACGTTAAGAAACATTTATCGCGTCTAAAACTCTTATGATTTTGAGATGCAAATCGAGATAATAACACTATATTTCACTAAATTGTTTTAGAATATATATAAATATATATATATATAATTGGTGATTATTATTTTATTCTATTATTGGGATCATATTTTACATAGAAGTTTCAAAAATATTACAGTATTATCTTATCATTTTCACTAAATTGTTTCAGAATATATATATATATATATATATATATATATATAATTCGTGATTATTAATTTATAGTATTATTGGGATCATATTTTACATAGAAGTTTCAAAAATATTACAATATTATCTTATCATTTTCACTAAATTGTTTTAGAATATATATATAATTTGTGATTATTAATTTATACTATTATTGGGATCATATTTTACATAGAAGTTTCAAAAATATTACAGTATTATCTTATCATTTTATCAAATTTTGTTAATTTTTACATTGACCCGACTTGGGACCGGGAAAATTTATTAATTTATGATGATTATTAATTTATAGAGTATTAATTTATCTCTTTTTTATTTTTTTATCAATTCGAAATCAGAGCAAAACATTTAAAATCGGAGCATTAGCTAACGGAATAATCAATCCGTTTACGGTTTAATATCGGTTTTCTGGGAATTTACCGACTTCTAAAATTTCATGTAGGAAATTGAAAATTTTAGTTAGTTTATGGGGGTTTTAGCCGAGCTTAATACTTCATGTAGGAAATTGCAGGGGATGTATAGTTCATGGGGGAATAGGCTGAAATCCCTCATGTGATCCATCACTAACTTATATCTAATTTACATATATTTCATTAAATACCCAAATATTTTCCAATTATCTATTAATTTGTGTGCATATATAACGAGCTTGTATGGTTTGAACAAAAAAAACAAAAATATAACGTGCTTGTAACTTTGTAAGTATTTACACTAGTAAACCAAATATGGTTTGGTTTTCTTCCTTCATGTATGCATTCCTATTCTTTATATATTTAATTCAAGATTTTGGGGTTATATAACAACAAAATCCATTATATAAGATAAAATCAGGAATGAAGTTTCTGTGTAATTTGTTTTACAAAATTCAAATTCAATATTTATTTGTTGGAAAATTATTTAATATAACTTTTAAAAAAGAAAAAACCCCTCTAAACTTAAAAATCCCTTTTCAACTCAAAACTACGTGTAGATTTCAAATGTATCATAGTAAATGGATAATAAATAAATCACTGAAACTAATACTGGAGTAAAATGTTAACAAAATTAAAAGAAATTAAGGGGAAAATAGATTACAAACAATTTTAGATTACCTTTAAGCCATATTTTAATGTTTTAACTTTCAACTTATCACTATTTTCTGAACAAAAAGAAACATCTTTAGTTATGAAAAAACTTAAAGCATTTGGGTACAAATGATTTGGTGGACTCGTTGTGAAAAAGTGTAAGAACATTTTTTTTAAATGGCGTATGTATACAAGGAATTTTTTATTAAAATATTTAACTTTTTCTATCGGCTGTTTTTTTTTTTTTAAATTACGCTCTATACCATTAAATCATCAGAATGGTATATACAAAAATACCATTTTCATTTATATCTTTCAAAACATATTATTTTTTTGTCTTTTTCCTCTCTCTTTCATACTACAAATAACCATTTTGCCCTTTAATGACTGATTTTTTTTTTCTTCTTCACGTGAATCTCATGCTGAAATGGTGAAATAATGGTGGTGGATAGAGATATCGGTGCCGGAAAAGACAGCAACAACACTGGACAAACAGACGTCAGAGACAAGGCGATGTCAGAGACAACGCCGGTGAACAAACGTTTACACCGGAGACAAGCCGATGTTGGAGACTACAACGGTGAACATGACGTATGCACCGGTGACGGTGGAAACAACAACGGTGAACAGACAAACTGACGCCGGAGACAATAGCGGTGAACACACATTTGCAAAAGGAAACAAGTCGATGTCGAAGACTACGACGGTGAACAAGACGTCACGGGAGACCACGGTGAACAAATCTATGAACAAACGTCTACATAAGGACAAGTTGGAGACAGTGCACAAAAATTATCCATAAAATAATAACAAAAATAAAATTTTTAAATAATCTACCTAATAAAATTAATTATTTTAGCCAAATATACTCACAATCTACGAATTAACTGAAAAAACTATAAAAAGAACTATATAAATTGCCTAATTTATAAGAATATATATGATCGTATATGTAAATATGTGTAGTTAATTTTATGTTTCGTGTCATTCGGATAACCGTTCGGTTTTTGGTTCGGATTCAGATTTGGTTTTTCGGTTTTAGGAATATGAAACTCATTCGGATATTTTAAAAAATCGGATTCGGTTTGATTCGGGTAATTTCGGATCGGGTTGTTTTTCGATTTTGGATATTTTGCCCACCCCTAGTCTTTTGTATAAAATTGGAAGCAATCAAATTATGGTAATTTTGAAAAGATTTTTCCAATCAACATCGCTTTAATATATGTAGGTGTGATCTTGTGGGGTTTGTTTTGTATTTTTGCCAAACATTGTTGTTAGATGAATCTCAAACCCTCCGTTTGGATGTTTTCCTATAACCATTACCAACCTCGTATTGGTCCCCAACCAATTAGTATTTTGGTTTAGTTGAAGTTGGGTTACACCAAAAATTTAATTTAATTTAATTAAATTACAGTAGCCAAACTTTGTAGAATATATCCTATATATTATTTGAGAAGCATTTTGGGAGCACTTTGCCTAGGTGTCATCACCACAATTTTTCTCCTCTTTATTTTTTATTTTTATTTCATTCTCTTATACTCATTACCAAACACATTTAATTCCAAACATACTTATTTTGATTATTATAACTCTAATTGCCAAACACATTGAATCTTCATAAACTTGCCAAAATTAAAATATTTTGAAATTTTCAAGTTGCCAAAATTAAAATATTTCGAAATTATAGATTTAAATCATAGAATTAAATGTGAACAAAAATTTAACATATATACTAAAAAATTGATTTAAAATAAAATAAAACTATTAATTATCTTTTGAAAATATATGAGCATGTAAAAATATGTTTTTACATATGTTATTTTGTTTGACAAGTAAATGTTTTTAATTTTTCATAAATGCACCTTTGTACAAGTAAAAATATAATTATTAATGAAATTTGTTGGTTTAATTATTTCACGGGTGGAATAAATTTGTATGCAAAATAATTGCAAAATCCAAATATATAAATTAGGTCTTAGGTTATGTATAATTATTCTTCATAATCTTTTTTTAACTAAAACTATTGATTTTATTCGATAATCATTTTATCCCGCGTTATACGCGAGTTATTTTCTAGTATATATTAATTGAGGAGACACTAAAAGTTTAAAATCCTAGGTGTCATTCAAAGAGAGTCTTAAGGAACATATTAATCTTATGTGTCATTCAAAGAGGATCTTAAAGAACACATTAATTAAATCAACCAATCAAAATATTTCAATTTGGCATGGTGAAAATATCTACATATTTCAATATTTCTAATATGTATTCGACATTGATGACAAAAATATATACTTACCAAATCCATTACTATACCAGAAAACCGATTCAATTAGTAGTATCTTGGTTAGTGATAAAGATGGGTTTAAACAGATTTTATAGAGTTATTGAAAAACATTTGTTTTTGTAAATATAAGATGTATATCACTCGATTACATTAATTGTCATATATTATAGGATAATGTTTCACTTTTTAGTTTCGTTATTGTAAATCAATTTCTTTCATTTTTATATTTTATATACACTTAAAACTAAAATCTATCACATATTAAGACACTCAAGATTCAAAAATCGATCGAATAATTGTTTTAGTGGACATAATTATTTATCTAATATTGTTTTGGTATGCATGATGTAAAACAATATATTTTTATTCTAAAGTAAACTGAAATTTATAATCCCACGCTTAGCGTGGTCAAAATCTAGTTAGTCTTAAATAAATTGCATTTTACCCATGTAAAAATTAACATGTACATATGAAAGCTGTAAAAAATAAAACATTATCTAAATTATAATTCCATTCAATTGCACTTTTACAAGTATATATGCCACTCTTGAACCATTTATAAAACTTAAAAACTAAACCATAATATAACATAATATAAAATAGTTAAATTAAACATAAATGATTTAAAAATATGAAATAAATGACAATGACAATTTTGAAAAGTACCATACGAAAATTGGTATATCTTAAATTTTTTCTAAACTATAAACAACTAAATAGCATTATAGCTAATAGTAACCACATTGCTTTAACAAAATGTTAATAAACTGTTTGATAATTTTTTTTTTTCAAAAAGAAAGAAAGAAATTTTTGTTCGATTTGAAAATAATTAGTGGGTGATTTTAATCACTAAATGGTAAATATGAAAACCATCACATACTCACAAATATGCAATAAACACCCCTAAATTGATGAAAAGTAGTATATAAAACCACAATTAAAATCTATACTATGAAATTTGAATACAGAGGAACCATATTAATTCAAAAAAGAGAAAACAAACAATTTATTATTAAACTACATGCAATTCAAAACAAATAATGTATTATTAAACTAATTGATATATTATTGGAATCCACCAAACTTCATGCAATCTTGGTTTGATCAAAACAATTCGATGAATGGTCGCATGCCAGAATGAAATCTTCAGTATCTTCTTTGTATGAACTCGGATTGCTTTGATTCTTTTTTGTAGATGTTCATTTAATATTCTCCAAGTAATTTCATGCGTTGAATCTTCGTGGTTTACGTTGAATCTTCGTCATTTCATATTCTATTTTTTTCTCATCTTGAAAAATATCAACGGTGGTTTTTTTATTTAGCTGCGTCTAAGTGGAGTAGTGGAATTTAACTTGGAAATGTGCTTACAAACACTTCAACTCCTAGTAGCAACAAAGCTACTTGCACATTTGATATTGGCTGTTGTGCGTAGTTTTGTTCTTCCAAATTGATGCCGAAACTCAAATCTCAAATCGTATAAACGTGTAAACGTATTAAGAAAGATTTAAAGAACGGTCTCTTCTTTATTGATTTAGAAAACTCTCTCAAAAACTAAATCTCTTTCTTTCTTAAATCTTATGGAACAACTCTCCATAGATTATTATATTTATAGGTTCAAAGCTATTACAAACCAAAACAATTCGCATGCGAATGTCAATATCTTTATACAATTCTTTTTGTAGATGTTCATTTAATATTCTCCAAGTAATTTCATGCGTTGAATCTTTTTTTAGCATTGTGCATTCGGTTTGATGGAGCTCTTGATGACGGCATCACTAATCATTAAATGATAAAAAGCTTCTAAAATCTCAAAAACAATCAAAGACCATTAAAGATAATCAAACACAATACAAAAAAGCTTTGAAATTTATGTAATCAAATATATACCTTTGACACTAAACTTTTTTATTTTAAGAACCCATCCAAATCCAGAATTGAAACTTAGAAGATCCATATTGTTTTGGTATATAGATCTCAAATAGTGTTTGTGTATTGTTTTTGGCATAGTCTTGTTAGATTTGTTTCCTCGCATTTTCTTTTTACCTTTTCGTAATTAGCCATTAATGAGCTATATATCTATGGCGAAGAAAGTGGGGGCACTTGGCTACATATCCTTGGCTGTTTTGGCTACACATCCTCACTAAAGATATCAAGGTCAAGTGATTGAAGAATCTTTGTGATGCCCCCTGTTTTCTTAATAATCCATGTGTACAATCCTCTCTTCCATTTTTCTAAGTCTTTGACTATGTTTTGGTGTAGACATTTAAATCTTCAATTAATTAACGCATTGGAATTAAATGGTAAAATAATAATAATGTGATATCAATTGTTTAGCCTTTGTAAAACTAAATTTATTTGGATTTAAAATACTTTTAAAAGATAAAAAAAAAAAAAGACAAAACTTTTATTCTTAGGTAAAGGACCCGGTTAATGTAAAGGCTAAACATAAATGATGCATCCTATTGTGACCATTAACTATCTCTCTTTTTTTTTTTTTTTTTTTTTTGTATTTATTCCCTTCTCGTTTTAGCAGGACATATGATGTCTTGTGCATCAAACATATAAAATTGAATCCTTGCATTATCTAATTCAGAAGGAAAATACCGAGAAAATATTATAAGAACTATAAACCGCAAGCACTTAGGTTTCTCTGTCTTTGGGGCGTTTTGATTAACATAAGGAGACAACATAGAACGTTTCAAGAAACTAAAAAAATCACACAAACAATATACCTAATCCAAAGGTTGTAAACGATAAACATCAATTTCGCTTAAAGGTCAATGTATCTGAAATTTCATGAAAGCAATTTTTTTTCCCGAGAAAACAATGATACTCATTTACCTAAAAAAAGGAGGCTAGCAATATTGGCCTAATTATTTGAGCAATTGATTTGCTAGTTTTCTTTTTTGACAAATCTTATCGACTTGCTGAAAGTTTTAGGGAACCAACTGAAAACAAAATTTAGAGGTTTCAATGTCATCTTTTCGCAAAACCAATTATTTCACGAAGAATAGTAAAAACAAATGAATCCAACGATATTAAGTTGCAACAACTTATCAAAATCCGAAATAACTAAAGTTCAATTTCAATCAAATCTTAAAACCAAACTCGAACAAAATAAACAAAATTGATCCGCAGAAATTCAAAACATGCACAGACCTAAAAGAGCGCTTGAATCAGTAGCCGGGAGAGAAACCGAGAGCGAAATGAGCAAAAATTTGAAGAAGCGTAGGGTTTTGTAAAGGAAATTAGAATTGATGATTTGGAATTTTGGGGAGGGAAAAAACGAAACGGATTTGGGAAAATTTTGAGAAACATTTTGAGAAAATTGCTAAATTAAGCCACATTTAAGCATAAAATGTCCCAATAGGATTTCATTTTTTTATGAAAAAGTACCATTAGGCTTTTCAAATTTCAAATCCCAAACATAACCTTGATTTCAAATTAATAATTAAAATTGTTTATTCTTATAATAGTTTTATGCAAAATAATTAGTTTTTTCAATTCATAATTGAAGTAATTTAGTTTTAACTATTGTACTACTCTATATTTTTATTATAAAGTCCTATTTGAATTCTTTCGCATATTCTTGTTTGAATTTTTCAATTTTTAAAAACTCAAATCACGAAAAGTGCAAAACTACTAATAGAGAAATCTAACTATTATTAAGTTGTTAGAATAATTTCAAAAAGGCCAGTGTTGTTAATTAGTAAATTGTATTTGTCCAAAAGTATTTAATAAATTGTAAGGGGGAAAAAATACTAATTACATACCTTTTATGAAACACAATAATTGAATCAAAATATTGATTTAAATAAAATTTAGTTGCAGGACATTCATACATCTTAATCAAAACACTTATTTATCTCCAAATTGTTATGCTTGTTCTTTACTTATTAAAAGAAAACAATAATAATAAATTAAAAATCATAAAAGAATATATTAATAGATGCATGTAACTATTACATTTAACCGTGGAAGTTACATGGATTGTAAACTAAATTAGTTAATGCTAATGCTAATGGGAGAAAAATTGAAAAGGAAGGTGTAAGGTGAAAAACAAACTTTCATGTCACAAACAATAGATCAATTAGAATCGTGTGTATATATATATATAAGTCAAAGTGACAACACTTGATTCCCAAACTTTGCAAGAAGCGAATAATGCACACAAACTTAAATAGTATTTTCATTCAATAAAATCCATGTTCAAAATTTCGAGGGTGGGCATTCTGTAAGAAGAATTAATCAGGCATTAGTTTTGAGATTTTTTTAGTGTTTTTAGCCTCTTTTAGTTTCATATACCATAATAAATATATAATTTTGATCTAATTTTGATCTTATAAGTTTGATTAAGTCATCATTAATAATTTGATAATTCTAATTCATGTTAAATATATCCAAAAGATAAAACCAAAGTTCCAATCATAAGATACACTAAAATAATACATCATGAGATACACAAAAATAATACACTCCTAATCATGAGATACACAAAATATTAGTATTATTAGACCAACCAAAAACTTTAACGGGTTGTTGAACTTTTTAATAACTAAAAATATGGATATTTGAGATGAGATGAATTATCCTATATATTATTTGAGAAGCATTTTGAGAGCATTTTGCTTAGGTGTCATCACCACAATTTTTTGAGTTTTTCTTTTTAGATTAATTTTAATCTTTCTATACTAATTGCCAAACACATTTCTTTCCTAATTAACTAATGTTGATTACTTTTAATCTCAATGCTAAACATATTGAAATAATAATAAACTTACCAAAATCGAAATATTTCGAAATCATGTACTTGCCAAAATATATATATTTCAAAAATTCAAGATTAAAATCATAAAACTAATTATGAACAAAAAAATAATATATATTCCAAAAGTGTATTAATTAGGAAAAATAAAATATATTTTCCTTATCTTTTGAAATAGAGGATTAAATACTAATATATCATTATATTAAAGAAGAAGAATTCTATACCTGTATATTAGGTGTCAAGATTGCAATTTATCTCATTTTTGTTTTTAAATTAAAAATATATTATTAAGTTCTACTATACTTTTATCCAAACACTTTTCATAAGATAATTCATATAACCAAACACAATAATTTTTAGTTAGTTTGCATAATTAAATGTGAACAAGTTAATTTTAAAGTATATAAATCTTCACTTTTGGAAATAAACTAATGAAGGAATGCATTGTTTTCACTTTGGAATCTTCAATAGAAAAACGTATATTCTCATGTTTACGAACATCTCAATGTTTACAAACCTACGATGCTTGTTATATATAAAAAAATACATTGTGTTGAATCATAAACTGTATTTTTGTATATTATGAGATGAAATTAATACATTTTATTATATATATTGACTAAGAAATTAAAATCGTTATTTTTGAAGATTATGAGATTGTATACATTCACCAAAAAATTAAAAACCACTATTATCAATTATTTCACGGGTGGAATACATTACTACTCAAAATAATGACAAAATTTGAAAATATAAAACATATTTCAGATTCCGTATAACAATTTTCCAAAAATGGTATTTGATTTTTTTAATTCAAACTATATTGATTTACTCGCTAATCATATTATCTCCGCGTATAATGCGGGTAACTTTCTAGTTCTTATTAAAATAAGAACCAAACTATAGTTAGGCATTGATCAAGTAATGAATAATACATTAACATTCTTTATGATATAAAATACAAATATGTTACATTTCTCATTAAGTAATAGAAAATCCATTCCTAACATCTAATACTAAATAACCAATATTCTTCTTGAGTGGAGTAAGCATTGTTGATGTGATGATGGAAAAGGCAAAATTTGAAATTATTTGGTGAGAAGATTAAGAAACCACAAAAGCTTATTATATAGTAAAAATATTTTAATCCTTAAAATTCTGGATATGGAAATCTAAATCTATTTGAGTTTCATATTTTAAAATTAAGTTATCTTTTTACACGTTCAAAAAAAAAAAAGGGAGTGGAAGCCCCTTGGCCCAGTGGTCAAGGGTTTAAAGGCTTCTACACCAGGTCTGGGATTCGAATCCCAGATAAAAAAAATTCTTGCAGATTAATGGAGGGCACTTTTCAGAAGCTTAGGAGTCGTCCAAGGAGACCATGTCCATCGTTGGGGATGTCGTACATGCAGAGCCTTTGGTCGGGGAGAGTCTATCCATCATGAAAGATGTCGTATATGCAGAACCGTTTATCGGGGAGAGCTTGTCCATCATGGAAGATGTCGTACATGGAGAGTTGATGCATCATGGAGGCCTATGTAGAAGCTTTTCACCCTAATTGCAAAGACAACATGCAGTGGAGTATCATCAAAAATAGGATTAGGTCAAATTGATCAAATTAGTTTAACGATGATTGTAATCTCTATATAATAATTCCAGACGATTAAAAAAAAAAAAGGGAAAGAAATGTTGTGAACCATCATATTACTAGAAGTAGGATTTCTTTATTTTGAATATATAATAAAGTTGAAATATTTCTCATATATTCATTCATGTTTATCAATTAGTTACTTTAATTTTTAAAAAAATTAATCAAATTTGTTATATAATCTAGTTGGAAAAATAATTTACACATATCAAAACACGCATCAAATTTTATATAATAAGATACTATGAACAAATGACTAAAATTAAGTAAATAATTATAAGGTTGCATATTTTTAACATTCATTTTAGGAATTATTACTCAAGAAGATACTTTCTTCAAGACATATATCTTCTAAAAACACTTTCTAAGGGAGGTGTACTTTTATAAAGGTTAATGTCTTTTCTACCCTTAACTACTTAATTTGTATAACTAAATCAACAATCACTTTTCTTTTCTCTTCTTCTTTCAATTTCAAGTTCTTTTTTTACGAACAATAAACATATCTCCTCTAATTTTTTATACTTTTAATAGAATAAGATTTAATGTTGAGATTCTAGCAACCGAACTCCAAAATTATCAATCCCTGTTTCATTTTTTCCTCGGTGTGATTCTTTTTCTTTTTGGGTTTTTAATTTGGTCCATCTAGAGAAGAAACTTGGTCAATATCTAGAGAAGATATTTTTTTGATTTTGAGTTTTTGTTTTTTTATCCCTATATTTCGTGATGGTTTTTTGATAAACCCAGAGAAAGATCTTGTAGATATAGAGAAGAAGACCAATTAATTAGGTAGAGAAGAGCTTCTACGTCAAAAGCCTTGTTCCACCCAGAATTCGAATGGATTCGGTGGATGGACGGTGTTGCTTTGTTTAGATATGATGTGGATGCTCATATATGTACATCGACGGTATGGATGGTAGTATGTGATATGGTGTAGAGATTCATATATGGATAACATGTTGTGGATGGTCATAATAAGTCAAATAATTTTTGATTTGAAAATCTCTGGATTTTGGAAAAATTATGTGGATTCTAATTCAATCTACATTTTTACAGAACCTAGCAATGCTTCTTTTGCTTTGAGATAAATTATCAAGTTGAACAATTCAATCCAGATAGGTTTTACCTCACATGGACAATTTATTATGGATATATGATCATGGATGAATAGCCATGGATACAGATTTTACACATCAAAACAAAGAAAAACAAATGGAGATTATTAGCTCATTGGACAAAAGGTCTTTCTAATTGTCGTCCAAAAATGAAAAAGATACATGTATGAAGTACAATGAGAATCATGGAAACGTGGTGCAAGAATTTAAAAAATAATATCTTTACTCTTGATTTTTTTTGTTTTTTTTATACAGATATATTTTTGTGGATGGATTCGTGTGGATATAGAATCTTGAACGTTATTCAAAGATCAAATAAAATTGAATTTTGGTTTATGTTTTGTTTTCTTAGGCACGAAAGCACTACAAGAAAACATGCCATTAGCCACTCCCAGAAACGTCACAAATTCGTCACTAATGACCCATTTGCGACTACTTTGCGACGAAAATAAGTCGTCACAAAACGCTCGTCGCTAATTTTTGGCGTCACAAATTCGTCGCTAATTAGCGACTCATCTGTGACGATCATTTTGGATCGCTAATTAGCGACTAATATGTGTCTGTTAAACGTAGTCACAAATTTGTGACTAATGAGAGACTAATATAGGTAGTGGGTAATTAGCGACGAAATAGCCACTATTTTGTCACTCTACGAAAATATAAATTGGTCACAAATTAGTCTATATGGTGTCACTTATTAGCCACCAAATGTCACTTGTTTAGTCAATTCTTTGCTACTGATTTGGTACCAAATTGTTACTAATTTGAATCTAAATGTTTGTTTTGAGAAGTTAAAATAGAAGAAGAAAAAGACTTAAATTAAAACAAACCAAAGTAGTAATCAAGCTAAAGCTTGACAAAACAAGATAAGAGTACCAAAAAATAGTTACATATCAAGTTTGTTCAAAAGAGAGTTACATAGAGAAGGAACTCAAACACTCAAAATACCAAAAACAAAACAAGAACAACAAAAATACAAACTTTTTCAATTTCTTATGGAGCTAGCACCTCCAAGCATCATCACCATCCTATCCAATCCGTAAGCAATACCACCTGCAATTTCATATCAAATTCCAAATGTTTAATTAACCAATCATGTTTATTGACAAAGTGTAAGAAAATTTACATACCATGAGCAAGACAAGAACAACAAAGAACAAGACAAGAACAACAACGAACAAGACAAGAACAAGACAAGAACAAGAAGAAAGAAGAAAAAGAAGAGAGAGGTACTGACCTGAAGCTTGGTCAGAGAAGATCAAGAGGATCCGGACCTGATAAGAAATGAGAGGAAGCTGCTCATTACAGATTAAACTCACTCTCCAACGGTTCCATCAGTTTCTCAAATCAAAACACAATCCGATTTTCAGTTTCATTTGGTGGTACCAGAAGATTCTCTAAGTCCCACTCCTGAAAACCTCTCTACATCTATCCTCATGTCCCAAAATCTCACGAATCCATCTGCATTTACGTTCTAATTCTAGTCTAAGATGAATAAAAACCAAAGAAACATTAATAACTCAATAGTTTTTCATATTGCTAAGCATAAAACCCAATCTAAACTAGAAGTAACAGAGAATTTGAGGTCTCACACTCAAAAATTAAACAAGTATCCAAGAACAGAAACTCAGGTGAAAGAGAAAGAGGCAAATACTCAGGTGACAAGAGAGGAGGTTAAGATCAAGAGCAATTCCCGCAGCTTCTAAACTCGGAAGAACATCCTCAGTCTGCAACAAAAATTGAAACATGTAACTCACAAAGATGATGAAATTGCGAGGCTTGATAAGAGGAAAATGTGAGGAGGACAAAGAGCCTCGTATCTCGCAACAGTTGGAAGATCCCTTAGAGGGATGTAGCAGGAGGATGGAGGTTTAAAGTCTCCATCACAATTTATTGTCAATTAACTCAACTACTATCTCTACTAACCAAACACTACTATCCTACTAACCAAACAAACAGAGAGATAGAGGAGATGGGAATTACCTCGACATATTTGGACCATGACCAAACTGATACAAGAAGCCCCTCCCTTATGAGTCCAAGCATCCCAAGGTTCCTCAATACAATGACAAAACATAGTTACAAACATATACAATCGGTCAATCAAAGCCAACACAAACAATCGGATCACTCATACACACATAAACAATCATAGCCAACCTAAACAATCACAACACGAATCAAACTTTAATCCTTTATGAACATAATCTCCGTCTTTTCGCATCCACTCAACCTAAACATTCAACAAATTACTTACAAAAATCAAAGCAAAGATGTAAATTAACAAAAAGCAAAAGCCAAACCTTTAAAGAAGGATCAACATGTTCAAAGATCATCTCAGCAAGAGCAATTCCAACAACAATTCCAACAATAAGCTTCCACTTCCATATCAAACGGTATTGTAGCCATACACGTTACATCTCCTACTCTCAAAACCAATTTCATAAAAATCGAAACTTTTAGATACTAAATCAAAAAGTCGAAAGAAGGAACTTGTATCACCAGCATCTTCAGCTAGAGCTAGTTTGATAACAGCTTTCAAATCGTAAGTAGGATGTGAAGGAGGCTTTATCGCCATTGAAGACACGAGTGAAGCTCCTCCCGAAGATTGAGTCGCAGAAGAAGCAGACATTTTCACGAAGCTCCTGAAACAACGAGAAACTAAATCAACTAGAGAAATGAATCAAACCCAGAAAGTAATTGGGGTTTTGTCGGATAAACCTTGGAATAGCGTAGAATTGAGGCGACAGGAACCGAGAGACAGAGATCATTGTAGACTGACTCGATTTGCTTCTTCGTCTTTTGAAACGATTTGGCGAATCGATTTGCTTTTTCACCGTTTTGAAGAAAGATGCTATCTCGGAGATGAAGAATGGTCAAAGCAGATTCTCCAAGCTATCTCGGAGATGAAGAATGGTCAAAGCAGATTCTCTAGAGATCTTTGATTCACAAATGAATCTTTAGATTCGGTTATAGAAATCGAGAGAGAGAGAGATGAAGATTCAGAAGGAAATCGAGAAAGAGAGAGATGAAGAAATGAAGATTCACAAGAGAAAGATGAATTGCGATTGAGTTGAGAGAGAGAGAGAGAGGAAAAGATTAGGGTTTGCAAAAGTGATTTGGGAATCAGATTTTATTAGATAAGGTCTGAAAAATAACATCTTGTGACTCTAAATTCCCACCAAAAAATCAAATTATTTCACCAAAACCCCAAATAATTCTCGCCCATATATTAGTCTCAAAAGAGTAACAAAATAGTTACTAATTTGTGACTGATTTGTGACAATTTTAAGTTAGTCACAAATCAAATCCCTAAACCCTAAACATTTAGACCCAAATTTTGTTCTTCTTCCCTTTTCCTAAACCATATACCCTAAATAAACTGATATAACCATTATACCACCACTAACAAAGCAAATTTACAAAAACATCAACTTACATAAACTTACTTTAAAACTTCTAAGTGTTTATAAGCTAAAGTACATTAATGTTGTTCTCACATAAATATTGTTTTAGAAATTGATTTACTCACTACAACCACATCTTGGCTACTTTGTCATTGGCTTTAGTACAAGCTAAATACAACTATGAATCATAGAAGCATACATTTTGGGGTTTAATGTGTATTATTGTAAAATGGAGTGGCAAAGTAGTCACTAATCAGTCGCAAATTTACTTATGCGTCGCAAATGTGTCGCAAAATAGTGGTAAATTTGTGACTATTTTGTGACGTTAGTATAGGTTTGAGAATCCAAAACCTTAAACCCTATATAGTCACTAAAGAGTCACAAATTCGTCACAAATTTGCAACTACTTTGCAACACCACGAACCCATAAACCCTATTCAGTCACAAATTCGTCACAAATTTGCAACTACGTTGCAACACCACGAA
This sequence comes from Draba incana, assembly GCA_963576765.1. Classification (NCBI taxonomy): domain Eukaryota; kingdom Viridiplantae; phylum Streptophyta; class Magnoliopsida; order Brassicales; family Brassicaceae; genus Draba; species Draba incana. The sequence goes on along the minus strand of OY755216.1, from coordinate 17,343,559 downwards.
CCCCTAAACCATATTCAGTCACAAATCGGTGGCAAAAAATTATTTTATAAGAAGTGTGAATGGGTGTCACTAAAGCGTCACAAAATCATCACTACGAATTTTTTAAAAAGGGGTGTTGTTCCCCGGAATAGATCCCAGGTTCGTATGTTTGTTTTATCCGTGTTAAACCGATGTGCCATTGTAATATTATTGTTATTAGTCATACTGACTTTTATTTATCTATGGTTTTGTAGTAAATACAAAAAAGGGGTATTGTTCACCGGATTCGAACCCGTGTATTGAGAGAGTGTTTGTTGCGGTGTAAACCGATGTATCATTGTAACTTAAACGTTAGTTATCACACTAACTTGTATATGTTTATGTGTTTAAATTTTTTTTAAATGAAAAACATACTTGCGACGATTTTGTGACTACACTTCTGGCGTCGCTAATTTGTGACTCCTTTGCGGTCACACAGTAGTCACTTATTTGCGACTCGGAAGTGTAGTCGTAAACGAGTCACTAATTAGTGACTGATATGTGACTAGCCCAAAACCTTTGAATAAGTGTTGCAAATTAGTCGCTAATTTGCGACGCTCTTACGACCAGGTTTTGGCGTCGCAAATTAGCGACTAATTTGCGACGCGGTTTTATGGCGTCGCAAAGTAGTCACAAGTTCGTCGCAATAGCGTCGCAAATATTAGTGACTACTTTTGCAGTCACTTACCGCAGTCACTTCTGGACTGTTTTCTTGTAGTGAAGCGAAGAACAACTACTATTTTGATTTGTGTTTTGTCATCGTGTCATAGTTTTGTCAGGATGTTTTTCAAAAGTTCCTAAGTTAATGGTTATCATCTATAAGCAATCATCCATCTACATAGTACCATCTATATGTGTCCATCCATCATACATAATCCATGGAAAACAATCACATAACAAATACAACATGAATAATCTCATTCTGCAAACATTTCAACTATAGAGGTGATCGATTAGTGAATCAAAATTCACACAACGTGGGAGATGATTACTGATTTTGGAATAAGATTTGAAGTTCTTTTGACATCATTAGGTTATTAAATTCTACATCACAACTCAAATTGAGTTCCTTGGACCAAGATCCATTTAAAATTTTCCAAAACAAGAAGAAGAAAAGACCATAATTCCATCAAATTAGCCGCAACAAAACCCCCTAAAATATTCCCAAATCAATATGATTTGGAAAGATATCCTTTTAACTTTGGCTAAAATGGAGATTTCGTTTGAATAGAAAATTTTGTACATAAAGACAAGGTTTTCATCGGATAAGAATCTTCATCATGTGACCAGTCTTAGCTTTCTTCGAAGCTATCCACTCCCTATTCCGGTTGATCATCTAGTGAATCTCCACCATCTCCGCCGTCTTGCTCGTCGCTGTCGTTGTCTTCTTCTCCTTTTCCGTAGATCTCGTCGGTCTTCTTATTGTTGTCAGGGGTATCATATTCTTCCGAGTAAAAAGAATCGTGGAGAAGAAGAAACCGGTGGCGATTATGAAGAGGAAGCGTAGCTTACATCACCGTTGACATTGAAGGAGGTGAATCCGTCGCGCTTTGAGAATTTTTTTTTAATTGGGAAAAAGAATGAGATCTAAGAAGCTAAAAAATAGGGATTTCACAAATAAAAAATCGATTTAGAGAAATTGAGTTTCCATTTCTAGATCTGTGTTGGATGTGAAACGGTAAAAGAGACAAAGAAAATCATGATCTTTGAATCATCTCTCGTTCAATAGGGGTTTTTTTGTCATTATAATTTCCGAACAGTAGAAAAAGTATATGACCCATAGAAAGTATCTATAAAGTAAGATGAAGTGGAAAAAGTATCTATATGCGTTAAAAACCCTTGATTTTATTGGTACTTGTGAAAAAGATTTTAAAAGTGTGATACTTTTAGAAAATGTCATTTTTAATAATTCTGAAAGATAAATGGTGAATCACCAATCTATCGTTTCTTACTCTTAATCGGCGAAAACACAACAGGTGAATCACCAATCTATCGTTTCTTACTCTTAATCACCAATTTTCTTTTTACTTTCTCTGATGTATATGAGATTGGTATATGAGGTATAGTTGTTAGATTGGTATATGAGGTATAGTTGTTTCTGGAGTTTTGATTAAGGGCATAAGGAGTTTTGAATTTTTTTGTTTAAGGGTTTAAGATGGTTTTTGAAAGAGATTTAGACCTGAGCCCTGCATATTCAATTAGAGTTTCGATTCATTGGTAGTAGGGATCTTGGATGTTTTTGTTGAGTCATATGACTGTGTGTGTTGGAGAATAAAGTTATGCTTTGTGTTTTTCTTGTAGAGAAGAGTTTCTCCATGGTATATGCACCATACCCAATTCATCTACCTGATGGTGAGATTGGATTTTGCTTTCTTGGAGTTTTAAAGAAGATAGAGAAGACTACTTTGCGTTGGCAGGGGGGGAGAAAAGTGTATTCTATGCAGGATTCCTTTGGTTGGACAGGCACAAATGGTTGGATTTTATTCAGATCAGGTAAGATATTTACTTCTTATATATAAGTTACTTCTATCGATATTTATTTACTTCTTTTTTTGTTTTGTTAACAGAATGAGAACCAATGCTGTATGTTGGGGACGTAGACTAAGAAGTGAAACAGTTGACTTTTATATCATTGCTGCTGGCACTTTAGGCATCATCAGAATAATAGATTATGCAACTGTATCATTGAAAAAGGTTATTTATTAATGATTGACTCATTTTATTTCTATGTTACTTATTTGTTTTTGTTGTTTTCAGTCTTTGGAAGGGCATACAAGTGGAGTAACGGATTTGCAAATTTCTTCTCGTGAGCCATCACTTCTATTAAGTGTTAGCCAGGTATGTATTGAATATATTGAGTTATGTTATCATAAGATCTTTGTTTATAAGTTCTAAACATGTGATAGGACTCTGTTCAAAATTTTAGATGTCTTCAAAAAGTAAACAATAATGATCCAGGATTTGACTTTTTCCCTTCTTCTGCAGTAAGTGAGCTTTGTCATTTGTCATTTGTAATTTCTAATTGAGAAATAGAATAATAATGTTTTTTTGTCATAGGATTTTCATTGTTCAAATCGTTGGATTGTAAGCTGTGGTGGAGAAGCTGGTGTGAGAGTTTGGTTCTTTAAAGAAGGAAAATTTGGTGCATGGAGTAGCGGATGGTTAACAAAAAGGAGAACAGAGAAACTTTTGAGTTCATATGGAGCCAGGCCACAGCGATTTAATGGTTTACAACAACATCACCACCTTGACTTTGTATGACTTTCTTGTAACACATGTAAGTCTAAGCTTCAATTTTTTTTTTTTTAGACTCTTATGTGATTGAAATTGTCTAACACATGTGTTTCTTTTTTTCTCCATCAATTGACCATGGAGGATCATTAGCAATTCGGAGGTCTATGTGGAGAATAACTCAAGGCTGTAAGTTCCAGCTAAACAATAACTCAGACAGTGGCTGTGGGTAACGATGTAGGAGTGATAGATGTGCTCAGTTTCAGCGGAGGACTACCTATATTGATGGAAAGGTAACTAAATGTGAACATGTCTATATATCCTATTCTTCCTCCATTAATTTGTGTTTTTGAAATAGGTTTACAGATCCTAATCAATCACCAATCACGAGAACTTCCATTTCTACTACTAGAAGGTAAACTGGTCTATCCTATTTCTTTTTTATTTTTCTTTTTTAATTTTTGACATATTTTTGATACATTTTTTTTTTCAGGTATATCATTACGATAAATGATGCGGGAAGAGCTACTCTGTGGAGAAGGAGTAATTAAAAAAAATTTAGTTGAACTATTATGGTGGTTTTATGGTACTTTTGGATTTATTTGAGTTTAGCAATGATGAAACTTGTGATTATTATTAATAGGGTTGGGCAAATTAACCGAACCGAACCGAACCGAACCAACCGAAGTCGAACCGAACCAAACCAAACCAAAGTTAGTTTGGTTTGAATTCGGTTCTTGTTTTGCTAGAACCGAACAAACCGAACCGAATCCGAACCAAACCCGAAAATAAACCAATGTGTTTTTTATCAAATTATTTCATTATATATATTATAATGTTATGGATTTGTTTCTATAACTAGATTCATTAGATCACATATAACAATTTATTTTTCTTTTCTATTTTCTTAAAATAATTAATTTTTCATGTTAAAATAGTAATTTTTTAGCTTATAAAATTTTGTTTTTCTTTTTGCCTCCAAACTATCGTATCTTCTTCTATTTCTCTTTTCCAAATTTGAAATTTCATTGCAATTGATTAAATTTATCAATAACTTGTGTATATTAAACTAGTTACCTCTACATTTTATAACAAATTTTTGAAATATTTTGTTTTTCTGTTTCAAAAAAGTCAATTGAAATCAACCCAAACTAAAACCGAACCATATTTAAACCGAACCAAACTTAACCGAACCGAAGTTAGTTCGGTTTGAGTTCGGCTCTTGTTTTCCTAGAACCGAACAAACCGAACCGAACCAAACCCGAAAATAAACCGAATTGCCCACCCCTAATTATTAGTATATGAAAATAAACCTAATTGCCCACCACACATCTCTTTTCATTCTAAGATCAGAATGTTTCTTCTTTTCCTTTTCTCTCTATTGAAGACAATGGCTCACCGGAAGTAAAGATGCAGAAAATGGAACATGCGTGGACATGGAAGTGTAATTTTTGTTTTACAGTGTTCAATGGAAGAGTGTCAAGTCTAAAACAACACTTGACTTGATTGGAGGTTTTAGGAATGCGAAAGACTAATAAAACATGTCCACCACATATGCGAGATAAAGCAGAAGATAAAGCTAGAATGGTGCCCGAATAGAACTTGATGATTATGATGTTGAAGAAGAGATGGAAGGGGTCACATGGTTTGTTAAAGGAAGAGAGGATAGCAAAAGTATTTTTGGAGTTTGTGATAAAGCGTGTGGAATTTCATGGAGCCTTTGGCTAGGTGGTTCTGTGATGTTTGTAGACAATACGCTAACTCAGTTAGACGTCCATAAGAAGCAACTAAGGGCTCCTCAATTATCTAAGAAAGATATAATTAATGTCTTAGTTCATGTTTGATGAATTCTTTCTTTTTTGTTTTGCTATCATTTTGATGGAATTCTATATAAAGCCATTTAAAATCTATTGGTTTTCAATTCTATCGAAATCTCATGTTCAATACCACCCCTTAATTGCACAATTAAAAATGAAACACAACTCCAAATAAAAAAAAATGAAAGACAAAGTACATAAAGATAAAATAAACGAATATTATTTCTTGATTTTTTTTTTTTTTTTTTGGGGGGGTTTCTTTGCATAGCCTAGATAGATATAAGAAGAGAGACAAGTAATGACTTCTTCTTGTTTATATAACACTAATTAAATTTTATAGAACAAAGCTGATTTAGTAGATTTTCTACACAAAGACTTAGTTAATTTTGCTTAGAAATTCTACAAATTATTGAAATTCTACTACATATGATAATATATATAATGAGTGATGTTAAATTTTCTTATATGTAATTTGGTTAGCTTATAAGGAATACTCAAATAAGAACCTTCAATTTGTGAATCCTAAGCACTTCAAATGATTATAAAGGAATTTGAGTAAACTAGATTTCTATCATCGTAGAGTTAAACAAGCAACAAACAATTTCTCATTCAACACTCAAGCAAAAAAAAAAAAAAAAACTAGAGAAAAATAAGGTATATTAATCCCTGAAAATGTAAATAGTATATGCATTTGAATAGTTTAAAGGCTTTGAAATGTACCTGGAGATTCTAATACACATTTATTCCAATCAATCTTTATTGGAACTATCCCCATTTACATCTATATATCTCTATGTGGATCACTCTGTTAGAGGAATTGGAGACCCTATGGGAATTCTCCAAAAGTGCCTTCACGTTGAGAATCTCACATAAAGTATAGAGGAATTGGAGTAAAGTAGATTTCTGGTATCTTCCAAATAAGGCTCCTTGTTTATCATCATAAACTAAAACAAATATTTCTAGAAGTCACGTATATTAATCTTAAAATCAAAACTTTCACATTTGAATAGTTTAAAGGCTTTGAAATGTACCTGGAGAGTCTAATGCACATTTATTCCAATCAATATTTATTGGAACCATCCCCATTTACCTCTATATATCTCTATGTGGATCACTCTGTTAGAGGAATTGGAGACCCTATGGGAATTCTCCAAAAGTGCCTTCACGTTGAGAATCTCACATAAAGTATAGAGGAATTGGAGTAAAGTAGATTTCTGGTATCTTCCAAATAAGGCTCCTTGTTTATCATCATAAACTAAAACAAATATTTGTAGAGTCACGTATATTAATCTTAAAATCAAAACTTTCACATTTGAATAGTTTAAAGGCTTTGAAATGTACCTGGAGAGTCTAATGCACATTTATTCCAATCAATCTTTATTGGAACCATCCCCATTTACCTCTATATATCTCTATGTGGATCACTCTGTTAGAGGAATTGGAGACCCTATGGAAATTCTCCAAAAGTGCCTTCAGGTTGAGAATCTCACATAACGTATAGAGGAATTGGAGTAAAGTAGATTTCTGGTATCTTCCAAATAAGGCTCCTTGTTTATCATCATAACCTAAAAAAAATATTTTTAGAAGTCACATATATTAATCTTAAAATCAAAACTTTCACATTTGAATAGTTTAAAGGCTTTGGAATGTACCTGGAGAGTCTAATGCACATTTATTCCAATCAATCTTTATTGGAACCATCCCCATTTACCTCTATATATCTCTATGTGAATCACTCTGTTAGAGGTGGATGGGAGACCCTAACTTTAAAGTTTGGGAATTCTCCAAATCTCCTTCACGTTGAGAATCTCACATAAAGTATAGAGGAATTGGAGTAGATTTCTATCATCTTCCAAATAAGCCTCTTTGTTTATCATCATAACCTAAAACAAGTATTTGTAGAAGATAAAAGAGGAAGAACCAATTTCTCATATGAACACTTAAGAAAAACTACGAAAAGTCACGTACATTAATCTTAAAATCAAAACTTTCACATGTAAATGGTATATGCATTTGAAAAATTTAAAGGCTTTGAAATGTACCTGTAGAGTCTCATGCACATTTATTTCAATCAATTTTAATTCCAACCATTCTCATTTACCTCTATATATCTCTATGTGGATCACTGGAGACCCTAACTTAAAGTTTGAGAATTCTCCAAGAGTGAATCTCACATAAAGTATAGAGGAATTGGAGTAAAGTAGATTTCTGGTATCTTCGAAATAAGCCTCCTTGTTTATCAGCATAAACTAAAACAAATATTTGTAGAAGTCACATAATCTTAAAGTCAAAACTTTCACATTTGAATAGTTTAAAGGCTTTGGAATGTACCTGGAGAGTCTAATGCACATTTATTCCAACCAATCTTTATTGGAACAATCCCCATTTACCTCTATATATCTCTATGTGGATCACTCTGTTAGAGGAATTGGAGACCCTATGGAAATTCTCCAAAAGTGCCTTCAGGTTGAGAATCTCACATAACGTATAAAGGAATTGGAGTAAAGGTATAGATGAATTCTCACTAAAACTCCCTCAAAACTAGGCTTTTACCTTAGAATACCCTGGATCGAGAAACTAGGGTTTTGAAGCGGTCGCCCTTTTCTTGAGGAGAGAAGAAAACATTTTTTTTTGGCCTTAGTGGTTTTTGTTCTAGCATAATAAGGGATTGTTGATTATATTGACTTCTCAATGGCTGGCCCATTTTATCATCCAAGGCCCATTATGAAGCCCATTATGAAAATTCTGTTCTTGTAAAACCTGTAAATGATCAAATCATTTTTCCATTGGAGGTCTCGAATTTCTGTTGATTTTTATTGCACATGAGAATAGTTTTTCGTAGGTGCTAGTGATTAGGGGTTTGGATTAAATTGTCATTATATTCTCAATGTCCCTAGATTTTGTTTATGTTTATATGACTAAACTCGTTAAACCATATCTTTTAATTTCCACGCTTCAAAAACATATATAAGAAGTCACCTCACAACACTGAAGATCATAACAACACAAAAAAAACTTATAATGAAGTAGCTCTTGAAAGAAAATATGGAAGTGGATGGTAATAAGCCTCCACCGCGAGTATGTCTTAGGTGCACCTATGAAAACACCAAGTTTTGTTACTACAACAACTATAGATTGTCCCAGAGCCAAGCGTAATAGGAGAGAGCCATCTTTGATGGTTTTCGTTGAGATCCAACAAGTGAGTCATCACCAACCTTTTTTACATGTAAAAGAAACCAAAGAGTTTCTCTTGGTGGTTTTGCATCTTCTGATGTTGTGGTCGGGAACCATTACAGTTCTTTGCCTGAGATCCATGGTGATATAGTAACAAATGTAACTCCAATTCAAACTTTTCGACCAATGGAGGCCTTATACTCTGCTGAGGACTCCTTTCGTCATGATGATTACAATGTTGGATCAAATGATTTGATTGGTAATAAACCAATCATTTGGTGGATGTGTTGATAATCATAACACGTGGAGCCAGAGCTTCAACAACACTACGAACATGAATCATAATGACAACACTAGTGGAAACAGAGGAGCTACAAGCACTGAGATGAACATGAACAGAATCATAAACAACTGTGTCATTAGGTACTCTTACCATTTGGAGAAGCATACGCATGGTCCTTGAATCATAACAATATTATTACCCGTTATCTATATTTTCTATAATTAGTTTAATGTTTTCAGTTTTTCGTCAATGGTTTCTAACTTTCCGATGGGGCCTTTAATTTTTTTTTTTTGTTGTCATTTTTGTTTCCTAAAATATTAGGCTTGTCTGATCTTTTTCTATAATATAAAAAATATTTAGTCATCAATATATTATTTACGGAGTGCGAAAGCTTATGTGTCAGCTCAAGGATTTTTTGGATTTTCTTTTTTGTCGATTTGTAAATGAAATTTGTATTTATTAATTTATTTTAATTGTATAATTAACAGAAAAGAAATTTTCTTTTATCGTGTAAATTTAAATTAAAATTTAAAGATTTAAGATTGCGTAAATCTTAACAATATATTTATCCTCTGAATTTTAATAAAAAGTAAATTAAACATAAATCGTTTGAGATAATCAAAGAAAATTTCTATTTATCGTGTAAATTTAAATCAAATTGTATAGTTTCTTTTATCGTATGCTCTAAATTTTAATAAAAAAGTAAATTATTGCGATCTATTAGTGAATTTGATTGTCATACTCGGATTTCAAAAAATATGTGATGTATGTGGAGAGGCTTAAAAAAAGTGACATTTTTAACATAACAAGCAACATATGATTAACATTCTTAACATGTTATGCATGACATATTGATTGCCTCTTCTCAAACTATTTTATACCGTTAATGTATAATTTTCAACGATTATGTGAATGGCTAGTGTTTATACGTTCATGTTAAGGTTTACCATATCTACTCAAAGAATTTGATGGCATACAATTGCTAAAAATTTGAAACTTAATGTCTTTTTATTTGGATTTAGGTTTTGATGCTAGATTTTAGACTATAAAGTTTATTATTGTTTTCAATGTTATGTGTATTTGTAAGAGTTTCAGTTTAATATCCACTATATTTTTATTTTTTTGAAGTAGATGCTTCATGTATAATTTTAAATAATTTTATTTTAAAAAGTATTAATGAAAACTACAAATAAAAAAAAAACATAAAAATTAAGATAAAAGAAAATGTGGGAAATGAAAAATTAGAATAACAATGATAAAAAAAAAATTAAAATATTAAAGATTATCGAATTGGTTATCTTCAAAATCAATTAAAAAAAAGTACGTGTTATATATGAAAATAACATCTTATATACAAACAAACAAATTATTTATACATTAGAATAATGATTTTTGATAAATTATTTATACAATGTAATATTTTTTAAAAAACAATATGGCATTTTTTTTTTAATGTCTTTAACGTTTTTTATATATAGTTATAAACAATAATAATTCATCAAACCGATTAATATTATGTTTTCTTGCGTTTGGTAATATACATACCAATAAAGTTTATATTGTTTGTATAAATTTATCATATCCAAAATTTAAAATAACTTAATAGTTAGGTATTATGATAAATTTTCTAAAATTTGTTTCGAGGTATTACAATTGTTACAACGTAATGTTATCGTTAGTATATTGTTATTTACAATGACAATATACCGATTTTAAAAAGTGAGTATTTTTGTGTTGTTTTGTTCTAATTCTCTTAATTGATGATAAAGTATCGAAAAGCATGTAAGACATACGACGATGTAGTACATTCGATGGCAAGGAATCCGGCTAAGAGAGAACGTCTTGAGTTCAAACGGCTTATCTTTGGGAATAAGATAAAACGTCTTGAAACTCGTTACACAGAATGGGAAATACTTGGATTTGAGAAGACAATACCATTACCATTTGCTATCAAGACTCTTATACACCTCTCTTCAACCGAATTGACTTTCCGTCCTAAAATCATCACTATGTTTTAATTTCCATTAGTTTAATAAGTATCCATATAAAAATGGTAAGAATTATGTTTTTACGTTATGGAATTTATGTATTGTAGCAATTATGTTTTCTTATACTCTCTCCGTTCCACAAAACATGATATTTTATCATTTTCACACTTATTAAGATACAATTAATATTTAATACTATGAACCAATAGTATTCAAACCTTTTCATTTAATACTATTTAAGTTTACCATTTATTAATATTAACTAATAAAAAAGCTAGAACATCATTTTTTGTGGAACAAATAGAAAAGCTAAAACATCATGTTTTGCGGAGCGGAGGGAGTATTCATTTATATTTACCATATCGTTATTTATATTTTATATCCTCTGGCCGCGCTGGACGAGGGGTATCACCCATGTTTTATGATGTGACAAGGGGTTATATCATAAATATGAGAGGATGGTATATAAATTGAACCGTATAAGATACCGATAATTAAAACCTAATCACTATTTTTTTTTTTAAGAAACGCATAAATAAGAAATTATACTTTTTATTTAAAACTGATGCTTGTTTTAAATTTTTAAAAGATCATATCGATATTTTAATACTCACTCTCTTGATAACAATATTAGTTCACTCTCAAAGTTATTTAAGTTACTCGATTGTATCACATGCTTTAGCAAACATGGATATGACTGTTTGTTATATTTTTTAAAAAGAATGACTTTTTGTTTTGGAACTATCCATCTCGACACTTATTCATGCATCAATTATCATATTGTTCCTTTAATAGCCGTGTCGTTGTTTACAATGTCACTACTTCTTTATAAATATATGTTTATGTATTCGTTATACTATCTATTATCATCAGTTTCTCATTTTCTTAACTCTTATAGTATAGCCATTCTCTATAATTACAATGTCTGAGTGTTCTCATGATTCTTCGAATAATGAGATATTTCAATATACCGATGCTTTTAACGATGGATGCTCAACGTTGTGATCACCTTTGGACGTTTTTAACAAATATATCAATATTCTAACATATATTTTTATGTATCGCAAATGTTATGGGTCTATATATTATGATTTTCTTAAGGATTATTATGTTGAGATCTATAAACAATACTTATGATTTACTGGATCAATGTATTCATGTTTCGTACAATGTTATTTTGATTATTGGATTTATATATTCATGGTAAACTCTCATGTACTAATTGGATATTCTTGTGTCATTTATTCTAACCCTTTTAGTTGATAATAAAATATCAAAAAATCATGTAAAGCGTATGAAAGTGTGTTATATGCTATGGCGAGAAATCCGGCTAAGAGAGAATGTCTTGAGTTCAAACGGCTTACTTTTTAGAATAAAATAAGACGTCTCGAGGCTCATTACACGAAATGGGAAATAGCTGGATTTGAGAAGATAACATCGTTACCATTTGTTATCAAGACTCTCATACACATTTTTTTAAACGGATCGAGTTTCCAACCTAAAATCATCACTATGTTTTAATTTATATTGGTTTAATAAGTATCCAAATATGAATTGTGAGATTCATATTTTTATGTAATGGGATTTATGTATTGCAATGATAATGTTTTCGATGTTAAATAATTAGAGTGATTATTCATCATCTCATGACACTAATTTTGGTTACATTGACAAGTGTCATATTGTTTTGTTTGACACAATATAAGACACTAAGCTAGCTTTACTTATGTACAAGTGTCCTTATGCATGTAAATCTCTTCTTCTATATAAGAGAGTGAGAGGCATACGTAAATGGGAACAAAAACAACATGAGAAGCAATAATAATAAGAGATTCCATCTTCTCGTCACTCCTTTAATATATATATATATATAAACACATATATATATATATATATATAAACACATATATATATATATGGAATACATAATACATATCTTATTATATATTTTGTGATTTGGGTTATTATTCACAACATTCGAATATTTATTTATCATTACCATATTGTTACCAATATATAAACAAGATTTTGGATTCCAAAGGTGTTTGTGTGTTAGCGTGGTGTTGACGCGATGGTGAAACTCGTTTAGCAAAAAGCATGAGTGCATAACGAGGAGTGTGACACTCACTCACAACTTGTGAGTCAAGGTTTCTACATCGTACTTAGCAGTTTAGCATGAAGTCATCATGTACATCTTGCAAGTCCTACTTAACTTCAATCTGTACCGGGTCGGGTTACCTAAGACCAATTGTTTCTTTGTGGTCATATGTTGGCCCAATTTGAATTTAATTTTAATGCCCATTTATTTCTAACACTCTTTTTGTCACAGCCAAAATTTGAAGGATAATTTCCATGAAACTTTTGTTGGTACTATATTTTGAAGTTATGACAATTTTAAGTTAGAAATTTACTTTGTAGATACGGCCACTCTTGTGTCTACACACTTTTTCAAAATACAAAAATCTGATAAATGTGATTTTGTGAAATCAAATTTTAATACAAATTGAAAACCATTATTTCACACTTTAGCATAGATAATCTTGGGTGATAGATAGCCAATGAAAGATATTAACCGCTTTCAAATATCGAAGGCCAGAAAATCACACAAAATCAAAGTCGGTTTTCTTAACCGTCTTCTGGCAAACTCGATAATCGTATACAACGAATCGAACCAGACCAAACTGCACATTCAAATCCAAGAATCAAGCAAATCACAATCAATAGAACCACCTTAAACTGAAACCCAAACAGGGTCACAAAACCATAAATCTAACCCAGAATGAAAAAAAATCAGAACAAATCTTGAAAACTAACTTAATGCATATTCAGATTCAGATTTACATATCCCAAACAGTTACGACCACAAGACACAACAAATTACAAACAAAGAAAAAAAAAAAACTTTAAAATCCAAAACAATGTTGAAAGGTAGTCAAGTTTAGTTATTGGGTTAATAACCCAATTATCCAATCCTTATCTAAGTTTTAGAATTTCCCTAGAAGGTTATCACTTCTTTGAGATTCTAGAGAATTCTACTAGATAAGTTAATTAAATATTTGTGTAGAAAAGTCTAGAGTGTTGTAAGATAATAAGATAATAATCTAGAGGTTGTAGAGAAATCTAGAAACTTATCTAGTTATGAAGTATGGAGATTAGTGTAGAATAATCTAGACTTTTGTAAGAGACTTTTGGGAGGCTATAAATAGCTCTCCACCCCTCTCATTTGTAAAATAAGAAGAACAAACAAGAAAGTTGTTCTACTCAAGGTTTCCAAGTAATAAAATCTCCTACTTTCTGAAAGTCTCATTCTCTTCCAAATTTCTCATCAAATACTCTCTCCATCAAACTTTTAATTTCTAACAAAGTGGTATCAGAGCTATAAGTTACTAAAGATGGCGAGTAGCGGCATTCCGTTCCAAGTCCCGATGCTCACAAAGAGCAACTACGACAATTGGAGTCTAAGAATGATGGCAATTCTAGGAGCACATGACGTGTGAGAGATAGTTGTTAAAGGCTACGTTGAACCGGAGGACGAAACTAGTGCATCTCAAACTCAAAAGGATAGTTTGAGAGATTCAAGGAAGAGAGACAAGAAAGCTCTCTGTCTAATCTATCAAGGATTAGATGAAGATAGGTTTGAGAAAGTCGCGGGAGCAATGTCGGCCAAAGAAGCGTGGGAGAAGCTTCGAATCTCTTACAAAGGAGCGGAACAAGTTAAGAAGGTACGTCTTCAAACTCTAAGAGGAGAATTTGAAGCGTTGCAAATGAAAGAAGGTGAACTCGTCTCCGATTATTTCTCAAGAGTTTTAACGGTTACTAATAACCTTAAAACAAATGGAGAGAAGTTAGAAAAGTAAGAATCATGGAGAAGGATCTTAGATCGTTGGACCCAAAATTTGAGCATATAGTCACCGTTATCGAAGAGACAAAAGACTTAGAGGATATGACAATGGAGCAACTTCTTGGATCTCTACAAGCGTATGAAGAAAAGAAGAAGAAAAAGGAGGATATCGCCGACTAAGTACTCAAGATGCGGATTGATGAAACTAAAGAAGAACATGGCCGAAGCCAACAAAGACGTGGTGGTGGCCAATTCCGAGGACAAGGTCGCGAATATGTAAATGGACGAGGTTGGAGACCATACGAAGACGATACCAACCAAAGAGGAGAAATTTCATCAAGAGGCCGTGGGAGAGGAAATCAAAAATCAAGATACAATAAGTCAAGTATTAAATGCTACAATTGTGGAAAATATGGACATTATGCTTTCGAATGCAGAATCCCGAATAACAAAAGAGTTGAAGAAAAGGTGAACTATGTTGAAGAAAGGAGTGACGAAGGAGATATGTTGTTGATGGCGTGCAAAAATCATGGAAAGGAAGAAATCCACAAGTGGTTCCTCGATAGTGGTGCAAGCAATCACATGTGTGGGCGGAAAAGCATGTTCATGGAGCTTGATGAATCGGTGAAAGGAAATGTGGCTTTAGGGGATGAATCGAAGATGGAGGTGAAAGGCAAAGGAAAGATTCTAATCCGATTAAAGAATGGAGATCACCAATTTATATCTAACGTCTACTATATTCCAAGCATGAAAACTTCATTAGAAATCTGACTCAAAGACCTTGAAATGTAGCCAAGTTTCATAAGAATCCAAGTTGATTTAATCTTCCATATGTAGCAAAACTTCAGACTCTGCGATTCTGTCCAACTTGGTGAATTGTGATATCTTGAGAAATTCTTGACTTGGACTAAGTCTTTGGCTTGATAAACTTGCTGTAGCTTAGAATACACCACTTTAAGCTCCTTTTGCTCCTTTTTGATGATTTTCCCTGTTGACACTCTAAAACTAGAAATACGAGAAAAAACTACCTTTTTGGGGTAAAACCTTATAAAAGTGCTTAGATAATGCTTTAAAATGGATAGTAAAATAGGTAAAATATGAGTTATATCAGGTTTATAACAAGATTATGGATTTTTAAATCAGAAACTTATGAGGTTTTTAAAGAGAGTTATAACGTTTAATAAACAGTATTTGTGTAATGAGGTTTGATAAACAAATTTCAGTTTTAATGTAAAGAGTATCTAATAGGACCTCATAATCAAATTTAAAAATACATATAATACTATTTTAGAAACTTATTGTCAATATGTAATTGGTTTGTTTTTCATTCAGGTGCTTACCTCATATCGCAGGGGGCTGCCGTTGCAATTAACATCAATGCAATCCTGTCGAAGGATGACATGGAAATAGCAGGCTCTTTTGAAAAGTTATGGAGTAACAACTGGGCAAAAGTGGCCTACGAGACAGTGTTGAGAAGTTTGAACAGCGTCAGCCTGAAGAACATTAATCAGTTCTTTTTTGAAGGATTAATGATGGCCTTTCAACTCTGGGTTTTAACTTCAATCAAAGAATTCGGACGTGAGTTTGGAAGAAGAGAAGATCTTCATCTCCAACCGTTGATTCTCCAATGGAAAGAGACAAAAGCACCAAGACTTTCGCATGTAATAAAACTTGCAAAACGACCACCGGGTACAACTTTTTCTTATTTACAGTTTAAGGTTTTAAATGAAAATATAAGGATATATGATAAATTAAAAGATAATATGGTTTTAATTTTGATTATAAGGTTTTTAAAGATAATGATATGGTTTTGAAAGAAAATGATGAAGCTTTAAATCTGATTATAAGGTTTTTAAAGATAATGATATGGTTTTGAAAGAAAATGATGAGGTTTTAAATCTGATTATAAGGTTTTAATGTATATGATAAGGTTTGTCTAACTGTTGCAAAAATACTTGTTTCTCAGCTTAATCTCCAGACTATCATTGGTAACCTTCATGAGCACAGAGAGTTGTTCAATCCTTGCGGTAATGAAGGAGACAAGAAATTTGTTTGAACTCGTCAAACTAGTTACCGGGGGACGTTACAAGCTAACGGAAATTGACTGGAACCAAGGATGGATAAACATTTGCGCTCTTCGTAAGGGGAAAGCAGTGGCAGGAACTGCAAGTAATGTTCCGAGGGAAACAGGAGATCCCTCGTTAAAAAATGTTGGAAACAAAAGGAGAAGGAGTTTTGAAGCAACCGAATCTGGAAATTCAAGGCAAAGATTGATGTCTGTTGACAAAAAACTTGACATGATAATCAATATGTGTCATGAGTTGAATAGTCGCTTCAATGTTATTGAAAAGAAGATGATGATGAATGAAACAGAGGAGCAGGTAAAAAACAAATAAAAAAATGTAAAGATATTTTTATTGTAAAAGTTTTTTTATGGTAATCACATTGTATAGTTGTTTTCGCAGCCTGAAGATCATTCATGCAAAGAACCGGAAGCGAACACAACGGTAACCTTATCAACTCTATTAATGGACTATATTTAATTTGTGCTACTAATGTTGAAAAGCTTTTTTGTATCTTTGCAGGCTACTAAACCACAACCCAAACCCGCTAATTCTGATGATTCGAGTGATTTTGCGGAAGTTATTTTTGATGAACAAAAATTTGAAAAGGAGAAAGAGGTATAAGATTATGTGGTTGAGTTGATTATATAATGTTTTTAAAGTAGATTATGAGATTAGTTAAAGTTGATTATAAGGTTTTTAAAGTAGATTATGAGGTTGGTTAAAGTTGATTATATAATGTATATGTAAAGTATATTAAATGGTTTTTTTGGACAATTTTATTCTGTAAAATCAACAAAAGGATGTTGAGAGTGCGAATGATCCTGAGAATGCAGAGGATAATACAACAACTCAAAACAATGAGGATAACTTTGCAAATGAAGACACAACCATTCATGTATGAAAAATGCCTCCACTAAAATTGTGAATTCTAACCTTTCTTCTTATACATTTTTAAAATGCTTTTACCTTTGTTTTACAATTAGATTGTTGAAGAAGTAGAATCTGATGCTGAAGAAGAGAAAGAAGAAGAGAAAGAAACAGACGTTGACCAAAACTGTCCAAAATATGTGGTTGTTTCTGATGATGAAGAGCTGCAGGTACCGGATGAATCTACCCAACAGGGACCGGATGAATTAACCAAAGGGCAGTCAACCAATGGATCTTCCAGCCAGGAGAGCTCCCAGTCTGAGAGCCTCAAAACACCCCCAACACCGCCCAGAAAGGAATTAACTAATCAGGAAAAAGAACTTATAGACGTTGAAGTGGATGTATGGATGACAAAGAAAATTGATCCTCCTTTCAACTTCTATAACATGATGAGGAATCTATACAAGGTATGTTGTGAAACCTCTTTCTAATAAATCAAGGTATCTTTGTCTCATTTACACATTTCAAATATTTTATTCGATGTTTCAGATCCTTTGGCCGTCCGTATTTGAAAAATGGAGACCATCCCAAGATAAATGGGGGAAACCAGAGTGTAGACTTCATGATAGTGAGGTGAAGATTTTGAAGGGAAGGGCATTGCTTATTATTCACCCTGACAAAGTGACCGAAGATGATCCAGAAATTATCTACAAGGCATTGAAACTTATCAAAGTTATCAATGTAAGTAGCTATTGTTTTCTTTAGATAAAGAAAAATAATTGTTTCTTTTGTTCATCTGTTTATAATATTCTATCATCTGTTATAATTTTCTTTTATTGCTTTTTTTGCAGGCTGAATGGAACGTTTGGAAGAACACACATGCAGGTTGAATGGAACAAGAACACACGTTGTATCTTTCTTTATTTTATTCTCGGAACATTATTTATGCTTTGCTTTTATTTTTTAGAACATATCTTGGAATGTTCCAAAATGCTTTATCACCCACGAGATGTATACTGTCTGAATATGATTGCTTCCACCTGTAAAAGAAAATTTAAACCATCTTTATATCAAAAGACAAAAGTGTTATCCGTGAGGTTTCATAACAAGAATTGTACCTTTCAGTAGAATAAACATCGTGAACATAGTTGTTTTCAGAAACTTTGGCCTTTTTTGCAGCAATGATTGCATGAGCGCAAGGAAATTTTTCGATATCAAACATACGATATGAGCACTCTCTTCTTCCCAAATGGACAACGTGTTTCTGTTTATCACCTTTCACTTCAAACTCAAATTGATCCACTCGATGAGCTTTAAACCAGCGTGAGTTCTGACTAAATAATCCCTTCATCCTATCATCCACATTTTTTGTAACAGGATGCCTATGATGACCAGCCTCATCACGTCGCTCATAAAACCATCTTGTAAGAATATACCTAATCGTCTAAAGAAGACACACAATAGGATACTATCGGGCCTCTTTCAGCAAGGAGTTCAAAGACTCAGCTAAGTTTGATGTCATAATGTTATACCGATTAGCAGGGGCGTAAACACGTGCCCATTTTTTAAATTCCGCTTTTATAAGGTAATTTGTCATCTCTGGATCTGCAAGCTCAAGTTCCCTGAAAATCATATAATCCAATATAAAAACCATATCATCCATTACAATCATCTTTAAATAACCGTATAATCCAGTTCAAAGACCTTATAATCCTATTAAAGAACATTATAATCATCTTTAATAAACATAATAATTCTATATAAAGAACCTTATAATCCTATTTAAATACCTGAAAAGTTCTTCAAATTCTTGAATTGTGTAAGCATTAGCTGCTTGTATCACAACAGCTATAAGCGGAGAATTCCTGAATGTCGTCTCAAGATTTTTCTAAAAATGATATACGCAGATCCCATGATGAGCAGCTGGATAATTGATCGTTAAACCATTCGTAAAATACATCACACGATCGGACACAAAAACCAAATTTGGTTCATCAGGTATAATCGTCTTCAACTTCTTCAAAAATCAGTCCCAAGATTTGTCGTTCCCATAATCTACTATATTGAAAGTAATAGGGTAACACTGAAAGTTCCCATATTGCGTCGATGCAGCGAGCAAAGTTCCTTTAAAAGTTACTTTCAAAAACGTACCATCCATAATAACTACTTTCCTCATCAATTTAAAACCCTCTAATTGATTGTTCTAAAGCCAAGAATGCTTACTTAAACTCCCATAGCTATTAAGCACAACTGCAATCACTGTACCGGGGTTCTTCTCTTGCATCATATGCAACCACATCGGTAACATCTCATATCCATCAACCAATGTCCCCCTAGCAATATTTGTTGCTTTTTCTTGAGTTCGCCACGCCTTTTGATACGAAATTTCAATTCCTTGATTATTTCTAACAAAGTCAATAAGTTGTCTAGGTCTCAATCCAATATGTCCTCCTTCGAAATGCCTACTAACCATTCTCGCTAATGTCTTGGCAGTAGTTTGGCGATGATTTAGATTATTCAAGGAACTATCCCAACTGTATTTGCTAACATATTTGGTAATGCAAAAACCTTCCGAAGCATGAACCTTGATTGCTCGAATCCTCCAACTACATTTACTATCAATGCAATAAGCAATCACCCTACCCCATCTGATTTGTAAACCTTATATTCGAAGCCCTCCTTCATTGCAACAGCCTTAAACAATTTTACCATCTCTGGCTTGTTTTTGAATATCTTCCCTATAAATAATTCATCACCATTCGTATCAGTAGATGACACCTGACCTCTGTAAGAAGATGAATTGTGTCCCCTATCATGAGCACTACGATTAGCAGAGATCGATGAAGTTTTAGATCCTAACACACGCTACACAAAAAACACAAAAATATTTGCAAGTCGGTCATTGTTTTACATCAGATTATAAGGTTCTTTAAAACTGATTATAATGTTTTCAAAAAAAGATTATTGATCAGACAAACCTCATTCGGCATAGAACGAGATTTTGTTGCAGCTTTTGCAGATCGCTGGTGTTTGGTGTTTTCGTCTCCCTCAATCCTCCGTTTTGACTTACTTTGTCTCTGCAAAAATATATATATTCGGACTATAAGGTTTTGTAAATCAGATTATAACATTTATAGTATGGAATATAATTTTTTTAACAGGATTATAAGGTTTTTTAAAGTAGAATATGTGCTTCTCAAAACCTCGATTGTAAAAGGGCGAGGTGGATCATCACGAGCATTGTTGCTATTCTCTGTTATTGCGATTGAGCTTGTTTGTACCTACTCCTAAATAAGGTTACAAAGCTTTTTTAAAACAGATCACAATGTTAGAAATGATAGTTATACACTTATAAGATTGTTGCTTAGCAATACCTCACTCGGCATAAAGCAAGATTTAGAAGCAGCGCTTCTAGATCGTTCATCT
Source organism: Draba incana (assembly GCA_963576765.1). Classification (NCBI taxonomy): domain Eukaryota; kingdom Viridiplantae; phylum Streptophyta; class Magnoliopsida; order Brassicales; family Brassicaceae; genus Draba; species Draba incana. Next base: position 17,322,848 of record OY755216.1, on the reverse strand, counting down.
TTGGTGTTTTCCTAATCTTCAATCCTTCATTTTGACTGACTTTGTCCCTGTAAAAAAAAGATATATTGAAACCTCTATCATCAATCTACAAAAAAAAAATTTGAAGGTTTTAAGCACATTATAAAGTTTTTAAAGTAGAATATGTGCTTGTAAAAACTTCTATTGTAAGAAGGCGAGGTGGATCATCACGAGCAGTGTTGCTATTCTCTGTCATTGTAATTGAGCTTTTTTTTCCTATTAGAGAAAAGGTTTCATTATTTCATCACTTTATGAAAAATAGAAACACCTAACATAACAACCTATACACAAAAAAGTACACAAAATGGAAAACACGTACCTCGTTGACTGACACATATAGTTGAAGAAGTCCACCACTGTTTACAAACTTTTTCATGAAGGCTTGCAATTGCCTATCATTCCTAAGAAAGATTGGGGGAAAATCTGGTCTATCCGGTATTGCATAACTAATCTTCACTCCATATCCATTAATCCAATAGTCTTCACACAAATCCTTGATCTAATCAATCAAACTAATGTCTTCCTTAAAAAAAGTAGCAGAAGCTCTCCTGTCAACATCAAACTTAAAATCTCAATGCTTATTATCTGTCAAACTCCACACTCCGCACATAGAATATAGTTCCAACATTACGATCAGACATAAAACAAGGAAATCCATCATAATCATAATCTGTTTTACAAAACCTCATAATCCAATTAAAACCCCTCATTATCCACTTAAATATCAAATTGATAACAAGCATAATTCCAGACTTCATCAAATCGATAAACAAAATCGAATTTCTTATCTAATCGATTTGAATCATATTTCTAATCAAATCATATTCCTTTCATATTCTTATCAAATCATATTTCTTATCTAATCGAATTTCTTATCTAATCGAATCATATTCTTATCAAATCTCAAACGCCGTTACACGATAATCTAGATCTAGTTTCGGTGTACCTTTAATCTCAGATCTCAAATCCGTTTTGCACTGCGAAACAGAAGAACGAGACTCGTCGTCGCCGTCGATTCAATGTCCCGTTGCCGTCGATTCAATGTCCCGTTGCCGTCGTTGATTCAATCTCCCGCCTCGCCGAGGAGAGAAATCTGTCGACGGTGACTCGCCGTCGTCGTCGCCAAGAAGAAAAAAGTGAGAGATCTGGTGAAAAATGAAATTAGGTTAATTAATGGTAAAGGCATTTTCAGAATATATGCTTATAAACAGTGGCATAGCTTGCAAATATTTTTTGAAGATGACATTTATAAAAAGTGGCATGCCAAGTGTGGCATTTCTTAAAATTTCTCATGATATAATCATGGTCTTTTCTTTAATTACATAGTTTGCTTTTATTTTTTCTAATTTTTGGTGTATGTTAATTTCTCTTCTATATAATAAGATTTTCAACTAAATATCTTATATAACTATTCGTATGGAGGTTTTGTGCAATTTATAAAATTACTTTTTTTTTTTCATTTTAACTTCTTCCTATTTAAATGATTAATAATTTTAATATTGAAAAATTTACATATTTAAATAATTGACATGTGTTATAATCTAATCGACTACTTAACATATGTCGCGGTCTTGTAAGTTAGAATTCACTCTCTTTTATATAGATACTAGAAAAAGTCCACGCGTTGCGTGGAAAAAACTATCTACATAATTTTTAAATTTATTTTACTGTATATAAATGATATTTAAAAAATATTCTCACAAGTTATATTTTTAAAAAATCATAATATGAAACTATATGATGTAAAGACAAATAATATGTTTTATCTTATTATTTATGTTTGACAAAAATAACCAATTCTTTGTAATTGACTTGAAATTAAATTAGTGATTTTTCTTATTTATATTGCATGAACATATAAAAAGTAAATTGATTTTCAACACTTATATACAGCAAAATAAGTGAATTATATGGGCGTTTTAAGATTTAGTGTTGAATTATAATTAATAAATAAACGGGAAGATTAACTTTGGAAGGTTAGGAATTAAAATTATGGGCGTTGCATGTTTTTAAATTTGGTTGAATTAGAATTGATTCACAATTAATGGGGAAATCAATTTGATTCCAAAATTATTAATAAGCAGTCCATTTCGGAAACGTTGGGTTTGATCATTACTAGTGTTATATAAATTTATTTAATTAAACAGATTCCACATTACAAAAAAGTAAAAGTAATTGGCATTTCAAAACATTTCCTACTTTTGTGAATGACTTTTAGAAAGAATTTTAGTAGCGGAATATATATTTTTCTTTCCGTGATATGTACAAGTGTCTTCAGTAGTCTAGTGGCTCTTTTATACTTAAATTACCAAGGTTTGTTGAGTTCGAATCATAGAAGAATCATTTTAAACTTTTTTTAAAATAAAGATTTGTAAAAAAAAAGGTGACATGTGTCGTCTTGTCAGAGCTTGTTGGCTTATGACAACCTTAAAATATTATAAAGATTACACATATATATGAATCTCATCTATTTGTATGGTCTAGTTTATAACATTTAGCTCATTTTCAAAATTTTAATTTTAAACATCAAATAATATGAAACAGAAAGAGTAATTTATTTAGCTCATTAGATTTCTTTCATTTAAAATCATTTTGAACGATATTCTTTAGATTTTTTGGTTTAAAATTGAGAAATTTCAAGATATGTCACTTTTGATATGCCACTTTTCAAAAATGTCACTATCACTTTTTCTAAAATTTTAAATTATTTATGTTTGGATTAATTATTTTATATTAGGGTTTAGTTTTTTTGGGTTTAAGATTTGTGAGTGATCAAAACATTTTTTTAAATTGAAAAATTTGAGATATAAGGTTTTTAAACGGATTTATAAGTGGCATGTTGGTAATAAAATAATTCAACAGTTGCATATTTGAAAAGTGGCATATCAAAAGTGGCATTTTCGTAAATGTCCCTTTAAAATATGGTTTATACGAAGATATTAAACTGTCCTCAATATTTCTCTTGTCATTTGTAATTTTCCACTTTTTCATTTAAATAATAACAATATATTATCATAAGACTTGAAAGATAATACTCCCTCCGTATCATATTAGATGATGTTTTTGAGAATTTTTTTTGTATAAAATTAGTTGATGTTTTCACTTTTAATGTAAAATTAATTGTGTTTTTGTTAGTTTTGACTCTTTGTATTATTTAGTTTGATTTTCTTGTGGTTGAATTGTATTTAATTGTATGGTAAATGATGAATTTTTTATAGAAAATTAAATGTTTTTTTAATTTGTGTGTAAAATGGTTAAACATCCCCGTATTAAGATACAGAGGGAAGACAAAAGGTGGGGGCTTAGGAATCGAACCGAGGACCTTTGAGAAGCTAGCTGGCTGGGAAATAGTACAATATGGTTGGTGGTCTCCCACTAAAGACTTGATCCAACGATTAACGCAAAATCATTGCACGTTCTACGCATTCCTCAATTCCACAATTCGTCTCCCGGCGGGCGAAGCTTTCAGATCTCCCTTTTGTCACGGCTCAGGTGATTTTCTTACTCTCTCCTTTCATCTTCGTCTTCCTTGTGCTTGTCACGAATCATCATCATCATCATCATCATCATCATCATCATCTTCGATTTCGGTTGAATTTTGTTTAGTATGGATTCTGGGAACAAATTGCACTCGCGTTTGCGTTTATGGGAGTTTCCTGATCAGTATATCATCGAGCCAGCTGATGGTTCAGGCGCTCCATGTTTGGATATCAGTCGCGTTGATGCTTCCATGAAGCTAATCGGTTCGTTTTTCCAATTTCTTTGATTTTTTACTCTCTTTCTCATTCTCCTTCGTTGCGTCAGATCAAGTCGCCGAATGCAGTTCCTTGCGTGTCCCTAAAATCCGTTCCATATTTGGTGTGGTTGGGATGTTGAAGCTCCTTGCAGGTTAGAAACAATTATCAATCAATGTGTATATTGTACTCTATCTGCCTTATACATCTAAGAGTTTGATTAGATTGCAATATTCTTTGACCTCCAGGATCATACTTGGTGGTTGTGACAGAGACTGAACGTGTTGGGTTGTTTCTGGGTCATCCTATTTTCAAAATTACATCGCTCAAGGTTCTTCCTTGTGATCATTCTCTTCAAAATTCCCCTGAAGAACAGGTAAAACCCAGTTTTCTATTCAACATGTAATGATCATCTCAACACTCAAAGCATTTTGACACTTGCGGCAGAAAAAGATGGAGACTGACTTCTCCAAGCTGCTCAGTGTCGCAGAAAAGACAACTGGTCTCTATTTCTCATATCAACTTAACTTAACACTGAGGTAAACGCTTTTATCTTTCTTTCTTATCATCATGCTCCATTCTCTTTACACATTGATATTGCCAAGGCTTGCACAAAAGTTTCACTTGTTATTTCCTTATATCATCTTTCTTTTTGTGATTTTAGCGCACAACGCTTGCATGATATGGGTAATGAGTCTAAGTCACTTCCTCTGTGGAGACAGGTAATCCTATCACTACTTTTCAAACATATTTGGAAACATTAGTTAGTCTTTCCAGTCTGGGAGAACTGGAAATAACTTCTGCTGGTGTTTCGGTTTTTTTTGTTTGACAGGCTGAGCCAAGGTTTCTTTGGAACAATTACATGTTGGAAGTTCTTATCGATAATAAGGTTAGTGTATTCCTCAGCTTCTTTAAGTTTTTCACTGCCCCTTCTTTTTATTACTTGTACAATTTCTTACCCTTTTTTTTTCCTTATGTTTGCAGCTTGATCAGTTCTTGCTTCCAGTAATTCAAGGGAATATCCTTTGTCATCTGTTGTTTCACTACCTTTTCTTCTATTTACTCAATATCTCTACGTTTTATTATTGAATAAATCTTTCCTTAACCTTTTATCACGTTTTAATAGTTTTGAGACAGCCATTGGAAAAGACATTGTCGACATTACTTTAATTGCAAGGAGATGCACTAGGAGAAACGGTACATATTTGTTTCTTTGCCCTATTTTTACGTTCAATTTCAAGTTGTTGGAGTGTAACGATGCACAAGAATGGGAAAAACTCAGTAAGTTTGATTGTATTAATGTCTGGCGTGAATGCGTGAGTAGGTTGCTGGAACTTCAGTCATTTGTATGGCTACTAAGATCTTTCTACTAGATAACTATAGCAAGGAATTCAGATAGTGACAGATTGTGATGTGACTTGTTTTTAGAATGGCAAATCACCTTGACATGAATTTGAACTTATTTATTTTTAGATAGATAGAAAGACATATTTGTCATTGCCTTCAGGAAATTCGGATAAAGATTATTGTTGTGTTGTGATTGTGCCTTACCCTTTATTTTGGACCGTTTATAAGGTACGCGTATGTGGCGAAGAGGAGCTGATCCGGATGGCTACGTTGCTAATTTTGTGGAGACTGAGCAAATTGTACAGATGAATGGATATTTGTCATCATTTGTTCAGGTGTTTTTTCATACATGCTCTCATATTGTCTCCTTTATGCTACATAGTGGATATCTTTGATCATTTTATATAAACACAATTCACATACTTTTGTTCTTGCATACAAATTTTCTCAAGAATAAACTACCCATGATTGAATTCTTAATGTTGTTTTACCTCCCACATTTGTAGGTTAGAGGATCCATGCCTTTTATGTGGGAGCAAGTTGTAGATCTGACTTACAAGCCCAAGTTTGAGATTGTCCAACCTGAAGAAGCGGTGAGTACTGATTTCCAATTAACCATTTCGCCTTTTACTACTTTTAGCTCTTTAAGTAATTTGCATTGGGTACTACTCTTGCAGACATGGACAGCTGAGCGTCACTTTTTGGACCTAAGGAAAAAATATGGATCAGTTTTGGCAGTTGATCTTGTTAATAAGGTACATGATTGACGTGATATTTGTGGAGTTATGTGACCCCAGATGTGGTACACGTCATGTCTGTGATCTCATCTTGGTCAACTAAGTGCATTGCATATATCTACGTCAACTTTAATTCCTCAATTGCTTCTTCTCAAATCAGCATGGCGGTGAGGGGCGCTTAAGCGAGAAGTTTGCTAGTGTTATGGATGACATTACCGGGGATGATTTAAGGTAGTTAATCTGTTTGTCTAATGTGCTTCTTATTCATTTTGCCTTCTTGTCTTCAACTCATCAAAAGAGATCCCTTATCCTGTAGGTACCTGCACTTCGATTTCCATCACATCTGTGGGCATATTCATTTTGAGCGCTTATCAGTTCTGTATGAGCAGATTGAGAGTTTTCTCGAAAAAAATTGGTATGAATTTACAGTTATATAATCTTGAAATATGCATATTTATACAAATAATGGCATGTTAGTTTGTATTTTTTGAATTACATAGGTACTTTCTGATGAATGATAAGGGTGAGAAAATGAAGGAGCAGCTTGGTGTTGTCCGAACAAACTGCATAGATTGCTTAGACCGTACAAATGTCACCCAGGTTAGTCTTAATAATAAGACGGTGCTACTCTTATCCCATTAGTTGTTGCTCATTGTTGCCGTATACTTCCTGCCGAGTGCAGAGCATGATAGGTCGAAAGATGCTAGAACTTCAACTTAAAAGGATTGGTGTTTTTGGCGCTGAAGAAACCATAAGCTCACATCCGAATTTTGACGAACGCTATAAAATATGTCAGTCTCTTTATCTTTGTAGGATATATGATATTGCAGCACTTAGATGTAAAATTCTGAATTTATAACTGTTGCTTATGTGCTTTCGCCTTTCAGTATGGGCTAATCATGGTGATGACATCAGCATACAGTACTCTGGTACTCCTGCACTTAAAGGGGACTTTGTCAGGTACTCTTTTCACATGTTTAAGTTCGGGTCTGAATAAGTCCTGGCTATAAGGCAATACGCAGTCACCTTAAGAAGGGAGTATTTTGTAGAATTACTCTACATGCCATATAGCGTCTCTCTAACCGGCGAAATTACAGGTATGGGCATCGGACTACCCAAGGTGTCCTTAAAGATGGTTGGAGCTCTCTCGTACGCTATTACCTGAATAACTTTGCAGATGGAACTAAGCAGGTTGGTGGCTTTTCATTCTCAGTAACTACACTTGTCTCATCTAATAATGTTCAATGGTAATAGAACGTAGAACTGTGTGCGACTGCTTGTTGTACCACTTATCCCTGAAAGTGGAATGTGCCTTGACTCTAGTTAATTTTGATTGTGTGCAAAAGGATGCGATTGATCTCCTGCAAGGGCACTATATAGTTGCTGTGAGCCGAGACATTGCTCCTGTGCCTCAGAAGGGAGGCCTTGAGGCTATAGCTGTAAGCATTCATCAATTAAGATTAAAACTATTTCCCACTTTCCTAGCATATAAAAAATTCTAGTCTAACAACAAAATTCTTTCTCTGTTCAGAACTTCCCTGTGGCATTGTTGGTGGTTCTGATATGTTTCTGGTTTGCAACAATGTCTCTGAAACAAGGTAAAGTCACCAAGTCTGATCTTACTTTTGCTGGATGGTTAGATTTTCGTTCAAACTTGAATCTAAAACTGTGTAATGCTGAGCAGCTGGGAGTGATTATAAGCATAAGCACTTGCTGTTCTCGGTCCTGTGGGCAGGCATCAGTGTAGGAGTTGCAGCACTGGTTAGAGCCAATGGCCGGATCTTCTGCAACCGTCCTCGTCTGCACAAGCCCAGATCCTGATCCATCTTTTCGGACAGGGGTGAGCATTGTGATCACACTAACTAAGACATTCCATTGTTCCTGTGAGGTCAGGTTGGAGCCAAAAGTTTTCCCCCTTTGTTATTTTACTGTATCAAAGTTGGACCTTGTGAGTTGTGACGCCATCTAGAGGCAATAGTCTCAGGTGGGGGGTCCCTTATGATTTTATACTCCCACATCCATCAATGACTCGATACGATTACACATCTTTCTTCATTTTTGCTCTATACGATTCGTCATGCCGATAAATGCTTTTCTAGATCCCTACAGAATGAATAACATGTGCCAAAATTGGGAACATGAAAATATATAGCGCTAGGTGCACATTGGCTACTCATGACATCCCAGAGTCCATCACAGCCCCATTATAAGAAACTCAGCATCCTCAGTCAGCACAATCTCCTCCAGCTCATGATATTCCTCGGAGGAGTTGAGATGAGACATTTTTTCATCATCTCTTATAAATACAAAAAAAAAAAAGCTTTTTCTTCTTCTTCTACCTCCCGAATTGGCTCTCTGGCTCCCATTTTGATGTAGCATCCTAATCACTTTAGGAACACGCAACTAGTCACCCGTGGCTTCCAATTCACGTCAACGTTCGCTTATTTCCTTTTTTTGGAGTTTTGTTTTCTATTTCTATTATTTAGATTGTTTCCTCTTCGTTTTAGTATTCCTATTTTAATAAGGAAAGTCGTTTGTGACCGACCTTTAGGGTTTATATAAATCCATAGCTAAGACTCTTTAGAATTCAGTTTTTGAAGTTATAAAATTGAGAGTTCTCTCTTACCTTGCGTTGGTTTCGATTTAATTCATCAATTCAGGAAGCCTTGTTAGATTTGATTCAATTCATCTTTCAGGAAACAGGTCCTAAGGTGATTCAATTCCCTTAGTTGAGCTGAATCTATCCCTAGTTTCGGAAATCCTTCGAGCCGTTGACGTTGCAGGTCTTGCTTGGCTCTCACGGCAACGATTGATCTGTGTTTCTAAACCCTACGCTGCGCCAGGTTGGTATCAGAGCTTTGCTACGTTCCGATGCCGAGAGAACGAAGGAACGCAGCCCCGACGGAGGCTGAACTCACCCGTCAAGCTATCGCGGATCTTCAAGAGCAGATGCGTGCTATGGCCACGGCCATGCAGACGCTTGTTGTACAACGACCACCACCACCGGTGGCAGCTCCTGTCGCACCTGCTGACGAAGACGATGAGGACGATGTTGACAGAGATGAAAACCCGTTTGCGGCACTCCGCGACAACCCTGCAGTCCAACACCTTCCTGTTCATGATTTCAATTGGGAGAATGGATTTAAATCAGAGATCCCAGAATTTCATGGTGGACCAACGGCGGAAGAGCTGCTTGATTTGATCGTCACCGTAGAAGAGATTATGGAGTTCAAACATGTTCCGCTGGATCGTGGTATTCCTGTCCTTGCTATGCGTTTTCGGGGCAGAGCGGCAGCTTGGTGGGCTCAACTCAAAACAACGCGAGCTCGTTTGGGTAAGCCGAAGGTGCTGTCATGGGAGAAGCTGAAATCTAAGATGAAAAAGACTTTCTTACCGTACAACTATGACCAGATCATGTTTCAACGCCTGCACAATCTACGTCAAGGATCGCGTACGGTTGCAGATTACGCTACCGAATTTTTTTTGCTTCTTACTCGTGTTGATATTCAAGATTCCGAACACCAGCTTGTGGCTCGATTCGTTGCGGGTCTACGTCAACAAATCCAACATACCATTAATCTGTTCAATCCACTCACAATCTCGGAAGCTCATCAACAAGCCTTGACCATTGAAGCTCAGACGAAGAGCAACTTTTCGTCGTGGACGGTCTCTCGTCCGTCGCGCGGCGCGGCGATTCTCCCGCCTCAACAACAAACGGAAGGATCACCTCAGAAACCGGAGTCAGCCCTGGTCCCTATCACTGACAATCGTCCATCTCGGCCAAGTTCCCTTCGCTGTTTCTCTTGTGGTGAAATTGGTCATCGCCAGTCTAACTGTCCGACACGTAATCGACGAGGGCTTCTTCTGGATGTTGCTGGTAACGACGTAGAGGTTATGTATGATGAAGAGGTACCTGAGGTCGCAGCAGACACGGAGGTCTTAATCGCTGATGTTGGTACTGCGCTGATGTTTCGTCGTGTTTGTTTAGCTCCTCGTGGACCAGATGAACCTCCGCAACGGCATAATCTGTTTCATTCTAAGTGTACTGTGGAGGGCAAGGTTTGCAAACTAATTGTTGATTCCGGAAGTAGCGAAAACATTGTAGCAGAAGAAGTTGTTACTAAACTCCAGCTTCCAACGGAACAACGCCCTTTCCCGTATAAGCTCGGCTGGTTAGATAAGAAAACTGATGTATTGATCACTCGTCGTGCATTGATCTCCTTTTCTATTGGTAGTAGTTACAAGGACCAGTTACACTTTGACGTGGCTCCCATGGATGCTTGTCATCTTCTTTTCGGGCGCCCTTGGTTATATGATCGGCGGGTTCAGCATGATGGCTTCCTCAATACGTATAGTTTTCGTTTTCAAGAGCGCAACTTTACGTTACAGCCATCCTTACCGGAACCACACATTGCATCGTCGCCTTCTATCCTGGTTCTCCAACGTAAACCATTTGAAACTACAATGCACGAGGAAGGTCGTGTTTTACTCTTGTTACCAACGGTCGCTTCGTCCGCTGTCACTAAGCCTATTCCTTCCGATTTTGGGGCTCTTGTCAGTGAGTTCGCTGATGTCTTTCCTGATGATTTACCCTCTGGTTTGCCTCCCCTTCGTGACATTCGGCATCGTATTGACTTGGTTCCTGATGCGCTTCTTCCTAATCGACCGCACTATCGTATGAGTCCTGCGGAACATGAAGAATTACGTCGTCAGGTCGAAGAGCTGGTCGCCAAGGGTTTCTTACGTGAGAGTTTAAGTCCATGTGCAGTCCCGGCCTTGCTTACCCCTAAGAAAGATGGTACCTGGCGGATGTGTGTGGATAGTCGCGCTATTAATAAAATCACTGTTCGATACCGGTTCCCTATTCCTCGTCTTGATGATTTGCTTGACCAGATTGGTGCTGCTTCCGTCTTTTCCAAACTTGATTTGAAGAGTGGATATCATCAAATTCGTATCCGTCCCGGCGATGAGTGGAAAACGGCATTCAAAACACGAGAAGGGCTTTTTGAGTGGCTTGTTATGCCTTTTGGCTTGTCCAATGCACAAAGTACCTTTATGCGAGTTATGAATCAGGCACTTCGTCCATTCATCGGTAAGTTTGTAGTGGTTTACTTCGATGATATATTGATCTTCAGTATGTCGGTGACGGAGCATATTGCACATTTGCGAGAGGTGCTACTTGTTCTTCGGCGTGATCACCTTTATGCGACACTTAAGAAGTGTGAATTCGGTTCTGAAACCGTTCACTTCCTTGGGTATATTGTCTCTGCTCGTGGATTAGCTGTTGATCCAAGCAAAGTGGAGGCTATTCAGTCATGGCCAACACCTACTACGCTGTCGGAGATTCGAAGCTTTCATGGGCTTGCGTCCTTCTATCGCCGTTTTGTGCCACAGTTTAGCAGTTTAATGGCTCCTCTCACTGATTGTATACGCCGTGATGGTCCGTTTGTGTGGACATCAGAAGCTGCTCGTGCCTTTGAAACGGTCAAACTTAAACTCGTCTCCGCTCCTATTCTGGCTTTACCGGATTTTTCGCAGGTCTTTGAGCTACATAGCGATGCCTCTAAGACTGGTATTGGTGCCGTTCTTAGCCAACGTGGTCGTCCTGTCGCTTTTTTTAGTGAAAAATTGGCAGGAGCTCGTAGTCGTTACAGTACTTATGATATTGAGTTCTACGCGGTGGTTCAATCTATTAAACATTGGCGCCATTACCTTTTTCATAAGGAGTTTGTTCTTTTTACGGATCATGATGCTCTCAAACATCTTAATAGCCAAGATAAAGTGTCATCACGTCATGCCTCTTGGATTGCTTATTTGCAGCAATTCACCTTTGTTATAAAGCATACTTCGGGGGTTTCAAATCGCGTGGCTGATGCCTTGAGTCGTCGTGGTGCCTTGCTTTCGGTTCTCCACGTTTCTGTCCCTGGTTTTGGTACGTTTGCCGAACTATATCCTACTGATGCTTTCTTTGGTAGAATCTTTGAGGAAGCTCGTTCGGGTGTCTCAAGGGACTTTACTTTGCACGATGGATTCCTCTTTCGCGGTGATCGGCTTTGCATTCCGGATTGTAGTCTTTGTTATAAGCTCATTGCTGAGATTCATAATGAGGGTCACGTAGGCAGGGATCGTACATTACATCTTGTCTCGTGTTCTTATTTCTGGCCGTCTCTCCGACGTGACGTGGAACGGTTTGTTGAAAGGTGTGTTACGTGTCAGAAGTCCAAAGGGCATGCTACCAATGCGGGTCTTTACCTTCCGTTACCGGTTCCGACACAGCCCTGGTCCGACATTAGCATGGATTTCGTAGTTGGGCTTCCTCGCACTCAGCGTGGTTATGATTCTATCTTTGTCGTTGTGGATCGTTTCTCCAAAATGGTTCACTTCATTCCGTGTAAACGGACTACTGATGCTGTCCAGGTCGCTACACTTTTCTTCCGCGAGGTCTATCGCCTTCATGGCTTGCCCACTTCTATTGTCTCTGATCGGGATTCTCGCTTCTTGGGTCATTTTTGGCGTTCGCTATGGAAGATGCTCGGGACTAGTCTTGACATGAGTTCCGCTTATCATCCTCAAACGAATGGACAAACGGAGGTCACTAATCGTTCTTTGGGGAATCTACTACGCTGCTTGATAGGTGACTCTATCGGCACTTGGGATTCCAAACTCCCTCAAGCTGAGTTTGCCCACAATCACGCCCTCAATCGAAGCTCGGGGTTCAGCCCGTTTCAGATCATCTATGGTCTTCTTCCTCGTGGACCCGTTGACCTCTCTACTCTTCCTGATCGTATTCGATTACATGGTGGTGCAGAGGATTTTATCGCCGAAATACATAACGTCCATGGTCAGGTTGTTGCCAATTTAGAATCTTCTTCTTCGAAGTATAAGGCTGCGGCAGATTCTCATCGTCGGCGTCTTGTTTTTGAGGTGGGGGATCTTGTGTGGGCATTTCTAACAAAAGATCGGCTGCCCGCTCATACTTACAACAAACTCAAAGCAAAGAAAATTGGCCCTTTAGAAGTTTTGGAACGCATTAATGATAATGCATATCGTTTGCGTTTACCAGCTGATCTCGCCACTTCCGACGTGTTCAATGTGAAGCACTTATCGCGTTACGTTCCTCCTGATCCGGTTCACGATTCGGGGACGAATCTTTCTCACCCCGGGGGACCTGATGTAGCATCCTAATCACTTTAGGAACACGCAACTAGTCACCCGTGGCTTCCAATTCACGTCAACGTTCGCTTATTTCCTTTTTTTTGGAGTTTTGTTTTCTATTTCTATTATTTAGATTGTTTCCTCTTCGTTTTAGTATTCCTATTTTAATAAGGAAAGTCGTTTGTGACCGACCTTTAGGGTTTATATAAATCCATAGCTAAGACTCTTTAGAATTCAGTTTTTGAAGTTATAAAATTGAGAGTTCTCTCTTACCTTGCGTTGGTTTCGATTTAATTCATCAATTCAGGAAGCCTTGTTAGATTTGATTCAATTCATCTTTCAGGAAACAGGTCCTAAGGTGATTCAATTCCCTTAGTTGAGCTGAATCTATCCCTAGTTTCGGAAATCCTTCGAGCCGTTGACGTTGCAGGTCTTGCTTGGCTCTCACGGCAACGATTGATCTGTGTTTCTAAACCCTACGCTGCGCCACATTTCCACCATTTTTTTTTAATATAGATGCGGGTTTGGAGCCATCTTGATAGTAGAAATAAAGATGAGAAGAAAATAGAGTGACATGAGAAGAAGAAGGTTGAAGAGGAAAATAGGTTTTTGTTGTTGATTGTTTTTGATGATATGATAATACCCTTCACATACTCTCACACTAGTGCTCTTAAACACCATATAAGGTTTAATAAAACAACTCTTTAGTGGACCAAAACCCAATGTAGAAGATGAAGAAGGTTGGTTCTGGGTTTTTACCTTGAAACAACAAACCCATTTCTTGAGTTTTGAATCGATTTCAAAAACCCTAACTGTTTCTTTCTTGATTTCATGGTTGTGAATCTGGGTTTCTATTCACCAATCGTTTTTTTTAGGGTGAGAAAGTAAAAAGGTATTTTTTTGCGCACTAATGAAAAGCTGATATTTTTCTGGCTCTGTAATTGTTGTGGAAGTAATCATATGAGATAGAGAGTGGGTTTGGGGAAAGATGCTACAAATCATCCACTGATATAGTGAGTGAGAGTTGAATTTGTTACACACCATACATAAAAGTGAGTGAGAGTTGAATCTTTTACACACCAAGGATCTCCACTTTCTACATTATCATGAAAACTCTCTCCACCATTAATTCCCTAACGACAGGTCAAGCATTCCTGCTTTCAGTTTTTAGATTTCACTAAACTACATAACTTGACCTTGCTCTCTTTTTTTTTTTTGCTTGACAAGATGAAGTGGATCCTGCTTTTGCTCTTTATCTGCCATCTACAAGGACTCACTACAAATGTCTCTGCCACACCCCAAGTTGTCAATATCGGTTCGGTTTTCACATTCGCTTCTCTCATCGGCAAAGTCGTAAAACTTGCTATGGAGGTTGCTGTCGAAGACGTCAATGCTAGCCCCAGCCTCCTTAACAACACTCTACTCAGGATCATCATGCATGACACCAAATTCAGTGGATTCATGAGCATCATGGAACGTAAGTGCATGAGACTTCTCTGTGACTTTCTTGGATGGTTCCGTTATCTACTTTAGTTTATGATACCACAACATGAACTGACTGATTGATTTTCTTTCGTATTGAAAGCTCTGCGGTTCATGGAGTCCGAGGCAGTGGCCATAATTGGGCCTCAGAGATCAACATCCGCCCGTGTAGTAGCTCATATCGCAACAGAACTAAAGATTCCTATACTATCCTTCACTGCCACAGACCCTACCATGTCTCCTCTCCAGTTCCCTTTCTTCATCAGAACTTCACAAAATGATCTCTTTCAGATGGCCGCCATTGCAGACATTGTTCGCTTCTTTGACTGGAGAGAGGTGATTGCAATATATGGGGATGATGATTATGGTCGAAACGGGGTATCTGCCTTGGGAGACAAGTTAGCCGAGAAGCGCTGCAGAATCTCATACAAGGCAGCTTTGCCCCCCGAACCTACAAGAGAAAACATCACTGACTTGCTCATTAAAGTAGCTTTGAGTGAGTCACGGATCATTGTTGTCCATGCTTCTTTCTTCTGGGGCCTAGACTTGTTCAATGTGGCTCAAAATCTTGGTATGATGACCACTGGTTATGTGTGGATTGCTACCAACTGGCTTTCTACTATTATCGACACTAACTCTCCTCTGCCCTTGAACACCATGAATAACATTCAAGGGATTATTGCATTGCGCCTGCACACTCCCGATTCTCTCATGAAGAAGAACTTTGTTCAAAAGTGGCATAACTTAACTCATGTTGGGCTGAGCACTTATGGACTGTATGCTTACGACACTGTCTGGCTGCTTGCTCAAGCAATTGAAGATTTCTTACAGAGAGGTGGAAACATTTCGTTTTCGAAGAATCCGATTATATCTGAGCTTAGGGGCGGAAACTTGCACCTTGATGCTCTGAAAGTCTTTGATGAAGGAAAGATATTTCTTGAGAGCATCTTAAGTGTTGATAGAATTGGTTTAACCGGGAGGATCAAGTTTAATAGAGACAGGAACCTTGTAAATCAAGCATTTGATGTGCTTAACATCATTGGCACTGGTTACAGGACCATCGGCTACTGGCATAGCCATATAGGTTTGTCTGTGATGCCGCCAGAGTGTAACACAAAAGCTTCATAGTGTTGTCTGGCCGGGACAGACTACGCAAAATCCTCGTGGATGGGTGTTCTCTAATAATGGAAGGCATTTGAGGATTGGAGTTCCAAATCATTACAGGTTCGAAGAGGTTGTCTCAGTTAAAAGCAATGGGATCATCACTGGCTTCTGTGTTGATGTCTTTATTGCGGCTCTCAACTTATTACCGTATGCAGTCCCGTTTGAGTTTGTAGCTTTCGGGAATGGCCATGACAATCCAAGTAACTCTGAGCTCGTGCGTTTGATAACGGCTGGGGTGAGTACTCTTTCTGTTTGGATGACGACTTTGTTGGTGGGTGTATAATTACATGTTTTGTGGCTCATAACATTCTTTACCCAGGTCTATGATGCAGGTGTCGGTGATATCACCATCATAACAGAGAGAACCAAGATGGCAGATTTTACTCAGCCATATGCGGAGTCAGGGCTGGTAGTGGTGGCTCCTATTCGGAAGTTGGGTTCTAGTGCAATGGCCTTCTTGAGACCATTCACCCCCCAAATGTGGCTTGTTGCAGCTGTCTTTTTTCTCATTGTGGGTGCAGTCATTTGGTTTCTGGAGCACAAACACAATGACGATTTTCGTGGCCCTCCTCGTAGACAAGTCATCACTACTTTCTGGTAAGACAGAATAAGCTCCATCTGGATGAAGTCAACTTCAATTTTTTCTCTGAAATATTTTGTGTCTTGCAGGTTCAGTTTTTCAACTCTTTTCTTCTCGCATAGTAAGTGTATCCTCTTATTTCTTTGTTGTTTTCAATTTTAAAACTGGCTAGCTGTCCAATGTTCTCTGCTGAATCTATACAGGAGAGACGACCACCAGCAACCTTGGACGGATAGTGCTACTAATATGGCTATTTGTAGTTCTCATAATCAACTCAAGTTATACCGCGAGCCTCACGTCAATCCTCACAGTTCATCAGCTGTCTTCGCCAATCAAAGGCATAGAAACTTTGGAAACAAACAATGATCCTATTGGGTATCCACAAGGCTCGTTTGTCAGAGACTATCTGGTGAACGAGCTCGGTATTCATGAGTCAAGACTGGTCCCTCTTCGGTCTCCAGAGGAATACGATAAAGCCTTGAGAAATAGTCCTGGAAAAGGTGGGGTTGCTGCTGTTGTTGATGAACGCGCTTACATAGAGCTTTTCCTCTCAAACCGATGTGAGTTCGGCATAGTTGGTCAAGAGTTCACAAAAAATGGATGGGGATTTGTGAGTATCGTTCTTAGTATGTTGTCACTGAATCTAAACCACTACCAACTGGTTTGATTACAAACAGTAGCTTCCAGAATATTTAAAATTGATGACGATATAGTTTGTTTTTTTGCCTCCCATTGTTCAGGCATTCCCGCGTAACTCGCCTTTGGCAGTGGATGTCTCAACGGCGATTCTGCAGCTATCTGAAAATGGAGATTTGCAGAGAATTCGGGACAAATGGTTGCTGAGGAAAGCTTGTTCCTTACAAGGCGCAGAGATAGAAGTGGATAGGTTGGAGCTTAAGAGCTTTTGGGGATTGTTTGTGGTGTGTGGAGTGGCATGTGTTCTTGCTCTTGCAGTGTATACGGTGTTAATGATACGTCAGTTCGGACGACAACGTCCTGAAGAAGCAGAGGGCTCGACAAGGAGAATAAGCTCACCGTCTGCGCGTATCCACTCCTTTCTCTCCTTTGTGAAAGAGAAAGGAGAAAACGTCAAGGCTCGGTCCTCTAGGGATAGGCAGCTTCAAGATATCTCTCAGTAAATGGTTCCAATCCCTGCAGCTAAAGTGTTTCCAGCCAATAAAATGCACCAGAAAGACCTCATAATGGCTCTAGTATGTACTAATCCCTCTTTAGTTACTAAACTTGAGATCAAACTCTATCTATATGTACCTCAAGATGTACAACAACAGGAATAAAATCATGTCAAATGTCTGCTTCTTCTCTCATGGTTACAAAAAAATAAAAGCTCAGCATTGTTGAATCTGAAGCTAGTAGTGTGGATTTGATATTATTAACGTGTTCAAAGTAGAGCAGGAAAAGGCAAGAGAGAAAATGAAGAAAGTCAGTCGTCAGAGAGAAACGAAGCTGTGGCGTCTTGCTGTTTTGCACCGACAGAGAAGAACTCGGAGATAACTTCAAGGGGCATTCCCTTAGTCTCGGGCACCTTGAGGTACACAAAAACCCATGCGACAGCACAGACAAATGCATAATTGCCAAAGACACCAGCGAGGCCTAAGGATTTGAGCATGACAGGGAGAGTGTAAGTAACGATGATGTCACAAATCCAGAAAGTGAGAGCACATATAGTGATGCAGAGACCGCGCACAGAGGTAGGAAAAATCTCAGAGCAGAGGATGTTTGGAATTGCCCCAAAACCCATCACGAAACAGCTTAAGTAGACCATAACACTTGCTGTTGATAACAAGGCGTTTGCTGTGCCTCCAAGCTTCACTAAGCTTCCTATAACCAGCGTTATGAGCGACAGTATTAGAATGGGGATTGTGGAAAGCATCAGAGACCTGCAATGCAATCACAGCTTTTGTCACATTTATTACCATTCAGCTGAGAAAAGAGACAAGATTGAAAGCTCGCCTTCGCCCAGCTACATCCATTAACCTCATGGATACAAGAATGCAGGGAAGCATCAAGAATGTGGTTAAGGCACTTATGAGGAGAGATGCAGACTCTGCGCTTATTCCGAGGTTTGTCAACAGACCCGAGACACCTGTTTCCTCAAATATTTGAGGCGTATAATACATGACTCCATTTATTCCTGCAAACTGCAAACATTCTTCTTTTTCTTTGTTATCATCGTTTATTTTGTTATGGGGAGGGTCTTTACTTTTTAGAGATATGACAAGATTACCTGTTGCAGTATCTGAAGCCCCACTCCAACTATTAAAGCTCTCTTGACGCCTGGTTCCATCAGCTCTCTCCATCCTGGACTATCCATAACCGCCTGTGATAGTACCAGTGCAATCTCGCCTTTACCTCCAGGCATCATCGAAGCTTGGCTCACAAGTGCAGCAGCATGACATATCCACTCTCCTGATCAGGACCGTCAGCTTCTGTGTGGAAGGAGAGCAGCGATCCACGTCGTGAAAAACCAGTGTTGTTGTTGTTGTTGTTGGTTGTTTCCTCGTGAATATACATTCTCTGCAAAACTCCATTGACTCTCTTACCATCTGCACCGACCTTGTCGTTATACTTCCACGCTAACTGCCATCCACCGCCTATGCTTGTAGCTGTCGCCGTCTCACCCACGTTTGCCATAAACAAGCTACTCTGTCGCCTGTGCATTGCCCCACCTGACCGTTGGTAGCTGTCGTCTGGCTCAGTGGTCTGCAGGGAAAGAAGAGGACTGTTTAAGTTTTCATCTTGGTCAGAGCTATCTTCATTGTTCCTCTGATCTGGATCCCACTGAGACTGAGACTCTTGCCTTCCCATCATTCCCAGTATACTTCCCATATTGGGGAAGAGCATGCTACGCGATGATGCGTTCATGTTCTCACAAGGGAGTTTCTCATGAATGCTACCAAAGAGAGTGACAACTGGGTCCACCAGGGATCCGCCACGCTGTAACATGCTTCCTTGCCGGGACGCCAATGCTAGAGAAGTCTGTCCTTTCACTGGCTTAGCCATCCATGACTGTCCATCCTCTGGACCGTATAGTTTTATCTGATCCTTCCTTGGCAGTCCATGTCCAACCTCGTTTTCCTCGTTGTCCAGTCCAATCACATATTCTTCTATCGATGTGTCCTTTCCCACGCCAAGCCCTTCAACCAGCAGAGCAAGCTCCCCTAGATCACACCCTGAGTTAGTCCAAGTTCAGAGTCCACAATCTAGAATTAGTGTTCATCAAGACAAACCTGAAACATCTTCTCTGCCACGGAGCCGCTGCAAAACCTGTCTAGCTTCCTCCATCCGACCTTTGCTGACAAGCCACCTTGGAGATTCCGGTAAGAAGAAAGCCGCAAGCACAAAGTAGGCAATGGAAGGGATTGAGAGAACACCAAGCATGAGTCTCCAGCTCGGCGATTCTTGAAGGGACATCCCAAAAACAAGACAATACGATAGAAACATCCCACCGGATCCACAGAACTGAGGGAAAGTGTTGAGCAATCCTCTGATTTCAGAAGGTGCGGTCTCCGAGATGTAGATGGGGACAAGAGTGACAGCGAGACCGATCCCAAACCCATCAAGAAGCCTTGCGAGAAGGAGGACGTAGACATTGGGAGACCAAAACATAACAACGCTACTCACAAAATAGAGAAGAGAAGAGAGTATTAGCATCGAACGCCTTCCTACCCTGTCAGAGACGGGACCAGAGAAAGTTGTGATCAAAGTGGCTCCGATGAGAGACATTGCTACGAACAGTCCTTCTATCTTTGGTTCTTTCTCCAAATGGAATTCTTTCTTTATGTAAATCACAGCTCCTGCCACCAAAATAGAAACATCATCATTACACCGTATATAATAGTTCCATGTAAACAAATGAGAAAGAAAGAGAGAGAAGACCTGCAACATGTTCCCTATTGCAGCAGCCAAAGCAACAAGCACTACGCTCCTCATCCTTATATGGATTTCACTTTCTTTGATCAATAATGCAATTGACAAAACATGATCATGTGTTTCCAGAATCACAAACCAAGAAAAAGAGAGAGGAAAGTAACAAGAGTTGTTAATCTGATGGTTATCTATTATTACCCTTAATTTAACAGCAACAAGAATAAGAAGAAGAAGAAAAGAGAAACAAGATCGTTGTCAAAGAAGGTGTTTGAAAACAAAGTATAAAAGTGATTAATCAGAAGCAATGCAGAGGATTTGAGAAGCGGTAATAACGGTAAGAGAGAGAAAGTTAGTTTGGTCAAAGAGAGGAGAAATCAAAGGGGGAAGGTCCTTTGATCGATTCTTTTGTGACAGAAATAATGGGCCGAATAAGACAAAAGGCCCATATAAACCCCTCTTCTTAAAATCGAACCGGATATTAAACCGGTCCCAACAAGTGGTAATTTTCGATAAAACCCCAAAACGACTCCATCTTCTTCTTCTTCTTCCAAATCAGCTTTCCCAATTCTTCTGAAACCCTAGACATCGCAGGTAAGCCATAATACTCCACAAATCTTGATTCATGAACATGTGTTGTATTTGAATTTTAGGTTCTTTTTTTTTGAATCGAAAAACCTCAGGATTTATTTTATATCTTATGATCTGGGCAGATGCAAAATTCGAGGATTCCACCGTTTTCTGAAACAAAGAGAAAGAAGAATCCTAGTCCAAAACAACCCTTGCGAATCGGGAAAAAGGCTACAAGGACGAGGGAACCGGATCATGGTTATCCAATTTCGGATTCATCTTCCGGGAACGAGTACAGAGCACTTAGGCGAAAGTATTTGCTTCTGGAGGAAGACAGTTTCGCATTGGAGAAAGAATTAAAGGAAGCAGAGGATGAAGTAAAGGCACTTGAAGATGAGAAAGTTGAGCTCTTGGACAAACTTGTTGTAATGGAAGGTTTAGTTGATCCTTGATTCTTAGCTATGTACTGTACTGGCTCATTCATATGTACAAGCCAACCTTGAATAGTACATAGTTTCTGATTACAGAACTTTATGAGCCTGTTTGGTCTGTGAATCTCACTTCTTGTGTCTTCAAGTTAATCAATAGAATGTCTAAAGATCATCTTTTTTATCCCGAGGTAACACGTGTCCTTCATCCACATCAGGATGCTAGCTACATAGATAAAGTAGATTTTCAACAGCTGTAATGTGTGGCTGAGAATCATTTCACCGCTTCAGACTCTGTTTCAGTCTTTTAGACCAAACTCGAATGCTTTCTCATCTTCTTTGTTAAGTGTTAACCATCAATGGCCGTGTCCCTTCCGACCAATTTCTGTCTGAGTCATGGTGATGAGTGTTGCAACCGTTCAACCACCAAAGCATCATTTCCAAGCCATCATTTGGCCGTGAAGATGGGTCACTACGAAAGTAGTAAAGTGAGGAGGTTGGTGGTGACGGCTGCGACTGAGGGATCTAGGAAATCTAAAGAAAGTAAACCGTCTTGGGCAAATCCTGACTCAGATGAGCCACCTCCTTGGGCTAGAGACGAAAGTCCTTCTTCTCAAGAGAGCTTTGAGGTTCCTTTCTATGTGTATCTGCTTGCCTCAGCGATTACTGCCATTGCTGCTGTATGCTTTCCCTCTTTCTCTCTCTCTCTTTGTCTTTTCATTACCGATTGATATTTGTTATCTTGATGCATCTTTTCTCTAGATTGGTTCTGTTTTCGAGTACTCGAGTAAGAATCCAGTGTTCGGGGTGTTGGACTCTGATAGCATCTTTTATGCCCCTCTTCTTGGATTCTTTGCTCTTACTGGCATCCCCACCTCTGTGAGTTGTTCCTTCTCTCTTCTTTGATGTTTGCCTTGTTTCCATCAGCTGAACAAGTTGAGGTTTTTGTCTGCACAGGTATTCCTATGGTTTAAATCGGTTCAAGCAGCTAACAAGGAAGCTGAGGAACAAGATAAAAGAGATGGATTTCGTTAAAAACTCTTTTTGTGTGTGTGTGTTGTGCAACTCTTTGCAGTGATTGTTGTTGTCCTCCTCATACTCTTTGAATACAAGTCTGCATTTTTTTCAAAAAGATTTGCTTATGTTCTCTATATTACTAGATTTCTTCTAGTTGTAACAATATGTTAACTCTGAGTAGCTAACTAGCGTAAATGGAGGCATCTACTGGGATTGCCTTGTCTTTAATCTTACCTTAAGACATGGATCAACAATCCTTCCTGCTCATGGTGATATCCTTTGACCTAGTTGGCAATGAGTTGCTATACAAACAGATCCAAAGTCAAGCTCTAGGGGAAGTAGGAGTGACATCCCTTTGGAATATATCAAGTGGCATGTGAAAACCCGCTCTGTGAGTTGTGTCTGAATTGTCATGGCCGAAGTTGAGTTACAAATCAACTTGTAAGACATGGCCCAAAAGTAGTCTCATCATGTACTTTAGAGTTTTGGTTTAAGATGGGTAGGAAAAAAAGTGAGTTTTATTTTCTGGGCTCTTTTTAAAGAAGATGGGTGAATTGGTTGGGCTCCCCAAAGAAAGGAAGAGCGAGAAGAAGAGATAGATAGATCTGGAAGCAAGGGATTGACCGGAGAAACCAAAGAGGTAGGGGAAAATGGGCGGATTAAGAGAGTTCAAAGCAGAAGAAATATTCCCTTCAAACAGATTCCACTCTATCATCGCCATAACAATCTGGCTTGGCTCCATTCACTTGATCGTCGCTATTCTTCTCTTCTCCCTCATTTGCCTTCCTGCTTCTCTCTCTCTCCTGTATAAGCCATCTCTCTCTCCTTCTCTCTCTTTGCTTCAAGACTCTCTAATTAAAATCCTCTCTTTTCAGGGTCTTTGCTTTGCTCTTTCTCTTAATCTTCATCCCTATCGACCATCGTAGCAAGTACGGTCGTATGCTCGCTAGGTACTCCTTCTTTTATTTTACCTTTCAAATCTTCGCAAGGTATTTATCTTTTCTTTTCTCCTCTAGGTACATATGTAAGCACGCTTGTAGTTATTTCCCCGTCACGCTTCACGTCGAGGATTACGAAGCTTTTCAGCCAAACCGTTCCTATGGTCCGTAAAAATCAAAAGTTTCGAGCTTTTAAGATGGGTTTTGTTGACCTTTTTTTTTACCTTTAATTGATTACAGTCATTGGTTATGAACCACATTCGGTGTGGCCGATTGGAGCTGTTGCGCTTGCTGATCTTACAGGCTTTATGCCTCTTCCTAACATTAAAGTTCTTGCAAGTTCTGCTGTGAGTTCATCTTCTTCTTCTTCTGCTTTGTGTGTATCCTTAGCCTTGTTTCTGCAAAACTCAATTGTTTTTTTTTTGTTGTTGCACGAATTGATGTTAGGTTTTCTATACGCCGTTTCTAAGGCACATTTGGACATGGTTAGGGCTCGCACCTGCTTCTAGGAAGAATTTCTCTTCCCTTTTGGAATCTGGCTATAGTTGTATCGTCGTACCTGGTGGTGTCCAGGAGACATGTCATATGCAACACGATCTTGAGGTTTCCTTTTATTCTCTAGCTCACTTATGTTTGGATGGAATCATATTCCTTTCTAAGAACTAGATTAGTTAGAAAGCTACAAGTTTGGTGATGTCGCTATTCGTACTATGATATATCTCGTGTACAATGTAGTTTTCAAACCCAAGTGGAGGATGTGTGTCCCCTGCAACATTCTGTTAATTTACTCTATTGTTTCTCACATTGCAGAACGTATTCCTTTCGACGAGAAGAGGATTTGTGCGCATAGCCATGGAACAGGGGAGCCCTCTTGTTCCAGTTTTCGGCTTTGGTCAGGTACGGAAAGAGTTGCTCACATAGTGTTCTCTATGCTTGAAAACCCTCAAACTTAAATTTAGTTGGTCAGATTCAGATGCGTGATTCAAATATTGTAAGGTTTCTGCTATCCAGTTTTATGGTTCATGTCTTTGTTTCTTCCGCAGTCATACGTGTACAACTGGTGGAAGCCGAGTTGGAACCTCTACCTTAAACTATCTAGAGCGATTAAGTTTACACCAATCTGCTTTTGGGGAGTTTTTGGGTAAGGGAAACTTTTGCATGTTAGTTTTCTAAGGTGCATTTTGCCTTAAAAAAAAACCCTGCAACAGGTAATAAACGATTCTCGTTTCTTTTGTAGATCCCCAATACCGTATCGGCACCCTATGCACGTGGTGGTTGGTAAACCAATAGAGGTTACAAAAACTCTGCATCCAACTGATGAAGAGGTTAGTCATCTTCTCGTATATTGTTTGTTTTGTAGCTTCTTCTAATTAGTATGAAACTGAGGAGGGAATTGCGCGATTCGGCTACTAAATGTTACAGTTTAGAAAGCTTCTTGTAAGTTCACCATTCATCAGCTTTGTTGTTTTTTGCATCTTAATTAGGTTGATACGTTACATGGTCAGTTTGTGGAAGCGCTTAAAGATCTATTTGAGAGACACAAGGCCCGAGTAGGCTATTCTGATCTTCAGTTGAACATTCTTTGAATATAATTCTCCAACGATAATTATTGTCTATGTTATTCGTAAATCTTTTGTTACCTTGGAGCTGGCTGTTGATTATACCTGTATGTCTTTAACATCGACTGTAGGAGCAACTAGCAACTAGCAATGGTATACGTTACTTATATTATAGCCTGCAAGTTACAATCTCTACACATAAAAAGACCAAGCTGGAAAATAGTTTTAATATAAACATCATCAGTCAAATAGAACATGTCCTAAAAATTGTTATGTTGTGCTTGTTGCAAATGGCTCGAGGGTGTGGTAAGCATGGATTTGCGAGGTTTCTCATTTGGTTCCTGATAGAACCCAAACCAAGTCTCTTTATTTCACAATAGGGATTATACAAACTTTGGTCAAGTTTATCCCTAAACCTTGACCAACCACGATACACTGAATCTTATACTCTCTACAAACTCAGGATAAAAGATTCTAAATGACATAGAAGACTATTTATACTATAGTCTCCTTTACAAGGACTCCATTAGACACAAAGGTCTATTTATGCTATAGACTTCTTTGCAATATCTTTTATTTGGTGATGACTTCTTTACAATCTCTAATACAGTCGATTAGGACTACTACACAATCCCTGTTACACGTCAGCCTCTGACTCCTCTGAAGTCTTTAACAACTCTTGACTTTTTTTCCTCTTACTCTCACAAATGCCCTTCATGATTTAGCCTTACCAGTTCCCTCAATGTGAAGGAACTAGATTTTCAGTGATGTCCTACGAGCATGGAACAATTTAGGCAGTTGATGAATCGATTTTTCAAACTCTAGAAGTTGAAGAGTTGGTTTCCAAAATACGAGATCTAATGCATAATCTCATATTTCACGATTTGATCTACATGATTTAAGCAATTTCATGAGAAACGGATAAACGATCATTCCCTAAATCGATGAGTAAATATCACCCATAAACTGAAAGGAATTTAAAAGGATATATACAACCTGATACACGAAGTGGTTTTGATACCACTTGACACGATCTTTGAGAAGATTTCAGCCCAATAAGTCACTTCAAAAAGTTGATTGACTCATATCACAAAGATCTATGAATTGATGGAGTAGATAGAAGACGAAGGGTTGAATTTGGGGTTGTGATTATTTTCGAAACGAAACAGAATATATGCAGCGAAGGATTTATAAACACATGGATCGAAGGATAGTTTCAAGAGTTATGAAAAATCTCTTGAATTATTTGCCTTGTTCTTGTTTGGATATGACGAACCCGAACAATCACAAGATATATGAATATTGCACACCCTACGATCAAACAAAAAGAGAGTTTTGAGAATAATAAGTTTGATACTCTCCCCTGATTAAGAGAATTACATAGTTTATAAAGAGAAGAGAAGAAGTCTTGAAACAACTCACAAAACTGCCTAAAAAATGAAAACATAAATAAAGAGAATTTGAAAATTATGCCGTAATTTTAATCAACTCAAAAGTGTTGCTAAACTAAGAAACTCTCAAAGAAGATTGAAATTCACGAAATTCATCAAACATAAAACTGGCTTAAAGAACTTTTCACAGAAGGGAAATTTGCTCTCATCGAAAAGGACATTTATGCTAATATAGACACGATCTGTAGGAGGATTGAAGCATCGATATCATTTATGTCTTTCACTATAACCAAGGAATACAAAGATAATGGGGATCAAACAAAATTTGGGCATAAGGTCGAAGATAAGTGTAGCATGAACAACCATATACCCTTAGAGATGTGTAGGTTGGAAGTTTTTCATGAAGAACTTCAAAGGGACTAAGCAGTTTACCATTCACTGAAGTAGGCAACATATTGCTTAGGAAGTTTGTTGTGAAGAAGGACTACATGCACAGTAAGCGATTGTCGTGTCAACGGACAAGTTGACCAATCAACACTGCAATACACCAAGAGCGAGAGATCAGCGCATTAAAATACATTGCCCTAAAGTCCCCTTTAAAAACTAAACAACAAAAAGACCAGCTAGCCAATGAGCTTCTCTACGAACTTGCATAAACTGTGACAATATGTGAACTGAATAATATAATTATGGCCGAGTATTAAGGAGATATATTAATCTTCCAACAAGACATCGATATTTCTTTGGATCATCAATAACCGGACTATCCGTCGTCGCAAGTTAGTGATTTTACTCAAGAGGAGTAGTCGCTGGTTTGGATTCTTATTTTGTATCTTGTGATATATATGTTTTCACTGTTGGTCATGCTTTTGTACCATTTTTATGTATTATAGATTCGTTTCCTACAAGATGGAAATATGACGGGTTGCATATATACTCTGTTTTAATCGTTTGGGTCCGTGTCGAGTGATACTGTTAGAACGGTTCATTGTTATGGAACTTTTTGTGCTTTCATAGATTAATTATGAAAAAGGGTATGTATAATGTATCCATATGGTAATCACTTATGTTTGTGTTTTTCTTTAAGAGACTTTTTATATAACGAGTTTTATTGGTTCTCTGTGTCGATTTACTTGGGATCCCGCCTTTGAAATTTGGAATGTGTGTCATCTATTGGTTGAAAGTAATTTTTATATTAGTTTCTTTTATTTCCGTTTTTCACCTATTTGGAACCATTTGAGTTTTATTACACTTTAAGCTTATCTTCTTCTTAATACTTTCGTTTTTCCAGATAAAATCGGATCCGAACCGAATCTTATAGAACTTCGGGTTCGAATTGGATCCCAAAAACATTAGCAAACCCGAACCAAAATCGAAGGGATCCGAACTGATCCTGATCCGACATAGAAAAATATTTGAACGGTATCTATAAGTCTCAATCCGAAAATACAAAAATCTAAAACCTGGACCGAACCCGACCAATGATTAGAATGCTAAACTTATATTAAAAATAATTCCATGAAAGGAACTTTGCCGAATTCATCTCAATCTTTCCGTTTATCGTTTTTACTTGATAAACGGGAGAGCAATACCCACAAGTGTTTTAATATCTATTTTTGGTCATAGTGTTCTTTATATAAGGGTTTAAGGATCAATCGTTTTAAATCAAACAATATTTTGTGTATATGTGTGTGGATTTAGGCTCGTATTAGGGTTTAGTATCACTTAAAATCCACATACATAGTCAATTCAATATGATTAAAAGTGATATATTTAGTCAAATTTATCAGTTTAAACCATTTCATATTGTGAGTACATTTGCGAGGGTTTAGGATCCCATATTAGGGTTTAGTACCACTTAAAATCCATACTTAATCAACTGGATCTGATTAAAATCGATATATTTATTCAAATCCATCTGCTTAAACCATTCCATACCGTAAGTACCTTTGTGAGGATTTAAGCTCCCTCATTAGGGTTTAGTATTAACTTAAAATCCACATACTCCGTCAATTTGAACCGATTAAAATTGATATATTTATTCAAATCGTTTTGTTTAAACCATTCCATACTGTAAGTACATTTGTGAGGGTTTGGGCTCCCATATTAGAGTTTAGTACCACTTAAAATTCACATATTTGGGCAATTTGAACTGTTGAAAATCGATATATATATATATACATACATATATATCAAATCAATATGTTTAAATCATTCCATTATGTAAGTACGTTTGTGAGAATTTAGTCTCCCATATGATTGAAACTGATATATTTATTCAAATCGGTCTGTTTAAACTATTATTACACACTGCAAGTATATTTGTGAGGGTTTAGGCTCCCATAATCCACCATTTCCTATTCATTTTATTTTCCTAAAAATGTATATTTTAGTTGTATATACAATAAAAAAATATTAACGTATATGTACAAATCATCAGAGGCAACCTCCTAAGCAGTTGAGTCAATTATTTTTACAGGTCCTAATCAGTATCATTGCTTGGTTGATGCATCATGGATTTCCCCTCATCAACTGTTTGGAATTGGATGGGCTATATTTGATCATTCCTCTCATATAGTGCTTGCTGGTTCGGGTTCAAGCTTACCAATTCAATCACCAGCTCAGGCGGAGACAGAGGCTTTGAGAACAACAGTAAAGGAGTTACATAGACTTGGATATCGGGAAGTCATGTTCTCTGGTGATTTCAAGGAGCTCTACACAGGGCTTCAAGAGTTTTAGACTCATGGAGAGAAGGAGAACTTGAATCTTCAATACAGAGTTCTTTTACATGACATTATCCATATTGCAAGTCTTTGTAATTTCCAATTTAATCATGTCTCTAGGTCTGCTAATGATGTGGCTGGTTCTTTAGCAAAGCAGGCTAGGATAAGATCTCAAAGCTATATTGTAAAATGTAGGGGTAGGCAAATTAACCAAACCGAACCAACCGAATCCAAACCGATCCAAACCGAACCAAAGTAAATATACAAACCATTGGTTGGATTTCTTCTTAAACCGAACGGTTTGGTTCGGTTCGGTTTTGAACCGAACCGAACCGATAAACCAATGTGCTTTTTCATTTAATTAATTAATTATATATAATATTATAGATGTGTTCCTAAAATCTAGATCCACTACTAACCATTAGATTGTAAGTTTATTTTTTCTAATAAAACTTAACTTTTTAACCTAAGCATTAAAACATAACTAAAAAAAACCATTCTTCTTTCATTCTCTCTGTCGCCGGTTCCTCCAAAATTTCTTCATCTGCCATTAAACTTAACCAATCATCGAATTTTTTTTTATTTGTCATCAAAGTTGAATTTTCATTGTAATAGGTAATATTTATAACATAAACTGGCGATGTTTCTTCCATTTGATCATATTTTATTATGTTATTCTTAGTTTTTGCATTGTGTACATTTAGGTATTTAGTTTACACTGAATTAAAGTATTTTTATTTCAAGCATTTGGTTTTATTTTATTGAAGTGTTTATTTTTAAACGAACTAAAATAAAACCGATCTTTAACCAAACCGAATTAAAACCGAACCGAACTAAACCGAACCAAACCATACTTATTTCGGTTTAAGTTCGACTGATAATTTACTAAAACCATACAAACCAAACCGAACCGAACCGAAACCGAAAAAATACCGAAACGCCCACCCCTGGTAAAATGGAGCTTGTAATATGTTTAAGAAATGGAAATACTTTGACGACAGAAAAAAAAAAAAAAAAAAAAAGATTATCAAAAACCATCTATTATAAATTGTAATGTTTTTCTTGCGCGAATAAAAACTTAGTACGTATAGTCCACAATATTAATTAGCTTAACTAGTATTTTTTTTTCCCTGTTTCTTGTTGCGACACGTCTATTTACACGTCATAAGATAATCAGCTCAAGCCGAGCCTCTCTCGTGTTCTAATCAACTTTCAACTAGAAAATACGAAAAAAGTATTATACTAATATTTCAAGAAAACGACATGAAAACTGAAAGCACACGGAATGGAAAATGCCTCTCTCTTGAAGCTGATTCTCTTTAAAACTTTAACTACCTCAGCTACACACACCCCTTAAAATCTTTTAGGACATCTCTTTCACTCTCCATTTGTCAACTCTTCTTAAAAAAAACAAAACAATTTATTTATCTCTGTTTTGTCTCTATTCTGTTTTCTCTGTTTTCCGTGTTTGTCGTAAATAGCCGATGAACGATCGGAATCTGAAAAAGTCTCTCTCCGGAAAAACCAACCGCCAGGCGGATTTCATCGTCGGAGATGCCGACGAAAATTTAGATCTTTACTCAGTCAACCGTGGTACTTCTTTAGATGGTATATTATCATCTATCATCGCTTCATTGACTTTTTATGATTTGATGTGTTTCACAACATTTTGCATTCCAAGATTGCTTCTAAAGAAACAATTCCTTTTTGGTTAAACCAGGAAAACATTCTTCCATACAAGCTATTACTAAGCCTGAACCATACGATGAGAAGAAACATGCAAACGACCCGTAAGTTATTTGATCAAAATCCGAATTTATAGCCAATAATATTCCTGAAATAGATAACAATTAAGTTCAATTTTTTGTTGGTTGGTTATTAGGCTTTATACCGTGTTTGAAGTTCCATTGGGAACTCTTTCAAGACTTGTTCTAGAAGCTAGAAACGTAACTTCAAAGGTAACGATGGAACAAAATTGGCCAATATTTACTTGTTTTCATATAAACTAAAAAGAATTTCATGTATGATTTTTAATCTCTTTTGCGCAGAGCGAGATTGAACCATCTTCGAAACCAACGCGAAGCAATTCAACAATACGTCCTTCTAACATTCCCACATTACGTCCCTCTAACATTCCCACAATTCGTCCCTCTAACATTCCTACTCTCAGGTCCTCTTCTGCCCCCAAGAAGACAACAACAGCGTCAGCTTCAGTTTCTTCTCCAAAGAGAACTGTCTCTCGATCTCTAACTCCTGTGTCACGCAAAACACCATCAAGATTTCCTACTCCTTCAAGAATCAGTACTACTACTACTACTACTTCAACCACTCCTTCTTTTAAAAAAGGTGGTGACGCTCAAAGATCAAGATCGTTGACTCCAAGATCGAAGCCTCAGATTACAGCTTCACCGAGCAAGACCAATGTGCGTTCTGCATCCGTGTCATCACGTGGATCTGTTCGTCCTGATGCACGCACATCAGTTTCAGAAACACCTCGGACACCGCCAAGACTAAAAGAAACAGTCACTCTAGCGTTCGGCAGACCAGTGGGAACCACAGGGAATGTAAATTCGCCAAAAAGAAACACCTCCCCAGATGTTAGAAGAACCAGGCCTAAAGTGCATTCTGCTTCTACTCTGATTCCTACATTTTCAGGCGTCTCGCATACAACAGCAACTCCCAAGTCAGTAAAGCCATCTGCAACTGTTGCGGATTCAACGAGGTCTGGAAGAAAATTGTCAAAAGCTTCGGTTCAAATGGCTATCAATCACTTGGTAGTATTCTCTTGTCAAAACCTGAAAATTTATCTCTTTTAATCATAACCAAATTTTTTGGATCAGTGAATATTTTTGCCATTTAAAACGTTGACAAATATATATAAGGGACATGAGTCCGTCCACTGAATGTCAATTGGTATTGAGTTGGAAGTCTATGAACCATAACAAAGAGTAGGACATTGTTCTATATGATGTTTTGCCTCATGATACTAATTTTACTTTAAATTCAGGACGTCGGACGAAAAGGGAAAGTGAGCACAAATCCGTTTTCGAGCACAATGCTGTACCCACACAGCATCAGATCTTCTTCGGCTTTAAGAAAACCGTGTGGTAGTGAAGGAAGCAGCAGTGGCAACAGCAACCACGAAGAGGAAGAAGGAAAAAGCTTAACGAAACAACAAGGAAACGAAGAGAAGAACGATAGTGCTCGTTACGACGCAATGTTGATGGTTAAAGATGTGAAGGATACAAACTGGCTACTTAACATTGATGATGAATCTACTCAATCTCTCATGTTGGACAATGCTTTCGACTCTCCTCCTGAACTATTCCCTGCTCTTTGACTCTTTTATTTTGTATGTTCCCTGTTTGTGTAGTTTTAAACAAGAGAGCTACTTTGCTTGCAAAAATAATCCTTATCCACTCTTTTTATAAATTTTTATGCAACGAAAGAGAAAATCAATAAAGAAAAATAGATTATTCTATACTCTTTGAGGTATTTGTTTCTTCAAGTGTTTCTTGTGTTGTTTTACAGAAATATACAGCTTTGAGCTTTTTGTTGTTTTTGCATGCAAGAAAATACACTAAAGTTGCCGCTACCAACGCAGGTTATCGGTTACTCATGTGTTTTTTGATACCTCTCTCTTTTGTCACATTGCTCAATTCGGCCTATGTTGAAATCTCTACTTAGCGACATATGTTATCTTAGTATAGGTTTTAAATATATCTTTATTGCTTTTATCCCGCGTTCGGTAATTGTTTCCGCCAACACTTTAGCTAAGTTCGATCTTGTATCGTTGTACTACTTGTCCATTCTTGGAGTATAAGCTATCTATTTATAAAAATCGGTTTGGTCAAAAAAAAAGAAAAGTTACCGCTATTAAGATCGAAGCTTAAGCTTTTAGCTCACGATTAGTTTGATTCTGTACCTGTCAAGTTATTATTGCGAAACTTTGTAAATTCTTCTTTTGTACAAGTGATTTCGGGTTCGAAAAAGTGAATTTGTTTGCATTGTTACTCATCGCTATAACAAAACGTGTATCCTACTTGGCTTTTACAACAGTTCATATGGTCACCACTAGGATTCGATTTGTTATGTGGTGAGTAAACAATGCATCCACTACCAAAAGCGTTATATTTAACAAACCAAATAGCACATTGACGTGATTCAAGTTTAATGTTTTGTAGAAGAAAAAAGAAAGAAAATACATTATTTTTTACACTCTCCATCGTGGTAGTATCAAATACACAAGATCCAAAATTCTAAATAAATAGCAGCAAAGAGAAAAGATATAAATAATTAAGAAAGAAGTGAGAAACGAACCAGTCTCCTTTTGGATGGATCCGGTTGAGAAAGGTAATAGATGTAGTGTACCGGGTTTTAAGTTGTCTAACGTCCCTTAGGATTCATGATCTGAGAAAACACAGCACTTGGAGTGAGTCCATCTGAATCTTCGCTGGCCAAACTCCGACCGCCGATGCTCATGTCTATTCCGCTGCTCCTAGAGTCAGTCACGTTCCCTTCATACCCATCGGAACTCTTGTCGTTGTTCTTCCCTTTACAGTTTCCATCATCGTACTTAATCTCATCCATGTCCATGTCACTGCACACTCCTTTCCCGCTCTCCTCCGCGCTTTCCTGAAGCTGTAACGCGAATTCCAAGTTCCATAGAACATCTCCCATGGACGGTCTTTCAATGCCCTGGTCTAGCACACACTTCATCGCAGTTTCAGCAAACTTTTTGAAGCATTCTGGTGTGATCTTTCCCTTGAGATACGGATCAACAATCTGATCAAGCATGCCTTTCTTGTAGCAGTATGGTGCCCACTCAGCTAAGCTCACTTGTTCCTTAGCCAGTGTCGGGTTCAAGGCTGGCCGTGCGCATAGGGCTTCAAATAGTACGACGCCAAAGGAGTAGACATCGGATTTCTCTGTCAGTTGCTGCCGTCTGAAATACTCTGGGTCAAGATAACCAAAACTTCCTTTCACGACAGTGCTTACGTGTGTGTGGTCTAGTGTAGGACCTGTCTTTGACAGCCCGAAATCAGAGACCTTCGCAACCCATTTCTCGTCCAATAGAATGTTTGTTGTCTTCACATCTCTGTGGATAATCGTGTGTTTCGCACCAGTGTGTAGATAATGCAACCCCCGGGCTGCACCGATGCATATCTCAAGACGCTGCTTCCACGGAAGAGGAGAATTCTGGGTTTTGTAGAGATGCTCTCGCATTGTTCCATGAGCCATGTAATCATACACCAGGATCATTTCGCAGTTCTCTTCACAATATCCAATCAACGACACAAGGTGACGATGTCTAAGCTTTGAAAGCATTTCAATCTCAGTCTGGAACTCGTGTACACCTTGCTCAGACATTGGGTTACCTCGCTTGATGGCTACCTTTGTAGTTCCGCCATCAATTTCTCCTCTGTACACCTTTCCAAAACCTCCAACACCAAGCACCCGGGACTCATCAAAATTTTTAGTGGCTGCCTTGATCTCAGCAAACGAGAAGTGACGGCATAGATTTGACGGAAGGGACGAGGCATAACTTCCCGTTGTGTTTGTTTTCCCTGAGCCAGCGGAGTGTGAGTTTCCATACAGAGACAGTGGAAGCCACCCTGATGTTGCATCACTTGCAGGCTGGTAATCACCACGTTTACGCTTGCGGTAAGCAAGCATTGCACATAAACCGACGATAAGGCCCAGAACTACTGCACCACTGGTTGCACCTGCAACAATAGCCGTATGGTTCTTGGATTGACCAGAAGGCAGGCGTAGGACTTTGGTTGGATCTGCAGTCACCTGTGGACCAGGTATAGGATTAGGACCTGCCAGATTACCATCCGAAGTATTCATCTTGAATATCTCTACTCCATTAAGAATCGCATCATAATATTCCGGCTTGTTAATTTGGTTTGGATGAAGAGCAAGCCACAGATCTTGTTGTCCTTTTCCTTCAGGAGGATTCACAACGTAATCCTTGTGAAACGCAATCCCGTTTCCATTCGTCCAGGCAATCACATCAGCTTGAGGCTCAGCTGTTTGATTGTTTAGATAGATTATAAACGCGCGTTGGTTGATCTTGGTGATATTCTCAGCAACCTCACAGAAATGAAGCCTGACGAGGTAAGAGAAACCAGAGTCAATGCTGAAAACCCAAGTCAGATTGTAGTTGAGATTGATCTGAGGAGTTGGACCCATCGTCTTAGCGGTGGAGTAAACATCCACAGGAGCAATATACGTAGGCGTGCCAGTAGGATACTTAATAGTCATATTGGGATCAGCAGTGTTGGGGATACCAAGGGCTGCACCAAAAATATAAGGCTGATCATCGTACCACGATCTGTAAAGACCCGTATCAGCGGAAGGCGAGATATCATTCCCTCCAACATTGAGCCGATAAACATTCTCGAGAGCGGTACTGTTATCAATAGTGACGGAAGCAGAGGATCCAACCATGGCTAAACTCCCATCTGTGCTACTGTAAATATCAGGCATTGAAGTCACTTCAATCCCATTCACAAACGCATAGGCATTTGATTCAGGTGTGAATGTCATGTTCAATGCTCCACCATCAACATTCACGATAAACTCCTTGACGATGAAAGCGTAAGTCAACGCCTCCGCGGTCTGAGCAGCACTGAAGTTCTTGAGGAGGGTGTAAGGGCCCGAGGAGACAGAGAAGAGTCCGTTTGTGGCGTTGAGACCGTCGTAGGAGTTGGCGTAGAAGTGAAGACGCACGAACTTACGACCTGCTCCGACCGGGAAAGAATAGGTAAAAGCAGATGGGAAAATCCGAGCGGTCATGTAAGGAACTTCGGGGACGGAAGGGTCTTGAGTGGCAGCAGGAGATGTCTTGGAATCACCGGAGGAAGACAAAAACTTGGATTTGACATCGGGAATCCATGTCCGGTTATCAGTGTCGTTTGAATCAGAAGAAGCACCACAATTCAACAGAATTTTGTCGGTGGGAGAGTAATCAGCAGCTGAAATTAAAGGAGATGCAGATGACAGAAGAAGAAGAAGAGAGACAAGCGAGACACGGAATCGTCCTTCCGTGATCTCCATCGATCAAGAACAGTCCCCGGAGGAAGATCTGCTTCACCGATCTACCAACTACAAATTCAAACTACCAACTGCAAAGCAAAAAAGGAAACACAAGAACTTCACAGATCTAAAAATGGAAGGAGGTAGATTTTTCTCAGAGGTCCACGAAACCAACTAATACCGAGAAAAAGCTAGAGAAACGATACAACATACGAAATTTGAAATTAGAGTGAAGTAGAGAAGAAGAAACATACCTGAAGAATCGGAGAAGAAGCCTAACGATGAAATCGGGGAGTTTTTTTCAGGACAACAAGACAGAGATTTGAGATATTTCGATGAGAGAGAGAGTGGAGAAAATTAAATGAATGAGAACAAAACATAAAAAAAATTTTAAAAAGTAATTAATTAAAGAGGGAGAGAGTGGAGGTAAGTACTCTTTAGTTAAGACGACAAAACGGACAGCATTGTTGCCTCCCTCTACGCGTTAACGTTTTTTAAATTAAAACATTTAGATTAAGCCAGTAATTAATTAATTATCCGTAGAGGCAACAAATTGAAGCCGGCCTAAAGGATGAGGCAATGACGAAAATGCCCTTGGGATAA
This sequence comes from Draba incana, assembly GCA_963576765.1. Taxonomy (NCBI): domain Eukaryota; kingdom Viridiplantae; phylum Streptophyta; class Magnoliopsida; order Brassicales; family Brassicaceae; genus Draba; species Draba incana. The sequence goes on along the minus strand of OY755216.1, from coordinate 17,286,473 downwards.
CAGCTGTAATTACATGCGGAGACCATCCAAGGATAATAATGTTGTGATTTGGTATGTGGATTGGATGACAGTTCATAGAAAAGAGAATTTTAAAACGCGTTTTTCTTTCTCTGTGTTGACGACTGCTCGTGGCTGAGCTGGCTCTCTAAATATATAAAGCCAAACTGTGGGGCCCATTCTGGTTTTGTTAATCATGGGCCTTTGTTTCAGTTGTACCCATATGGGCCCACACAGAGTTGAGCCGTGTATAACGTACAACCATAATTATGTTTTAGGGAAGTTTTGCTTCACCACGCTTTTGAATTGAGGTTTGTAGATTTCAGACGGAAGGTTTAAGAAACAGAGTAAGCCATAAGAAAACCTTGAATAAAAATTGGCAAGTGCAAATGTTAATTTTCTTTAGTTTTAGCTTCACATTTTTTCCTCATTCAACAGACACTATTACATTGAAAAGCAGGACTAATACAAATTAAGTTTCACAAATACACTTGAAATTTAATCTTTGGGCACACAAAAGACAAACCAGACACTCTTTTTTTCTCTTTACTTTTACTTACTCAAGGCAAACACAACCAACAAACCTTCTAGTGCGTCTAAATCGAAGTTTACCAAGCACACTTCAAAGCTTCAGAGAATTCTTATTACTTAAACTCATATCCTTACTTGCACTTGTCACACTCAAACTCGCTGCACCGGTTGTTGCTGTTATAACACACACATCACATTCTGTCACCATACAATTACTTGCACTTAAAACCTTGTTTCTTCCATTCACAACTTGGAATTCAAATTCGACGTGATCAGCCAATATGACAGATTCGTTTCCTTGACCGACACTTTGATGCATTTTAGCATCCTCATAAAACACAAACATGTGATCCTTTTGAAGCTCATGAGCTTCTCTAGGAGCCCAACACCTAAAAACTTTCTCTACTTTACGATAAACCCTTCTCTTGGTCTTCCATGTGCTTATACACCTAACACCAAGACCAGCATTGTTGTGACTATCATCTGAAAATGTAACTACAATGAAGATAGCAGAGCCCAAGAGTTTCTTTTGTAGAGAAGGGGTTAGCTCTATCGTTGCAAATGAACCTGTCCGCAAATTATACGAGGATGTCTGACTTGCATCTTCAGGTACACAAATGCTGAATGCAAGTGCTTTGATGAGTTCCTGGTTCCAAAGAGACAAAACCATAATCAGAGAAATGTATGAGTGAGATAAAGCTATGAGAACGAGAGAAAGAGATAACCCATACCTGTTGATGTTCTTTGCCAATACTTGCTACTTTAGCCAGGCCTTTTACTACTCGTTTTCTCGCGACTTTTGGAGACTTATTAAAGCAATTGCTGAAGTTGTAACGACTAGGAAACTGCTCGAACCCCCACGACAAAGACTCTAGAGACATACAACCATGCAAGTTCAAGAGTTTCAGGCTCTGAGGAAGCTCTGGAAGCGATATGAGGTTTCTACAATGACGTAATCTAAGGGTATGTAGTTTAGATAGTTGCTTTATGCTTTCAGGGATTTCTCGGAAACCATTCCAACCAAGATTCAACACCGTTAATGAAGGCAATAAGCAAAACTCTTCAGGTATATGCATCAAGGATGCCTTGCAAAGGGACAAAGATACTAGAGCATAAAATCTTGGGACCAATAAATGTAAACTTGAAGATTGGAGCCTTGGTCGAGGAAAGTATTCTCGTTGCTGATCAGGAATTTCATTAAACGTCAAGAGAAGATGATTCAAATTGCTCTCTGTTGTAGCATTCTTGGTGATTGGTGTTGATACTTGTCTTATCGACATCCCAGATGGATCTGATAGCTTTAATGTGACAAGAAATTTTAAGTTACTGATCTCCACCGGAAGATGTCGAAGCCTTTTGCAATTCTGCAAATCTAATATTACAAGTTCCGAGAAATTCTTTATTGATGATGGTACTTCTTGTATAGCGGTCCCAGCAAGATATAACTCTTGCAAGTTTCTTGGGATACTATGAATATCCTCAAGCTCTGAGCATCCAGAGAGATTAAGCACCGCAAGAGAATTCAAGTTACTCATTCCAATAGGTAGCTTTTCAAGCTGTTTGCAGTTCTCCAAATCTAATACAACAAGATCAGAGAGATGCACAAGCGAAGACAGTTCTTGAATGGCAGTGCCACCAAGATATAGCTTTCTCAAGTTTTTGGGGATAACCTGAACGTTCTCAAGATCTAAGCAATTAGACATATCAAGAACTTTGAGGTGTTTTAGATAAACCATGATTGAAAGACTTTGCGAGTTAGAAGAGCCCTCCCGATCCACAAATTTGTAATCTCCATCATCATAAATAAAGGAGTTATCTTGTGGAGAGATGGTCACGGTTGGTATTGATTTCACCCCAGTTTGTTTGAGATACAACTCCTCAATATTAAGAGGAACCACTGGAAAACTTTTGATCTTTGTGCAACCAGATAGATTTATCACCCGTAGATACTGGCAATGACGTGTGGATGGAAATCTCTTTAGTTTTGTACAGCCTTGGAGATCAATTACTTCAATTTTTAGAGCATTTTGAAGTTCATCAACATCAACTAGTTGTTGTGAATGACAAAGCTTGATCCTCTTCAGCATCTTGAGTTTCTGGAAAGAAAAACTGCCAAGTAAATAAAACAGAGCCACTATAGTAAATGGTATGTGAAATGCATATCATACTGAACTTACCTTGGTTCCTTCCCAAAGTTTCTAAATTTTATTGGAACACATGTTGAGTATTACAAGATACCTAGTGTCAAAATCTTGTGGTAAGGATGACAATGGAAAATTTTCCCAGTGCAATAACCTTAACTCATCTGGTAAATATTTAAGTCCCTTGGGGAGGTGTAGTGCAGGACGGTTTCCAGGATTAGAACTACAAATCTTTAGATATCTAAGATTGTACATATTCTCAAATGTCATAGGATTGACCTTAAAGCTTAAGCAAGAGGGGTCCGGAAATATGGCTTCAATATCTTCACTGCCCTGAAACAAGGGAAGTAGATAGATCAAGAAGTTGTCTCACATTCAAATATTCAGTTTTGTGTGGAAAAAAAACTTACCAAAGCTCGCTTATCTTGTAGAAAATGCATGATTTTTGAAGGTTCCCATAGTCTGGAACGCCTCTTTTCTCCCTCGATCATTTTGCGACCAATGTCTTGGATCAGATTATGCATTACCACCTTCCCTTCTGAGGTATTCACCAAACATTTCTCAACAAGAACATTGATCCCAACACATGGAAAGAAACCACACCCCTCAAGCAGATGCATCACGCACTCGATATTTTCTCCTCCGAAGAGAGACACAATATCAAGAAATATGTTCTTCTCGTTGAAACTAAGTGATTCAAATGTGCTCTTGACTGCATCATGAATCTCATGTGGAGGAGATTGCTTGAGATTGAGAAATGTCGTCTCTATCTCTTTAGGATTCTTCCTTATCTCTTTTCCAAAATACTTAAGTGCTAAAGGATTTCCATTAGCATAATTGATCACTTTCATTGATCGTTGCTGCAGATTCTCATGTTTATTGTCCTTTCCAAATGCACACCGCGAGAATAGCTGCATAGCCTCTTCCTCATTCAAACTTGGAACCTCATATATTTGATCCACCCGACAAAGAGGAAATACTTGCTTATCTCTTGAAGTTAGTATCATCAAGCTTCCTGGACGAAACCAATCAAACCCTCCAAGAAACGACTCTGCATCTAGAGGCTTGTGCACATCATCAAGAATAACAAGAACCCTTTTGTGGCGTAAAACGTTTCTAAGGAGGTCAGGTCTTGTAATTGAACTCTTTATGCCAAGCTCTTCCCTAAGAATTTCCCCAAAGTGTTCTTCTAGCAGGCCATAAAGCCCCTTGTCATGAAACGCCTTGTGGAAGTTTTTGATGAAACAAGAAGCCTCATATTCACCAAACATTTGGTCAAAGATAGCTTTAGCAAGTGTTGTCTTGCCTATACCTGCCATACCCCAGAGTCCTATCCTGAGGACACCCCATGGTTGCTTGCAAATCAAGTTTTCTATCGACAACAACTTTGAGTAGATTCCGATATTTTTCAGTGATATTGAGCTTTTCACGCACATCCGCAACAATCTCCTCTACAAGTTCGGAATCACTGCATTTTTTGGTAAAAAATTAGTAGTGAAGTTAAAGTCTAGATTTTGGAAATACATAAGCTTACTGCTGGAATTGAACCTTTGATTAAATCATGCATCAAAAATAAGAAGCAATGAGAAGATGAAAAAGAAGAGCAAAGAAGAAGCATAAGCAACATACGAAGCAAAAACAGAGGGAGCAAGGAAGAAGAAGCTAAAGCAAGTCAACGACAAAGAGAAGAAGAAACAAGAAGTCAAAGACAAAGTTGATGTGGGTTTTTTTTGGTCTAAGATATTAGTGTTTTTGGTCCTTAAATTTGTTTATATTAAGAGTGGACTGTAGAGTCTAAATCAATATCAATGACTTTAAGAAGAAGAAAAGCTAATAATACCTTTTCTTATGGTATAACTCGTGGCCTGGTAACTCTGTTGTTGCCAATAGAGAACTTCGCCATTCGCTTTGGTCCAAATTCCAGATTTGTTTCTTTACAAACGATTTCGTTACAGGGTAAAACACCGGAACCACTGCAAGGCGGCCGTCGTTACGCCGGCGTTCAGAAACCTTGACGATGTCCTCTAGGCAAGGTTTGGATGACAAGTATTTCTCGGAGAAAACCACCATGTAAGCCCTGGAATTCTCTATCGCTGATTTGCTCAACGTGGAGAATCCATATGTTTGCGTATGAGAGTCATCGTCTTCTCCGACGAACGAAGATATTCCTCTCCGGTGGAAAGCGGCGGAGAGGTGGCTGACAAAAGAGTACCTTACCGTATCCTCCCATCTGTCGAAGCTGATGTAAACATCCACCATGATTCAGCACAAGTAACAAAATCAACCTCTTCTCTTTCTTCTCGGGAATTTGGATTTGGAGATATTTTAATTTTATTTTTTGGACTTGATCAAGTGAATTGGTAAGAGACGTGTCTCACGATTAGAGTCTAGTAGACCAAGTAATTTGCTTTAAACTCGTACAACTGGTCAAGATTCAAGAAAATGATCTTTTAGATTGTTTGTGGAAAGCATGTCTTGTATCTCAAAAGGAAACCCAAAAACCATTTGTTTCCTAAGAAACCACCAATTAATGGAGGAGGCTTCCTCCTCTTCTATGGTCAAAGCACTCCCCTTGCCCCCGCAACATCAGGTGTTTGTAAACTTCCGGGGAGAAGAGTTGCGGAACAACTTCGTTAGCCATCTCACAAGTGCATTTGTCAGAGAGGGGGTTAACATTTTCATAGATACGAATGAGCAGAAAGGCAAACCTTTGAATGTGCTTTTCGAGAGGATTTAAGAGTCGAGGATCGCTTTAGCCATCTTTTCCGAAAGGTACACCGAGTCAAAATGGTGCTTGAACGAGCTGGTGAAGATGAAGGAATGCATGGACAAGGGTAAACTCCTCATCATTCCTATCTTCTACAAGGTTAAAGCATTTGAAGTTAAATATCAAAAAGTTACGCAATGTTGATATTGACAAGAAGAAACAATGGTCTGAAGCTTTGAATTCTGTTGCCGACCGGATCGGCTTCTCCTTCGAGGGAAAGAGGTAACATTTCTTAAAATGTAATGTAATTTATAGAGAGGAGTGGTTTTGAGGTTTTATTCAGATTTTGACTTTCTATTGTCCAAAGGATTTGCTTTAGCTTTTTTTTCCTCGATTATTTTTGTAGCGATGAAAACAACTTCATCAAAAATATTGTTCAAGAGGTTAAAGAAGCGCTGAGCAAAATTCTGGTGGATGGAACTAAAGACCCTTCAATGCCCTTAGGCAGAGAAAAAGATGAGGTTTATGGACTCAAACAACGGTTAGGAGAATTGGAGGAGAAGTTGGATCTTGAATGTCAAGAGACTCGATTTTTGGGGGTTGTTGGGATGCCCGGCATTGGTAAAACGACTCTTGCAAGGGAGTTGTATGAAAGTTTGCATCCCAAGTTTCTAAGTCATGGGTTAATCCCAGATATTCGTAGAACATCAAAGGAGCTCGGCTTGGATTGCTTGCCTACAATACTCTTGGAAGAGTTACTCGATGTTAAAAATCCAAACATCGATTCTATTCAATGTGCGTACGAATCTTACAAAAGTCAGCTACATGCACATAAAGTTCTTATTGTTCTGGACGATGTGAGTGACAAGGAACAAATAGATGTTCTTCTCGGCACATGTGACTGGATTAGGAAGGGAAGTAGGATTATCATTGCAACAAGCGACAAGTCACTGATCCAAGATATGGTTGACTATACTTATGTGGTCCCACAACTGAGCCATAGTGATGGCTTAGGTCACTTTAGGCGTTATGCCTTTGATCATCATCGTTCCAACAAACACAACAATGAAGTCATCGTGAAGCTATCAAAAGAGTTTGTGCATTATGCTAGAGGGCATCCACTAGCTCTCAAGTTGTTGGGCGTTGATCTTAAAGGAAAAGACGAGGATTACTGGAAAACAAAATTGGCTACACTCACACAAAGTTCCAGCTCAAGTATTCAAGATGTGTTGCAAGTAAGTTATGATGCAATGAGTCAAGAGCACAAAGATATATTTCTCGACGTCGCTTGTTTTAGATCGGAAGATGAGAATTATGTTGCAAGTCTATTGGATTCATCTGAAGCTGCAAGTGATATAAAAGCTCTGATGAACAAATTCATGGTTAATATATCCGATGGCCGAGTAGAGATGCATGTTCGCTATGGAACTCAACCGAAGAGCATATGCTCACAATGGGAAATGGAGACATAGGTTGTGGCACCTGATAGGATGGTGACGTGGAGGTAAAGACTCTGACTCATCAAGAGAGTTTGCTTATAGTATAAATAAGAGGAGTCTGTGTAATGGTTGCTTATGCTTCTATTGTGTGAAGTGTCGTGAATCACAGTTTGTTAGAGGAGAGTTATGGAGACCTCTTGAACAAATCTCCATTGTTAGGGTTTTGAGTTCTTGTAAATCTTGATAAAACAATACAATTGGTATTAGGTTCTTATCAAATTGGTGCGTCGTGACGTGCGGATCGAGGATCACGATAGAGTTTGTCGAAATTCCAGTTGTTACGGAATTGGTGAGAGATTCGAGTTCGTCGATGCCGTTATCTGTCTAAGTTCTTCAATCGGAGTATGGAGAATCGCAAGAAGTCACCGATTACGTTCGAATTGTTGTCGAAATCACTCAGGACTTCGGTTTCTTCACAAATTGAGTTTGAGAAACGGACGGATGAGAGATTCATGGCTTTCGAGAAGAAGCTCTATGCAAAGTTTGATTCGATCATGGAGTATTTGCAGAAGATACAGAAAATAGAGACGATTTCCGAAGCAAACGCAATATCCATTGATTTGGTTGACCATGATCCAGAGGTAAAGACGTTGGTGCAAGAAAAGGAATGTGTAACGATGGTGATGACTGATTCTAGTAGAAGGATGAAGTTGATTGCCTTGCGTCAGATGTTAGCATTGAGTTTAGAGGAGACAGACACGACTCCATCGGAAAGCTTAGGAGAGGAGAAAAAATCGATTATAGTCGAAGAAGATGACTCAAGTGAGTCCACGAAATTCAGGTACCAATCACTCAATGGGAACCAAGCCTTCAAATTTACATAAATTCAGTAGATGTTTGTGAGGATTTGCATTCTGGTTTTGGTGTTGGTGACCTGGTTTCTCATCAAGACGAGAGCCTCCACGTTTCCCATGTTGAAGAAAGAGATGAGTTGCCTCAGAACTTGACATGTCAAGATGCCATTACTAAGAAATGTGCACACAACATGTTCGTTAAAATGTCTCTCAGAAGAGGTAGATGGAAACGGCAGAGTAAGCAACTAAAATTTTCGAAGTCTTGGAAATTCAAGTTTAAATCCAAGGCAAATCTCAGAGTTTTGATCAAGGAACAATTATCATCAACGAAGGAGACAAGTTGGGCAACAATGGTGATGAGTGATTCAAGTGGAATGGGGAAGTTGACTGATTTGATTCATGATGTAGAATCGATACCGAAAGGAAAAGAAACGACTCGAAAAGAAAAGGAGTCATGTGCATCAATTTCTAATGTGGAGGGTGCTTTTGTTTACAAGAAGATATGGATTCCAATGCTTAAGGTAAAACTAGATTTCTTGGACTCTGGCCTTACATTTTGCAGTGAGTCAATGGTGGTTTTTGAGGAATGGCCATACGAAATTGTGAAGAACAATCACGTATATTCACAATCTGCTCATGCAAATATCCCTGCGAAGCGACAGGCACACCACATGTTTGAAAAACTGCTCTTTCAAAGATACAAACATCAAACGAGGAAGCTCAATATATCTCCCAAGTCGTGGATGTTTAAATACAAAAATGTGGAAGAAAAGAAGCAATTACTGGACGTTTGGTACTTAACAGGTTTGCTTGGGGTTGGTGTTGCTAGGCTAAACAAGAGAAGTCAAAGACGGTCTTTGCGGTTCTGGATTTATAAGTGCAAGCAGAGGCAGACAAAAACGAAGCAGCAAAAACATGATATTGTCGTAGATTTCAGAGGACTGCATCAACTTTTATATGGTGATGAGACATTTTACATGGAGCATAAATGGAGACCTAAACTCTTACAATTGAATTCAGAGCTGGGGTTCTGTGTGATGAGTCTTGCATTCAATAGTAACTATGCACTTTCTTGGTATTGCTTAGTCAATGGATGGTTTCCCACACTTGCCTCTGCATCTGCATCTTCTTTTACGGACTACTTTGACAGAGGGCAAAGGACAACTGCTGCTCAAACACCGTGTGGATTTCCTGCATTTTTTGTGGGGTATATAATGCTTCGGTTAACAGAGATTGACGCGGTTTCGCGGAAAGAAGTTGTGTATGAATAGAGTATCCAAGGTTGCAACTTCAGTTTCTTGATTTTGCACTTGAGGACAAGCTGCGTCTTTGGAATGAGGGTAATGATAGGATGGTGACGTGGAGGTAAAGACTCTGACTCATCAAGAGAGTTTGCTTATAGTATAAATAAGAGGAGTCTGTGTAATGGTTGCTAATGCTTCTATTGTGTGAAGTGTCGTGAACAAACTGTGAGTTTGTTAGAGGAGAGTTATGGAGATCTCTTGAACAAATCTCCATTGTTAGGGTTTTGAGTTCTGGTAAATCTTGATAAATCAGTACAATTGGTATTAGGTTCTTATCAGCACCACAAATACATAAGCCATGTTCTGAATAACATAGAGGTAAGCTTTAAAATCAACAACATTCATATCTTATTTTATAAAGTTGTTGAAGACTATTTCTCTATCAAGACAACCATGACTTGTTTACCAGGTGGGTGCGGAAGTCAGAGGGATTTTCTTTAATGACTGAAATGGAGAAGGAAACGAGCTTAGACAGCTCCACCTTTGAACCAATGCACGACCTCCGATACCTGAAGATCTATAGCTCTCATTGTCCTCAGCAATGCAAACCTAACAATAAGATAAATCTTCCGGATGGACTAAACCTTCCACTTGAAGAGGTTCGATATCTCCACTGGCTAGAGTTCCCATTGAAGGAGATTCCACTAGATTTCAATCCTCATAATCTTGTCGACCTTAAGCTTCCCTACAGCAAGATTGAACGAATCTGGAGTGATGATAAGGTGTGTGTCTATATATGTTATTATTTACTATATGCCTAAAATTAACATTGATAGATTAGTGGCTTAATCTTGTGTCATAACAGGATACATCAAAACTGAAGTGGATTGATCTCAACCATTCAAGTAACCTGCGCGTCTTGTCAGGGTTATCAAAGGCTCGAAATCTGCAAAGATTGAACCTTGAAGGATGTATAGCAATGGAAACTTTACCCCATGATATGCAATTCATGCAAAGTCTTCTTTTCCTGAATCTTAAAGGGTGCACAAGTCTCAACTCTCTTCCGGATATAAATTTGGTTTCTCTAGAAACTCTCATCCTCAGCAATTGCTCAAACCTTAAGGAATTCCGGTTGATCTCACAAAATCTACAAGTTCTATTCTTGGATGGCACTTCAATAAAAGAACTTCCTTTGAATATCAACATACTCCAGAGACTTACCTTTTTGAATATGAAAGGATGCACAAAGCTCAAGGAATTCCCGGATTGTCTCGATGACTGGAAAGCTCTTAAAGAATTAATACTCTCAGATTGTTCAAAGCTCCAACATTTTCCAGTAATCAGCAAAAGCATCAATGTTTTAGAGATATTACGACTGGATGGTACAACCATAACAGAGATTCCGAAGATATGCTCATTACGATATTTATGCTTAAGCAAGAATGATCATATCAGCTTCCTTCCCGATAACATCAGCCAACTTTCTCAACTAAAGTGGTTGGACTTGAAGTATTGTAAGAGTCTTACATCTTTTCCAAAGCTTCCACCAAATCTTCAACACTTAGATGCACACGGCTGTTGCTTACTTAAAACAGTCTCGAATCCACTTACATGTCTTACGACAACCCAACAGAACTATTCCACATTCAGTTTCACGAATTGCAACAAACTCGAAAGAAGTGCAAAAGAAGATATATCTTCCTTTGCTCAAAGGAAATGCCAGCTGCCTTCAGATGCACTAAACTCCTTCAATGTGGTTTCCATGATCTCTTTTAAAATATATATATGTCCCTATATTTGAGAGAAATTCACATTTTAATGAACTTCCTTGTTAACATCATTTCAGGTGTCTGACCCGGAGCCTTTAATTTATTCAGTATTTGCTTTCCTGGAAGTGAACTACCTTCATGGTTCTGTCATGAAGCTGTAGGATCTGTATTAGAGCTCAAAATGCCACCACACTGGCACAAAAATAGGCTTGCCGGTTTAGCTCTATGTGTTGTTGTCTCCTCTCCAGGCTCTCAAGAACAAATCAAATGTTTTTCGGTGAAATGCTCATTCAGAATTGAAGTAAAAGAAGGGTCATGGATTGAATTCTCTTTCACAGTCGGACGTTGGAGTAATCATGGCAATATGGTAGAGAATATTGCATCAGAGCATGTCTTTATTGGGTATATCAGTTTCTTGAAGATTCTTAAACTCCTTGAAAACAAAGACTTTAGCAGCTCTAATCCTTCAAAATCTACGCAATCTAGTATATGCAGTCCTACGATGGCTTCCCTTAAGATTACAGTTATAGATGATACAAGTGAGATACCAAGATTCGAAGTGCTCAAATGTGGCTTAAGGTTAGTTTATTGATTGGACCTATTTAAACTGTTTTTAGGGTTCCTTCTTTATTTAGATATGTAAATGGTAATCTAGTATCCATTTTTGTCCTGTTGCAGGTTTTTTATAGGTGTTGGGAGCAATGGAAATTATTTAAAGAAGTTGGAAGTGAAAGAAGCCGAACAAAATCAAAGTGTCGAAAAAGTATCAGAAAGTTGTACGAGTACTGAATCAGAGAACAGATGCATTGATGTTGTCAAGAGCCCTGAGACGGTTACTACAAAGGTTGCGGCTGCACCCGAAAAAGCTAACAATGCAGAATCTCAAGCTGAGATCGTCTTAACCCCGCGTGATGCTCGACCACACCCATGTTCAAAATCTTCGAAATGGGCATGTTTTGCTTGTTGTGACTTCCAAGAACATCTATGAACAATGGAAGAAAATGATAGCTCAACACTAGAAGGCAGTAGCCATGAACTTCAAGTGCACATAAAAGCCCCGCAGATTCGGAATCTGGATGTTTATAAGAAGATGAAGATTTCCAAGACTTGAGAGAATAACTCTCAATTAGGATTTTATCTCTATCACTCTTGATGGTTTGCTTGTACCCAAGACATGTCAATTTCGTTATTTGGGTACTACTTTATTGTACTGTGAACTCGTTTGTGATTTTGAATGAATGGGTTTAGTTAGTTTAAGGTTAATGGTTTCTCTTATGAGAAGATTGGACACAGAGATTTAAGCTACTAACGGTCGACATAAATATATTAAAAAAATGTATATTCTTGTCGTTAAATTGTTCATGTAGCTCTCAATAAGTGCTGGTACAAAAATATTTCCAAGAGAATGCTAAAAATGGAAAAGCAAGTACAAAACTCAATTTGTTCGTATACATGATACAACATATGAAATTAAAGATTTGGAAACAAAACACAATGGTTCTAGTTGGGGACTTGGTAATGCTAGACTGTAACTTAGTTTAAAAAAAAAAAAAAAAGCTTATAAGATTTATATAGGCAAGTTGCGTATACATTAACCATTCTCTGTTTCTCTGTTTTTGTCGTCGTATTTCCATGAATCTGTATCCAAGTGGTTCTGACTCTGCAGTAATAGTTACCCATCCACTTATAAAACACACAAAATTCTAGTCGTCCCAGTCATGATCCCAGCCATCTCGGTTAGGAGCCCTCGCTGTTAAACCGTTGGCAGAGATGCTGACACTGTTTGCTGCACCACCGGGCGATTTCACAGCATTATTCTCATCCCAATCATCATCCCAACCTTCGTCCCAGTCCGCAGTCTCCACATCATGGACCCCTGACTCATTTTCTAAGCCCGACCCTCCGCTCAATTCTAGCTCACGGTAAGGAACACCGTTTCCTGCACGACGATTCTTCCGGTACAAACAAAATCCCCAAGTTCCCCCAAAAACAACGATGGATACTATTAAGAAATAGGCGCCGTTAATGGGAGTCACCAACTTCTCATATGAAGGAAGGTGGATGGATAATGTGTTTTCTTCTGATGGGTACATGTGAAGCGCGCACAGTCCATTGCCAGTGTCTAATATGATCTTGTTTGTATCACTACTAATGGATATGTTTATCTGTGCATAGAGACAACAATTTGTGTCAATTTTCTGCCAGAGAAAGAAGGTCAATTGCGTTGTATTGTATCATCAAGAATCACAAAATAGTTTAGACTTCCAGAGACAAACATGTCCAAGAGAAGGCATTTTAAGCACAATACAAGGCAATAGAATTTCTATGATAGAAGACGTACCCTTTGACTCTGGTGTTTTGGCAGTGTCAGCTCTCGTAAAGGGGTAACCGGAAGAAGAATGTTTGCTTTTAAAGATTCTTCCCCTTCGTTTTGAACTAGAATCAACCATTTCCCAGAAGCTACAATAATACAAGACAACTTAGGTATTGAAATTCAATCAAATCAAACAAAAAGCTACTGGAGAAAACAGGACAGATAAAGCAAAAACCATACAAAATGTACTGTGTGTAAGAAAGTCTCATGTCAAAGAGATCAAAACCATTTACAAAAGAACTCAACACAATATTGTCAAACGCCTGCTAGTTTTGTGTCGTTGATCCAGCAACAAGGCTTACCAATTCTTAAACAGAGAAACATGTTTCAACCAACTTGACACTCATATCGAAACATTAAATGCCACACTAACAGTGCACACGATTTGAATACAGGTTGTACAGAAAAAGCAAAAAAAATGGCACTAGAAGAGGGCAGAAATGTACCTTTATCGATGCTTATAGAACATGCGACCAATGAATTATCTGTTCTACATATCTTAGACTTTCCTACACAGGTCTCTGTACTGGCAGGCTCTGAGCTCCCCTTACTGTCATCCACCTTATCAGGATCTTTGGCCCCAGGCGGATTTCCCGTCTCATTTTTCCCACTCTCCAAACTTTTTGGAGGCGGTGCCATTTTAGCCGGTAACTTTACATTTTCCTGGCTATCTGTTTGGTTTGCTGGAGGCGGGGTTATCGGCTCTGTTGTATTTAACACAGTACTCGTGCCATTCTTGGCAGTGTCGGGTTGCAGTGGCGGAGGTGGACTCACCGAACTAGGCTCCTTAGGAGTTGGCAAAGGAGGTTGTGATGAGCTGACATTGGATTTGACACTTTGAATGGGAGGCAAAGGAGGATTCTGAAGCAAAAACATAGAGTAAGTCTAAACACATTGTTCAAAACCCTACATAAGAAGACCAAACGAGAAAGAAAGAGCAATCGAATTTACTTGATTAGTGGTTGAATTCGATGTATCCTTTGAAGCATCGGAGACAAACAAAATCAATAGAAGAAGAACAAGTGACAAGACCCAACTTCTATCCATGGCAATCCCTAATAATGATATGACTCGATCGCTTGATTTGAAACTTCCATCATTTTCATCGCAGATCACAGTTGAGGCAATTGCAAATCACCACCAAGCTTCTGAATATTGGAAAACAGGTAGAGATGATATATATGTTAACAGACTTTGTTGGTGTTGAAGATCGACACAGAAGACGAAACGGTGGTCGTGTCTGAAATCGGATCTAGTTGCAGAGACAAGTTTTGACAATCCCACCACTTCACGGAGCCGTCGTGACAGATATTTTAGAAAGCCCATTAGTTGTGTCTATGAGGCCCATCTTTTTTCCATTTCTTTCTTCTTTTTGAGCTAAACGGATTCTTCATACAACTTTGACTAACCCAACCATTTGTACAACCAAAACTTGCGTGCACTTTTATTTGGAGAATTGACTCATTTGTTGTGTGACATTTGATTTACAAATTAAGATTAAGTTTATATAACCTTTTTATAGGCCTTTACGATTGTGGCTACACAACTTTAGTATCCAATCCTTAAGAAGAAGTAGAAAATATCTTCTATTTATGTGGGTATGGTTTTATTTTATGAGGATGTTCTCATAGGAAAAAAAAAAGTTCCTTTTTGAGACCCAAACCGATGGTGATAATCTGAAAAGTGGTCATGAACTGTATAGATATTAATACTTTTATGTACGCCATTTTTTTCAGATTTTTACACTTTTTAAAAAACATTTTTTGTTAAATCGGAGTAACAACCATTTTGATGAAGAGAATTAAGAAAATAAAATCGAACCAAAGACATACCCAGTAAATTACCCTAGTTAATCGTTTAACACTTGTGAAAGATAATTAAAGTAGAAACAACTCTCAAACAATAGAGAAAATCAAAGAACATATCTTTTAACAGGTAAAGTTAACAACAAAAATTAACATTTGTGGCCTTGCCTGTGGTGCGGTAAATACTATTAACTTTCTAATATGAAAGTATATTTTTAATTAATGAACCAAAAGTACACATGAGATGAGTAAAGTGAATTAAGCTAAAAGAAACTTAACTTTAACTAACTATCTGTATAGTTTAATAAGCCCCCCTCAAGCCGAATTCTCCTTTGGTGAAAGAGGCTTGAAATGGAGAAACGACCAAGTACAGAATGGAAGGACCATGATGTGAGGGATTAGTCAAGAGATCCACAAGTTGATTTTAGTAAAGACATGTATAAGCTTTAGAGATTGAATAACCTAATTCCCTAAATTAGTATGGATATTGTATATTAGAGATGATGGTGAATTTCCTATTCTCCGATATTCTTCTATATCTTTCTAGATCTTGATATGGTCGATCTCATGGATCTCTCAATACCCACGGCAAGCTCATATGTGGTAGCATGTGTGAGATTGGAGAAGTCTTCATAATATCGGCATTATACCTTGTCGTCAGGTCATCAAATCGACGTTTATACCCGGTCGTAGGGTTCTTCAAATAGGAAGGAACAAAACTCGCGTGTGTGAGGTCCTGAATCATAGAGTAGTATGATGAGGAGCTCTTGGTAGTTGTAGAAGCATTAGTGGTAGCAGTAGTAGAACAAGTGGTAGTTTTTGAAGCAGTAGTTGAAGTAGAGCGAGTAGTAGTAGAAGCAATGGCTGATGCATAACGAGCGGTATTAGCCCGACCTCGTCAATTTTAGGCGGCGGCATTCAAAAGCGACGGCGATAGAATAGGTAACGGCGGCCATGGTGTCGATGTTGTTGGTACAACAATGGTAGTGAAAGCTATGAGACGTGATGATTTGACGTTGATGAAGTTTTGAGTAGAGGAAGAAGGCAGCGGCGGCGAAGATACAAATCTATCCTTAGACTCATGTTAAAAATTATAATCACGTAGTGGGCAATAGATCGATGATAAAAGCCAAGAGGCTTGAAAATAATTATTATGCCATGAGGCACGTAGAAAATTCAGCAAGAAGCAAAAGCTTAAAAGCTTGGTTCGTTGAGTTGATCTTGTAAAAAAAATTTGTGGCACATGGACCAATATCATCTGTTTCATAACGAGAAAGAGACTAGACAAAAGATTCCAAGAGGCAAAATAAAAGAAGAGATGCGGAAGCTTGCATTAGAAGCAAGTGACGCTAGGTCAAAGAAATTAAGGTCTATCAGATCTTATGCTATGATACCAAGATAGATTGATAAGAGGAAGAACACAAAAGTGTTATCGAAGTATTTAGAATAGACTCTCATCCAAATAATGTTACAAGGTGCGTAGGTTTATACAGAGATTGAATAACCTAATTTCCTAAATTAGTATGGAAATAGGATATTAGAAATAATGGTGAATTTTCTATTCTCCGATATTCTTTCTAGATCTTTCTTGATATGGTTGATCTCATAGATCTCTCAATAGGAGCCAAGTCACAATCTCAACACCAACTAACCAAAGCATATAATTAAACTAAAACATAAGAACATCAAACATAATCATCGAACGACAGAGGAACATTGGCATTCGAAAAAGCATCTTTCGCCATCTCCATTATCTTTCAATTCTACGCAATTCTGATTATATTTATGCATCTCTTCTTCCCTTTGTCGTAGCCGAGCTTTACTTGAGTCTACTTTCTTCTTCTTTGCCTTTACATCGTCAAGCATCTTCGGATGCTTCATTGCATGTTATTTTGTTTCTACTACAGAGTTTTGCTGAGATGCATAAACACAAGAGAACTGATGAATAATACCATGTGGTTTGACAAGATAAGTAAAAGCAAGTTCTGGGCATTATCTGTCATACTCTATTAATAATAACAATGCGCAAACAAAAAATCAAAGAGTTATGTCCTTTATTAAAAAACGGTTTTTATTATCATATACTTTAGGATTGCCTCTTTTAACAAATACTTGGTGAGCACCCAGCTACGGGGGGGGGGGTTTTCTATTTATCGAAA